>CATKUP010000079.1:1200000-1800000 GCA_949786385.1 Onychomys leucogaster
AATCAGACCAGTGATCTCATCCATGAAACACACTCTGTTTTCACGCAAGAAGCAAGCTCTTCTTTCCAGCGTCCCCAATACAGCAAGAACCAAGCTCTTCTTTCGAGCATCTCCGATACAGCAAGAACCATGAGCATGCCCAGAAAAGAAGAATTGTGTTTCCTACTCATACGGACAATATGTAGTTCAACTCTGCTTATGAAACTGATACTAACCACAGCTCCTCTTACATAAATGCTCTTTAGTTTACAGTGAGAACCGAGTTGGGTTCGTGAACTGCAAAAACTCATTTGGGTCCAAAATTCACTGGGTTTAACAGAAATGAACTCTTGCTTGTAGGCAGACCTACATCCTGTGGTTTAACTCTGTTTCTGAAGGGAAATTTAGTTCAGAGTTCTCATCCAAGAAAAACACTCTGTTTTAAGGCAAGAAACATCCTCTTCTTTCCAGAGTCTCCAATAGAGCAAGAACCATGAGCATGCCCAGCTAAAAATAACTGTGTTTCCGACTCATACGGACCGTATTTAGTTCAACTCTGCTTTTGAAAGTGATACAAACCACTGCTCCTCTTAAATAAATGCTCTTTAGTTAATAGTGAGAATCGCGTTGGGTTCCAGAACTGTGTAAAATCATTTGAGCCCAAAATTCACTTGGTTTACCAGAAATGAGCTCTTGCTTGTTGGAAGACACATACCCAGGGCTTTAACTCCATTTCTGAATGTAAATTCAGACCAGTGTTCTCATCCATGAAACACACTCTGTTTTCACGCAAGAAGCAATCTCTTCTTTCCTGGGTCTCCAAGACAGAAAGAACCATGTTCTTCTTTCCAGCCTCTCCAATACATCAAGAACAATGTACATACCAGAAAAGAAGAACTGTGTTTCCTACTCATTTGGACCATACATAGTTCAACTCTGCTTATGAATCTGATTCTAACCACAGCTCCTCTTACATAAATGCTCTTAGTTAATATTGAGAATCGCGTTGGGTTCAAAAACTGTAAAAATCATTTGAGCCCAAAATTCACTTGGTTTACCAGAAATGAACTCTTGCTTATAGGATGACACAGATCCTGTGGATTTACTCCGTTTCTGAATGTAAATTCAGACCAGTGTTCTCATCCTTTAAACACACTCTGTTTTCACGCAAGAAGCAAGCTCTTCTTTCCTGGGTCTCCAATACAGCAAGAACCATGAGCATGCTCAGAAAAAAAGAACTGTGTTTCCTACTCATACGGACCATATGTAGTTCAACTCTGCTTATGAAACTGATACAAACCACTGCTGCTCTTAAATAAATGCTCTTTAGTTAATAGTGAGAATCGCCTTGGTTTCCAGAACTGTGTAAAATCATTTGAGCCCAAAATTAAATTGGTTTACCAAAAATGATCTCTTGTTTGTATGATGACACAGATCCTGTGGTTTTACTCAGTTTCTGGAGAGAAAATCAGACCAGTGATCTCATCCATGAAACACACTCTGTTTTCACGCAAGAAGCAAGCTCTTCTTTCCAGCATCCCCAATACAGCAAGACCAAGATCTTCTTTCGAGCATCTCCGATACAGCAAGAACCATGAGCATGCCCAGAAAAGAAGAACTGTGTTTCCTACTCATACGGACCATATGTAGTTCAACTCTGCTTATGAAACTGATACAAACCACAGCTCCTCTTAAATAATTGCTCTTTAGTTAACAGACCGAATCGCGTTGGGTTCATGAACTGCAAAAACTCATTTGGGCCCAAAATTCACTGGGTTTACCAAAAATGAACTCCTCCTTGTAGGAAGACACAGATCCTGAGGTTTAACTCTGTTTCTGAAGGGAAATTCAGACCAGAGTTCTCATCCCTGAAAAATACTCTGTTTTAAGGCAAGACGCATCCACTTCTTTCCAGCGTCCCCAATACAGCAAGAATCATGAGCATGCCCAGAAAAAAAAGAACTGTGTTTCTGACTCATACGGACCATATGTAGTTCAACTCTGCTTATGAAACTGATACAAACCACTGCTGCTCTTACATAAATGCTCTTTAGTTAATAGTGAGAATCACGCTGGGTTCCAGAACTGTGTAAAATCATTTGAGCCCAAAATTCACTTGGTTTACCAGAAATGGTCACTTGCTTGTAGGATGACACAGATCCTGTGGTTTTACTCTGCTTCTGAAGGTAAATTCAGACCAGTGATCTCATCCATGGAACTCACCCTGTTTTCACGTAAGAAGCAAGCTCTTCTTTCCAGCGTCTCCAATACAGGAAGAACCATGAGCATGCCCAGAAAAAAATTACTGTGTTTCCTACTCATAAGGACCGTATGTAGTTCAACTCTGCTTATAAAACTGATACTAACCACAACTCCCCTTACATAAATGCTCTTTAGTTAATAGTGAGAATCGCGTTGGATTCCAGAACTATATAAAATCATTTGAGCCCAAAATTCACTTTGTTTAACAGAAATGAACTCTGGCTTGTAGGAAGACACAGATCGTGGGCTTTAACAGCGTTTCTGAAGGTAAATTCAGACCACTGTTCTCTTCCATTAAACACACTCTGTTTTAACGTAAGAAGCAAGCTCTTCTTTCCAGCGTCTCCAATACAGCAAGAACCATGAGCATACCCCCCCCCAAAAAAGAACTGTGTTTCCTACTCATGCGGACCATATGTAGTTCAACTCTACTTTTGAAACTGGTACAAATCACAGCTCCTCTTACAAAAATGATCTTTATTTAATAGTGAGATTCGCGTTGGGTTCTAGAACTGCAAAGAATCATTTGAGCCCAAAATTCACTGGGTTTACCAGAAATGCACTCTTGCTTGGAGGAAGACACAGATCCTGTGGTTTAACTCCTTTTCTGATTGTAAATTCAGACCAATATTCTCATCCATGAAACACACTCTGTTTTCACGCAAGAAAGATGCTCTTCTTTCCAGCGTCTCCAATACAGCAAGACCCAAGATCTTCTTTCGAGCGTCTCCAATACTGCAAGAACCATGAGCATGCCCAGATGAAAAGAACTGTGTTTCGGACTCATACGGACCATATGTAGTTCAACTCTGCTTATGAAAGTGATACAAACCACTGCTCCTGTTAAATAAATGCTCTTTAGTTAATAGTGAGAATCGCGTTGGGTTCCAGAACTGTGTAAAATCATTTGAGCCCAAAATTCACGAGGTTTACCAGAAATGAACTCTTGTTTATAGGATGACACAGATCCTGTGGTTTTACTCCGTTTCTAAAGGTAAATTCAGACCAGTGATCTCATCCATGAAACACACTCTGTTTTCACGCAAGAAGCAAACTCTTCTTTCCAGCGTCTCCAATACAACAAGAAACATGCTCTTCTTTCCACCATCTCCAATACATCAAGAGCCATGATCAAACACCAGAGAAGAAGGACTGTGTTTCCTACTCATACGGACCATACATAGTTCAACTCTGCTAATGAATCTGATACTAACCACAGCTCCTCTTACATAAATGCTCTTAGTTAATATTAGAATAGCGTTGGGTTCAAAAACTGTGTAAAATCATTTGAGCCAAAATTCACTTAGTTTACCAGAAATAAACTCTTGCTTATAGGATGACACAGATCCTGTGGTTTTACTCCGTTTCTGAATGTAAATTCAGACCACTGTTCTCATCCATGAAACACACTCTGTTTTCACGCAAGAAGCAAGCTCTTCTTTCTGGGGTCTCCAATACAGCAAGAACCATGCTCTTCTTTCCAGCCTCTCCAATACATCAAGAACCATGTGCATACCAGAAAAGAAGAATTGTGTTTCCTACTCATACGGACCATACATACTTCAACTCTGCTTATGAATCTGATTCTAACCACAGCTCCTCTTACATAAATGCTCTTATTTAATATTGAGAATCGCGTTGGGTTCAAAAACTGTGTAAATTCATTTGAGCCCAAAATTCACTTGGTTTACCAGAAATGAACTCTTGCTTATAGGAAGACACAAATCCTGGGATTTAACTCTCTTTCTGAATTGAAATTCAGACCAGTGATCTCATCCATGAAACACACTCTGTTTTCACGCAAGAAGCAAGCTCTTCTTTCGAGCGTCTCCAATACAGCAAAAACCATGAGCATGCCCAGAAAAAAAGAACTGTGTTTCCTACTCACACGGACCATATGTAGTTCAACTCTGCTTATGAAACTGATACAAACCACAGCTCCTCTTACATAATTGCTCTTTAGTTAACAGTCAGAACCGCGTTGGGTTCTAGAACTGCAAAAAATCATTTGAGCACAAAATTCACTGGGTTTACCAGAAATGAACTCTTGCTTATAGGATGACACAGATCCTGTGGTTTTTCTCCGTTTCTGAATGTAAATTCAGACCACTGTTCTCATCCATTAAACACACTCTGTTTTCCCGCAATAAGCAAGCTCTTCTTTCCAGCGTCTCCAATACAGCAAGAACCAAGATCTTCTTTTGAGAATCTCCAATACAGCAAGAACCATGAGCATGCCCAGAAAAAAAGAACTGTGTTTCCTACTCATATGGACCATATGTAGTTCAACTCTGCTTATGAAACTGATACAAACCACTGCTGCTCTTAAATAAATGCTCTTTAGTTAATAGTGAGAATCGCGTTGGTTACAGAACTGGCTAAAATCATTTGAGCCCAAAATTATATTGGTTTACCAAAAATGATCTCTTGTTTGTAGGATGACACAGATCCTGTGGTTTTACTCAGTTTCTGGAGGGAAATTCAGACCAGTGATCTCATCCATGAAACAGACTCTGTTTTCACGCAAGAAGCAAGCTCTTCTTTCCAGCGTCTCCAATACAGCAAGACCCAAGATCTTCTTTCGAGTGTCTCCAATATAGCAAGAACCATGAGCATGCCCAGATAAAAAGAAATGTGTTTCCGACTCATACGGACCAGATGTAGTTCAACTCTGCTTATGAAAGTGATACAAACCACTGCTCCTGTTAAATAAATGCTCTTTAGTTAATAGTGAGAATCGCGTTGGGTTCCAGAACTGAGTAAAATCATTTGAGCCCAAAATTCACTTGGTTTACCAGAAATGAACTCTTGCTTATAGGATGAAACAAATACTGTGGTTTTACTCCGTTTCTGAAGGTAAATTCAGACCACTGTTCTCATCCATGAAACACACTCTGATTTCACGCAAGAAGCAAGCTCTTCTTTCCGGGGTCTCCAATACAGCAAGAACCATGCTCTTCTTTCCAGCCTCTCCAATACATCAAGAACCATGTGCATACCAGAAAAGAAGAATTGTGTTTCCTACTCATACGGACCATACATACTTCAACTCTGCTTATGAATCTGATTCTAACCACAGCTCCTCTTACATAAATGCTCTTATTTAATATTGAGAATCGCGTTGGGTTCAAAAACTGTGTAAATTCATTTGAGCCCAAAATTCACTTGGTTTACCAGAAATGAATTCTTGCTTATAGGAAGACACAAATCCTGGGATTTAACTCTCTTTCTGAATTGAAATTCAGACCAGTGATCTCATCCATGAAACACTCTGTTTTCACGCAAGAAGCAAGCTCTTCTTTCCAGCGTCTCCAATACAGCAAGAACCAAGCTCTTCTTTCGAGCATCTCCAATTCAGCAAGAACCATGAGCATGCTCAGAAAAAAAGTACTTTGTTTCCTACTCATATGGTCCATATGTAATTAAACTCTGCTTATGAAACTGATACTAACCACAGCTCCTCTTACATAAATGCTCTTTAGTTTACAGTGAGAACCGAGTTGGGTTCGTGAACTGCGAAAACTCATTTGGGCCCAAAATTCACTGGGTTTACCAGAAATGAATTCCTCCTTGTAGGAAGACAGAGATCCTCTGGTTTAACTCTGTTTCTGAAGAGAAATTCAGACCAGAGTTCTTATCCGAGAAAAATACTCTGTTTTAAGGCAAGACGCATCCTCTTCTTTCCGGCGTCCCCAATATAGAAAGAATCATGAGCATGACCAGAAAAAAAGAACTGTGTTTCCGACTCATACGGACCATATGTAGTACAACTCTGCTTAGGAAACTGATACAAACCACAGCTCCTCTTACATCAATGCTCTCTAGTTAATAGTGAGAATCGTGTTGGGTTCCAGAACTCTGTAAAATCATTTGAACCCAAAATTCACTGGGTTTACCAGAAATGAACTCTTCCTTGTAGGAAGACACAGATCCCAGGGTTTAACTCTGTTTCTGAAGGGACATTCAGACCAGTGTTCTCATCCATGAAACACACTCTGTTGTCACGCAAGAAGCAAGCTCTTCTTTACAGCTTCTACAATCAAGCAAGAACCATGAGCATACCCAGAAAAAAAGAACTGTGTTGTCTACTCATATGGACCATATGTAGTTCAACTCTGCTTATGAAACTGATATAACCCACAGCTCCTCTTACAAAAATGTTCTTTATTTAATAGTGAGAATCACGTTGTGTTCTAGAACTGCAAAAATTATTTGGGCCCAAAATTCAATGAGGTTACCAGAAATGAACTCTTGCTTGTAGGAAGACACAGATCATGGGGTTTAAATCCATTTCTGAGGGGAAATTCAGACCAGTGTTCTCATCCATGAAACACACTCTGTTTTCACGCAAGAAGCAAGCTCTTCTTTCCAGCGTCTCCAATACACCACGAACCAAGAGCATTCCCAGAAAAAATGAACTGTGTTTGCCACTCACACGGACCATATGTAGTACAACTCTGCTTATGAAACTGATACAAAACACAGCTCCTCTTACCGCAATGCTCTTTAGTTAATAGTGAGAATCGCGTTGGGTTCCAGAACTGTATAAAATCATTTGAGCCCAAAATTCACTTTTTTTTTTTTTACCAGAAATGAACTCTGGCTTGTAGGAAGATACAGATCCAGGGCTTTAACTCCGTTTCTGAAGGGAAATTCAGACCACTGTTCTCATCCATTAAACACAATCTGTTTTAACGTAAGAGGCAATCTCTTCTTTCCAGAGTCTCCAAAACAGCAAGAACCATGAGCATGCCCAGAAAAAAAGAATTGAGTTTCCTTTACATACAGACCATATGTTGTTGAAATATGCTTATGAATCTGATACTAACCACAGCTCCTCTTACATAAGTGCTCTTAGTTAATAGTGAGAATCTGGTTGGGTTCCATTACTGTGTTAAATCATTTGAGCCCAAAATTCACTTGGTTCACAAGAAATGAACTCTTGCTTGTAAGAAGACACAGATCCAGGATTTTAACTCCGTTTCTGAAGGGAATTTCAGGCCAGTTTTCTCATCCTTGAAACACACTCTGTTTTAACGAATGAAGCAAGCCCTTCTTTCTAGTTTCACCAAAACAGCAAGAACCATGTGCATGCCCAGAAAAAAAGACTTGTGTTGCCTACTCATACAGAACATATGTAGTTCAACTCTGCTTATGAAACTTATACAAACCACAGCTCCTCTTACATAAATGCTCTTTAGTTTACAGTGAGAATCGAGTTGGGATCGTGAACTGCGAAAAATCATTTGAGCCCAAAAATCACTGGGTTTACCAGAAATGAATTCCTGCTTGTAGGAAGACACAGATCCTGTGGTTTAACTCTGTTTCTGAAGAAAATTCAGACCAGAGTTCTCATCGAAGTAAAACACTCTGTTTTAATGCAACACGCATCCTCTTCTTTCCAGCGTCTCCAATACAGCAAGAACCGTGAGAATGCCCAGAAAAAAAGAACTGTGTTTCCTACTCATACGGACCATATGTAGTTCAACTCTGCTTATGAAACTGATACTAACCACAACTCCCCTTACTTAAATGCTCTTTACTTAATAGTGATAATCGCGTTGGGTTTCAAACCTGTGCAAAATCTTTTTAGCCCAAAATTCACTTGGATTACCAGAAATAAACTCTTGCTTGTAGGAAGACACAGATCCTGGGTTTTAACTCCATTTCTGAAGGGAAATTCCGACCAGGGTTCTCATCCAAGAAAAACACTCTGTTTTAAGGCAAGACGAATGCTCTTATTTACAGCGTCCCCAATACAGCAAGAACCATGAGCATACCCAGAAAAAAAGAACTGTTTTTCTGACTCATACGGACCATATGTAATTCAACTCTGCTAATGAAACTAATACAAACCACTGCTCCTCTTACATAAATGCTTTGTAGTTAATAGTGAGAATAGCATTGGGTTCCAGAACTTTGTACAATCATTTGAGATCAAAATTCACTAAGTTTACCAGAAATGAACTCTTACTTGTAGGATGACAAAGATACTGTGGTTTTACTCTGTTTCTGAAGGTAAATTCAGACCAGTGTTCTCATCCATGAAACACAGTCTGTTTTCACGCAAGAAGCAAGCTCTTCTTTCCAGCGTTTCCATACAGCAAGAACCATGAGCATGCCCAATAAAAAAGTACTGTGTTTCCTACTCATACGGACCATAAGTAGTTCAACTCTGCTTATGAAACTGACACAAACCACAGCTCTTCTTACAAAAATGATCTTTAGTCAATAGTGGTTATCGCGTTGGGATATAGAACTGCAAAAAATCATTTGAGCACAAAATTCACTGGGTTTTCCAGAAATGAACTCTTCCTTGTAGGCAGACACATATCCTGTGGTTTAACTGTGTTTCCGAAGGGAAATTTAGTCCAGAGTTCTCATCCAAGAAAAACATTCTGTTTTAAGGCAAGAAGCATCCTCTTCTTTCCAGAGTCTCCAATACAGCAAGAACCATGAACATGCCCATAAAAATAGAACTGTGTTTCCCACTCATACAGACCATAATTATTTCATCTCTAGCTATGAAACTGATACTAACCACAGCTCCTCTTACATAAATGCTCTTTAGTTAATAGTGAGAATCGTGTTGGGTTCCAGAACAGTGTAAAATCATTTGAACCAAAAATTCACGTTGTTTACCAGAAATGAACTCTTCCTTGTAGGAAGACACAGATCCTACGTTTTAACTCCATTTTGGATGGGAAATTCTACCAGTGTTCTCATCCATGAAACACACTCTGTTTTCACGCAAGAAGCAAGCTATTCTTTCCAGCATCCCCAATACAGCAAGAACCATGAGCATGCCCAGAAAAAAAGAACTGTGTTTCCTACTCATACGGACCATATGTAGTTCAACTCTGCCTATGAAACTGATACTAACCACAGCTCCTCTTACATAAATGCTCTTTAGTTAATAGTGAGAATCGTGTTGGGTTCCAAACTGTGTAAAATAATTTGAGCCAAAAATTCACTTGGTTTTCCAGAAATGAACTCTTGCTTGTAGGACGACACAGATGCAGGGCTTAAACTCCTTTTCTGAAGGGAAATTCAGACCAGTGTTCTCATCCATGAAACACACTCTGTTTTCACGCAAGAAGCAAGCTCTTCTTTCATGAGTCTCCAATACAGCAAGAACCATGAGCATACCCAGAAAAAAAGAACTGTGTTGCCTACTCATATGGACCATATGTAGTTCAACTCTGCTTATGAAACTGAAACAAACCGCACCTCATCTTACAAATATGATCTTTAGTTAATAGTGAGAATCGCGTTGGGTTCCAGAACTGTGAAAAAATATTTGAGCACAAAATTCACTGGGTTTACCAGAAATGAACTCTTGCTTGTAGTTAGACACAGATCCTGTGGTTTCACTCTGTTTCTTAAGGGAAATTCAGACCACTGTTCTCATCCATTAAACACACTCTGTTTTAACATAAGAAGCAAGCTCTTCTTTCCAGAGTCTCCAAAACAGCAAGAACCATGAGCATGCCCAGAAAAAAAAGAACTGACTTTCCTATACATACAGACCATATGTAGTTGAAGTATGCTTATGAATCTGATACTAACCACAGCTCCTCTTACATAAGTGCTCTTAGTTAATAGTGACAATCTGGTTGGGTTCCATTACTGTGTTAAATCATTTGAGCCCAAAATTCACTTGGTTCACAAGAAATGAACTCTTGCTTGTAAGAAGACACAGATCCAGGATTTTAACTCCGTTTCTGAAGGGAATTTCAGACCAGTTTTCTCATCCTTGAAACACACTCTGTTTTAACGAATGAAGCAAGCCCTTTTTCCAGTGTCACCAATACAGCAAGAACCATGAGCATGCCCAGAAAAAAAGACTTGTGTTGCCTACTCATACAGAACATATGTAGTTCAACTCTGCTTATGAAACTTATACAAACCACAGCTCCTCTTACATAAATGCTCTTTAGTTTACAGTGAGAATCGAGTTGGGATCGTGAACTGCGAAAAATCATTTGAGCCCAAAAATCACTGGGTTTACCAAAAATGAATTCCTGCTTGTAGGAAGACACAGATCCTGTGTTTTAACTCTGTTTCTGAAGGAAAATGCAGACCAGAGTTCTCATCGAAGAAAAACACTCTGTTTTAATGCAAGACGCATCCTCTTCTTTCCAGTGTCTCCAATACAGCAAGAACCGTGAGAATGCCCAGAAAAAAAGAACTGTGTTTGCTACTCATAGGGACCATATGTAGTTCAACTCTGCTTATGAAACTGATACTAACCACAACTCCCCTTACATAAATGCTCTTTACTTAATAGTGAGAATCGCGTTGGGTTTCAAACCTGTGTAAAATCATTTGAGCCCAAAATTCACTTGGATTACCAGAAATGAACTCTAGCTTGTAGGAAGACACAGATCCTGGACTTTAACTCCATTTCTGAAGGGAAATTCCGACCAGGGTTCTCATCCAAGAAATACACTCTGTTTTAAGGCAAGACGAATCCTCTTCTTTCCAGTGTCCCCAATAGAGCAAGAACCATGAGCATACCCAGAAAAAAAGAACAGTTTTTCTGACTCATACGGAACATATGTAATTCAACTCTGCTAATGAAACTGATACAAACCACTGCTCCTCTTACATAAATGCTTTTTAGTTAATTGTGAGAATAGCATTGGGTTCCAGAAGTTTGTAAAATCATTTGGGATCAAAATTCACTTGGTTTACCAGAAAAGAACTCTTGCTTGTAGGATGACAAAGATACTGTGGTTTTACTCCGTTTCTGAAGGTAAATTCAGACCAGTGTTCTCATCCATGAAACACAGTCTGTTTTCACGCAAGAAGCAAGCTCTTCTTTCCAGCGTTTCCATACAGCAAGAACCATGAGCATGCCCAATAAAAAGTACTGTGTTTCCTACTCATACGGACCATATGTAGTTCAACTCTGCTTATGAAACTGATACAAACCACAGCTCTTCTTACAAAAATGATCTTTAGTCAATAGTGGGGATCACGTTGGGTTCCAGAATTGTGAAAAATCATTTGAGCCCAAAATTCACTTGGTTTACCAGAAATGAACTCTTGCTTGTAGGAAGACACAGATCCTGTGGTTTAAATCCTTTTCTGAATGTAAATTCAGACCAGTGTTCTCATCCATGAAACACACTCTGTTTTCACACAAGAAGGAAGCTCTTCTTTCCAGCGTCTCCAATACACCACGAACCAAGAGCATGCCCCGAAAAAAAGAACTGTGTTTCCTACTCATACGGACAATATAGAGCAACTCTGCTTATGAAACTGATACTAACCACAACTGCCCTTACATAAAACCTCTTTACAAAATAGTTAGAATCGAGTTGGGTTCCAAAACTGTGTAAAATCATTTGAGCCCAAAATTCACTTGGTTTACCAGAAATGAACTCTTGCTTGTAGGAAGACACAGATCCTGTGGTTTACCTCCATTTCTGAAGGGAAATTCAGACCAGTGTTATCTCTAAAAAACACACTATAATTTAGCGCAAGAAGCAAGCTCTTCTTTCCAGCTTCTCCAATACAGCAGGATCCAATAGCATGCCCAGAAATAAAGAACTGTGTTTCCTACTCATACGGACCATATGTAGTTCAACTCTGCTCATGAAATTGATAAAAACCACAACTCCTCTTACACAAATGCTCTTTACTTTACATTGAGAATCGAGATGGGATTGTGAACTGCGAAAAATCATTTGAGCCCAAAATTCACTGGGTTTACCTGAAATGATTTCCTGCTTGTAGGAAGACACAGATCCTGTGGTTTAACGCAGTTTCTGAAGGGAAATTCAGACCAGAGTTCTCATCCAAGAAAAACACTCTGTTTTAAGGCAAGATGCATCCTCTTCTTTCCAGCGTCGCCAATACAGCAAGAACCATGAGCATGCCCAATAAAGAACTGTGTTTCCTACTCATAGGGACCATATGTAGTTCAACTCTGCTTATGAAACTGATACTAACCACAACTCATCTTACATAAATGCTCTTTAGTTAATAGTGAGAATCGCGATGGGTTGCAAACCTGTGTATAATCATTTGAGGCCAAAATTCACTAGGTTTACCAGAAAAGTACTCTTGCTTGTAGGAAGACACAGATACTGGGGTTTAACTCCATTTCTGAACGGAAATTCTGACCAGTGTTCTCATCCATGAAACACACTCTGTTTTCACTCAAGAACCAAGCTCTTCTTTTCAGCGTGTCCAATACAGCAAGAACCATGACCATGCCCATAAAAATAGAACTGTGTTTCCCACTTATACAGACCATAATTATTTCAACTCTAGCTATGAAACTGATACTAACCACAGCTCCTCTTACATAAATGCTCTTTAGTTAATAGTGAGAATCGTGTTGGGTTCCAGAACTGTGTAAAATCATTTGAACCCAAAATTCACTTGGTTTAGCAGAATTGAATCCTTGCTTGTGGGACGACACAGATGCAGGGTTTAAACTCCTTTTCTGAAGGGAAATTCAGACCATTGTTCTCATCCATGAAACACACTCTGTTTTAAGGCAAGAAGCATCCTCTTCTTTTCAGCGTCCCCAATACTGAAAGAACCATGAGCACGCCGCGAAAAAAAGAACTGTATTTCCTACTCATAAAGAAAATATGTAGTTCAACTCTGCTTATGATACTGATACTAACCATAGCTTCTCCTACATAAATGCTCTTTAGTTCATAGTGAGAATCGCGTTGGGTTCCAGAACGTTGTAAAATAATTTGAGCCCAAAGATCACTTGGTTTACCAGAAATGAACTCTTGCTTGTATGAAGACACAGATCGTGGGCTTTAACTCCTTTTCTGTAGGGAAATCAGACCCCTGTTCTCATCCTTTAAAAACATTCTGTTTTAACGTAAGAAGCAAGCTCTTCTTTCCAGATTCTCCAATAAAGCAATAACAGTGAGCAGATCTTGTGTTTTTCTCTGTTTCTGAAGGTAAATTCAGACCAGTGTTCTCATCCATGAAACACAGTCTGATTTCACACAAGAAGCAAGTTCTTTTTTTTCCAGCGTTTCCATATAGCAAGAACCATGAGCATGCCCAATTAAAAAGAACTGTGTTTCCTACTCATACTGACCATATGTAGTTCAATTCTGCTTATGAAACTGATACAAACCACAGCTCTTTTTACAAAAATGATCTTTAGTTAATAGTGGGAATCGCGTTGGGTTCTAGAACTGCAAAAAATCATTTGAGCACAAAATTCACTAGGTTTTCCAGAAAGGAAGACTTGCTTGTAGGATGACACAGATCCAAGGCTTAAACTCTTTTTCTGAAGGGAAATGCAGACCAGTGTTCTCATCCAAGAAAAACACTCTGTTTTAAGGCAAGAAGCATCCTCTTCTTTCCAGAGTCTCCAATACAGCCAGAACCATGAGCATGCCCAGAAAAAACGAAATGTGTTTCCTACTCATACAGACCATATGTAGTTCAACTCTGCTTATGAAACTGATACTAACCACAGCTCCTCTTACATAAATGCTCTTTAGTGAATAGTGAGAATCGCGTTGAGTTCCAGAACTGTGTAAAATCGTTTGAGCCCAAAATTCACTTGGTTTACCAGAAATGAACTCTTGCTTACAGGAAGGCACAGATCCTGGGGTTTAACTCCACTTCGGAAGGGAAATTCTACCAGTGTTCTCATCCATGAAACACACTCTGTTTTCACAAAGAAACAAGCTCTTCTTTCCAGCGTCTCCAATACAGCAAGAACGATGGGCATGCCCAGAAAAAAAGAACTGTGTTTCCTACTACATATGGACCCTATGTCGTTAAACTCTGCTTATGAAACTGATACTAACAACAGCTCCTCTTACGTAAATACTCTTTGGTTAATAGTGAGAATCGCGTTGGGTTCGTGAACAGTGTAAAATCATTTGGTCCCAAAATTCACTTTGTTTACCATAAATGAACTCTTGCTTGTAGGAAGACACACATCCTGTTGTTTAACTCCATTTCTGTAGGGAAATTCAGACCAGTGTTCTCATCCATGAAACACACTCTGTTTTCATGCAGGAAACAAGCTGTTCTTTCTACCTTTTCCAATACAGTAAGAACCATGAGCATGCCCAGAAAAAAAGAACTGTGTTTCCTACTCTACGGACCATATGTAGTTCAACCCTGCTTATGAAACTGATACTAACCACAGCTCCTCTTACATAAATGCTCTTTAGTTAATAGTGAGAATCGCGTTGGGTTTGTGAACTTTGTAAAATCTTTTGAGCCCAAAATTCACTGGGTTTACCAGAAATGAACTCTTGCATTTAGGAAGACACAGATCCTGTTGTTTAACTCCGTTTCTGTAGGGAAATTCAGACCAGTGTTCTCATCCATTAAACACTCTCTGTTTTAACTTAAGAACCAAGCTCTTCTATCCAGAGTTTCCAATATAGCAAGAACCATGAGCATGCTGCGAAAAAAAAAAAACTGTGTTTCCTACAGATACGGATCATATGTAGTTAAACTCTGCCTATGAAAATGATACTAACCACAGCTTCTCTTACATAAATGCTCTTTAGTTAATAGTGAGAATCGTGTTGGGTTCCAGAACTGTGTAAAATCATTTGAGCCCAAAATTCACTTGGTTCACAAGAAATGAACTCTTGCTTGTAGGAAGACACAGATCCTGTGGTTTAACTCTGTTTCTGAAGGGAAATTTAGACCTGTGTTCTCCTCCATGAAACACACTCTGTTTTCGGGCAAAAAGCAAGCTCTTCTTTCCAGCATCTCCAATACAGCAAGAACCATGAGCATGGCCCGAAAAAAAGAACTGTGTTTCCTACGCAAACAGACCATATGTAGTTCAACTCTGCTTATGAAACTGATACTAACCTCAGCTCCTCTTACATAAATGCTTTTTAGTTAATAGTGAGAATCGCGTTGGGTTCCAGAACTGTGTAAAATCATTTGAGCCAAAATTCAGTTGGTTTACCAGAAATGAACTCTTGCTTGCTGGAAGACATAGTTCCTGTTGTTTAACTCCATTTCTGTAGGGAAATTCAGACCAGTGTTCTCATCCATTAAACACTCTCTGTTTTAACTTAAGAACCAAGCTCTTCTATCCAGAGTTTCCAATACAGCAAGAACCATGAGCATGCCGCGAAAAAAAAAACTGTGTTTCCTACAAATACGGACCATACGTAGTTAAACTCTGCCTATGAAAATAATACTAACCACAGCTTCTCTTACATAAATGCTCTTTAGTTAATAGTGAGAATCGTGTTGGGTTCCAAAACTGTGTAAAATCATTTGAGCTCAAAATTCACTTGGTTCACAAGAAATGAACTCTTGCTTGTAGGAAGACACAGATCCTGTGGTTTAACTCTGTTTCTGAAGGGAAATTTAGACCTGTGTTCTCTTCCATGAAACACACTCTGTTTTCGGGCAAAAAGCAAGCTCTTCTTTCCAGCATCTCCAATACAGCAAGAACCATGAGCATGCCCCGAAAAAAAGAACTGTGTTTCCTACTCAAACGGACGATATGTAGTTCAACTCTGCTTATGAAACTGATACTAACCACAGCTCTTCTTACATAAATGCTCTTTAGTTAATAGTGAAAATAACGTTAGGTTCCAGAACTGTGTAAAATCATTTGAGCCCAAAATTCACTTGGTTCACAAGAAATGAACTCTTGCTTGTAGGAAGACACAGATCCTGTGGTTTAACTCTGTTTCTGAAGGGAAATTTAGACCTGTGTTCTCCTCCATGAAACACACTCTGTTTTCGGGCAAAAAGCAATCTCTTCTTTCCAGCATCTCCAATACAGCAAGAACCATGAGCATGGCCCGAAAAAAAGAACTGTGTTTCCTACGCAAACAGACCATATGTAGTTCAACTCTGCTTATGAAACTGATACTAACCTCAGCTCCTCTTACATAAATGCTTTTTAGTTAATAGTGAGAATCGCGTTGGGTTCCAGAACTGTGTAAAATCATTTGAGCCAAAATTCAGTTGGTTTACCAGAAATGAACTCTTGCTTGCAGGAAGACATAGTTCCTGTTGTTTAACTCCATTTCTGTAGGGAAATTCAGACCAGTGTTCTCATCCATTAAACACTCTCTGTTTTAACTTAAGAACCAAGCTCTTCTATCCAGAGTTTCCAATACAGCAAGAACCATGAGCATGCCGCGAAAAAAAAAACTGTGTTTCCTACAAATACGGACCATACGTAGTTAAACTCTGCCTATGAAAATAATACTAACCACAGCTTCTCTTACATAAATGCTCTTTAGTTAATAGTGAGAATCGTGTTGGGTTCCAAAACTGTGTAAAATCATTTGAGCTCAAAATTCACTTGGTTCACAAGAAATGAACTCTTGCTTGTAGGAAGACACAGATCCTGTGGTTTAACTCTGTTTCTGAAGGGAAATTTAGACCTGTGTTCTCTTCCATGAAACACACTCTGTTTTCGGGCAAAAAGCAAGCTCTTCTTTCCAGCATCTCCAATACAGCAAGAACCATGAGCATGCCCCGAAAAAAAGAACTGTGTTTCCTACTCAAACGGACCATATGTAGTTCAACTCTGCTTATGAAACTGATACTAACCACAGCTCTTCTTACATAAATGCTCTTTAGTTAATAGTGAAAATAACGTTAGGTTCCAGAACTGTGTAAAATAATATGAGCCCAAAATTCACTTGATTTACCAGAAATGAACTCTTGCTTGTAGGAAGACACAGATCCTGGGCTTTAACTCGTTTCTGTAGGGAAAATCAGACCACTGTTTTCATCCATTAAACACACTCTGTTTTAACGTAAGAAGCAAGCTCTTCATTCCATAGTCTCCAATAAAGCAAAAACCATGAACATGCCCAGAAAAAAAGAACCTTGTTTCCTACTAATACGGACCATATGTAGTACAACTCTGCTTATGATACTGATACAAACCATAGCTCCTCTTACATAAATGCTCTTTAGTTAAAAGTGAGAATTGAGTTGGGTTCATGAAATGCGAAAAATCATTTGAGCACAAAATTCACCTGGTTTACCAGAAATGAACTCTTCCTTGTAGGAAGACACAGATCCTGGGGTTTAACTCCATTTCGGAAGGGAAATTCAGACCAGTGTTCTCATCCATGAAACACACTCTGTTTTCATGCAGGAAGCAAGCTGTTCTTTCTACCTTCTAAAATACAGTAAGAACCATGAGCATGCCCAGAAAAAAAGAACTGTGTTTCCTACTCATACGGACCATATGTAGTTCAACCCTGCTTATGAAACTGATACTAACCACAGCTCCTCTTACATAAATGCTCTTTAGTTAATAGTGAGAATCGCTTTGGGTTTGTGAACTGTGTAAAATCATTTGAGCCCAAAATTCAGTTGGTTTACCAGAAATGAACTCTTGCTTGCAGGAAGACACAGATCCTGTTGTTTAACTCCATTTCAGAAGGGAAATTCTACCAGTGTTCTCATCCATGAAACACACTCTGTTTTCACACAAGAAACAAGCTCTTCTTTCCAGCATCTCCAATACAGCAAGAACCATGGGCATGCCCAGAAAAAAAGAACTGTGTTTCCTACTACATATGGACCATATGTAGTTAAACTCTGCTTATGAAACTGATACTAACCACAGCTCCTCTTACGTAAATACTCTTAAGTTAATAGTGAGAATCTCGTTGGGTTCGTGAACTGTGTAAAATCATTTGATCCCAAAATTCACTTGGTTCACAAGAAATGAATTCTTGCTTGTAGGAAGACACAGATCCTGTGGTTTAACTCTGTTTCTGAAGGGAAATTTAGACCTGTGTTCTCTTCCATGAAACACACTCTGTTTTCGGGCAAAAAGCAAGCTCTTCATTCTAGAGTCTCCAATAAAGCAAAAACCATGAGCATGCCCAGAAAAAAAGAACCGTGTTTCCTACTAATACGGACCATATGTAGTACAACTCTGCTTATGATACTGATACAAACCATAGCTCCTCTTACATAAATGCTCTTTAGTTAACAGTGAGATTTGAGTTGGGTTCATGAAATGCGAAAAATCATTTGAGGCCAAAAATTCACTGGGTTTACCAGAAATGAATTCCTGCTTGTAGGAAGACACAGATCCTGTGGTTTAACACTGTTTCTGAAGGAACTTCAGACCAGAGTTCTCATCCAAGAAAAACACTCTGTTTTAAGGCAAGAAGCATCCTCTTCTTTCCAGAGTCTCCAATACAGCCAGAACTATGAGCATGTCCAGAAAAAATGAACTGTGTTTCCTACTCATACAGACCATATGTAGTTCAACTCTACTTATGAAACTGATACTAACTACAGCTCCTCTTACATAAATGCTTTTTAGTTAATAGTGAGAATTGAGTTGGGTTCCAGAACTGTGTAAAATCATTTGAGGCCAAAATTCAGTTGGTTTACCAGAAATGAACTCTTGCTTGCAGGAAGACACAGATCCTGTTGTTTAACTCCATTTCAGAAGGGAAATTCTACCAGTGTTCTCATCCATGAAACACACTCTGTTTTCACACAAGAAACAAGCTCTTCTTTCCAGCGTCTCCAATACAGCAAGAACCATGTGCATGCCCAGAAAAAAAGAACTGTGTTTCCTACTACATATGGACCATATGTAGTTAAACTCTGCTTATGAAACTGATACTAACCACAGCTCCTCTTACGTAAATACTCTTAGGTTAATAGTGCGAATCTCGTTGGGTTCGTGAACAGTGTAAAATCATTTGATCCCAAAATTCACTTTGTTTACCATAAATGAACTCCTGCTTGTAGGAAGACACACATCCTGTTGTTTAACTCCATTTCTGTAGGGAAATTCAGACCAGTGTTCTCATCCATGAAACACACTCTGTTTTCACGCAAGAAGCAAGCTCTTCTTTCCAGCTTCTCCAATACAGCAAGAACCATGAGCATGCCCAGAAAAAAAGAACTGTGTTTCCTACTCATACAGACCATATGTAGTTCAACTCTCCTTATGAAACTGATACTAACCACAGCTCCTCTTACTTAAATGCTCTTTAGTTAATAGTGAGAATCACGTTGGGTTCCAGAACTGTGTAAAATCATTTGAGCACAAAATTCACTTGGTTAACCAGAAATGAACTCTTGCTTGTAGGAAGACACAGATCCTGTGGTTTAACTCTGTTTCTGAAGGGAAATTCAGACCTGTGTTCTCTTCCATGAAACACACTCTGTTTTCAGGCAAAAAGCAAGCTCTTCTTTCCAGTGTCTCCAATACAGCAAGAACCATGAGCATGCCCAGAAGAAAAGAACTGTGTTTCCTACTCATACGGACCATATGTAGTTCAACCTTGCTTATGAAACTGATACTAACCACAGCTCCTCTTACATAAATGCTCTTTAGTTAATAGTGAGAATCGTGTTGGGTTTGTGAACTGTGTAAAATCATTTGAGCCCAAAATTCACTGGCTTTACCAGAAATGAACTCTCCCTTGTAGGAAGACACAGATCCTGTTGTTTAACTCCGTTTCTGTAGGAAAATTCAGACCAGTGTTCTCATCCATTAAACACTCTCTGTTTTAACTTAAGAAGCAAGCTCTTCTATCCAGATTTTCCAATACAGCAAGAACCATGAGCATGCCGCGAAAAAAAAAAAACTGTGTTTCCTACAAATACGGACCATACATAGTTAAACTTTGCCTATGAAAATTATACTAACCACAGCTTCTCTTACATAAATGCTCTTTATTTAATAGTGAGCATCATGTTGGGTTCCAGAACTGTGTAAAATTATTTGAGCCCAAAATTCACTTGGTTCACAAGAAATGAACTCTTGCTTGTAAGAAGACACAGATCCTGTGGTTTAACTCTGTTTCTGAAGGGAAATTCAGACCTGTGTTCTCTTCCATGAAACACACTCTGTTTTCGGGCAAGAAACAAGCTCTTCATTCCATAGTCTCCAATAAAGAAAAAACCATGAGCATGCCCAGACAAAAAGAACCGTGTTTCCTACTAGTATGGACCATATGTAGTACAACTCTGCTTATGATACTGGTACAAACCATAGCTCCTCTTACATAAATGCTCTTTAGTTAACAGTGAGAATTGAGTTGGGTTCATAAAATGCGAAAAATCATTTGAGGCCAAAAATTCACTGGGTTTACCAGAAATGAATTCCTGCTTGTAGGAAGACACAGATCCTGTGCTTTAACACTGTTTCTGAAGGGAACTTCAGACCAGAGGTCTCATCCAAGAAAAACACTCTGTTTTAAGACAAGAAGCATCCTCTTCTTTCCAGAGTCTCCAATACAGCCAGAAACATGAGCATACCCAGAAAAAAAGAACTGTGTTTCCTACTCATATCGACCCTATGTAGTTCAACTCTGCTTATGAAACTGATACAAACCACATCTCCTCTTACATAAATGCTCGTATTAGATAATAGTGAGAATCCCATTATGTTTCAGAACTCTGTAAAATCATTTGACACCAAAATTCCCTTGGTTTACCAGAAATGAATTCTAGCTCGTAAGAAGACACAGATCCTAGGGTTTAACTCCATTTCTTTAGGGAAAATCACACTAGTGTCCTCATTGATTAAACACACTCTGTTTTAACTTAAGAAGCAAGCTCTTCTTTCCAGAGTTTCCAATACAGCAAGAACCATGAGCATACCGTGAAAAAAAGAACTGTGTTTCTTCCAAATACAGACCATATGTAGTTCAACTCTGCCTATGAAACTGATACTAACCACAGATGCTCTTACATAAATGCTCTTTAGTTAATAGTGATAATAGCGTTGGGTTGCAGAACTGTGTAAAATCATTTGAGCCCAAAATTCACTTGGTTTACCAGAAATGAACTCTTGCTTGCAGGAAGACACAGATCCTGGGGTTTAACTCCATTTTGGAAGGGAAATTCTACCAGTGTTCTCATCCATGAAACACACTCTGATTTCACACAAGGAACAAGCTCTTCTTTCCAGCGTCTCCAATACAGCAAGAACAATGAGCATGCCCAGAAAAAAAGAACTGTGTTTCCTACTCATATCGACCCTATGTAGTTCAACTCTGCTTATGAAACTGATACAAACCACATTTCCTCTTACATACATGCTCTTATTAGATAATAGTGAGAATCCCATTATGTTTCAGAACTCTGTAAAATCATTTGACACCAAAATTCCCTTGGTTTACCAGAAATGAATTCTTGCTTGTAAGAAGACACAGATCCTAGGGTTTAACTCCATTTCTGTAGGGAAAATCAGACTAGTGTTCTCATCGATTAAACACACTCTGTTTTAACTTAAGAAGCAAGCTCTTCTTTCCAGAGTTTCCAATACAGCAAGAACAATGAGCATACCCCGAAAAAAAGAAATGTGTTTCTTCCAAAAACAGACCATATGTAGTCAACTCTGCCTATGAAACTGATACTAACCACAGCTCCTCTTACATAAATGCTCTTTAGTTAATAGTGATAATAGCCTTGGGTTTTAGAACTGTGTAAAATCATTTTAGCCCAAAATTCTCTTGGTTTACCAGAAATGAACTCTTGCTTGCAGGAAGACATAGATCCTGGGGTTTAACTCCATTTTGGAAGGGAAATTCTACCAGTGTTCTCATCCATGAAACACACTATGTTTTCACACAAGGAACAAGCTCTTCTTTCCAGCATCTCCAATACAGCAAGAACCATGAACATGCCCAGAAAAAAAGAACTGTGTTTCCTACTGATACGGACCATATGTAGTTAAACTCTGCTTATGAAATTGATACTAACCACAGCTCCTCTTACATAAATATTCTTAAGTTAATAGTGAGAATCGCGTTGTGTTCGTGAACTGTGTAAAATCATTTGAGCCCAAAATTCACTTGGTTTACCATAAATGAACTCTTGCTAGTAGGAAGACAACATCCTGCTGTTTAACTCCATTTCTGTAGGGAAATTCAGACCAGTGTTCTCATCCATGAAACCCACTCTGTTTTAACGCAAGAAGCATCCTCTTCTTTCCAGCATCTCTAATACATCAAGAAACATGTGCATGCCCAGAAAAAAAGAACAGTGTTTCCTATGCATATGGACCATATCTAGATGAACTCCGCTTATGAATCTGTAACAAACCACAGCATGTCTTACATAGATGCTCTTTAGTTAATAGTGAAAATTGTGTTGGGTTCGTGAACTGTGTAAATTCATTTGAGCCGAAAAATCACTGGGGTTACCGGAAATGAACTCTTGCTTGTAGGAAGACACAGAGCCTTTGGTTTAACTCCGTTTGTGAAGGGAAATTCAGACCAGTGTTCTCATCCATGAAACACCCTCTGTTTTAACACAAGAAGCATCATGTTTTGTCCAGAATCTGCAATACAGCAAGAAATACGAGCATGTCCAGAAAAATGAACTGTGTTTCCTACTCATACGGACCATATATAGTTGAACTATGCTTATGAAACTTTAACACACCACAGCATGTGTTACATAGATGCTCTTTAGTTAATAGTGAAAAACGTGTTGGGTTCATGAACTGTGTAAATTCATTTGAGCCCAAAAACCCCTGGGTTTACCGGAAATGAACTCTTGCTTGTAGGAAGACACAGAGGCTTTGGTTTCACTCCGTTTGTGAAGGGAAATTCAGGCCAGAGTTCTCATCCATGAAACACACTCTGGTTTAAGGCAAGAAGCATCCTCTTCTTTCCAGCGTCTCTAATATATCAGGAAACATGAGCATGCCCAGATAAAAAACTGTGTTTCCTACTCATACGGACCATATCTAGTTGAACCCTGCTTATGATACTGTAACAAACCACAGCATCTCTTACATAGATGCTCTTTAGTTAATAGTGAAAATCTTGTTGGGTTCTTGAACTGTGTAAATACATTTGAGCCAAAAAATCCCTGGGTTTACCGGATATGAACTCTTGCTTGTAGGAAGACATAGAGCCTTTGGTTTCACTCCGTTTGTGAAGGGAAATTCAGACCAGTATTCTCATTCATCAAACACCCTCTGTTTTAACGCAAGAAGCATCCTCTTCTTTCCAGAGTCTGCAATACAGCAAGTAATATGAGCATGTCCAGAAAAAAAGAACTGTGTTTCCTACTCATACGGACCATATCTAGATGAACTCTGCTTATGAAACTGTAACAAACCACAGCATCTCTTACATAGTTGCTCTTTAGTTAATAGTGAAAATCTTGTTGGGTTCGTGAACTGTGTAAATTCATTTGAGCAGAAAAATCACTGGGTTTACCGGAAATGAACTCTTGCTTGTAGGTAGACACAGAGCCTTTGGTTTAACTCCGTTTGTGAAGGGAAATTCAGGCCATTGTTCTCAGCCATGAAACACCCTCTGTTTTAACACAAGAAGCATCATCTTCTTTCCAGACTCTGCAATACAGCAAGAAATATGAGCATGCCCAGAAAAAAAGAACTGTGTTTCCTACTCAGACGGACCATATCTAGTTGAACTCTGCTTATGGCCCTGAAACAAACCACAGCATCTCTTACATAGATGCTCTTTAGTTAATAGTGAAAAGTGTGTTGGGTTCGTGAACTGTGTAAATTCATTTGAGCCGAAGAATCTCTGGGTTTAGCGGAAATGAACTCTTGCTTGTAGGAAGACAAAGAGCCTTTTATTTAACTCCGTTTGTGAAGGGAAATTCAGACCAGAGTTCTCATCCATGAAACCCACGCTGTTTTAACGGAAGAAGCATCCTCTTCTTTCCAGCGTCTCTAATACATCAAGAAACATGTGCATGACCAGAAAAAAAGAACTGTGTTTCCTACTCATATGGATCATATCTAGTTGAACTCCACTTATGAAACTGTAACAAACCACAGCATGTCTTACATAGATGTTCCTTAGGTAATAGTGAAAATTGTGTTGGGTTCGTAAACTGTGTAAATTCATTTGAGCCGAAAAAATCCCTGGGTTCACCAGATATGAACTCTTGCTTTTAGGAAGACACAGAGACTTTGTTTTAACTACGTTTCTGAAGGAAAATTCAGACCAGTGTCCTCATCCATGAAACATACTCTGTTTTAACGCAAGAAGCATGCTCTTCTTTCCAGAGTCTGCACTACAGCAAGTAATATGAGCATGACCAGAAAAAAAGAACTGTGTTTCCTACTCATACGGACCATATCTAGTTGAACTCTGCTTATGAAACTGTAACAAACCACAGCATCTCTTACATAGATGCTCTTTAGTTAATAGTGAAAAACTTGGGTTCGTGAAATGTGTAAATTCATTTGAGCCGAAAAAAAACTGGGTTTACCGGAAATGAACTCTTGCTTGTAGGAAGACACAGAGACTTTGGTTTAACTCCATTTCTGAAGGAAAATTCAGACCAGTGTTCTCATCCATGAAACCTACTCTGTTTTAACGCAAGAAGCATGCCCTTCTTTCCAACGTTTCCAATACAGCAAGAAACATGAGCATGCCCAGAAAAAAAGAACTTGGTTTCCTACTCATACGGACCATATCTAGTTGAACTCTGCTTATGAAACTCTAACAAACCACAGCATCTCTTACATAGATGCTCTTTAGTTAATAGTGAAAATCGGGTTGGGTTCATGACCTGTGTAAATTCATTTGAGCCGAAAAACCCCTGGGTTTACCGGAAATGAACTCTTGCTTGTAGGAAGACACAGAGGCTTTGGTTTCACTCCATTTGTGAAGGGAAATTCAGACCAGAGTTCTCATCCATGAAACCCACACTGTTTTAAGGCAAGAAGCATCCTCTTCTTTCCAGCGTCTCTAATACATCAAGAAACTTGTGCATGCCCAGAAAAAACGAACTGTGTTTCCTACTCATATGGACCATATCTAGTTGAACTCCGCTTATGAAACTGTAACAAACCACAGCATCTCTTACATAGATGCTCTTTAGGTAATAGTGAAAATTGTGTTGGGTTCGTGAACTGTGTAAATTCATTTGAGCCGAAAAAATACTGGGTTTACCGGAAATGAACTCTTGCTTGTAGGAAGACACAGAGCCTTTGGTTTAACTCCGTTTGTGAAGGGAAATTCAGAACAGTGTTCTCATCCATGAAACACCCTCTGTTTTAACGCAAGAAGCATCGTCTTCTTTCCAGAATCTGCAATACAGCAAGAAATATGAGCATGTCCAGAAAAAAAGAACTGTGTTTCGTAATCAGACGGACCATATCTAGTTGAACTCTGATCATGGCACTGTAACAAACCACAGCATCTCTTCCACAGATGCTCTTTAGTTAATAGTGAAAAACGTGTTGGGTTCGCGAACTGTGTAAATTAATTTGAGCCGAAGAATCACTGGGTTTACCGGAAATGAACTCTTGCTTGTAGGAAGACAAAGAGCCTTTTATTTAACTCCGATTGTGAAGGGAAATTCAGACCAGTGTTCTCATCCCTGAAACATCCTCTGTTTTAACACAAGAAGCATCCTCATCTTTCCAGAGTCTGCAATACAGCAAGTAATATGAGCATGTCCAGAAAAAAAGAACTGTGTTTCCTACTCATACGGACCATATCTAGTTGAACTCTGATTATGAAACTCTAACAAACCACAGCATCTCTTACGAAGATGCTTTTTAGTTAATAGTGAAAAAAGTGTTGGGTTCGAGAACTGTGTAATTTCATTTGAGCCGAAAAACCACTGGGTTTACCGGAAATGAACTCTTGCTTGTAGGAAGACACAGAGACTTTGGTTTAACTCAGTTTCTGAAGGGAAATTCAGACCAGTATTCTCATTCATGAAACACCCTCTGTTTTAACGCAAGAAGCATCCTCTTCTTTCCAGAGTCTGCAATACAGCAAGTAATATGAGCATGACCAGAAAAAAAGAACTGTGTTTCCTACTCATACGGACCATATATAGTTGAACTCTGCTTATGAAACTGTAACAAACCACAGCATCTCTTACATAGATGCTCTTTAGTTAATAGTGAAAAACTTGGGTTCGTGAAATGTGTAAATTCATTTGAGCCGAAAAAAACCTGGGTTTACCGGTAATGAACTCTTGCTTGTAGGAAGACACAGAGACTTTGGTTTAACTCCATTTCTGAAGGAAAATTCAGACCAGAGGTCTCATCCATGAAACATACTCTGTATTAACACAAGAAGCATGCTCTTCTTTCCAGCGTCTCCAATACAGCAAGAAACATGAGCATGCCCAGAAAAAAAGAACTGTGTTTCCTACTCATACGGACCATATCTAGTTGAACTCTGACTATGAAACTCTAACAAACCACAGCATCTCTTACATAGATGCTCTTTAGTTAATAGTGAAAAACGTGTTGGGTTAATGAACTGTGTAAATTCATTTGAGCCGAAAAACACCTGGGTTTACCGGAAATGAACTCTTGCTTGTAGGAAGACACAGAGGCTTTGGTTTCACTCCGTTTGTGAAGGGAATTTCAGACCAGAGTTCTCATCCATGAAACCCACGCTGTTTTAACGCAAGAAGCATCCTCTTCTTTCCAGCGTCTCTAATACATCAAGAAACATGTGCATGCCCAGAAAAAAAGAACTGTGTTTCCTACTCATACGGACCATATCTTGTTGAACTCTGCTTATGAAACTGTAACAAACCACAGCAACACTTACATATATGCTCTTTCGTTTATAGTGAAATACGTGTTGGGTTCGTGAACTGTGTAAATTCTTTTGAGCCGAAAAATCACTGGGTTTTCCGGAAATGAACACTTGCTTGTAGGAAGACAGAGGCTTTGGTTTAACTCCTTTTGTGAAGGGAAATTCAGACCACAGTTCTCATCCATGAAACACACTCTGTTTTAACGCAAAGAGCATGCTCTTCTTTCCTGCGTCTCTAATACAGCAAGAAACATGAGCATGCCCAGAAAAAAATAACTGTGCTTCCTACTCATACGGACCATATCTAGTTGAACTCTGATTATGAAACTCTAACAAACCACAGCATCTCTTACAAAGATGCTCTTTTGTTAATAGTGAAAAAAGTGTTGGGTTCGAGAACTGTGTAATTTCATTTGAGCCGAAAAACCCCTGGGTTTACCAGAAATGAACTCTTGCTTGTAGGAAGACACAGAGACTTTGGTTTAACTCAGTTTCTGAAGGGAAATTCAGACCAGTATTCTCATTCATGAAACACCCTCTGTTTTAACACAAGAAGCATCCTCTTCTTTCCAGATTCTGCAATACAGCAAGTAATATGAGCATGACCAGAAAAAAAGAACTGTGTTTCCTACTCATACGGACCATATCTAGTTGAACTCTGCTCATTAAACTGTAACAAACCACAGCATCTCTTACATAGATGCTGTTTAGTTAATAGTGAAAATCGTGTTGGTTTCGTGAACTGTGTAAATTCATTTGAGCCGAAGAATCACTGGGTTTACCGGAAATGAACTCTTGCTTGTAGGAAGACAAAGAGCTTTTTATTTAACAACGTTTGTTAAGAGAAATTCAGACCAGTGTTCTCATCCCTGAAACACCCTCTGTTTTAAAACAAGAAGCATCATGTTCTGTCCAGAATCTGCAATACAGCAAGAAATATGAGCATGTCCAGAAAAATGAACTGTGTTTCCTACTCTTACGGACCATATAGGGTTGAACTCTGCTTATGAAACTGTAAAAAACCACAGCATGTGTAACATAGATGCTCTTTAGTTAATAGTGAAAAACGTGTTGGGTTCATGAACTGTGTAAATTCATTTGAGCCGAAAAACACCTGGGTTTACCGGAAATGAACTCTTGCTTGTAGGAAGACACAGAGGCTTTGGTTTCACTCCGTTTGTGAAGGGAAATTCAGACCAGAGTTCTCATCCATGAAATCCACACTGTTTTAAGGCAAGAAGCATCCTCTTCTTTCCAGCGTCTCTAATACATCAAGAAACATGTGCATGCCCAGAAAAAACGAACTGTGTTTCCTACTCATATGGACCATATCTAGTTGAACTCCGCTTATGAAACTGTAACAAACCACAGCATCTCTTACATAGATGCTCTTTAGGTAATAGTGAAAATTGTGTTGGGTTCGTGAACTTTGTAAATTCATTTGAGCCGAAAAATCACTGGGTTTACCGGAAATGAACTCTTGCTTGTAGGAAGACACAGAGCCTTTGGTTTAACTCCATTTGTGAAGGGAAATTCAGAACAGTGTTCTCATCCATGAAACACCCTCTGTTTTAACGCAAGAAGCATCGTCTTCTTTCCAGAATCTGCAATACAGCAAGAAATATGAGCATGTCCAGAAAAAAAGAACTGTGTTTCGTAATCAGACGGACCATATCTAGTTGAACTCTGATCATGGCACTGTAACAAACCACAGCATCTCTTCCACAGATGCTCTTTAGTTAATAGTGAAAAACGTGTTGGGTTCGCGAACTGTGTAAATTAATTTGAGCCGAAGAATCACTGGGTTTACCGGAAATGAACTCTTGCTTGTAGGAAGACAAAGAGCCTTTTATTTAACTCCGATTGTGAAGGGAAATTCAGACCAGTGTTCTCATCCCTGAAACATCCTCTGTTTTAACACAAGAAGCATCCTCATCTTTCCAGAGTCTGCAATACAGCAAATAATATGAGCATGTCCAGAAAAAAAGAACTGTGTTTCCTACTCATACGGACCATATCTAATTGAACTCTGATTATGAAACTCTAACAAACCACAGCATCTCTTACAAAGATGCTTTTTAGTTAATAGTGAAAAAAGTGTTGGGTTCGAGAACTGTGTAATTTCATTTGAGCCGAAAAACCACTGGGTTTACCGGAAATGAACTCTTGCTTGTAGGAAGACACAGAGACTTTGGTTTAACTCAGTTTCTGAAGGGAAATTCAGACCAGTATTCTCATTCATGAAACACCCTCTGTTTTAACGCAAGGAGCATCCTCTTCTTTCCAGAGTCTGCAATACAGCAAGTAATATGAGCATGACCAGAAAAAAAGAACTGTGTTTCCTACTCATACGGACCATATCTAGTTGAACTCTGCTTATGAAACTGTAACAATCCACAGCATCTCTTACATAGATTCTCTTTAGTTAATAGTGAAAAACTTGGGTTCGTGAAATGTGTAAATTCATTTGAGCCGAAAAAAACCTGGGTTTACCGGAAATGAACTCTTGCTTGTAGGAAGACACAGAGACGTTGGTTTAACTCCATTTCTGAAGGAAAATTCAGACCAGTGTTCTCATCCATGAAACATACTCTGTTTTAACGCAAGAAGCATGCTCTTCTTTCCAGCGTCTCCAATACAGCAAGAAACATGAGCATGCCCAGAAAAAAAGAACTGTGTTTCCTACTCATACAGACCATATCTAGTTGAACTCTGACTATGAAACTCTAACAAACCACAGCATCTCTTACATAGATGCTCTTTAGTTAATAGGGAAAAACGTGTTGAGTTAATGAACTGTGTAAATTCATTTGAGCCGAAAAACACCTGGATTTACCGGAAATGAACTCTTGCTTGTAGGAAGACACAGAGGCTTTGGTTTCACTCCGTTTGTGAAGGGAATTTCAGACCAGAGTTCTCATCCATGAAACCCACGCTGTTTTAACGCAAGAAGCATCCTCTTCTTTCCAGCGTCTCTAATACATCAAGAAACATGTGCATGCCCAGAAAAAAAGAACTGTGTTTCCTACTCATATGGACCATATCTAGTTGAACTCCACTTATGAAACTGTAACAAACCACAGCATGTCTTACATAGATGTTCCTTAGGTAATAGTGAAAATTGTGTTGGGTTCGTAAACTGTGTAAATTCATTTGAGCCGAAAAAATCCCTGGGTTCACCAGATATGAACTCTTGCTTTTAGGAAGACACAGAGACTTTGTTTTAACTACGTTTCTGAAGGAAAATTCAGACCAGTGTCCTCATCCATGAAACATACTCTGTTTTAACGCAAGAAGCATGCTCTTCTTTCCATCGTCTCCAATATAGCAAGAAACATGAGCATGCCCAGAAAAAAAGAACTGTGTTTCCTACTCATACGGACTATATCTTGTTGAACTCTGCTTATGAAACTGTAACAAACCACAGCATCACTTACATATATGCTCTTTCGTTTATAGTGAAATACGTGTTGGGTTCGTGAACTGTGTAAATTCTTTTGAGCCGAAAAATCACTGGGTTTTCCGGAAATGAACACTTGCTTGTAGGAAGACAGAGGCTTTGGTTTAACTCCTTTTGTGAAGGGAAATTCAGACCACAGGTCTCATCCATGAAACACACTCTGTTTTAACGCAAAGAGCATGCTCTTCTTTCCTGCGTCTCTAATAGAGCAAGAAACATGAGCATGCCCAGAAAAAAATAACTGTGTTTCCTACTCATACGGACCATATGTAGTTGAACTCTGATTATGAAACTCTAACAAACCACAGCATCTCTTACAAAGATGCTCTTTTGTTAATAGTGAAAAAAGTGTTGGGTTCGAGAACTGTGTAATTTCATTTGAGCCGAAAAACCCCTGGGTTTACCTGAAATGAACTCTTGCTTGTAGGAAGACACAGAGGCTTTGGTTTCACTACGTTTGTGAAGGTAAATTGAGGACAGAGTTCTCATCCATGAAACACCCTCTGTTTTAACGCAAGAAGCATCCTCTTCTTTCCAGCGTCTCTAATACATCAAGAAACATCAGCATGCCCAGAAAAAAAGAACTGTGTTTCCTACTCATACGGACCATATCTAGTTGAACTCTGCTTATGAAACTCTAACAAACCACAGCATCTCTTACATAGATGCTCTTTAGTTAATAGTGCAAAACGTGATTTTTCGTGAATGTGTAAATTCATTTGAGCCGAAAAAATCCCTGGGTTTACCGGATATGAACTCTTGCTTGTAGGAAGACAGAGGCTTGGTTTAACTCCTTTTGTGAAGGGGAAATTCAGACCAGAGTTCTCATCCATGTAACACCCTCTGTTTTAAAGCAAGAAGCATCGTCTTCTTTCCAGAGTCTGCAATACAGCAAGAATTATGAGCATGTCCAGAAAAAAAGAACTGCGTTCCTACTCAGACGGACCATATCTAGTTGAACTCTGCTTATGGCCCTGTAACAAACCACAGCATCTCTTACATAGATGCTCTTTAGTTAATAGTGAAAAACGTGTTGGGTTCGTGAACTGTGTAAATTCATTTGAGCCAAAAAATCACTGGGTTTAGCGGATATGAACTCTTGCTTGTAGGAAGACACAGAGACTTTGGTTTAACTACGTTTCTGAAGGAAAATTCAGACCAGTGTTCTCATCCATGAAACATACTCTGTTTTAACGCAAGAAGCATGCTCTTCTTTCCAGCATCTCTAATACAGCAAGAAACATGAGCATGCCCAGAAAGAAAGAACTGTGATTCCTACTCATATGGACCATATCTAGTTGAACTCTGCTCATTAAACTGTAACAAACCATACCATCTCTTACATAGATGCTGTTTAGTTAATAGTGAAAATCATGTTGGGTTCATGAACTGTGTAAATTCATTTGAGCCGAAGAATCACTGGGTTTATCGGAAATGAACTCTTGCTTGTAGGAAGACAAAGAGCCTTTTATTTAACTCCGTTTGTGAAGAGAATTTCAGACCCGTGTTCTCATCCCTGAAACACCCTCTGTTTTAACACAAGAAGCATCATGTTCTGTCCAGAATCTGCAATACAGCAAGAAATATGAGCATGTCCAGAAAAATGAACTGTGTTTCCTACTCATACGGACCATATATGGTTGAACTCTCCTTATGAAACTGTAAAAAACCACAGCATGTGTTACATAGATGCTCTTTAGTTAATAGTGAAAAACGTGTTGGGTTCATGAACTTTGTAAATTCATTTGAGCCCCAAAACCCCTGTGTTTACCTGAAATGAACTCTTGCTTGTAGGAAGACACAGAGGCTTTGGTGTCACTACGTTTGTGAAGCTAAATTGAGGACAGAGTTCTCATCCATGAAACACACTCTGTTTTAACGCAAGAAGCATCCTCTTCTTTCCAGCGTCTCTAATACATCAAGAAATATGAGCATGCCCAGAAAAAAGAACTGTGTTTCCTACTCATATGGACCATATCTAGTTGAACTCTACTTATGAAACTGTAACAAACCACAGCATCTCTTACATAGATGCTGTTTAGTTAATAGTGAAAATCGTGTTGGTTTCGTGAACTGTGTAAATTCATTTGAGCCGAAGAATCACTGGGTTTACCGGAAATGAACTCTTGCTTGTAGGAAGACAAAGAGCTTTTTATTTAACAACGTTTGTTAAGAGAAATTCAGACCAGTGTTCTCATCCCTGAAACACCCTCTGTTTTAAAACAAGAAGCATCATGTTCTGTCCAGAATCTGCAATACAGCAAGAAATATGAGCATGTCCAGAAAAATGAACTGTGTTTCCTACTCTTACGGACCATATAGGGTTGAACTCTGCTTATGAAACTGTAAAAAACCACAGCATGTGTAACATAGATGCTCTTTAGTTAATAGTGAAAAACGTGTTGGGTTCATGAACTGTGTAAATTCATTTGAGCCGAAAAACACCTGGGTTTACCGGAAATGAACTCTTGCTTGTAGGAAGACACAGAGGCTTTGGTTTCACTCCGTTTGTGAAGGGAAATTCAGACCAGAGTTCTCATCCATGAAATCCACACTGTTTTAAGGCAAGAAGCATCCTCTTCTTTCCAGCGTCTCTAATACATCAAGAAACATGTGCATGCCCAGAAAAAACGAACTGTGTTTCCTACTCATATGGACCATATCTAGTTGAACTCCGCTTATGAAACTGTAACAAACCACAGCATCTCTTACATAGATGCTCTTTAGGTAATAGTGAAAATTGTGTTGGGTTCGTGAACTTTGTAAATTCATTTGAGCCGAAAAATCACTGGGTTTACCGGAAATGAACTCTTGCTTGTAGGAAGACACAGAGCCTTTGGTTTAACTCCGTTTGTGAAGGGAAATTCAGAACAGTGTTCTCATCCATGAAACACCCTCTGTTTTAACGCAAGAAGCATCGTCTTCTTTCCAGAATCTGCAATACAGCAAGAAATATGAGCATGTCCAGAAAAAAAGAACTGTGTTTCGTAATCAGACGGACCATATCTAGTTGAACTCTGATCATGGCACTGTAACAAACCACAGCATCTCTTCCACAGATGCTCTTTAGTTAATAGTGAAAAACGTGTTGGGTTCGCGAACTGTGTAAATTAATTTGAGCCGAAGAATCACTGGGTTTACCGGAAATGAACTCTTGCTTGTAGGAAGACAAAGAGCCTTTTATTTAACTCCGATTGTGAAGGGAAATTCAGACCAGTGTTCTCATCCCTGAAACATCCTCTGTTTTAACACAAGAAGCATCCTCATCTTTCCAGAGTCTGCAATACAGCAAGTAATATGAGCATGACCAGAAAAAAAGAACTGTGTTTCCTACTCATACGGACCATATCTAGTTGAACTCTGCTTATGAAACTGTAACAATCCACAGCATCTCTTACATAGATTCTCTTTAGTTAATAGTGAAAAACTTGGGTTCGTGAAATGTGTAAATTCATTTGAGCCGAAAAAAACCTGGGTTTACCGGAAATGAACTCTTGCTTGTAGGAAGACACAGAGACGTTGGTTTAACTCCATTTCTGAAGGAAAATTCAGACCAGTGTTCTCATCCATGAAACATACTCTGTTTTAACGCAAGAAGCATGCTCTTCTTTCCAGCGTCTCCAATACAGCAAGAAACATGAGCATGCCCAGAAAAAAAGAACTGTGTTTCCTACTCATACAGACCATATCTAGTTGAACTCTGACTATGAAACTCTAACAAACCACAGCATCTCTTACATAGATGCTCTTTAGTTAATAGGGAAAAACGTGTTGAGTTAATGAACTGTGTAAATTCATTTGAGCCGAAAAACACCTGGATTTACCGGAAATGAACTCTTGCTTGTAGGAAGACACAGAGGCTTTGGTTTCACTCCGTTTGTGAAGGGAATTTCAGACCAGAGTTCTCATCCATGAAACCCACGCTGTTTTAACGCAAGAAGCATCCTCTTCTTTCCAGCGTCTCTAATACATCAAGAAACATGTGCATGCCCAGAAAAAAAGAACTGTGTTTCCTACTCATATGGACCATATCTAGTTGAACTCCACTTATGAAACTGTAACAAACCACAGCATGTCTTACATAGATGTTCCTTAGGTAATAGTGAAAATTGTGTTGGGTTCGTAAACTGTGTAAATTCATTTGAGCCGAAAAAATCCCTGGGTTCACCAGATATGAACTCTTGCTTTTAGGAAGACACAGAGACTTTGTTTTAACTACGTTTCTGAAGGAAAATTCAGACCAGTGTCCTCATCCATGAAACATACTCTGTTTTAACGCAAGAAGCATGCTCTTCTTTCCATCGTCTCCAATATAGCAAGAAACATGAGCATGCCCAGAAAAAAAGAACTGTGTTTCCTACTCATACGGACTATATCTTGTTGAACTCTGCTTATGAAACTGTAACAAACCACAGCATCACTTACATATATGCTCTTTCGTTTATAGTGAAATACGTGTTGGGTTCGTGAACTGTGTAAATTCTTTTGAGCCGAAAAATCACTGGGTTTTCCGGAAATGAACACTTGCTTGTAGGAAGACAGAGGCTTTGGTTTAACTCCTTTTGTGAAGGGAAATTCAGACCACAGGTCTCATCCATGAAACACACTCTGTTTTAACGCAAAGAGCATGCTCTTCTTTCCTGCGTCTCTAATAGAGCAAGAAACATGAGCATGCCCAGAAAAAAATAACTGTGTTTCCTACTCATACGGACCATATGTAGTTGAACTCTGATTATGAAACTCTAACAAACCACAGCATCTCTTACAAAGATGCTCTTTTGTTAATAGTGAAAAAAGTGTTGGGTTCGAGAACTGTGTAATTTCATTTGAGCCGAAAAACCCCTGGGTTTACCTGAAATGAACTCTTGCTTGTAGGAAGACACAGAGGCTTTGGTTTCACTACGTTTGTGAAGGTAAATTGAGGACAGAGTTCTCATCCATGAAACACCCTCTGTTTTAACGCAAGAAGCATCCTCTTCTTTCCAGCGTCTCTAATACATCAAGAAACATCAGCATGCCCAGAAAAAAAGAACTGTGTTTCCTACTCATACGGACCATATCTAGTTGAACTCTGCTTATGAAACTCTAACAAACCACAGCATCTCTTACATAGATGCTCTTTAGTTAATAGTGCAAAACGTGATTTTTCGTGAATGTGTAAATTCATTTGAGCCGAAAAAATCCCTGGGTTTACCGGCTATGAACTCTTGCTTGTAGGAAGACAGAGGCTTGGTTTAACTCCTTTTGTGAAGGGGAAATTCAGACCAGAGTTCTCATCCATGTAACACCCTCTGTTTTAAAGCAAGAAGCATCGTCTTCTTTCCAGAGTCTGCAATACAGCAAGAATTATGAGCATGTCCAGAAAAAAAGAACTGCGTTCCTACTCAGACGGACCATATCTAGTTGAACTCTGCTTATGGCCCTGTAACAAACCACAGCATCTCTTACATAGATGCTCTTTAGTTAATAGTGAAAAACGTGTTGGGTTCGTGAACTGTGTAAATTCATTTGAGCCAAAAAATCACTGGGTTTAGCGGATATGAACTCTTGCTTGTAGGAAGACACAGAGACTTTGGTTTAACTACGTTTCTGAAGGAAAATTCAGACCAGTGTTCTCATCCATGAAACATACTCTGTTTTAACGCAAGAAGCATGCTCTTCTTTCCAGCATCTCTAATACAGCAAGAAACATGAGCATGCCCAGAAAGAAAGAACTGTGATTCCTACTCATATGGACCATATCTAGTTGAACTCTGCTCATTAAACTGTAACAAACCATACCATCTCTTACATAGATGCTGTTTAGTTAATAGTGAAAATCATGTTGGGTTCATGAACTGTGTAAATTCATTTGAGCCGAAGAATCACTGGGTTTATCGGAAATGAACTCTTGCTTGTAGGAAGACAAAGAGCCTTTTATTTAACTCCGTTTGTGAAGAGAATTTCAGACCCGTGTTCTCATCCCTGAAACACCCTCTGTTTTAACACAAGAAGCATCATGTTCTGTCCAGAATCTGCAATACAGCAAGAAATATGAGCATGTCCAGAAAAATGAACTGTGTTTCCTACTCATACGGACCATATATGGTTGAACTCTCCTTATGAAACTGTAAAAAACCACAGCATGTGTTACATAGATGCTCTTTAGTTAATAGTGAAAAACGTGTTGGGTTCATGAACTTTGTAAATTCATTTGAGCCCCAAAACCCCTGTGTTTACCTGAAATGAACTCTTGCTTGTAGGAAGACACAGAGGCTTTGGTGTCACTACGTTTGTGAAGCTAAATTGAGGACAGAGTTCTCATCCATGAAACACACTCTGTTTTAACGCAAGAAGCATCCTCTTCTTTCCAGCGTCTCTAATACATCAAGAAACATGAGCATGCCCAGAAAAAAGAACTGTGTTTCCTACTCATATGGACCATATCTAGTTGAACTCTACTTATGAAACTGTAACAAACCACAGCATCTCTTACATAGATGCTCTTAAGTTAATAGTGAAAAACTTGGGTTCGTGAACTGTGTAAATTCATTTGAGCCAAAAAAAAAAAAAAACTGGGTTTACCGGAAATGAACTCTTGCTTGTAGGAAGACATAGAGACTTTTGTTTAACTCCATTTGTGAAGGGAAATTTAGACCAGAGTTCTCATCCATGAAACACACTCTGTTTTAACGCAAGAAGCATCCTCTTCTTTCCAGCGTCTCTAACACATCAAGAAACATGAGCATGCCCAGAAAAAAAGAATGTGTTTACTACTCATATCGACCATATCTAGTTGAACTCTGCTTATGACACTCTAACAAACCACAGAATCTCTTACATAGATGCTCTTTAGTTAATAGTGCAAAACGTGTTTTTCGTGAACTGGGTAAATTCATTTGTGCCGAAAAAATACCTGGGTTTACCGGATATGAACTCTTGCTTGTAGGAAGACACAGAGACTTTTGTTTAACTACGTTTCTGAAGGAAAATTCAGACCAGTGTCCTCATCCATGAAACATAATCTGTTTTAACGCAAGAAGCATGCTCTTCTTTCCATCGTCTCCAATATAGCAAGAAACATGAGCATGCCCTGAAAAAAAGAACTGTGTTTCCTACTCATACGGACCATATGTAGTTGAACTCTGCTTATGAAACTGTAACAAACCACAGCATCACTTACATATATGCTCTTTCATTTATAGTGAAAAACGTGTTGGGTTCGTGAACGGTGTAAATTCTTTTGAGCCGAAAAATCACTGGGTTTTCCGGAAATGAACACTTGCTTGTAGGAAGACAGAGGCTTTGGTTTAACTCCTTTTGTGAAGGGAAATTCAGACCACAGGTCTCATACATGAAACACACTCTGTTTTAACGCAAAGAGCATGCTCTTCTTTCCAGCATCTCTAATACAACAAGAAACATGAGCATGCCCAGAAAAAAAGAACTGTGATTCCTACTCATATGGACCATATCTAGTTGAACTCTGCTCATTAAACTGTAACAAACCACAGCATCACTTACATATATGCTCTTTCATTTATAGTGAAACACGTGTTGGGTTCGTGAACGGTGTAAATTCATTTGAGCCGAAAAACCCCTGGGTTTACCGGAAATGAACTCTTGCTTGTAGGAAGACAAAGAGCCTTTTATTTAACTCAGATTGGGAAGGGAAATTCAGACCAGTGTTCTCATCCCTGAAACAACCTCTGTTTTAACACAAGAAGCATCCTCTTCTTTCCAGAGTCTACAATACAGCATGTAATATGAGCATGTACAGAAAAAAGAACTGTGTTTCCTACTCATACAGACCTTATCTAGTTGAACTCTGCTTATGAAACTGTAACAAACCACAGCATCTCTTACATAGATCCTCTTTAGTTAATAGTGAAAAACTTGGGTTCGTGAACTGTGTAAATTCATTTGAGCCGAAAAAAGAACTGGGTTTACCGGAAATGAACTCTTGCTTGTAGGAAGACATAGAGACTTTGGTTTAACTCCTTTTGTGAAGGGAAATTTAGACCAGAGTTCTCATCCATGAAACACACTCTGTTTTAACGCAAGAAGCATCCTCTTCTTTCCAGCGTCTCTAATACATCAAGAAACATGAGCATGCCCAGAAAAAAAGAACTGTGTTTAATACTCACATGGACCATATCTAGTTGAACTCTGCTTATGAAACTCTAACAAACCACAGCATCTCTTACATAGAAGCTCTTTAGTTAATAGTGCAAAACATGTTTTTTCGTGAACTGGGTAAATTCATTTGTGCCGAAAAAATCCCTGGGTTTACCGGATATGAACTCTTGCTTGTAGGAAGACACAGAGACTTTGGTTTAACTCAGTTTCTGAAGGAAAATTCAGACCAATGTTCTCATCCAAGAAACACCCTCTGTTTTAACGCAAGAAGCATCGTCTTATTTCCAGAGTCTGCAATACAGCAAGAAATATGAGCATGTCCAGAAAAAAAGAACTGTGATTCCTACTCATATGGACCATATCTAGTTGAACTATGCTTATGGCACTGTAACAAACCACAGCATCTCTTACATAGATGCTCTTTAGTTAATAGTGAAAAACTTGTTGGGTTCGTGAAGTTTGTAAATTCATTTGAGCCAAAAAATCCCTGGGTTTAGCGGATATGAACTCTTGCTTGTAGGAAGACACAGAGACTTTGGTTTAACTCTGTTTCTGAGGGAAAATTCAGACCAGTGTTCTCATCCATGAAACATACTCTGTTTTAACGCAAGAAGCATGCTCTTCTTTCTAGCATCTCTAATACAGCAAGAAAGATGAGCATGCCCAGAAAGAAAGAACTGTGATTCCTACTCATATGGACCATATCTAGTTGAACTCTGCTCATTAAACTGTAACAAACCATAGCATCTCTTACATAGATGCTGTTTAGTTAATAGTGAAAATTGTGTTGGGTTCGTGAACTGTGTAAATTCATTTGAGCCGAAGAATCACTGGGTTTACCGGAAATGAACTCTTGCTTGTAGGAAGACAAAGAGCCTTTTATTTAACTCCGTTTGTGAAGGGAAATTCAGACCAGTGTTCTCATCCATGAAACACCCTCTGTTTTAACGCAAGAAGCATCGTCTTCTTTCCAGAGTCTGCAATACAGCAAGAAATATGAGCATGTCCTGAAAAAAAGAACTGTGTTTCCTACTCATACGGACAATGTCTAGTTGAACTCTGCTTATGAAACTGTAACAAACCACAGCATCACTTACATATATGCTCTTTCGTTTATAGTGAAAAACGTGTTGGGTTTGTGAACTGTGTAAATTCTTTTGAGCCGAAAAATCACTGGGTTTTCTGGAAATGAACTCTTGCTTGTAGGAAGACAGAGGCTTTGGTTTAAATCCTTTTGTGAAGGGGAAATTCAGACCAGAGGTCTCATCCATGAAACACACTCTGTTTCAACGCAAGAAACATCCTCTTCTTTCCAGCGACTCTAATACATCAAGAAACATGTGCATGCCCAGAAAAAAAGAACTGTGTTTCCTACTCATATGGACCATATCTAGTTGAACTCCGCTTATGAATCTGTAACAAACCACAGCATGTCTTACATAGATGCTCTTTAGTTAATAGTGAAAATTGTGTTGGGTTCGTGAAGTGTGTAAATTCATTTGAGCCGAAAAACCCCTGGGTTTACCGGAAATGAACTCTTGCTTGTAGGAAGACAAAGAGCCTTTTATTTAACTCAGATTGGGAAGGGAAATTCAGACCAGTGTTCTCATCCCTGAAACACCCTCTGTTTTAACACAAGAAGCATCCTCTTCTTTCCAGAGTCTACAATACAGCATGTAATATGAGCATGTACAGAAAAAAGAACTGTGTTTCCTACTCATACGGACCTTATCTAGTTGAACTCTGCTTATGAAACTGTAACAAACCACAGCATCTCTTACATAGATGCTCTTTAGTTAATAGTGAAAAACTTGGGTTCGTGAACTGTGTAAATTCATTTGAGCCGAAAAAAGAACTGGGTTTACCGGAAATGAACTCTTGCTTGTAGGAAGACATAGAGACTTTGGTTTAACTCCTTTTGTGAAGGGAAATTTAGACCAGAGTTCTCATCCATGAAACACACTCTGTTTTAACGCAAGAAGCATCCTCTTCTTTCCAGCGTCTCTAATACATCAAGAAACATGAGCATGCCCAGAAAAAAAGAACTGTGTTTAATACTCACATGGACCATATCTAGTTGAACTCTGCTTATGAAACTCTAACAAACCACAGCATCTCTTACATAGATGCTCTTTAGTTAATAGTGAAAAACGAGTTTTTTCGTGAACTGGGTAAATTCATTTGTGCCGAAAAAATCCCTGGGTTTACCGGATATGAACTCTTGCTTGTAGGAAGACACAGAGACTTTGGTTTAACTACGTTTCTGAAGGAAAATTCAGACCAGTGTCCTAATCCATGAAACATACTCTGTTTTAATGCAAGAAGCATGCTCTTCTTTCCATCGTCTCCAATATAGCAAGAAACATGAGCATGCCCAGAAAGAAAGAACTGTGTTTCCTACTCAGATGGACCATATCTAGTTGAACTCTGCTCATTAAACTGTAACAAACCATAGCATCTCTTACATAGATGCTGTTTAGTTAATAGTGAAAATCGTGTTGGGTTCGTGAACTGTGTAAATTCATTTGAGCCAAAGAATCACTGGGTTTACCGGAAATGAACTCTTGCTTGTAGGAAGACAAAGAGCCTTTTATTTAACTCCGTTTGTGTAGGGAAATTCAGACCAGTGTTCTCATCCATGAAACACCCTCTGTTTTAACGCAAGAAGCATCGTCTTCTTTCCAGAGTCTGCAATACAGCAAGAAATATGAGCATGTCCAGAAAAAAAGAACTGTGTTTCCTACTCAGACGGACCATATCTAGTTGAACTCTGCTTATGGCACTGTAACAAACCACAGCATCTCTTACATAGATGCTATTTAGTTAATAGTGAAAAACGTGTTGGGTTCTTAAACTGTGTAAATTCATTTGAGCCAAAAAATCACTGGGTTTAGCGGATATGAACTCTTGCTTGTAGGAAGACACAGAAACTTTGGTTTAACTCCGTTTCTGAAGGAAAATTCAGACCAGTGTTCTCATCCATGAAACATACTCTGTTTTAACGCAAGAAGCATGCTCTTCTTTCCAGCATCTCTAATACAGCAAGAAACATGAGCATGCCCAGAAAAAAAGAACTGTGATTCCTAATCATACGGACCATATCTAGTTGAACTCTGCTTATGAAACTGTAACAAACCACAGCATCTCTTACATAGATCCTCTTTAGTTAATAGTGAAAAACTTGGGTTCGTGAACTGTGTAAATTCATTTGAGCCGAAAAAAAAAAAAAACTGGGTTTACCGGAAATGAACTCTTGCTTGTAGGAAGACAGAGGCTTTGGTTTAACTCCTTTTGTGAAGGGGAAATTCAGACCAGAGGTCTCATCCATGAAACACACTCTGTTTCAACGCAAGAAACATCCTCTTCTTTCCAGCGACTCTAATACATCAAGAAACATGTGCATGCCCAGAAAAAAAGAACTGTGTTTCCTACTCATATGGACCATATCTAGTTGAACTCCACTTATGAATCTGTAACAAACCACAGCATGTCTTACATAGATGCTCTTTAGTTAATAGTGAAAATTGTGTTGGGTTCGTGAAGTGTGTAAATTCATTTGAGCCGAAAAACCCCTGGGTTTACCGGAAATGAACTCTTGCTTGTAGGAAGACAAAGAGCCTTTTATTTAACTCAGATTGGGAAGGGAAATTCAGACCAGTGTTCTCATCCCTGAAACACCCTCTGTTTTAACACAAGAAGCATCCTCTTCTTTCCAGAGTCTACAATACAGCATGTAATATGAGCATGTACAGAAAAAAGAACTGTGTTTCCTACTCATACGGACCTTATCTAGTTGAACTCTGCTTATGAAACTGTAACAAACCACAGCATCTCTTACATAGATCCTCTTTAGTTAATAGTGAAAAACTTGGGTTCGTGAACTGTGTAAATTCATTTGAGCCGAAAAAAGAACTGGGTTTACCGGAAATGAACTCTTGCTTGTAGGAAGACATAGAGACTTTGGTTTAACTCCTTTTGTGAAGGGAAATTTAGACCAGAGTTCTCATCCATGAAACACACTCTTTTTTAACGCAAGAAGCATCCTCTTCTTTCCAGCGTCTCTAATACATCAAGAAACATGAGCATGCCCAGAAAAAAAGAACTGTGTTTAATACTCACATGGACCATATCTAGTTGAACTCTGCTTATGGAACTCTAACAAACCACAGCATCTCTTACATAGATGCTCTTTAGTTAATAGTGCAAAACGTGTTTTTTTGTGAACTGGGTAAATTCATTTGTGCCGAAAAAATCCCTGGGTTTACAGGATATGAACTCTTGCTTGTAGGAAGACACAGAGACTTTGGTTTAACTACGTTTCTGAAGGAAAATTCAGACCAGTGTCCTCATCCATGAAACATACTCTGTTTTAATGCAAGAAGCATGCTCTTCTTTCCATCGTCTCCAATGTAGCAATAAACACGAGCATGCCCAAAAAAAATAACTGTGTTTCCTACTCATACGGACAATATCTAGTTTAACTCTGCTTATGAAACTGTAACAAACCACAGCATCACTTACATATATGCTCTTTCGTTTATAGTGAAAAACATGTTGGATTCGTGAACTGTGTAAATTCTTTTGAGCCAAAAAATCACTGGGTTTTCCGGAAATGAACACTAGCTTGTAGGAAGACACAGAGACTTTGGTTTAACTCAGTTTCTGAAGGAAAATTCAGACCAATGTTCTCATCCAAGAAACACCCTCTGTTTTAACGCAAGAAGCATCGTCTTATTTCCAGAGTCTGCAATACAGCAAGAAATATGAGCATGTCCAGAAAAAAAGAACTGTGTTTCCTACTCAGATGGACCATATCTAGTTGAACTATGCGTATGGCACGGTAACAAACCACAGATTCTCTTACATAGATGCTCTTTAGTTAATAGTGAAAAACTTGTTGGGTTCGTGAAGTTTGTAATTTCATTTGAGCCAAAAAATCCCTGGGTTTAGCGGATATGAACTCTTGCTTGTAGGAAGACACAGAGACTTTGGTTTAACTCTGTTTCTGAGGGAAAATTCAGACCAGTGTTCTCATCCATGAAACATACTCTGTTTTAACGCAAGAAGCATGCTCTTCTTTCCAGCATCTCTAATACAGCAAGAAACATGAGCATGCCCAGAAAGAAAGAACTGTGATTCCTACTCATATGGACCATATCTAGTTGAACTCTGCTCATTAAACTGTAACAAACCATAGCATCTCTTACATAGATGCTGTTTAGTTAATAGTGAAAATCGTGTTGGGTTCGTGAACTGTGTAAATTCATTTGAGCCGAAGAATCACTGGGTTTACCGGAAATGAACTCTTGCTTGTAGGAAGACAAAGAGCCTTTTATTTAACTCCGTTTGTGAAGGGAAATTCAGACCAGTGTTCTCATCCCTGAAACACCCTCTGTTTTAACACAAGAAGCATCATGTTCTGTCCAGAATCTGCTATACAGCAAGAAATATGAGCATGTCCAGAAAAATGAACTGTGTTTCCTACTCATACGGACCATATATGGTTGAACTCTCCTTATGAAACTGTAAAAAACCACAGCATGTGTTACATAGATGCTCTTTAGTTAATAGTGAAAAACGTGTTGGGTTCATGAACTTTGTAAATTCATTTGAGCCCCAAAACCCCTGTGTTTACCTGAAATGAACTCTTGCTTGTAGGAAGACACAGAGGCTTTGGTGTCACTACGTTTGTGAAGCTAAATTGAGGACAGAGTTCTCATCCATGAAACACACTCTGTTTTAACGCAAGAAGCATCCTCTTCTTTCCAGCGTCTCTAATACATCAAGAAACATGAGCATGCCCAGAAAAAAGAACTGTGTTTCCTACTCATATGGACCATATCTAGTTGAACTCTACTTATGAAACTGTAACAAACCACAGCATCTCTTACATAGATGCTCTTAAGTTAATAGTGAAAAACTTGGGTTCGTGAACTGTGTAAATTCATTTGAGCCAAAAAAAAAAAAAAACTGGGTTTACCGGAAATGAACTCTTGCTTGTAGGAAGACATAGAGACTTTTGTTTAACTCCATTTGTGAAGGGAAATTTAGACCAGAGTTCTCATCCATGAAACACACTCTGTTTTAACGCAAGAAGCATCCTCTTCTTTCCAGCGTCTCTAACACATCAAGAAACATGAGCATGCCCAGAAAAAAAGAATGTGTTTACTACTCATATCGACCATATCTAGTTGAACTCTGCTTATGACACTCTAACAAACCACAGAATCTCTTACATAGATGCTCTTTAGTTAATAGTGCAAAACGTGTTTTTCGTGAACTGGGTAAATTCATTTGTGCCGAAAAAATACCTGGGTTTACCGGATATGAACTCTTGCTTGTAGGAAGACACAGAGACTTTTGTTTAACTACGTTTCTGAAGGAAAATTCAGACCAGTGTCCTCATCCATGAAACATAATCTGTTTTAACGCAAGAAGCATGCTCTTCTTTCCATCGTCTCCAATATAGCAAGAAACATGAGCATGCCCTGAAAAAAAGAACTGTGTTTCCTACTCATACGGACCATATGTAGTTGAACTCTGCTTATGAAACTGTAACAAACCACAGCATCACTTACATATATGCTCTTTCATTTATAGTGAAAAACGTGTTGGGTTCGTGAACGGTGTAAATTCTTTTGAGCCGAAAAATCACTGGGTTTTCCGGAAATGAACACTTGCTTGTAGGAAGACAGAGGCTTTGGTTTAACTCCTTTTGTGAAGGGAAATTCAGACCACAGGTCTCATACATGAAACACACTCTGTTTTAACGCAAAGAGCATGCTCTTCTTTCCAGCATCTCTAATACAACAAGAAACATGAGCATGCCCAGAAAAAAAGAACTGTGATTCCTACTCATATGGACCATATCTAGTTGAACTCTGCTCATTAAACTGTAACAAACCACAGCATCACTTACATATATGCTCTTTCATTTATAGTGAAACACGTGTTGGGTTCGTGAACGGTGTAAATTCATTTGAGCCGAAAAACCCCTGGGTTTACCGGAAATGAACTCTTGCTTGTAGGAAGACAAAGAGCCTTTTATTTAACTCAGATTGGGAAGGGAAATTCAGACCAGTGTTCTCATCCCTGAAACAACCTCTGTTTTAACACAAGAAGCATCCTCTTCTTTCCAGAGTCTACAATACAGCATGTAATATGAGCATGTACAGAAAAAAGAACTGTGTTTCCTACTCATACAGACCTTATCTAGTTGAACTCTGCTTATGAAACTGTAACAAACCACAGCATCTCTTACATAGATCCTCTTTAGTTAATAGTGAAAAACTTGGGTTCGTGAACTGTGTAAATTCATTTGAGCCGAAAAAAGAACTGGGTTTACCGGAAATGAACTCTTGCTTGTAGGAAGACATAGAGACTTTGGTTTAACTCCTTTTGTGAAGGGAAATTTAGACCAGAGTTCTCATCCATGAAACACACTCTGTTTTAAACGCAAGAAGCATCCTCTTCTTTCCAGCGTCTCTAATACATCAAGAAACATGAGCATGCCCAGAAAAAAAGAACTGTGTTTAATACTCACATGGACCATATCTAGTTGAACTCTGCTTATGAAACTCTAACAAACCACAGCATCTCTTACATAGAAGCTCTTTAGTTAATAGTGCAAAACATGTTTTTTCGTGAACTGGGTAAATTCATTTGTGCCGAAAAAATCCCTGGGTTTACCGGATATGAACTCTTGCTTGTAGGAAGACACAGAGACTTTGGTTTAACTCAGTTTCTGAAGGAAAATTCAGACCAATGTTCTCATCCAAGAAACACCCTCTGTTTTAACGCAAGAAGCATCGTCTTATTTCCAGAGTCTGCAATACAGCAAGAAATATGAGCATGTCCAGAAAAAAAGAACTGTGATTCCTACTCATATGGACCATATCTAGTTGAACTATGCTTATGGCACTGTAACAAACCACAGCATCTCTTACATAGATGCTCTTTAGTTAATAGTGAAAAACTTGTTGGGTTCGTGAAGTTTGTAAATTCATTTGAGCCAAAAAATCCCTGGGTTTAGCGGATATGAACTCTTGCTTGTAGGAAGACACAGAGACTTTGGTTTAACTCTGTTTCTGAGGGAAAATTCAGACCAGTGTTCTCATCCATGAAACATACTCTGTTTTAACGCAAGAAGCATGCTCTTCTTTCTAGCATCTCTAATACAGCAAGAAAGATGAGCATGCCCAGAAAGAAAGAACTGTGATTCCTACTCATATGGACCATATCTAGTTGAACTCTGCTCATTAAACTGTAACAAACCATAGCATCTCTTACATAGATGCTGTTTAGTTAATAGTGAAAATTGTGTTGGGTTCGTGAACTGTGTAAATTCATTTGAGCCGAAGAATCACTGGGTTTACCGGAAATGAACTCTTGCTTGTAGGAAGACAAAGAGCCTTTTATTTAACTCCGTTTGTGAAGGGAAATTCAGACCAGTGTTCTCATCCATGAAACACCCTCTGTTTTAACGCAAGAAGCATCGTCTTCTTTCCAGAGTCTGCAATACAGCAAGAAATATGAGCATGTCCTGAAAAAAAGAACTGTGTTTCCTACTCATACGGACAATGTCTAGTTGAACTCTGCTTATGAAACTGTAACAAACCACAGCATCACTTACATATATGCTCTTTCGTTTATAGTGAAAAACGTGTTGGGTTTGTGAACTGTGTAAATTCTTTTGAGCCGAAAAATCACTGGGTTTTCTGGAAATGAACTCTTGCTTGTAGGAAGACAGAGGCTTTGGTTTAAATCCTTTTGTGAAGGGGAAATTCAGACCAGAGGTCTCATCCATGAAACACACTCTGTTTCAACGCAAGAAACATCCTCTTCTTTCCAGCGACTCTAATACATCAAGAAACATGTGCATGCCCAGAAAAAAAGAACTGTGTTTCCTACTCATATGGACCATATCTAGTTGAACTCCGCTTATGAATCTGTAACAAACCACAGCATGTCTTACATAGATGCTCTTTAGTTAATAGTGAAAATTGTGTTGGGTTCGTGAAGTGTGTAAATTCATTTGAGCCGAAAAACCCCTGGGTTTACCGGAAATGAACTCTTGCTTGTAGGAAGACAAAGAGCCTTTTATTTAACTCAGATTGGGAAGGGAAATTCAGACCAGTGTTCTCATCCCTGAAACACCCTCTGTTTTAACACAAGAAGCATCCTCTTCTTTCCAGAGTCTACAATACAGCATGTAATATGAGCATGTACAGAAAAAAGAACTGTGTTTCCTACTCATACGGACCTTATCTAGTTGAACTCTGCTTATGAAACTGTAACAAACCACAGCATCTCTTACATAGATGCTCTTTAGTTAATAGTGAAAAACTTGGGTTCGTGAACTGTGTAAATTCATTTGAGCCGAAAAAAGAACTGGGTTTACCGGAAATGAACTCTTGCTTGTAGGAAGACATAGAGACTTTGGTTTAACTCCTTTTGTGAAGGGAAATTTAGACCAGAGTTCTCATCCATGAAACACACTCTGTTTTAACGCAAGAAGCATCCTCTTCTTTCCAGCGTCTCTAATACATCAAGAAACATGAGCATGCCCAGAAAAAAAGAACTGTGTTTAATACTCACATGGACCATATCTAGTTGAACTCTGCTTATGAAACTCTAACAAACCACAGCATCTCTTACATAGATGCTCTTTAGTTAATAGTGAAAAACGAGTTTTTTCGTGAACTGGGTAAATTCATTTGTGCCGAAAAAATCCCTGGGTTTACCGGATATGAACTCTTGCTTGTAGGAAGACACAGAGACTTTGGTTTAACTACGTTTCTGAAGGAAAATTCAGACCAGTGTCCTAATCCATGAAACATACTCTGTTTTAATGCAAGAAGCATGCTCTTCTTTCCATCGTCTCCAATATAGCAAGAAACATGAGCATGCCCAGAAAGAAAGAACTGTGTTTCCTACTCAGATGGACCATATCTAGTTGAACTCTGCTCATTAAACTGTAACAAACCATAGCATCTCTTACATAGATGCTGTTTAGTTAATAGTGAAAATCGTGTTGGGTTCGTGAACTGTGTAAATTCATTTGAGCCAAAGAATCACTGGGTTTACCGGAAATGAACTCTTGCTTGTAGGAAGACAAAGAGCCTTTTATTTAACTCCGTTTGTGTAGGGAAATTCAGACCAGTGTTCTCATCCATGAAACACCCTCTGTTTTAACGCAAGAAGCATCGTCTTCTTTCCAGAGTCTGCAATACAGCAAGAAATATGAGCATGTCCAGAAAAAAAGAACTGTGTTTCCTACTCAGACGGACCATATCTAGTTGAACTCTGCTTATGGCACTGTAACAAACCACAGCATCTCTTACATAGATGCTATTTAGTTAATAGTGAAAAACGTGTTGGGTTCTTAAACTGTGTAAATTCATTTGAGCCAAAAAATCACTGGGTTTAGCGGATATGAACTCTTGCTTGTAGGAAGACACAGAAACTTTGGTTTAACTCCGTTTCTGAAGGAAAATTCAGACCAGTGTTCTCATCCATGAAACATACTCTGTTTTAACGCAAGAAGCATGCTCTTCTTTCCAGCATCTCTAATACAGCAAGAAACATGAGCATGCCCAGAAAAAAAGAACTGTGATTCCTAATCATACGGACCATATCTAGTTGAACTCTGCTTATGAAACTGTAACAAACCACAGCATCTCTTACATAGATCCTCTTTAGTTAATAGTGAAAAACTTGGGTTCGTGAACTGTGTAAATTCATTTGAGCCGAAAAAAAAAAAAAACTGGGTTTACCGGAAATGAACTCTTGCTTGTAGGAAGACAGAGGCTTTGGTTTAACTCCTTTTGTGAAGGGGAAATTCAGACCAGAGGTCTCATCCATGAAACACACTCTGTTTCAACGCAAGAAACATCCTCTTCTTTCCAGCGACTCTAATACATCAAGAAACATGTGCATGCCCAGAAAAAAAGAACTGTGTTTCCTACTCATATGGACCATATCTAGTTGAACTCCACTTATGAATCTGTAACAAACCACAGCATGTCTTACATAGATGCTCTTTAGTTAATAGTGAAAATTGTGTTGGGTTCGTGAAGTGTGTAAATTCATTTGAGCCGAAAAACCCCTGGGTTTACCGGAAATGAACTCTTGCTTGTAGGAAGACAAAGAGCCTTTTATTTAACTCAGATTGGGAAGGGAAATTCAGACCAGTGTTCTCATCCCTGAAACACCCTCTGTTTTAACACAAGAAGCATCCTCTTCTTTCCAGAGTCTACAATACAGCATGTAATATGAGCATGTACAGAAAAAAGAACTGTGTTTCCTACTCATACGGACCTTATCTAGTTGAACTCTGCTTATGAAACTGTAACAAACCACAGCATCTCTTACATAGATCCTCTTTAGTTAATAGTGAAAAACTTGGGTTCGTGAACTGTGTAAATTCATTTGAGCCGAAAAAAGAACTGGGTTTACCGGAAATGAACTCTTGCTTGTAGGAAGACATAGAGACTTTGGTTTAACTCCTTTTGTGAAGGGAAATTTAGACCAGAGTTCTCATCCATGAAACACACTCTTTTTTAACGCAAGAAGCATCCTCTTCTTTCCAGCGTCTCTAATACATCAAGAAACATGAGCATGCCCAGAAAAAAAGAACTGTGTTTAATACTCACATGGACCATATCTAGTTGAACTCTGCTTATGGAACTCTAACAAACCACAGCATCTCTTACATAGATGCTCTTTAGTTAATAGTGCAAAACGTGTTTTTTTGTGAACTGGGTAAATTCATTTGTGCCGAAAAAATCCCTGGGTTTACAGGATATGAACTCTTGCTTGTAGGAAGACACAGAGACTTTGGTTTAACTACGTTTCTGAAGGAAAATTCAGACCAGTGTCCTCATCCATGAAACATACTCTGTTTTAATGCAAGAAGCATGCTCTTCTTTCCATCGTCTCCAATGTAGCAATAAACACGAGCATGCCCAAAAAAAATAACTGTGTTTCCTACTCATACGGACAATATCTAGTTTAACTCTGCTTATGAAACTGTAACAAACCACAGCATCACTTACATATATGCTCTTTCGTTTATAGTGAAAAACATGTTGGATTCGTGAACTGTGTAAATTCTTTTGAGCCAAAAAATCACTGGGTTTTCCGGAAATGAACACTAGCTTGTAGGAAGACACAGAGACTTTGGTTTAACTCAGTTTCTGAAGGAAAATTCAGACCAATGTTCTCATCCAAGAAACACCCTCTGTTTTAACGCAAGAAGCATCGTCTTATTTCCAGAGTCTGCAATACAGCAAGAAATATGAGCATGTCCAGAAAAAAAGAACTGTGTTTCCTACTCAGATGGACCATATCTAGTTGAACTATGCGTATGGCACGGTAACAAACCACAGATTCTCTTACATAGATGCTCTTTAGTTAATAGTGAAAAACTTGTTGGGTTCGTGAAGTTTGTAATTTCATTTGAGCCAAAAAATCCCTGGGTTTAGCGGATATGAACTCTTGCTTGTAGGAAGACACAGAGACTTTGGTTTAACTCTGTTTCTGAGGGAAAATTCAGACCAGTGTTCTCATCCATGAAACATACTCTGTTTTAACGCAAGAAGCATGCTCTTCTTTCCAGCATCTCTAATACAGCAAGAAACATGAGCATGCCCAGAAAGAAAGAACTGTGATTCCTACTCATATGGACCATATCTAGTTGAACTCTGCTCATTAAACTGTAACAAACCATAGCATCTCTTACATAGATGCTGTTTAGTTAATAGTGAAAATCGTGTTGGGTTCGTGAACTGTGTAAATTCATTTGAGCCGAAGAATCACTGGGTTTACCGGAAATGAACTCTTGCTTGTAGGAAGACAAAGAGCCTTTTATTTAACTCCGTTTGTGAAGGGAAATTCAGACCAGTGTTCTCATCCCTGAAACACCCTCTGTTTTAACACAAGAAGCATCATGTTCTGTCCAGAATCTGCTATACAGCAAGAAATATGAGCATGTCCAGAAAAATGAACTGTGTTTCCTACTCATACGGACCATATATGGTTGCACTCTGTTTATGAAACTGTAAAAAACCACAGCATGTGTTACATAGATGCTCTTTAGTTAATAGTGAAAAACGTGTTGGGTTCATGAACTGTGTAAATTCATTTGAGCCCAAAAACCCCTGTGTTTTCCTGAAATGAACTCTTGCTTGTAGGAAGACACAGAGGCTTTGGTTTCACTCCGTTTGTGAATGTAAATTGAGGACAGAGTTCTCATCCATGAAACACACTCTGTTTTAACGCAAGAAGCATCCTCTTCTTTCCAGCGTCTCTAATACATCAAGAAACATGAGCATGCCCAGAAAAAAAGAACTGTGTTTCCTACTCATATGGACCATATCTAGTTGAACTCTGCTTATGAAACTGTAACAAACCACAGCATGTGTTACATAGATGCTCTTTAGTTAATAGTGAAAAACGTGTTGGGTTCATGAACTGTGTAAATTCATTTGAGCCCAAAAACCCCTGGGTTTACCGGAAATGAACTCTTGCTTCTAGGAAGACACAGAGCCTTTGGTTTCACTCCGTTTGTGAAGGGAAATTCAGACCAGTATTCTCATTCATGAAACACCCTCTGTTTTAACGCAAGAAGCATCCTCTTATGTCCAGAGTTTGCAATACAGCAAGTAATATGAGCATGTCCAGAATAAAAGAACTGTGTTTCCTACTCATACGGACCATATCTAGTTGAACTCTGCTTATGAAAATGTAACAAACAACAGCATCTCTTACATAGATGCTCTATAGTTAATAGTGAAAAACTTGAGTTTGTGAACTGTGTAAATTCATTTGAGCCGAAATAAAACTGGGTCTAACGGAAATGAACTCTTGCTTGTAGGAAGACACAGAGACTTTGGTTTAACTCCGTTTCTGAAGGAAAATTCAGACCAGTGTTCTCATCCATGAAACATACTCTGTTTTAACGCAAGAAGTATGCTCTTCTTTCCAGGGTCTGAATACAGCAAGAAGCATGAGCATGCCCAGAAAAAAAGAACTTTGTTTCCTACTCAAACGGACCATATCTAGTTGAACTGTGCTTATGAAACTCTAACAAACCACAGCATGTGCTACATAGATGCCCTTTAGTTAATAGTGAAAAACGTGTTGGGTTCATGAACTGTGTAATTTCATTTGAGCCGAAAAACCCTTGGGTTTACCGGAAATGAACTCTTGCTTGTAGGAATACACAGAGACTTTGGTTTCACTCCATTTGTGAAGGGAAATTCAGACCAGAGTTCTCATCCATGAAACACACTCTGTTTTAACGCAAGAAGCATCCTCTTCTTTCCATCTTCTCTAATACATCAAGAAACATGAGCATGCCCAGAAAAAAAGAACTGTGTTTCCTACTCATATGGACCATATCTAGTTGAACTGTGCTTATGAAACTCTAACAAACCACAGCATCTCTTACATAGATGCTCTTTAGTTAATAGTGCAAAACGTGTTTTTTCGTGAATGTGTAAATTCATTTGAGCCGAAAAAATCCCTGGGTTTACCGGATATGAACTCTTGCTTTTAGGAAGACACAGAGACATTGTTTTAACTACGTTTCTGAAGGAAAATTCAGACCAGTGTTCTCATCCATGAAACATACTCTGTTTTAACGCAAGAAGCATGCTCTTCTTTCCATCGTCCCCAGTACAGCAAGAAACATGAGCATGCCCAGAAAAAAAGAACTGTGTTTCCTACTCATACGGACAATGTCTAGTTGAACTCTGCTTATGAAACTGTAACAAACCACAGCATCACTTACATATATGCTCTTTCGTTTATAGTGAAAAACGTGTTGGGTTCGTGAACTGTGTAAATTCTTTTGAGCCGAAAAATCACTGGGTTTTCCGGAAATGAACTCTTGCTTGTAGGAAGACAGAGGCTTTGGTTTAACTCCTTTTGTGAAGGGGAAATTCAGACCAGAGGTCTCATCCATGGAACACACTCTGTTTCAACGCAAGAAACATCCTCTTCTTTCCAGCGACTCTAATACATCAAGAAACATGTGCATGCCCAGAAAAAAAGAACTGTGTTTCCTACTCATATGGACCATATCTAGTTGAACTCCGCTTATGAATCTGTAACAAACCACAGCATGTCTTACATAGATGCTCTTTAGTTACTAGTGAAAATTGTGTTGGGTTCGTGAAGTGTGTAAATTCATTTGAGCCGAAAAACCCCTGGGTTTACCGGAAATGAACTCTTGCTTGTAGGAAGACAAAGAGACTTTGGTTTAACTCAGTTTCTGGAGGAAAATTCAGACCAGTGTTCTCATCCATGAAACACCCTCTGTTTTAACGCAAGAAGCATCGTCTTCTTTCCAGAGTCTTCAATACAGCAAGAAATATGAGCATTCCAGAAAAAAAGAACTGTGTTTCCTACTCAGACGGACCATATCTAGTTGAACTCTGCTTATGGCACTGTAACAAACCACAGCATCTCTTACATAGATGCTATTTAGTTAATAGTGAAAAACGTGTTGGGTTCGTAAACTGTGTAAATTCATTTGAGCCAAAAAATCACTGGGTTTAGTGGATATGAACTCTTGCTTGTAGTAAGACACAGAATCTTTGGTTTAACTCCGTTTCTGAAGGAAAATTCAGACCAGTGTTCTCATCCATGAAACATTCTCTGTTTTAACGCCAGAAGCATGCTCTTCTTTCCAGCATCTCTAATACAGCAAGAAACATGAGCATGCCCAGAAAAAAAGAACTGTGATTCCTACTCATATGGACCATATCTAGTTGAACTCTGCACATTAAACTGTAACAAACCATAGCATCTCTTACATAGATGCTGTTTAGTTAATAGTGAAAATCGTGTTGGGTTGGTGAACTGTGTAAATTCATTTGAGCCGAAGAATCACTGGGTTTACCGGAAATGAACTCTTGCTTGTAGGAAGACAAAGAGCCTTTTATTTAACTCCGATTCGGAAGGGAAATTCAGACCAGTGTTCTCATCCCTGAAACACCCTCTGTTTTAACACAAGAAGCATCACGTTCTGTCCAGAATCTGCAATACAGCAAGAAATATGAGCATGTCCAGAAAAATGAACTGTGTTTCCTACTCATACGGACCATATATGGTTGAACTCTGCTTATGAAACTGTAAAAAACCACAGCATGTATTACATAGATGCTCTTTAGTTAATAGTGAAAAACGTGTTGGGTTCATGAACTTTGTAAATTCATTTGAGCCCCAAAACCCCTGTGTTTACCTGAAATGAACTCTTGCTTGTAGGAAGACACAGAGGCTTTGGTTTAACTCAGTTTCTGAAGGAAAATTCAGACCAATGTTCTCATCCAAGAAACACCCTCTGTTTTAACGCAAGAAGCATCGTCTTATTTCCAGAGTCTGCAATACAGCAAGAAATATGAGCATGTCCAGAAAAAAAGAACTGTGTTTCCTACTCAGATGGACCATATCTAGTTGAACTATGCGTATGGCACGGTAACAAACCACAGATTCTCTTACATAGATGCTCTTTAGTTAATAGTGAAAAACTTGTTGGGTTCGTGAAGTTTGTAATTTCATTTGAGCCAAAAAATCCCTGGGTTTAGCGGATATGAACTCTTGCTTGTAGGAAGACACAGAGACTTTGGTTTAACTCTGTTTCTGAGGGAAAATTCAGACCAGTGTTCTCATCCATGAAACATACTCTGTTTTAACGCAAGAAGCATGCTCTTCTTTCCAGCATCTCTAATACAGCAAGAAACATGAGCATGCCCAGAAAGAAAGAACTGTGATTCCTACTCATATGGACCATATCTAGTTGAACTCTGCTCATTAAACTGTAACAAACCATAGCATCTCTTACATAGATGCTGTTTAGTTAATAGTGAAAATCGTGTTGGGTTCGTGAACTGTGTAAATTCATTTGAGCCGAAGAATCACTGGGTTTACCGGAAATGAACTCTTGCTTGTAGGAAGACAAAGAGCCTTTTATTTAACTCCGTTTGTGAAGGGAAATTCAGACCAGTGTTCTCATCCCTGAAACACCCTCTGTTTTAACACAAGAAGCATCATGTTCTGTCCAGAATCTGCTATACAGCAAGAAATATGAGCATGTCCAGAAAAATGAACTGTGTTTCCTACTCATACGGACCATATATGGTTGCACTCTGTTTATGAAACTGTAAAAAACCACAGCATGTGTTACATAGATGCTCTTTAGTTAATAGTGAAAAACGTGTTGGGTTCATGAACTGTGTAAATTCATTTGAGCCCAAAAACCCCTGTGTTTTCCTGAAATGAACTCTTGCTTGTAGGAAGACACAGAGGCTTTGGTTTCACTCCGTTTGTGAATGTAAATTGAGGACAGAGTTCTCATCCATGAAACACACTCTGTTTTAACGCAAGAAGCATCCTCTTCTTTCCAGCGTCTCTAATACATCAAGAAACATGAGCATGCCCAGAAAAAAAGAACTGTGTTTCCTACTCATATGGACCATATCTAGTTGAACTCTGCTTATGAAACTGTAACAAACCACAGCATGTGTTACATAGATGCTCTTTAGTTAATAGTGAAAAACGTGTTGGGTTCATGAACTGTGTAAATTCATTTGAGCCCAAAAACCCCTGGGTTTACCGGAAATGAACTCTTGCTTCTAGGAAGACACAGAGCCTTTGGTTTCACTCCGTTTGTGAAGGGAAATTCAGACCAGTATTCTCATTCATGAAACACCCTCTGTTTTAACGCAAGAAGCATCCTCTTATGTCCAGAGTTTGCAATACAGCAAGTAATATGAGCATGTCCAGAATAAAAGAACTGTGTTTCCTACTCATACGGACCATATCTAGTTGAACTCTGCTTATGAAAATGTAACAAACAACAGCATCTCTTACATAGATGCTCTATAGTTAATAGTGAAAAACTTGAGTTTGTGAACTGTGTAAATTCATTTGAGCCGAAATAAAACTGGGTCTAACGGAAATGAACTCTTGCTTGTAGGAAGACACAGAGACTTTGGTTTAACTCCGTTTCTGAAGGAAAATTCAGACCAGTGTTCTCATCCATGAAACATACTCTGTTTTAACGCAAGAAGTATGCTCTTCTTTCCAGGGTCTGAATACAGCAAGAAGCATGAGCATGCCCAGAAAAAAAGAACTTTGTTTCCTACTCAAACGGACCATATCTAGTTGAACTGTGCTTATGAAACTCTAACAAACCACAGCATGTGCTACATAGATGCCCTTTAGTTAATAGTGAAAAACGTGTTGGGTTCATGAACTGTGTAATTTCATTTGAGCCGAAAAACCCTTGGGTTTACCGGAAATGAACTCTTGCTTGTAGGAATACACAGAGACTTTGGTTTCACTCCATTTGTGAAGGGAAATTCAGACCAGAGTTCTCATCCATGAAACACACTCTGTTTTAACGCAAGAAGCATCCTCTTCTTTCCATCTTCTCTAATACATCAAGAAACATGAGCATGCCCAGAAAAAAAGAACTGTGTTTCCTACTCATATGGACCATATCTAGTTGAACTGTGCTTATGAAACTCTAACAAACCACAGCATCTCTTACATAGATGCTCTTTAGTTAATAGTGCAAAACGTGTTTTTTCGTGAATGTGTAAATTCATTTGAGCCGAAAAAATCCCTGGGTTTACCGGATATGAACTCTTGCTTTTAGGAAGACACAGAGACATTGTTTTAACTACGTTTCTGAAGGAAAATTCAGACCAGTGTTCTCATCCATGAAACATACTCTGTTTTAACGCAAGAAGCATGCTCTTCTTTCCATCGTCCCCAGTACAGCAAGAAACATGAGCATGCCCAGAAAAAAAGAACTGTGTTTCCTACTCATACGGACAATGTCTAGTTGAACTCTGCTTATGAAACTGTAACAAACCACAGCATCACTTACATATATGCTCTTTCGTTTATAGTGAAAAACGTGTTGGGTTCGTGAACTGTGTAAATTCTTTTGAGCCGAAAAATCACTGGGTTTTCCGGAAATGAACTCTTGCTTGTAGGAAGACAGAGGCTTTGGTTTAACTCCTTTTGTGAAGGGGAAATTCAGACCAGAGGTCTCATCCATGGAACACACTCTGTTTCAACGCAAGAAACATCCTCTTCTTTCCAGCGACTCTAATACATCAAGAAACATGTGCATGCCCAGAAAAAAAGAACTGTGTTTCCTACTCATATGGACCATATCTAGTTGAACTCCGCTTATGAATCTGTAACAAACCACAGCATGTCTTACATAGATGCTCTTTAGTTACTAGTGAAAATTGTGTTGGGTTCGTGAAGTGTGTAAATTCATTTGAGCCGAAAAACCCCTGGGTTTACCGGAAATGAACTCTTGCTTGTAGGAAGACAAAGAGACTTTGGTTTAACTCAGTTTCTGGAGGAAAATTCAGACCAGTGTTCTCATCCATGAAACACCCTCTGTTTTAACGCAAGAAGCATCGTCTTCTTTCCAGAGTCTTCAATACAGCAAGAAATATGAGCATTCCAGAAAAAAAGAACTGTGTTTCCTACTCAGACGGACCATATCTAGTTGAACTCTGCTTATGGCACTGTAACAAACCACAGCATCTCTTACATAGATGCTATTTAGTTAATAGTGAAAAACGTGTTGGGTTCGTAAACTGTGTAAATTCATTTGAGCCAAAAAATCACTGGGTTTAGTGGATATGAACTCTTGCTTGTAGTAAGACACAGAATCTTTGGTTTAACTCCGTTTCTGAAGGAAAATTCAGACCAGTGTTCTCATCCATGAAACATACTCTGTTTTAACGCCAGAAGCATGCTCTTCTTTCCAGCATCTCTAATACAGCAAGAAACATGAGCATGCCCAGAAAAAAAGAACTGTGATTCCTACTCATATGGACCATATCTAGTTGAACTCTGCACATTAAACTGTAACAAACCATAGCATCTCTTACATAGATGCTGTTTAGTTAATAGTGAAAATCGTGTTGGGTTGGTGAACTGTGTAAATTCATTTGAGCCGAAGAATCACTGGGTTTACCGGAAATGAACTCTTGCTTGTAGGAAGACAAAGAGCCTTTTATTTAACTCCGATTCGGAAGGGAAATTCAGACCAGTGTTCTCATCCCTGAAACACCCTCTGTTTTAACACAAGAAGCATCACGTTCTGTCCAGAATCTGCAATACAGCAAGAAATATGAGCATGTCCAGAAAAATGAACTGTGTTTCCTACTCATACGGACCATATATGGTTGAACTCTGCTTATGAAACTGTAAAAAACCACAGCATGTATTACATAGATGCTCTTTAGTTAATAGTGAAAAACGTGTTGGGTTCATGAACTTTGTAAATTCATTTGAGCCCCAAAACCCCTGTGTTTACCTGAAATGAACTCTTGCTTGTAGGAAGACACAGAGGCTTTGGTTTCACTCCGTTTGTGAAGGTAAATTGAGGACAGAGTTCTCATCCATGAAACACACTCTGTTTTAACGCAAGAAGCATCCTCTTCTTTCCAGCGTCTCTAATACATCAAGAAACATCAGCATGACCAGAAAAAAAGAACTGTGTTTCCTACTCATACGGACCATATCTAGTTGAACTCTGCTTATGAAAATGTAACAAACAACAGCATCTCTTACATAGATGCTCTATAGTTAATAGTGAAAAACTTGAGTTTGTGAACTGTGTAAATTCATTTGAGCCGAAATAAAACTGGGTCTAACGGAAATGAACTCTTGCTTGTAGGAAGACACAGAGACTTTGGTTTAACTCCGTTTCTGAAGGAAAATTCAGACCAGTGTTCTCATCCATGAAACATACTCTGTTTTAACGCAAGAAGTATGCTCTTCTTTCCAGGGTCTGAATACAGCAAGAAGCATGAGCATGCCCAGAAAAAAAGAACTTTGTTTCCTACTCAAACGGACCATATCTAGTTGAACTGTGCTTATGAAACTCTAACAAACCACAGCATGTGCTACATAGATGCCCTTTAGTTAATAGTGAAAAACGTGTTGGGTTCATGAACTGTGTAATTTCATTTTAGCCGAAAAACCCTTGGGTTTACCGGAAATGAACTCTTGCTTGTAGGAATACACAGAGACTTTGGTTTCACTCCATTTGTGAAGGGAAATTCAGACCAGAGTTCTCATCCATGAAACACACTCTGTTTTAACGCAAGAAGCATCCTCTTCTTTCCATCTTCTCTAATACATCAAGAAACATGAGCATGCCCAGAAAAAAAGAACTGTGTTTCCTACTCATATGGACCATATCTAGTTGAACTGTGCTTATGAAACTCTAACAAACCACAGCATCTCTTACATAGATGCTCTTTAGTTAATAGTGCAAAACGTGTTTTTTCGTGAATGTGTAAATTCATTTGAGCCGAAAAAATCCCTGGGTTTACCGGATATGAACTCTTGCTTTTAGGAAGACACAGAGACATTGTTTTAACTACGTTTCTGAAGGAAAATTCAGACCAGTGTTCTCATCCATGAAACATACTCTGTTTTAACGCAAGAAGCATGCTCTTCTTTCCATCGTCCCCAGTACAGCAAGAAACATGAGTATGCCCAGAAAAAAAGAACTGTGTTTCCTACTCATACGGACAATGTCTAGTTGAACTCTGCTTATGAAACTGTAACAAACCACAGCATCACTTACATATATGCTCTTTCGTTTATAGTGAAAAACGTGTTGGGTTCGTGAACTGTGTAAATTCTTTTGAGCCGAAAAATCACTGGGTTTTCCGGAAATGAACTCTTGCTTGTAGGAAGACAGAGGCTTTGGTTTAACTCCTTTTGTGAAGGGGAAATTCAGACCAGAGGTCTCATCCATGGAACACACTCTGTTTCAACGCAAGAAACATCCTCTTCTTTCCAGCGACTCTAATACATCAAGAAACATGTGCATGCCCAGAAAAAAAGAACTGTGTTTCCTACTCATATGGACCATATCTAGTTGAACTCCGCTTATGAATCTGTAACAAACCACAGCATGTCTTACATAGATGCTCTTTAGTTACTAGTGAAAATTGTGTTGGGTTCGTGAAGTGTGTAAATTCATTTGAGCCGAAAAACCCCTGGGTTTACCGGAAATGAACTCTTGCTTGTAGGAAGACAAAGAGACTTTGGTTTAACTCAGTTTCTGGAGGAAAATTCAGACCAGTGTTCTCATCCATGAAACACCCTCTGTTTTAACGCAAGAAGCATCGTCTTCTTTCCAGAGTCTTCAATACAGCAAGAAATATGAGCATTCCAGAAAAAAAGAACTGTGTTTCCTACTCAGACGGACCATATCTAGTTGAACTCTGCTTATGGCACTGTAACAAACCACAGCATCTCTTACATAGATGCTATTTAGTTAATAGTGAAAAACGTGTTGGGTTCGTAAACTGTGTAAATTCATTTGAGCCAAAAAATCACTGGGTTTAGTGGATATGAACTCTTGCTTGTAGTAAGACACAGAATCTTTGGTTTAACTCCGTTTCTGAAGGAAAATTCAGACCAGTGTTCTCATCCATGAAACATACTCTGTTTTAACGCCAGAAGCATGCTCTTCTTTCCAGCATCTCTAATACAGCAAGAAACATGAGCATGCCCAGAAAAAAAGAACTGTGATTCCTACTCATATGGACCATATCTAGTTGAACTCTGCACATTAAACTGTAACAAACCATAGCATCTCTTACATAGATGCTGTTTAGTTAATAGTGAAAATCGTGTTGGGTTGGTGAACTGTGTAAATTCATTTGAGCCGAAGAATCACTGGGTTTACCGGAAATGAACTCTTGCTTGTAGGAAGACAAAGAGCCTTTTATTTAACTCTGATTCGGAAGGGAAATTCAGACCAGTGTTCTCATCCCTGAAACACCCTCTGTTTTAACACAAGAAGCATCACGTTCTGTCCAGAATCTGCAATACAGCAAGAAATATGAGCATGTCCAGAAAAATGAACTGTGTTTCCTACTCATACGGACCATATATGGTTGAACTCTGCTTATGAAACTGTAAAAAACCACAGCATGTATTACATAGATGCTCTTTAGTTAATAGTGAAAAACGTGTTGGGTTCATGAACTTTGTAAATTCATTTGAGCCCCAAAACCCCTGTGTTTACCTGAAATGAACTCTTGCTTGTAGGAAGACACAGAGGCTTTGGTTTCACTCCGTTTGTGAAGGTAAATTGAGGACAGAGTTCTCATCCATGAAACACACTCTGTTTTAACGCAAGAAGCATCCTCTTCTTTCCAGCGTCTCTAATACATCAAGAAACATCAGCATGACCAGAAAAAAAGAACTGTGTTTCCTACTCATACGGACCATATCTAGTTGAACTCTGCTTATGAAAATGTAACAAACAACAGCATCTCTTACATAGATGCTCTATAGTTAATAGTGAAAAACTTGAGTTTGTGAACTGTGTAAATTCATTTGAGCCGAAATAAAACTGGGTCTAACGGAAATGAACTCTTGCTTGTAGGAAGACACAGAGACTTTGGTTTAACTCCGTTTCTGAAGGAAAATTCAGACCAGTGTTCTCATCCATGAAACATACTCTGTTTTAACGCAAGAAGTATGCTCTTCTTTCCAGGGTCTGAATACAGCAAGAAACATGAGCATGCCCAGAAAAAAAGAACTTTGTTTCCTACTCAAACGGACCATATCTAGTTGAACTGTGCTTATGAAACTCTAACAAACCACAGCATGTGCTACATAGATGCCCTTTAGTTAATAGTGAAAAACGTGTTGGGTTCATGAACTGTGTAATTTCATTTGAGCCGAAAAACCCCTGGGTTTACCGGAAATGAACTCTTGCTTGTAGGAATACACAGAGACTTTGGTTTCACTCCATTTGTGAAGGGAAATTCAGACCAGAGTTCTCATCCATGAAACACACTCTGTTTTAACGCAAGAAGCATCCTCTTCTTTCCATCTTCTCTAATACATCAAGAAACATGAGCATGCCCAGAAAAAAAGAACTGTGTTTCCTACTCATATGGACCATATCTAGTTGAACTGTGCTTATGAAACTCTAACAAACCACAGCATCTCTTACATAGATGCTCTTTAGTTAATAGTGCAAAACGTGTTTTTTCGTGAATGTGTAAATTCATTTGAGCCGAAAAAATCCCTGGGTTTACCGGATATGAACTCTTGCTTTTAGGAAGACACAGAGACATTGTTTTAACTACGTTTCTGAAGGAAAATTCAGACCAGTGTTCTCATCCATGAAACATACTCTGTTTTAACGCAAGAAGCATGCTCTTCTTTCCATCGTCCCCAGTACAGCAAGAAACATGAGCATGCCCAGAAAAAAAGAACTGTGTTTCCTACTCATACGGACAATGTCTAGTTGAACTCTGCTTATGAAACTGTAACAAACCACAGCATCACTTACATATATGCTCTTTCGTTTATAGTGAAAAACGTGTTGGGTTCGTGAACTGTGTAAATTCTTTTGAGCCGAAAAACCCCTGGGTTTACCGGAAATGAACTCTTGCATGTAGGAAGACAAAGAGACTTTGGTTTAACTCAGTTTCTGGAGGAAAATTCAGACCAGTGTTCTCATCCATGAAACACCCTCTGTTTTAACGCAAGAAGCATCGTCTTCTTTCCAGAGTCTTCAATACAGCAAGAAATATGAGCATTCCAGAAAAAAAGAACTGTGTTTCCTACTCAGACGGACCATATCTAGTTGAACTCTGCTTATGGCACTGTAACAAACCACAGCATCTCTTACATAGATGCTATTTAGTTAATAGTGAAAAACGTGTTGGGTTCGTAAACTGTGTAAATTCATTTGAGCCAAAAAATCACTGGGTTTAGCGGATATGAACTCTTGCTTGTAGTAAGACACAGAATCTTTGGTTTAACTCCGTTTCTGAAGGAAAATTCAGACCAGTGTTCTCATCCATGAAACATACTCTGTTTTAACGCCAGAAGCATGCTCTTCTTTCCAGCATCTCTAATACAGCAAGAAACATGAGCATGCCCAGAAAAAAAGAACTGTGATTCCTACTCATATGGACCATATCTAGTTGAACTCTGCACATTAAACTGTAACAAACCATAGCATCTCTTACATAGATGCTGTTTAGTTAATAGTGAAAATCGTGTTGGGTTGGTGAACTGTGTAAATTCATTTGAGCCGAAGAATCACTGGGTTTACCGGAAATGAACTCTTGCTTGTAGGAAGACAAAGAGCCTTTTATTTAACTCCGATTCGGAAGGGAAATTCAGACCAGTGTTCTCATCCCTGAAACACCCTCTGTTTTAACACAAGAAGCATCACGTTCTGTCGAGAATCTGCAATACAGCAAGAAATATGAGCATGTCCAGAAAAATGAACTGTGTTTCCTACTCATACGGACCATATATGGTTGAACTCTGCTTATGAAACTGTAAAAAACCACAGCATGTATTACATAGATGCTCTTTAGTTAATAGTGAAAAACGTGTTGGGTTCATGAACTTTGTAAATTCATTTGAGCCCCAAAACCCCTGTGTTTACCTGAAATGAACTCTTGCTTGTAGGAAGACACAGAGGCTTTGGTTTCACTCCGTTTGTGAAGGTAAATTGAGGACAGAGTTCTCATCCATGAAACACACTCTGTTTTAACGCAAGAAGCATCCTCTTCTTTCCAGCGTCTCTAATACATCAAGAAACATCAGCATGACCAGAAAAAAAGAACTGTGTTTCCTACTCATACGGACCATATCTAGTTGAACTCTGCTTATGAAAATGTAACAAACAACAGCATCTCTTACATAGATGCTCTATAGTTAATAGTGAAAAACTTGAGTTTGTGAACTGTGTAAATTCATTTGAGCCGAAATAAAACTGGGTCTAACGGAAATGAACTCTTGCTTGTAGGAAGACACAGAGACTTTGGTTTAACTCCGTTTCTGAAGGAAAATTCAGACCAGTGTTCTCATCCATGAAACATACTCTGTTTTAACGCAAGAAGTATGCTCTTCTTTCCAGGGTCTGAATACAGCAAGAAACATGAGCATGCCCAGAAAAAAAGAACTTTGTTTCCTACTCAAACGGACCATATCTAGTTGAACTGTGCTTATGAAACTCTAACAAACCACAGCATGTGCTACATAGATGCCCTTTAGTTAATAGTGAAAAACGTGTTGGGTTCATGAACTGTGTAATTTCATTTGAGCCGAAAAACCCCTGGGTTTACTGGAAATGAACTCTTGCTTGTAGGAATACACAGAGACTTTGGTTTCACTCCATTTGTGAAGGGAAATTCAGACCAGAGTTCTCATCCATGAAACACACTCTGTTTTAACGCAAGAAGCATCCTCTTCTTTCCATCTTCTCTAATACATCAAGAAACATGAGCATGCCCAGAAAAAAAGAACTGTGTTTCCTACTCATATGGACCATATCTAGTTGAACTGTGCTTATGAAACTCTAACAAACCACAGCATCTCTTACATAGATGCTCTTTAGTTAATAGTGCAAAACGTGTTTTTTCGTGAATGTGTAAATTCATTTGAGCCGAAAAAATCCCTGGGTTTACCGGATATGAACTCTTGCTTTTAGGAAGACACAGAGACATTGTTTTAACTACGTTTCTGAAGGAAAATTCAGACCAGTGTTCTCATCCATGAAACATACTCTGTTTTAACGCAAGAAGCATGCTCTTCTTTCCATCGTCCCCAGTACAGCAAGAAACATGAGCATGCCCAGAAAAAAAGAACTGTGTTTCCTACTCATATGGACAATGTCTAGTTGAACTCTGCTTATGAAACTGTAACAAACCACAGCATCACTTACATATATGCTCTTTCGTTTACAGTGAAAAACGTGTTGGGTTCGTGAACTGTGTAAATTCTTTTGAGCCGAAAAACCCCTGGGTTTACCGGAAATGAACTCTTGCATGTAGGAAGACAAAGAGACTTTGGTTTAACTCAGTTTCTGGAGGAAAATTCAGACCAGTGTTCTCATCCATGAAACACCCTCTGTTTTAACGCAAGAAGCATCGTCTTCTTTCCAGAGTCTTCAATACAGCAAGAAATATGAGCATTCCTGAAAAAAAGAACTGTGTTTCCTACTCAGACGGACCATATCTAGTTGAACTCTGCTTATGGCACTGTAACAAACCACAGCATCTCTTACATAGATGCTATTTAGTTAATAGTGAAAAACGTGTTGGGTTCGTAAACTGTGTAAATTCATTTGAGCCAAAAAATCACTGGGTTTAGCGGATATGAACTCTTGCTTGTAGTAAGACACAGAATCTTTGGTTTAACTCCGTTTCTGAAGGAAAATTCAGACCAGTGTTCTCATCCATGAAACATACTCTGTTTTAACGCCAGAAGCATGCTCTTCTTTCCAGCATCTCTAATACAGCAAGAAACATGAGCATGCCCAGAAAAAAAGAACTGTGATTCCTACTCATATGGACCATATCTAGTTGAACTCTGCACATTAAACTGTAACAAACCATAGCATCTCTTACATAGATGCTGTTTAGTTAATAGTGAAAATCGTGTTGGGTTGGTGAACTGTGTAAATTCATTTGAGCCAAAGAATCACTGGGTTTACCGGAAATGAACTCTTGCTTGTAGGAAGACAAAGAGCCTTTTATTTAACTCCGATTCGCAAGGGAAATTCAGACCAGTGTTCTCATCCCTGAAACACCCTCTGTTTTAACACAAGAAGCATCACGTTCTGTCCAGAATCTGCAATACAGCAAGAAATATGAGCATGTCCAGAAAAATGAACTGTGTTTCCTACTCATACGGACCATATATGGTTGAACTCTGCTTATGAAACTGTAAAAAACCACAGCATGTATTACATAGATGCTCTTTAGTTAATAGTGAAAAACGTGTTGGGTTCATGAACTTTGTAAATTCATTTGAGCCCCAAAACCCCTGTGTTTACCTGAAATGAACTCTTGCTTGTAGGAAGACACAGAGGCTTTGGTTTCACTCCGTTTGTGAAGGTAAATTGAGGACAGAGTTCTCATCCATGAAACACACTCTGTTTTAACGCAAGAAGCATCCTCTTCTTTCCAGCGTCTCTAATACATCAAGAAACATCAGCATGACCAGAAAAAAAGAACTGTGTTTCCTACTCATACGGACCATATCTAGTTGAACTCTGCTTATGAAAATGTAACAAACAACAGCATCTCTTACATAGATGCTCTATAGTTAATAGTGAAAAACTTGAGTTTGTGAACTGTGTAAATTCATTTGAGCCGAAATAAAACTGGGTCTAACGGAAATGAACTCTTGCTTGTAGGAAGACACAGAGACTTTGGTTTAACTCCGTTTCTGAAGGAAAATTCAGACCAGTGTTCTCATCCATGAAACATACTCTGTTTTAACGCAAGAAGTATGCTCTTCTTTCCAGGGTCTGAATACAGCAAGAAACATGAGCATGCCCAGAAAAAAAGAACTTTGTTTCCTACTCAAACGGACCATATCTAGTTGAACTGTGCTTATGAAACTCTAACAAACCACAGCATGTGCTACATAGATGCCCTTTAGTTAATAGTGAAAAACGTGTTGGGTTCATGAACTGTGTAATTTCATTTGAGCCGAAAAACCCCTGGGTTTACCGGAAATGAACTCTTGCTTGTAGGAATACACAGAGACTTTGGTTTCACTCCATTTGTGAAGGGAAATTCAGACCAGAGTTCTCATCCATGAAACACACTCTGTTTTAACGCAAGAAGCATCCTCTTCTTTCCATCTTCTCTAATACATCAAGAAACATGAGCATGCCCAGAAAAAAAGAACTGTGTTTCCTACTCATATGGACCATATCTAGTTGAACTGTGCTTATGAAACTCTAACAAACCACAGCATCTCTTACATAGATGCTCTTTAGTTAATAGTGCAAAACGTGTTTTTTCGTGAATGTGTAAATTCATTTGAGCCGAAAAAATCCCTGGGTTTACCGGATATGAACTCTTGCTTTTAGGAAGACACAGAGACATTGTTTTAACTACGTTTCTGAAGGAAAATTCAGACCAGTGTTCTCATCCATGAAACATACTCTGTTTTAACGCAAGAAGCATGCTCTTCTTTCCATCGTCCCCAGTACAGCAAGAAACATGAGCATGCCCAGAAAAAAAGAACTGTGTTTCCTACTCATACGGACAATGTCTAGTTGAACTCTGCTTATGAAACTGTAACAAACCACAGCATCACTTACATATATGCTCTTTCGTTTATAGTGAAAAACGTGTTGGGTTCGTGAACTGTGTAAATTCTTTTGAGCCGAAAAACCCCTGGGTTTACCGGAAATGAACTCTTGCATGTAGGAAGACAAAGAGACTTTGGTTTAACTCAGTTTCTGGAGGAAAATTCAGACCAGTGTTCTCATCCATGAAACACCCTCTGTTTTAACGCAAGAAGCATCGTCTTCTTTCCAGAGTCTTCAATACAGCAAGAAATATGAGCATTCCAGAAAAAAAGAACTGTGTTTCCTACTCAGACGGACCATATCTAGTTGAACTCTGCTTATGGCACTGTAACAAACCACAGCATCTCTTACATAGATGCTATTTAGTTAATAGTGAAAAACGTGTTGGGTTCGTAAACTGTGTAAATTCATTTGAGCCAAAAAATCACTGGGTTTAGCGGATATGAACTCTTGCTTGTAGTAAGACACAGAATCTTTGGTTTAACTCCGTTTCTGAAGGAAAATTCAGACCAGTGTTCTCATCCATGAAACATACTCTGTTTTAACGCCAGAAGCATGCTCTTCTTTCCAGCATCTCTAATACAGCAAGAAACATGAGCATGCCCAGAAAAAAAGAACTGTGATTCCTACTCATATGGACCATATCTAGTTGAACTCTGCACATTAAACTGTAACAAACCATAGCATCTCTTACATAGATGCTGTTTAGTTAATAGTGAAAATCGTGTTGGGTTGGTGAACTGTGTAAATTCATTTGAGCCGAAGAATCACTGGGTTTACCGGAAATGAACTCTTGCTTGTAGGAAGACAAAGAGCCTTTTATTTAACTCCGATTCGCAAGGGAAATTCAGACCAGTGTTCTCATCCCTGAAACACCCTCTGTTTTAACACAAGAAGCATCATGTTCTGTCCAGAATCTGCAATACAGCAAGAAATATGAGCATGTCCAGAAAAATGAACTGTGTTTCCTACTCATACGGACCATATATGGTTGAACTCTGCTTATGAAACTGTAAAAAACCACAGCATGTATTACATAGATGCTCTTTAGTTAATAGTGAAAAACGTGTTGGGTTCATGAACTTTGTAAATTCATTTGAGCCCCCAAACCCCTGTGTTTACCTGAAATGAACTCTTGCTTGTAGGAAGACACAGAGGCTTTGGTTTCACTCCGTTTGTGAAGGTAAATTGAGGACAGAGTTCTCATCCATGAAACACACTCTGTTTTAACGCAAGAAGCATCCTCTTCTTTCCAGCGTCTCTAATACATCAAGAAACATCAGCATGACCAGAAAAAAAGAACTGTGTTTCCTACTCATACGGACTATATCTAGTTGAACTCTGCTTATGAAACTGTAACAAACCACAGCATGTGTTACATAGATTCTCTTTAGTTAATAGTGAAAAACGTGTTGGGTTCATGAACTGTGTAAATTCATTTGAGCCGAAAAACCCCTGGGTTTACCGGAAATGAACTCTTGCTTGAAGGAAGACACAGAGACTTTGGTTTCACTCCATTTGTGAAGGGAAATTCAGACCAGAGTTCTCATCCATGAAACACACTCTGTTTTAACGCAAGAAGCATCCTCTTCTTTCCATCTTCTCTAATACATCAAGAAACATGAGCATGCCCAGAAAAACAGAACTGTGTTTCCTACTCATATGGACCATATCTAGTTGAACTGTGCTTATGAAACTCTAACAAACCACAGCATCTCTTACATAGATGCTCTTTAGTTAATAGTGCAAAACGTGTTTTTTCGTGAATGTGTAAATTCATTTGAGCCGAAAAAATCCCTGGGTTTACCGGATATGAACTCTTGCTTTTAGGAAGACACAGAGACTTTGTTTTAACTACGTTTCTGAAGGAAAATTAAGACCAGTGTTCTCATCCATGAAACATACTCTGTTTTAACGCAAGAAGCATGCTCTTCTTTCCATCGTCTCCAGTACAGCAAGAAACATGAGCATGCCCAGAAAAAAAGAACTTTGTTTCCTACTCATACGGACAATGTCTAGTTGAACTCTGCTTATGAAACTGTAACAAACCACAGCATCACTTACATATATGCTCTTTCGTTTATAGTGAAAAACGTGTTGGGTTCGTGAACTGTGTAAATTCTTTTGAGCCTAAAAATCACTGGGTTTTCCGGAAATGAACTCTTCCTTGTAGGAAGACAGGGGCTTTGGTTTAACTCCTTTTGTGAAGGGGAAATTCAGACCAGAGGTCTCATCCATGAAACACACTCTGTTTCAACGCAAGAAACATCCTCTTCTTTCCAGCGACTCTAATACATCAAGAAACATGTGCATGCCCAGAAAAAAAGAACTGTGTTTCCTACTCATATGGACCATACCTAGTTGAACTCCGCTTATGAATCTGTAACAAACCACAGCATGTCTTACATAGATGCTCTTTAGTTACTAGTGAAAATTGTGTTGGGTTCGTGAAGTGTGTAAATTCATTTGAGCCGAAAAACCCCTGGGTTTACAGGAAATGAACTCTTGCTTGTAGGAAGACAAAGAGACTTTGGTTTAACTCAGTTTCTGGAGGAAAATTCAGACCAGTGTTCTCATCCATGAAACACCCTCTGTTTTAACGCAAGAAGCATCGTCTTCTTTCCAGAGTCTTCAATACAGCAAGAAATATGAGCATTCCAGAAAAAAAGAACTGTGTTTCCTACTCAGACGGACCATATCTATTTGAACTCTGCTTATGGCACTGTAACAAACCACAGCATCTCTTACATAGATGCTATTTAGTTAATAGTGAAAAACGTGTTGGGTTCGTAAACTGTGTAAATTCATTTGAGCCAAAAAATCACTGGGTTTAGCGGATATGAACTCTTGCTTATAGTAAGACACAGAATCTTTGGTTTAACTCCGTTTCTGAAGGAAAATTCAGACCAGTGTTCTCATCCATGAAACATACTCTGTTTTAACGCCAGAAGCATGCTCTTCTTTCCAGCATCTCTAATACAGCAAGAAACATGAGCATGCCCAGAAAAAAAGAACTGTGATTCCTACTCATATGGACCATATCTAGTTGAACTCTGCACATTAAACTGTAACAAACCATAGCATCTCTTACATAGATGCTGTTTAGTTAATAGTGAAAATCGTGTTGGGTTGGTGAACTTTGTAAATTCATTTGAGCCGAAGAATCACTGGGTTTACCGGAAATGAACTCTTGCTTGTAGGAAGACAAAGAGCCTTTTATTTAACTCCGATTCGGAAGGGAAATTCAGACCAGTGTTCTCATCCCTGAAACACCCTCTGTTTTAACACAAGAAGCATCATGTTCTGTCCAGAATCTGCAATACAGCAAGAAATATGAGCATGTCCAGAAAAATGAACTGTGTTTCCTACTCATACGGACCATATATGGTTGAACTCTGCTTATGAAACTGTAAAAAACCACAGCATGTATTACATAGATGCTCTTTAGTTAATAGTGAAAAACGTGTTGGGTTCATGAACTTTGTAAATTCATTTGAGCCCCAAAACCCCTGTGTTTACCTGAAATGAACTCTTGCTTGTAGGAAGACACAGAGGCTTTGGTTTCACTCCGTTTGTGAAGGTAAATTGAGGACAGAGTTCTCATCCATGAAACACACTCTGTTTTAACGCAAGAAGCATCCTCTTCTTTCCAGCGTCTCTAATACATCAAGAAACATCAGCATGACCAGAAAAAAAGAACTGTGTTTCCTACTCATACGGACCATATCTAGTTGAACTCTGCTTATGAAAATGTAACAAACAACAGCATCTCTTACATAGATGCTCTATAGTTAATAGTGAAAAACTTGAGTTTGTGAACTGTGTAAATTCATTTGAGCCGAAATAAAACTGGGTCTAACGGAAATGAACTCTTGCTTGTAGGAAGACACAGAGACTTTGGTTTAACTCCGTTTCTGAAGGAAAATTCAGACCAGTGTTCTCATCCATGAAACATACTCTGTTTTAACGCAAGAAGTATGCTCTTCTTTCCAGGGTCTGAATACAGCAAGAAACATGAGCATGCCCAGAAAAAAAGAACTTTGTTTCCTACTCAAACGGACCATATCTAGTTGAACTGTGCTTATGAAACTCTAACAAACCACAGCATGTGCTACATAGATGCCCTTTAGTTAATAGTGAAAAACGTGTTGGGTTCATGAACTGTGTAATTTCATTTGAGCCGAAAAACCCCTGGGTTTACCGGAAATGAACTCTTGCTTGTAGGAATACACAGAGACTTTGGTTTCACTCCATTTGTGAAGGGAAATTCAGACCAGAGTTCTCATCCATGAAACACACTCTGTTTTAACGCAAGAAGCATCCTCTTCTTTCCATCTTCTCTAATACATCAAGAAACATGAGCATGCCCAGAAAAAAAGAACTGTGTTTCCTACTCATATGGACCATATCTAGTTGAACTGTGCTTATGAAACTCTAACAAACCACAGCATCTCTTACATAGATGCTCTTTAGTTAATAGTGCAAAACGTGTTTTTTCGTGAATGTGTAAATTCATTTGAGCTGAAAAAATCCCTGGGTTTACCGGATATGAACTCTTGCTTTTAGGAAGACACAGAGACATTGTTTTAACTACGTTTCTGAAGGAAAATTCAGACCAGTGTTCTCATCCATGAAACATACTCTGTTTTAACGCAAGAAGCATGCTCTTCTTTCCATCGTCCCCAGTACAGCAAGAAACATGAGCATGCCCAGAAAAAAAGAACTGTGTTTCCTACTCATACGGACAATGTCTAGTTGAACTCTGCTTATGAAACTGTAACAAACCACAGCATCACTTACATATATGCTCTTTCGTTTATAGTGAAAAACGTGTTGGGTTCGTGAACTGTGTAAATTCTTTTGAGCCGAAAAACCCCTGGGTTTACCGGAAATGAACTCTTGCATGTAGGAAGACAAAGAGACTTTGGTTTAACTCAGTTTCTGGAGGAAAATTCAGACCAGTGTTCTCATCCATGAAACACCCTCTGTTTTAACGCAAGAAGCATCGTCTTCTTTCCAGAGTCTTCAATACAGCAAGAAATATGAGCATTCCAGAAAAAAAGAACTGTGTTTCCTACTCAGACGGACCATATCTAGTTGAACTCTGCTTATGGCACTGTAACAAACCACAGCATCTCTTACATAGATGCTATTTAGTTAATAGTGAAAAACGTGTTGGGTTCGTAAACTGTGTAAATTCATTTGAGCCAAAAAATCACTGGGTTTAGCGGATATGAACTCTTGCTTGTAGTAAGACACAGAATCTTTGGTTTAACTCCGTTTCTGAAGGAAAATTCAGACCAGTGTTCTCATCCATGAAACATACTCTGTTTTAACGCCAGAAGCATGCTCTTCTTTCCAGCATCTCTAATACAGCAAGAAACATGAGCATGCCCAGAAAAAAAGAACTGTGATTCCTACTCATATGGACCATATCTAGTTGAACTCTGCACATTAAACTGTAACAAACCATAGCATCTCTTACATAGATGCTGTTTAGTTAATAGTGAAAATCGTGTTGGGTTGGTGAACTGTGTAAATTCATTTGAGCCGAAGAATCACTGGGTTTACCGGAAATGAACTCTTGCTTGTAGGAAGACAAAGAGCCTTTTATTTAACTCCGATTCGCAAGGGAAATTCAGACCAGTGTTCTCATCCCTGAAACACCCTCTGTTTTAACACAAGAAGCATCATGTTCTGTCCAGAATCTGCAATACAGCAAGAAATATGAGCATGTCCAGAAAAATGAACTGTGTTTCCTACTCATACGGACCATATATGGTTGAACTCTGCTTATGAAACTGTAAAAAACCACAGCATGTATTACATAGATGCTCTTTAGTTAATAGTGAAAAACGTGTTGGGTTCATGAACTTTGTAAATTCATTTGAGCCCCCAAACCCCTGTGTTTACCTGAAATGAACTCTTGCTTGTAGGAAGACACAGAGGCTTTGGTTTCACTCCGTTTGTGAAGGTAAATTGAGGACAGAGTTCTCATCCATGAAACACACTCTGTTTTAACGCAAGAAGCATCCTCTTCTTTCCAGCGTCTCTAATACATCAAGAAACATCAGCATGACCAGAAAAAAAGAACTGTGTTTCCTACTCATACGGACTATATCTAGTTGAACTCTGCTTATGAAACTGTAACAAACCACAGCATGTGTTACATAGATTCTCTTTAGTTAATAGTGAAAAACGTGTTGGGTTCATGAACTGTGTAAATTCATTTGAGCCGAAAAACCCCTGGGTTTACCGGAAATGAACTCTTGCTTGAAGGAAGACACAGAGACTTTGGTTTCACTCCATTTGTGAAGGGAAATTCAGACCAGAGTTCTCATCCATGAAACACACTCTGTTTTAACGCAAGAAGCATCCTCTTCTTTCCATCTTCTCTAATACATCAAGAAACATGAGCATGCCCAGAAAAACAGAACTGTGTTTCCTACTCATATGGACCATATCTAGTTGAACTGTGCTTATGAAACTCTAACAAACCACAGCATCTCTTACATAGATGCTCTTTAGTTAATAGTGCAAAACGTGTTTTTTCGTGAATGTGTAAATTCATTTGAGCCGAAAAAATCCCTGGGTTTACCGGATATGAACTCTTGCTTTTAGGAAGACACAGAGACTTTGTTTTAACTACGTTTCTGAAGGAAAATTAAGACCAGTGTTCTCATCCATGAAACATACTCTGTTTTAACGCAAGAAGCATGCTCTTCTTTCCATCGTCTCCAGTACAGCAAGAAACATGAGCATGCCCAGAAAAAAAGAACTTTGTTTCCTACTCATACGGACAATGTCTAGTTGAACTCTGCTTATGAAACTGTAACAAACCACAGCATCACTTACATATATGCTCTTTCGTTTATAGTGAAAAACGTGTTGGGTTCGTGAACTGTGTAAATTCTTTTGAGCCTAAAAATCACTGGGTTTTCCGGAAATGAACTCTTCCTTGTAGGAAGACAGGGGCTTTGGTTTAACTCCTTTTGTGAAGGGGAAATTCAGACCAGAGGTCTCATCCATGAAACACACTCTGTTTCAACGCAAGAAACATCCTCTTCTTTCCAGCGACTCTAATACATCAAGAAACATGTGCATGCCCAGAAAAAAAGAACTGTGTTTCCTACTCATATGGACCATACCTAGTTGAACTCCGCTTATGAATCTGTAACAAACCACAGCATGTCTTACATAGATGCTCTTTAGTTACTAGTGAAAATTGTGTTGGGTTCGTGAAGTGTGTAAATTCATTTGAGCCGAAAAACCCCTGGGTTTACAGGAAATGAACTCTTGCTTGTAGGAAGACAAAGAGACTTTGGTTTAACTCAGTTTCTGGAGGAAAATTCAGACCAGTGTTCTCATCCATGAAACACCCTCTGTTTTAACGCAAGAAGCATCGTCTTCTTTCCAGAGTCTTCAATACAGCAAGAAATATGAGCATTCCAGAAAAAAAGAACTGTGTTTCCTACTCAGACGGACCATATCTATTTGAACTCTGCTTATGGCACTGTAACAAACCACAGCATCTCTTACATAGATGCTATTTAGTTAATAGTGAAAAACGTGTTGGGTTCGTAAACTGTGTAAATTCATTTGAGCCAAAAAATCACTGGGTTTAGCGGATATGAACTCTTGCTTATAGTAAGACACAGAATCTTTGGTTTAACTCCGTTTCTGAAGGAAAATTCAGACCAGTGTTCTCATCCATGAAACATACTCTGTTTTAACGCCAGAAGCATGCTCTTCTTTCCAGCATCTCTAATACAGCAAGAAACATGAGCATGCCCAGAAAAAAAGAACTGTGATTCCTACTCATATGGACCATATCTAGTTGAACTCTGCACATTAAACTGTAACAAACCATAGCATCTCTTACATAGATGCTGTTTAGTTAATAGTGAAAATCGTGTTGGGTTGGTGAACTTTGTAAATTCATTTGAGCCGAAGAATCACTGGGTTTACCGGAAATGAACTCTTGCTTGTAGGAAGACAAAGAGCCTTTTATTTAACTCCGATTCGGAAGGGAAATTCAGACCAGTGTTCTCATCCCTGAAACACCCTCTGTTTTAACACAAGAAGCATCATGTTCTGTCCAGAATCTGCAATACAGCAAGAAATATGAGCATGTCCAGAAAAATGAACTGTGTTTCCTACTCATACGGACCATATATGGTTGAACTCTGCTTATGAAACTGTAAAAAACCACAGCATGTATTACATAGATGCTCTTTAGTTAATAGTGAAAAACGTGTTGGGTTCATGAACTTTGTAAATTCATTTGAGCCCCAAAACCCCTGTGTTTACCTGAAATGAACTCTTGCTTGTAGGAAGACACAGAGGCTTTGGTTTCACTCCGTTTGTGAAGGTAAATTGAGGACAGAGTTCTCATCCATGAAACACACTCTGTTTTAACGCAAGAAGCATCCTCTTCTTTCCAGCGTCTCTAATACATCAAGAAACATCAGCATGACCAGAAAAAAAGAACTGTGTTTCCTACTCATACGGACTATATCTAGTTGAACTCTGCTTATGAAACTGTAACAAACCACAGCATGTGTTACATAGATGCTCTTTAGTTAATAGTGAAAAACTTGAGTTTGTGAACTGTGTAAATTCATTAGAGCCGAAATAAAACTGGGTTTACCGGAAATGAACTCTTGCTTGTAGGAAGACACAGAGACTTTGGTTTAACTCCATTTCTGTAGGAAAATTCAGACCAGTGTTCTCATCCATGAAACATACTCTGTTTTAACGCAAGAAGTATGCTCTTCTTTCCAGGGTCTCCAATACTGCAAGAAACATGAGCATGCCCAGAAAAAAAGAACTGTGTTTCCTACTCAAACCGACCATATCTAGTTGAACTCTGCTTATGAAACTCTAACAAACCACAGCATGTGCTACATAGATGCCCTTTAGTTAATAGTGAAAAACGTGTTGGGTTCATGAACTGTGTAATTTCATTTGAGCCGAAAAACCCCTGGGTTTACCGGAAATGAACTCTTGCTTGTAGGAAGACACAGAGGCTTTGGTTTCACTCCATTTGTGAAGGGAAATCAGACCAGAGTTCTCATTCATGAAACACACTCTGTTTTAACGCAAGAAGCATCCTCTTCTTTCCATCGTCTCTAATACTTCAAGAAACATGAGCATGCCCAGAAAAAAGAACTGTGTTTCCTATTCATATGGACCATATCTAGTTGAACTGTGCTTATGAATCTCTAACAAACCACAGCATCTCTTACATAGATGCTCTTTAGTTAATAGTGCAAAATGTGTTTTTTCGTGAATGTGTAAATTCATTTGAGCCGAAAAAATCCCTGGGTTTCCCGGATATGAACTCTTGCTTTTAGGACACACAGAGACTTTGTTTTAACTACGTTTCTGAAGGAAAATTCAGATCAGTGTTCTCATCCATGAAACATACTCTGTTTTAACGCAAGAAGCATGCTCTTCTTTCCATCGTCTCCAGTACAGCAAGAAACATGAGCATGCCCAGAAAAAAAGAACTGTGTTTCCTACTCATACGGACAATGTCTAGTTGAACTCTGCTTATGAAACTGTAACAAACCACAGCATCACTTACATATATGCTCTTTCGTTTATAGTGAAAAACGTGTTGGGTTCGTGAACTGTGTAAATTCTTTTGAGCCGAAAAATCACTGGGTTTTCCGGAAATGAACTCTTGCTTGTAGGAAGACAGAGGCTTTGGTTTAACTCCTTTTGTGAAGGGGAAATTCAGACCAGAGGTATCATCCATTAAACACACTCTGTTTTAACACAAAGTGCATGCTCTATTTCCTGCGTCTCTAATACAGCAAGAAACATGAGCATGCCCAGAAAAAAATAAATGTGTTTCCTACTCATACGGACCATATCTAGTTGAACTCTGATTATGAAACTCTAACAAACCACAGCATCTCTTACATGGATGCTCTTTAGTTAATAGTGAAAAACGTGTTGGGTTCGAGAACTGTGTCATTTCTTTTGATCTGAAAAACACCTGGGTTTACCGGAAATGAACTCTTGCTTGTAGGAAGACACGGAGGCTTTGGTTTCACTCCGTTTGTGAAGGGAAATTCACACCAGAGTTCTCATCCATGAAACCCACTCTGTTTCAACGCAAGAAGCATCCTCTTCTTTCCAGCGACTCTAATACATCAAGAAACATGTGCATGCCCAGAAAAAAAGAACTGTGTTTCCTACTCATATGGACCATATCTAGTTGAACTCCGCTTATGAATCTGTAACAAACCACAGCATGTCTTACATAGATGCTCTTTAATTAATAGTGAAAATTGTGTTGGGTTCGTGAACTGTGTAAATTCATTTGAGCCAAAAAATCACTGGGTTTAGCGGATATGAACTCTTGCTTGTAGGAAGACACAGAGACGTTCGTTTAACTCCGTTTCTGAAGGAAAATTCAGACCAGTGTTCTCATCCATGAAACATACTCTGTTTTAACGCAAGAAGCATGCTCTTCTTTCCAGCATCTCTAATACAGCAAGAAACATGAGCATGCCCAGAAAAAAAGAACTGTGATTCCTACTCATATGGACCATATCTAGTTGAACTCTGCTCATTAAACTGTAACAAACCATAGCATCTCTTACATAGATGCTGTTTAGTTAATAGTGAAAATCGTGTTGGGTTCGTGAACTGTGTAAATTCATTTGAGCCGAAGAATCACTTGGTTTACCGGAAATGAAGTCTTGCTTGTAGGAAGACAAAGAGCCTTTTATTTAACTCCGATTGGGAAGGGAAATTCAGACCAGTGTTCTCATCCCTGAAACACCCTGTGTTTAAACACAAGAAGCATCCTCCTCTTTCCAGAGTCTGCAATACAGCATGTAATATGAGCATGTCCAGAAAAAAGAACTCTGTTTCCTACTCATACGGACCATATCTAGTTGAACTCTGCTTATGAAACTGTAACAAACCACAGCATCTCTTACATAGATGCTCTTTAGTTAATAGTGAAAAACTTGGGTTCGTGAACTGTATAAATTCATTTGAGCCGAAAAAAAAAACTGGGTTTACCGGAAATGAACTCTTGCTTGTAGGAAGACATAGAGACTTTGGTTTAACTCCATTTGTGAAGGGAAATTTAGACCAGAGTTCTCATCCATGAAACACACTCTGTTTTAACGCAAGAAGCATCTTCTTCTTTCCAGCGTCTCTAATGCATCAAGAAACATGAGCATGCCCAGAAAAAAAGAACTGTGTTTACTACTCATATGGACCATATCTAGTTGAACTCTGCTTATGAAACTCTAACAAACCACAGCATCTCTTACATAGATGCTCTTTAGTTAATAGTGCAAAACGTGTTTTTGAGGGAACTGGGTAAATTCATTTGTGCCGAAAAAATCCCTGGGTTTACTGGATATGAACTCTTGCTTGTAGGAAGACACAGAGACTTTGGTTTAACTACGTTTCTGAAGGAAAATTCAGACCAGTGTTCTCATCCAAGAAACACCCTCTGTTTTAACGCAAGAAGCATCGTCTTCTTTTCAGAGTCTGCAATACAGCAAGAAATATGAGCATGTCCAGAAAAAAAGAACTGTGTTTTCTACTCAGATGGACCATATCTAGTTGAACTCTGCTTATGGCACTGTAACAAACCACAGCATCTCTTACATAGATGCTCTTTAGTTAATAGTGAAAAACGTGTTGGGTTCGTGAAGTGTGTAAATTCATTTGAGCCAAAAAATCACTGGGTTTAGCGGATATGAACTCTTGCTTGTAGGAAGACACAGAGACTTTGGTTTAACTCCGTCTCTGAAGGAAAATTCAGACCAGTGTTCTCATCCATGAAACATACTCTGTTTTAACGCAAGAAGCATGCTCTTCTTTACAGCATCTCTAATACAGCAAGAAACATGAGCATGCCCAGAAAAAAAGAACTGTGTTTCCTACTCATATGGACCATATCTAGTTGAACTCTGCTTATGAAACTGTAACAAACCACAGCATGTGTTACTTAGATGCTCTTTAGTTAATAGTGAAAAACGTGTTGGGTTCATGTACTGTGTAAATTCATTTGAGTCCAAAAACCCCTGGGTTTACCGGAAATGAACTCTTGCTTGAAGGAAGACACAGAGACTTTGGTATCACTCCGTTTGTGAAGGGAAATTCAGACCAGAGTTCTCATCCATGAAACACCCTCTGTTTTAACGCAAGAACCATCCTCTTCTTTCCAGAGTTTGCAATACAGCAAGTAATATGAGCATGTCCAGAATAAAAGAACTGTGTTTCCTACTCATACGGACCATATCTAGTTGAACTCTGCTTATGAAACTGTAACAAACCACAGCATCTCTTACATAGATGCTCTTTAGTTAATAGTGAAAAACTTGAGTTTGTGAACTGTGTAAATTCATTTGAGCCGATATAAAACTGGGTTTACCGGAAATGAACTCTTGCTTGTAGGAAGACACAGAGACTTGGTTTAACTCCGTTTCTGAAGGAAAATTCAGACCAGTGTTCTCATCCATGAAACATACTCTGTTTTAACGCAAGAAGTATGCTCTTCTTTCCAGGGTCTCCAATACAGCAAGAAACATGAGCATGCCCAGAAAAAAAGAACTGTGTTTCCTACTCAAACGGACCATATCTAGTTGAACTGTGCTTATGAAACTCTAACAAACCACAGCATGTGCTACATAGATGCCCTTTAGTTAATAGTATAAAACGTGTTGGGTTCATAAACTGTGTAAATTCATTTGAGCTGAAAAACCCCTGGGTTTACCGGAAATGAACTCTTGCTTGTAGGAAGACACAGAGGCTTTGGTTTCACTCCATTTGTGAAGGGAAATTCAGACCAGGGTTCTCATTCATGAAACACACTCTGTTTTAACGCAAGAAGCATCCTCTTCTTTCCATCGTCTCTAATACTTCAAGAAACATGAGCATGCCCAGAAAAAAGAACTGTGTTTCCTATTCATATGGACCATATCTAGTTGAACTGTGCTTACGAAACTCTAACAAACCACAGCATCTCTTACATAGATGCTCTTTAGTTAATAGTGCAAAATGTGTTTTTTCGTGAATGTGTAAATTCATTTGAGCCGAAAAAATCCCTGGGTTTACCGGATATGAACTCTTGCTTCTAGGAAGACACAGAGACTTTGTTTTAACTACGTTTCTGAAGGAAAATTCAGGCCATTGTTCTCATCCATGAAACATACTCTGTTTTAACGCAAGAAGCATGCTCTTCTTTCCATCGTCTCCAGTACAGCAAGAAACATGAGCATGCCCAGAAAAAAAGAACTGTATTTCCTACTCATACGGACCATGTCTAGTTCAACTCTGCTTATGAAAGTGTAACAAACCACAGCATCACTTACATATATGCTCTTTCGTTTATAGTGAAAAACGTGTTGGGTTCGTGAACTGTGTAAATTCTTTTGAGCCGAAAAATCACTAGGATTTCCGGAAATGAACACTTGCTTGTAGGAAGACAGAGGCTTTGGTTTAACTCCTTTTGTGAAGGGAAATTCAGACCAGAAGTCTCATCCATATAACACACTCTGTTTTAACGCAAAGAGCATGCTCTTCTTTCCTGCGTATCTAATACATCAAGAAAGATGAGCATGCCCAGAAAAAAATAACTGTGTTTCCTACTCATACGGACCATATCTAGTTGAACTCTGATTATGAAACTCTAACAAACCACAGCATCTCTTACAAAGATGCTCTTTAGTTAATAGTGAAAAACGTGTTGGGTTCGAGAACTGTGTAATTTCATTTGAGCCGAAAAACCCCTGGGTTTACCGGAAATGAACGCTTGCTTGTAGGAAGACACAGAGGCTTTGGTTTCACTCCATTTGTGAAGGGAAATTCAGACCAGAGTTCTCATCTATGAAACCCACTCTGTTTTAACGCAAGAAGCATCCTCTTCTTTCCAGAGTCTCTAATACATCAAGAAACATGTGCATGCCCAGAAAAAAAGAACTGTGTTTCCTACTCATATGGACTATATCTAGTTGAACTCTGCTTATGAATCTGTAACAAACCACAGCAGGTCTTACATAGATGCTCTTTAGTTAATAGTGAAAATTGTGTTGGGTTCATGAACTGTGTAAATTCATTTGAGCCGAAAAATCACTGGGTTTACCGGAAATGAACTCTTGCTTGTAGGAAGACACAGAGCATTTGGTTTCACTCCGTTTGTGAAAGGAAATTCAGACCAGTATTCTCATTAATGAAACACCCTCAGTTTTAACGCAAGAATAATCCTCTTCGTTCCAGAGTCTGCAATACAGCAAGTAATATGAGCATGTTCAGAAAAAATGAACTGTGTTTCCTACTCATACGGACCATATCTAGTTGAACTCTGCTTATGAAACTGTAACAAACCACAGCATCTCTTACATAGATGCTCTTTAGTTAATAGTGAAAAACTTGGGTTCGTGAACTGTGTAAATTCATTTGAGCCGAAAAAAATCTGGGTTTACCGGAAATGAACTCTTGCTTGTAGGAAGACACAGAGACTTTGGTTTAACTCAGTTTCTGAAGGAAAATTCAGACCAGTGTTCTCATCTATGAAACACCCTCTGTTTTAACACAAGAAGCATCGTCTTCTTTCCAGAGTCTGCAATACAGCAAGAAATATGAGTATGTCCAGAAAAATGAACTGTGTTTCCTACTCATACGGACCATATATAGTTGAACTCTGCTTATGAAACTGTAAAAAACCACAGCCTGTGTTACATAGATGCTCTTTAGTTAATAGTGAAAAACGTGTTGGGTTCATGAACTGTGTAAATTCATTTGAGCCCAAAAACCCCTGTGTTTACTGGAAATGAACTCTTGCTTGTAGGAAGACACAGAGGCTTTGGTTTCACTCCGTTTGTGAAGGGAAATTCAGGCCAGAGTTCTCATCCATGAAACACACTCTGTTTTAACGCAAGAAGCATCCTCTTCTTTCCAGCGTCTCTAATACATCAAGAAACATGAGCATGCCCAGAAAAAAAGAACTGTGTTTCCTACTCACACGGACAATATCTAGTTGAACTCTGCTTATGAAACTGTAACAAACCACAGCATGTGTTACATAGATGCTCTTTAGTTAATAGTGAAAAACGTGTGGGGTTCATGAACTGTGTAAATTCATTTGAGCTGAAAAACCCCTGGGTTTACCGGAAATGAACGCTTGCTTGTAGGAAGACACAGAGGCTTTGGTTTCACTCCGTTCATGAAGGGAAATTCAGACCAGAGTTCTCATGTATGAAACTCACTCTGTTTTAACGCAAGAAGCATCCTCTTCTTTCCAGCGTCTCTAATACATCAAGAAACATGAGCATGCCCAGAAAAAAAGAACTGTGTTTCCTTCTCATATGGACTACATCTAGTTGAACTCCGCTTATGAATCTGTAACAAACCACACCATGTCTTACATAGATGCTCTTTAGTTAATAGTGAAAATTGTGTTGGTTTCATGAACTGTGTAAATTCATTTGAGCCGAAAAATCACTGGGTTTACCGGAAATGAACTCTTGCTTGTAGGAAGACACAGAGCATTTGGTTTTACTCCGTTTGTGAAGGGAAATTCAGACCAGTATTCTCATTCATGAAACACCCTCTGTTTTAACGCAAGAAGCATCCTCTTCGTTCCCAAATTCTGCAATACTTCAAGTAATATGAGCATGTCCAGAAAAAAAGAACTGTGTTCCCTACTCATACGGACCATATCTTGTTGAACTCTGCTTATGAAACTGTAACAAACCACAGCATCACTTACATATATGCTCTTTCGTTTATAGTGAAAAACGTGTTGGGTTCGTGAACTGTGTAAATTCTTTTGAGCCGAAAAATCACTAGGATTTCCGGAAATGAACACTTGCTTGTAGGAAGACAGAGGCTTTGGTTTAACTCCTTTTGTGAAGGGAAATTCAGACCAGAGGTCTCATCCATATAACACACCCTGTTTTAACGCAAAGAGCATGCTCTTCTTTCCTGCGTATCTAATACATCAAGAAAGATGAGCATGCCCAGAAAAAAATAACTGTGTTTCCTACTCATACGGACCATATCTAGTTGAACTGTGCTTACGAAACTCTAACAAACCACAGCATCTCTTACATAGATGCTCTTTAGTTAATAGTGCAAAATGTGTTTTTTCGTGAATGTGTAAATTCATTTGAGCCGAAAAAATCCCTGGGTTTACCGGATATGAACTCTTGCTTCTAGGAAGACACAGAGACTTTGTTTTAACTACGTTTCTGAAGGAAAATTCAGGCCATTGTTCTCATCCATGAAACATACTCTGTTTTAACGCAAGAAGCATGCTCTTCTTTCCATCGTCTCCAGTACAGCAAGAAACATGAGCATGCCCAGAAAAAAAGAACTGTATTTCCTACTCATACGGACCATGTCTAGTTCAACTCTGCTTATGAAAGTGTAACAAACCACAGCATCACTTACATATATGCTCTTTCGTTTATAGTGAAAAACGTGTTGGGTTCGTGAACTGTGTAAATTCTTTTGAGCCGAAAAATCACTAGGATTTCCGGAAATGAACACTTGCTTGTAGGAAGACAGAGGCTTTGGTTTAACTCCTTTTGTGAAGGGAAATTCAGACCAGAAGTCTCATCCATATAACACACTCTGTTTTAACGCAAAGAGCATGCTCTTCTTTCCTGCGTATCTAATACATCAAGAAAGATGAGCATGCCCAGAAAAAAATAACTGTGTTTCCTACTCATACGGACCATATCTAGTTGAACTCTGATTATGAAACTCTAACAAACCACAGCATCTCTTACAAAGATGCTCTTTAGTTAATAGTGAAAAACGTGTTGGGTTCGAGAACTGTGTAATTTCATTTGAGCCGAAAAACCCCTGGGTTTACCGGAAATGAACGCTTGCTTGTAGGAAGACACAGAGGCTTTGGTTTCACTCCATTTGTGAAGGGAAATTCAGACCAGAGTTCTCATCTATGAAACCCACTCTGTTTTAACGCAAGAAGCATCCTCTTCTTTCCAGAGTCTCTAATACATCAAGAAACATGTGCATGCCCAGAAAAAAAGAACTGTGTTTCCTACTCATATGGACTATATCTAGTTGAACTCTGCTTATGAATCTGTAACAAACCACAGCAGGTCTTACATAGATGCTCTTTAGTTAATAGTGAAAATTGTGTTGGGTTCATGAACTGTGTAAATTCATTTGAGCCGAAAAATCACTGGGTTTACCGGAAATGAACTCTTGCTTGTAGGAAGACACAGAGCATTTGGTTTCACTCCGTTTGTGAAAGGAAATTCAGACCAGTATTCTCATTAATGAAACACCCTCAGTTTTAACGCAAGAATAATCCTCTTCGTTCCAGAGTCTGCAATACAGCAAGTAATATGAGCATGTTCAGAAAAAATGAACTGTGTTTCCTACTCATACGGACCATATCTAGTTGAACTCTGCTTATGAAACTGTAACAAACCACAGCATCTCTTACATAGATGCTCTTTAGTTAATAGTGAAAAACTTGGGTTCGTGAACTGTGTAAATTCATTTGAGCCGAAAAAAATCTGGGTTTACCGGAAATGAACTCTTGCTTGTAGGAAGACACAGAGACTTTGGTTTAACTCAGTTTCTGAAGGAAAATTCAGACCAGTGTTCTCATCTATGAAACACCCTCTGTTTTAACACAAGAAGCATCGTCTTCTTTCCAGAGTCTGCAATACAGCAAGAAATATGAGTATGTCCAGAAAAATGAACTGTGTTTCCTACTCATACGGACCATATATAGTTGAACTCTGCTTATGAAACTGTAAAAAACCACAGCCTGTGTTACATAGATGCTCTTTAGTTAATAGTGAAAAACGTGTTGGGTTCATGAACTGTGTAAATTCATTTGAGCCCAAAAACCCCTGTGTTTACTGGAAATGAACTCTTGCTTGTAGGAAGACACAGAGGCTTTGGTTTCACTCCGTTTGTGAAGGGAAATTCAGGCCAGAGTTCTCATCCATGAAACACACTCTGTTTTAACGCAAGAAGCATCCTCTTCTTTCCAGCGTCTCTAATACATCAAGAAACATGAGCATGCCCAGAAAAAAAGAACTGTGTTTCCTACTCACACGGACAATATCTAGTTGAACTCTGCTTATGAAACTGTAACAAACCACAGCATGTGTTACATAGATGCTCTTTAGTTAATAGTGAAAAACGTGTGGGGTTCATGAACTGTGTAAATTCATTTGAGCTGAAAAACCCCTGGGTTTACCGGAAATGAACGCTTGCTTGTAGGAAGACACAGAGGCTTTGGTTTCACTCCGTTCATGAAGGGAAATTCAGACCAGAGTTCTCATGTATGAAACTCACTCTGTTTTAACGCAAGAAGCATCCTCTTCTTTCCAGCGTCTCTAATACATCAAGAAACATGAGCATGCCCAGAAAAAAAGAACTGTGTTTCCTTCTCATATGGACTACATCTAGTTGAACTCCGCTTATGAATCTGTAACAAACCACACCATGTCTTACATAGATGCTCTTTAGTTAATAGTGAAAATTGTGTTGGTTTCATGAACTGTGTAAATTCATTTGAGCCGAAAAATCACTGGGTTTACCGGAAATGAACTCTTGCTTGTAGGAAGACACAGAGCATTTGGTTTTACTCCGTTTGTGAAGGGAAATTCAGACCAGTATTCTCATTCATGAAACACCCTCTGTTTTAACGCAAGAAGCATCCTCTTCGTTCCCAAATTCTGCAATACTTCAAGTAATATGAGCATGTCCAGAAAAAAAGAACTGTGTTCCCTACTCATACGGACCATATCTTGTTGAACTCTGCTTATGAAACTGTAACAAACCACAGCATCACTTACATATATGCTCTTTCGTTTATAGTGAAAAACGTGTTGGGTTCGTGAACTGTATAAATTCATTTGAGCCGAAAAATCACTGGGTTTAGCGGATATGAACTCTTGCTTGTAGGAAGACACAGAGACTTTGGTTTAACTCCGTTTGTGAAAGGAAATACAGACCAGTGTTCTCATCCATGAAACACCCTCTGTTTTAACGCAAGAAGCATCGTCTTCTTTCCACATTCTGCAATACAGCAAGCAATATGAGCATATCCAGAAAAAAAGAACTGTGTTTCCTATTCAGACGGACCATATCCAGTTGCACTCTGCTCATTAAACTGTAACAAAACATAGCATCTCTTATATAGATTCTGTTTAGTTAATAGTGAAAATCGTGTTGGGTTCGTGAACTGTGAAAATTCATTTGAGCCGAAGAATCACTGGGTTTACCGGAAATGAACTCTTGCTTGTAGGAAGACAAAGAGCCTTTTATTTAACTCCATTTGTGAAGGGAAATTCAGTCCAGTGTTCTCATCACTGAAACACCCTCTGCTGTAACACAAGAAGCATCATGTTTTGTCCAGAATCTGCAATACAGCAAGAAATATGAGCATGTCCAGAAAAATGAACTGTGTTTCCTACTCATACGGACCATATCTAGTTGTACCCTGCTTATGATACTGTAACAAACCACAGCATCCCTAACATAGATGCTCTTAAGTTGATAGTAAAAAACGTGTTGGGTTCTTGAACTGTGTAAATTCATTTGAGACCAAAAAACCTTGGGTTTACCGGAAATGAACTCTTGCTTGTAGGAAGACACAGAGGCTTTGGTTTCACTCCGATTGTGAAGGGAAATTAGGCCAGAGTTCTCATCCATGAAACTCACTCCGTTTTAATGCTAGAAACATCCTCTTCTTTCCAGCATCTGTAATACATCAGGAAACATGAGCATGCCCAGAAAAAAAGAACTGTGTTTCCTACTCATACGGACCATATCTAGTTGAACCCTGCTTATGATACTGTAACAAACCACAGCATTTCTTACATAGATGCTCTTTAGTTAATAGTGAAAATCTTGTTGGGTTCTTGAACTGTGTAAATACATTTGAGACAAAAAATCACTGGGTTTAACGGAAATGAACTCTTTATTGTAGGAAGACACAGAGCATTTGGTTTCACTCCAATTGTGAAGGGAAATTCAGACCTATATTCTCATTCATGAAACACCCTCTGTTTTAACGCAAGAAGGATGCTCTTCTTTCCAGCGTCTCCATTACAGCAAGAAAGATCAGCATGCACAGAAAAAAAGAACTGTGTTTCCTACTCATACGGACCATATCTAGTTGAACTCTGCTTATGAAACTGTAACAAACCACAGCATGTGTTACATAGATGCCCTTTAGTTAATAGTGAAAAACGTGTTGGGATCATGAACTGTGTAAATTCATTTGAGCCAAAAAACCCCTGGGTTTAGTGGATATGATCTCTTGCTTGTAGGAAAACACAGAGACTTTGGTTTAACTCCGTTTGTGAAGGGAAATTCAGACCAGTGTTCTCATCCATGAAACACACTCTTTTTTAACACAAAGAGCATGCTCTATTTCCTGCGTCTCTAATACAGCATCGAAAATGAGCATGCACAGAAAAAAATAACTGTGTTTCCTACTCATACGGACCATATCTAGTTGAACTCTGATTATGAAACTCTAACAAACCACAGCATCTCTTACATGGATGCTCTTTAGTTAATAGTGAAAAACGTGTTGGGTTCGAGAACTGTGTCTTTTCTTTTGATCCGAAAAACCCCTGGGTTTACCGGAAATGAACTCTTGCTTGTAGGAAGACACAGAGGCTTTGGTTTCACTCCGTTTGTGAAGGGAAATTCAGACCAGAGTTTTCATCCATGAAACCCACTCTGTTTCAACGCAAGAAGCATCCTCTTCTTTCCAGCGACTCTAATACATCAAGAAACATGTGCATGCCCAGAAAAAAAGAACTGTGTTTCCTACTCATATGGACCCTATCTAGTTGAACTCCGCTTATGAATCTGTAACAAACCACACCATGTCTTACATAGATGCTCTTTAGTTAATAGTGAAAATTGTGTTGGGTTCGTGAACTGTGTAAATTCATTTGAGCTGAAAAATCACTGGGTTTACTGGAAATGAACTCTTGCTTGTAGGAAGACACAAAGTCTTTGGTTTAACTCCGTTTGTGAAGGGAAATTCAGACCAGTGTTCTCATCCATGAAACACCCTCTGTTTTAACGCAAGAAGCATCGTCTTCTTTCCAGAGTCTTCAATACAGCAAGAAATATGAGCATGTCCAGAAAAAAAGAACTGTGTTTCCTACTCAGATAGACCATATCTAGTTGAACTCTGCTTATGAAACTGTAACAAACCACAGCATCTCTTACATAGATGCTCTTTAGTTAATAGTGAAAAACTTGAGTTCGTGAACTGTGTAAATTCATTTGAGCCGAAAAAAAAGTGGGTTTACCGGAAATGACCTCTTGCTTGTAGGAAGACACAGAGACTTTGCTTTAACTCCGTTTCTGAAGGGAAATTCAGACCAGTGTTCTCATCCATGAAACATACTCTGTTTTAACGCAAGAAGTATGCTCTTCGATCCAGCGTCTCCAATACAGCAAGAAACATGAGCATGCCCAGAAAAAAAGAACTGTGTTTCCTACTCAAATGGACCATATCTAGTTGAACTCTGCTTATGAAATTCTAACAAACCACAGCATGTGCTACATAGATGCCCTTTAGTTAATAGTGAAAAACGTGTTTTTTCCTGAATGTGTAAATTCATTTGAGCCGAAAAAATCCCTGGGTTTACCGGATATGAACTCTTGATTGTAGGAAGACACAGAGACTTTGTTTTAAATACGTTTCTGAAGGAAAATTCAGACCAGTGTTCTCATCCATGAAACATACTCTTTTTTAACGCAAGAAGCATGCTCTTCTTTCCATCGTCTCCAATACAGCAAGAAACGTGAGCTTACCCAGAAAAAAAGAACTGTGTTTCCTACTCATACGGACCAAATCTAGTTGAACTCTGCTTATGAAACTGTAACAAACCACACCATCACTTACATATATGCAATTTCGTTTATAGGGAAAAACGTGTTGGGTTCGTGAACTGTGTAAATTCATTTGAGCCGAAAAATCACTGGGTTTACTGGAAATGAACTCTTGCTTGTAGGAAGACACAAAACCTTTGGTTTAACTCCGTTTGTGAAGGGAAATTCAGACCATTGTTCTCATCCATGAAACTCCCTCTGTTTTAATGCAAGAAGCATCGTCTTCTTTCCAGAGTCTTCAATACAGCAAGAAATATGAGCATGTCCAGAAAAAAAGAACTGTGTTTCCTACTCAGATGGACCATATCTAGTTGAACTCTGCTTATGAAACTGTAACAAACCACAGCATCTCTTACATAGATGCTTTTTAGTTGATAGTGAAAACTTGAGTTCGTGGACTGTGTAAATTCATTTGAGCTGAAAAAAAAACTGGGTTTACCGGAAATGAACTCTTGCTTGTAGGAAGACACAGGGACTTGGGTTTAACTCCGTTTTTGAAGGAAAATTCAGACCAGTGTTCTCATCCATGAAACATACTCTGTTTTAACGCAAGAAGTATGCTCTTCTTTCCAGCGCGTCCAATACAGCAAGAAACATGAGCATGCCCAGAAAAAAAGAACTGTGTTTCCTACTCATATGGACCATATCTAGTTGAACTCTGCTCATTAAACTGTAACAAACCATAGCATCTCTTACATAGATGCTGTTTAGTTAATAGTGAAAATCGTGTTGGGTTCGTGAACTGTGTAAATTCATTTGGGCCGAAGAATCACTGGGTTTACCGGAAATGAACTCTTGCTTGTAGGAAGACAAAGAGCCTTTTATTTAACTCCGTTTGTGAAGGGAAATTCAGACCAGTCTCCTCATCCATGAAACACCCTCTGTTTTAACGCAAGAAGCATCGTCTTCTTTCCAGAGTCTGCAATACAGCAAGAAATATGAGCATGTCCAGAAAAAAAGAACTGTGTTTCCTACTCAGACGGACCATATCTAGTTGAACTCTGCTCATTAAACTGTAACAAACCATAGCATCTCTTACATAGATGCTGTTTAGTTAATAGTGAAAATCATGTTGGGTTGGTGAACTGTGTAAATTCATTTGAGCCGAAGTATCACTGGGTTTACCGGAAATGAACTCTTGCTTGTAGGAAGATAAAGAGCCTTTTATTTAACTCCGTTTGTGAAGGGAAATTCAGTCCAGTGTTCTCATCCCTGAAACACCCTCTGTTGTAACACAAGAAGCATCATATTTTGTCCAGAATCTGCAATACAGCAAGAAATATGAGCATGTCCAGAAAAATGAACTGTGTTTCCTACTCATACAGACCATATATAGTGGAACTCTGCTTATGAAACTTTAAGAAACCACAGCATGTGTTACATAGATGCTCTTTAGTTAATAGTAAAAAACGTGTTGGGTTCTTGAACTGTGTAAATTCATTTGAGCCCAAAAAACCTTGGGTTTACCGGAAATGAACTCTTGCTTGTAGGAAGACACAGAGGCTTTGGTTTCACTCCGTTTGTGAAGGGAAATTCAGGCCAGAGTCCTCATCCATGAAACTCACTCTGTTTTAACGCTAGAAGCATCCTCTTCTTTCCAGCGTCTCTAATACATCAGGAAACATGAGCATGCCCAGAAAAAAAGAACTGTGTTTCCTACTCATACGGACCATATCTAGTTGAACCCTGCTTATAATACTGTAACAAACCACAGCATTTCTTACATAGATGCTCTTTAGTTAATAGTGAAAATCTTGTTGGGTTCTTGAACTGTGTAAATACATTTGAGACAAAAAATCACTGGGTTTAACGGAAATGAACTCTTGATTGTAGGAAGACATAGAGCATTTGGTTTCACTCCAATTGTGAAGGGAAATTCAGACCTATATTCTCATTCATGAAACACCCTCTGTTTTAACGCAAGAAGGATGCTCTTCGTTCCAGAGTCTGCAATACAGCAAGAAACATGAGCATGCATAGAAAAAAGAACTGTTTTTCTACTCATACGGACCATATCTAGTTGAACTCTGCTTATGAAACTGTAACAAACCGCAGCATGTGTTACATAGATGCCCTTTAGTTAATAGTGTAAAACGTGTTGGGTTCATGAACTGTGTAAATTCATTTGAGCCGAAAAACCCCTGGGTTTACCGGAAATGAACTCTTGCTTGTAGGAAGACACAGAGGCTTTGGTTTCACTCCGTTTCTGAAGGGAAATTCAGACCAGAGTTCTCATCCATGAAACCCACTCTGTTTTAACGCAAGAAGCATCCTCTTCTTTCCAGCGTCTCTAATACATCAGGAAACATGAGCAAGCCCAGAAAAAAAGAAATCTGTTTCCTACTCATACGGACCATATCTAGTTGTACCCTGCTTATGATACTGTAACAAACCACAGCATCTCTTACATAGATGCTCTTTTGTTAATAGTGAACACTTGGGTTCGTGAACTGTTTAAATTCATTTGAGCCAAAAAAAAAACTGGGTTTACCGGACATGAACTCTTGCTTGTAGAAAGACACAGAGACTTTGGTTTAACTCCGTTTCTGAAGGAAAATTCAGACCAGTGTTCTGATCCATGAAACATTCTCTGTTTTAACGCAAGAAACATGCTCTTCTTTCCAGCGTCTCCATTACAGCAAGAAACATCAGCATGCACAGAAAAAAAGAACTGTGTTTCCTACTCATACGGACCATATCTAGTTGAACTCTGCTTATGAAACTGTAACAAACCACAGCATGTGTTACATAGATGCCCTTTAGGTAATAGTGAAAAACGTGTTGGGATCATGAACTGTGTAAATTCATTTGAGCCAAAAAAACCCCTGGGTTTAGCGGATATGATCTCTTGCTTGTAGGAAAACACAGAGACTTTGGTTTAACTCCGTTTGTGAAGGGAAATTCAGACCAGTGTTATCATCCATGAAGCACACTCTTTTTTAACACAAAGAGCATGCTCTATTTCCTGCGTCTCTAATACAGCATCAAAAATGAGCATGCACAGAAAAAAATAACTGTGTTTCCTACTCATACGGACCATATCTAGTTGAACTCTGATTATGAAACTCTAACAAACCACAGCATCTCTTACATGGATGCTCTTTAGTTAATAGTGAAAAACGTGTTGGGTTCGAGAACTGTGTCTTTTCTTTTGATCCGAAAAACCCCTGGGTTTACCGGAAATGAACTCTTGCTTGTAGGAAGACACAGAGGCTTTGGTTTCACTCCGTTTGTGAAGGGAAATTCAGACCAGAGTTTTCATCCATGAAACCCACTCTGTTTCAACGCAAGAAGCATCCTCTTCTTTCCAGCGACTCTAATACATCAAGAAACATGTGCATGCCCAGAAAAAAAGAACTGTGTTTCCTACTCATATGGACCCTATCTAGTTGAAGTCCGCTTATGAATCTGTAACAAACCACAGCATGTCTTACATAGATGCTCTTTAGTTAATAGTGAAAATTGTGTTGGGTTCATGAACTGTGTAAAATCATTTGAGCTGAAAAATCACTGGGTTTACTGGAAATGAACTCTTGCTTGTAGGAAGACACAAAGCCTTTGGTTTAACTCCGTTTGTGAAGGGAAATTCAGACCAGTGTTCTCATCCATGAAACACCCTCTGTTTTAACGCAAGAAGCATCGTCTTCTTTCCAGAGTCTTCAATACAGCAAGAAATATGAGCATGTCCAGAAAAAAAGAACTGTGTTTCCTACTCAGATGGACCATATCTAGTTGAACTCTGCTTATGAAACTGTAACAAACCACAGCATCTCTTACATAGATGCTCTTTAGTTAATAGTGAAAAACTTGAGTTCGTGAACTGTGTAAATTCATTTGAGCCGAAAAAAAAGTGGGTTTACCGGAAATGACCTCTTGCTTGTAGGAAGACAAAGAGACTTTGGTTTAACTCCGTTTCTGAAGGGAAATCCAGACCAGTGTTCTCATCCATGAAACATACTCTGTTTTAACGCAAGAAGTATGCTCTTCAATCCAGCGTCTCCAATACAGCAAGAAACATGAGCATGCCCAGAAAAAAAGAACTGTGTTTCCTACTCAAATGGACCATATCTAGTTGAACTCTGCTTATGAAACTCTAACAAACCACAGCATGTGCTACATAGATGCCCTTTAGTTAATAGTGAAAAACGTGTTTTTTCCTGAATGTGTAAATTCTTTTGAGCCGAAAAAATCCCTGGGTTTACCGGATATGAACTCTTGATTGTAGGAAGACACAGAGACTTTGTTTTAAATACGTTTCTGAAGGAAAATTCAGACCAGTGTTCTCATCCATGAAACATACTCTGTTTTAACGCAAGAAGCATGCTCTTCTTTCCATCGTCTCCAATACAGCAAGAAACGTGAGCTTGCCCAGAAAAAAAGAACTGTGTTTCCTACTCATATGGACCATGTCTAGTTGAACTCTGCTTACGAAACTGTAACAAACCACAGCATCACTTACATATATGCTCTTTCGTTTATAGGGAAAAACGTGTTGGGTTCGTGAACTGTGTAAATTCATTTGAGCCGAAAAATCACTGGGTTTACTGGAAATGAACTCTTGCTTCTAGGAAGACACAAAACCTTTGGTTTAACTCCGTTTGTGAAGGGAAATTCAGACCAGTGTTCTCATCCATGAAACTCCCTCTGTTTTAACGCAAGAAGCATCGTCTTCTTTCCAGAGTCTTCAATACAGCAAGAAATATGAGCATGTCCAGAAAAAAAGAACTGTGTTTCCTACTCAGATGGACCATATCTAGTTGAACTCTGCTTATGAAACTGTAACAAACCACAGCATCTCTTACATAGATGCTTTTTAGTTGATAGTGAAAAACTTGAGTTCGTGGACTGTGTAAATTCATTTGAGCCGAAAAAAAAACTGGGTTTACCGGAAATGAACTCTTGCTTGTAGGAAGACACAGGGACTTGGGTTATATCCGTTTTTGAAGGAAAATTCAGACCAGTGTTCTCATCCATGAAACATACTCTGTTTTAACGCAAGAAGTATGCTCTTCTTTCCAGCGCGATCAATACAGCAAGAAACATGAGCATGCCCAGAAAAAAAGAACTGTGTTTCCTACTCATATGGACCATATCTAGTTGAACTCTGCTCATTAAACTGTAACAAACCATAGCATCTCTTACATAGATGCTGTTTAGTTAATAGTGAAAATCGTGTTGGGTTGGTGAACTGTGTAAATTCATTTGAGCCGAAGAATCACTGGGTTTACCGGAAATGAACTCTTGCTTGTAGGAAGACAAAGAGCCTTTTATTTAACTCCGTTTGTGAAGGGAAATTCAGACCAGTGTTCTCATCCCTTAAACACCCTCTGTTTTAACACAAGAAGCATCATGTTCTGTCCAGAATCTGCAATACAGCAAGTAATATGAGCATGTCCAGAAAAATGAACTGTGTTTCCTACTCATACGGACCATATCTAGTTGAACCCTGCTTATGATACTGTAACAAACCACAGCATCTCTTACATAGATGCTCTTTAGTTAATAGTGAAAATCTTGTTGGGTTTTTGAACTGTGTAAATACATTTGAGCAAAAAAATCACTGGGTTTACCGGAAATGAAATCTTGCTTGTATGAAGACACAGAGCCTTTGGTTTCACTCCGTTTGTGAAGGGAATTTCAGACCAGTATTCTCATTCCTGAAACACCCTCTATTTTAACGCAAGAACCATCCTATTCTTTCCAGAGTTTGCAATACAGCAAGTAATATGAGCATGTCCTGAAAAAAAGAACTGTGTTTCCTACTCAAATGGACCATATCTAGTTGAACTCTGCTTATGAAACTCTAACAAACCACAGCATGTGCTACATAGATGCCCTTTAGTTAATAGTGAAAAATGTGTTTTTTCCTGAATGTGTAAATTCATTTGAGCCGAAAAAATCCCTGGGTTTACCGGATATGAACTCTTGCTTTTAGGAAGACACAGAGACTTTGTTTTAAATATGTTTCTGAAGGAAAATTCAGACCAGTGTTCTCATCCATGAAACATACTCTGTTTTAACGCAAGAAGCATGCTCTTCTTTCCATCATCTCCAATACAGCAAGAAACGTGAGCATGCCCAGAAAAAAAGAACTGTGTTTCCTACTCATACGGACCAGGTCTAGTTGAACTCTGCTTATGAAACTGTAACAAACCACAGCATCACTTACATATATGCTCTTTCGTTTATAGTGAAAAACGTGTTGGGTTCGTGAACTGTGTAAATTCTTTTGAGCCGAAAAATAACTGGGTTTTCCGGAAATGAACACTTGCTGGTAGGAAGACAGAGGCTTTGGTTTAACTCCTTTTGTGAAGGGGAAATTCAGACCAGAGGTCTCATCCATGAAACACACTCTTTTTTAACACAAAGAGCATGCTCTATTTCCTGCGTCTCTAATACAGCATCAAAAATGAGCATGCCCAGAAAAAAATAACTGTGTTTCCTACTCATACGGACCATATCTAGTTGAACTCTGATTATGAAACTCTAACAAACCACAGCATCTCTTACATAGATGCTCTTTAGTTAATAGTGCAAAACGTGTTGGGTTCGAGAACTGTGTCATTTCTTTTGATCCGAAAAACCCCTGGGTTTACCGGAAATGATCTCTTGCTTGTAGGAAGACACAGAGGCTTTGGTTTCACTCCGTTTGTGAAGGGAAATTCAGACCAGAGTTTTCATCCATGAAACCCACTCTGTTTCAACGCAAGAAGCATCCTCTTCTTTCCAGCGACTCTAATACATCAAGAAACATGTGCATGCCCAGAAAAAAAGAACTGTGTTTCCTACTCATATGGACCCTATCTAGTTGAACTCCGCTTATGAATCTGTAACAAACCCCAGCATGTCTTACATAGATTCTCTTTAGTTAATAGTGAAAATTGTGTTGGGTTCGTGAACTGTGTAAATTCATTTGAGCCGAAAAATCACTGGGTTTACTGGAAATGAACTCTTGATGTAGGAAGACACAAAACCTTTGGTTTAACTCCGTTTGTGAAGGGAAATTCAGACCAGTGTTCTCATCCATGAAACTCCCTCTGTTTTAACGCAAGAAGCATGCTCTTCTTTCCAGCGCGTCCAATACAGCAAGAAACATGAGCATGCCCAGAAAAAAAGAACTGTGTTTCCTACTCATATGGACCATATCTAGTTGAACTCTGCTTATGAAACTCTAACAAACCACAGCATCTCTTACATAGGTGCTCTTTAGTTAATAGTGAAAAACGTTTTGGGTTCGTGAACTCTGTAAATTCATTTGAGCCAAAAAATCACTGGTTTAGCGGATATGAACATTTGCTTGTAGGAAGACACAGCGACTTTGGTTTAACTCCGTTTCTGAAGGAAAATTCAGACCAGTGTTCTCATCCATGAAACATACTCTGTTTTAACGCAAGAAGCATGCTCTTCTTTCCAGCATCTCTAATACAGCAAGAAACATGAGCATGCCCAGAAAAAAAGAACTGTGATTCCTACTCATATGGACCATATCTAGTTGAACTCTGCTCATTAAACTGTAACAATCCATAGCATCTGTTACATAGATGCTGTTTAGTTAATAGTGAAAATCGTGTTGGGTTCGTGAACTGTGTAAATTCATTTGAGCCGAAGAATCACTGGGTTTACCGGAAATGAACTCTTGCTTGTAGGAAGACAAAGAGCCTTTTATTTAACTCCGTTTGTGAAGGGAAATTCAGACCAGTGTTCTCATCCCTGAAACACCCTCTGTTTTAACACAAGAAGCATCATGTTCTGTCCAGAATCTGCAATACAGCAAGAAATATGAGCATGTCCAGAAAAATGAACTGTGTTTCCTACTCAAACGGCCCATATCTAGTTGAACCCTGCTTATGATACTGTAACAAACCACAGCATCTCTTACATAGATGCTCTTTAGTTAATAGTGAAAATCTTGTTGGGTTCTTGAACTGTGTAAATACATTTGAGCAAAAAAATCACTGGGTTTTCCGGAAATGAAATCTTGCTTGTAGGAAGACACAGAGCCTTTGGTTTCACTCCGTTTGTGAAGGGAATTTCAGACCAGTATTCTCATTCATGAAACACCCTCTATTTTAACGCAAGAACCATCCTCTTCTTTCCAGAGTTTGCAATACAGCAAGTAATATGAGCATGTCCTGAAAAAAAGAAATGTGTTTCCTACTCATATGGACCATATCTAGTTGAACTCTGCTTATGAAACTGTAACAAACCACAACATCTCTTACATAGATGCACTTTAGTTAATAGTGAAAAACTTGAGTTCGTGAACTGTGTAAATTCATGTGAGCCGAAAAAAAAGTGGGTTTACCGGAAATGACATCTTGCTTGTAGGAAGACACAGAGACTTTGCTTTAACTCCGTTTCTGAAGGGAAATTCAGACCAGTGTTCTCATCCATGAAACATACTCTGTTTTAACGCAAGAAGCATGCTCCTCTTTCCATCATCTCCAATACAGCAAGAAATGTGAGCATGCCCAGAAAAAAAGAACTGTGTTTCCTACTCATACGGACCATGTCTAGTTCAACTCTGCTTATGAAACTGTAACAAACCACAGCATCACTTACATATATGCTCTTTCGTTTATAGTGAAAAACGTGTTGGGTTCGTGAACTGTGTAAATTCTTTTGAGCCGAAAAATAACTGGGTTTTCCGGAAATGAACACTTGCTGGTAGGAAGACAGAGGCTTTGGTTTAACTCCTTTTGTGAAGGGGAAATTCAGACCAGAGGTCTCATCCATGAAACACACTCTTTTTTAACACAAAGAGCATGCTCTATTTCCTGCGTCTCTAATACAGCATCAAAAATGAGCATTCCCAGAAAAAAAGAACTGTGTTTCCTACTCATACGGACCATATCTAGTTGAACTCTGATTATGAAACTCTAACAAACCACAGCATCTCTTACATAGATGCTCTTTAGTTAATAGTGCAAAACGTGTTGGGTTCGAGAACTGTGTCATTTCTTTTGATCCGAAAAACCCCTGGGTTTACCGGAAATGATCTCTTGCTTGTAGGAAGACACAGAGGCTTTGGTTTCACTCCGTTTGTGAAGGGAAATTCAGACCAGAGTTTTCATCCATGAAACCCACTCTGTTTCAACCCAAGAAGCATCCTCTTCTTTCCAGCGACTCTAATACATCAAGAAACATGTGCATGCCCAGAAAAAATGAACTGTGTTTCCTACTCATATGGACCCTATCTAGTTGAACTCCGCTTATGAATCTGTAACAAACCCCAGCATGTCTTACATAGATGCTCTTTAGTTAATAGTGAAAATTGTGTTGGGTTCGTGAACTGTGTAAATTCATTTGAGCCGGAAAATCACTGGGTTTACTGGAAATGAACTCTTGCTTGTAGGAAGACACAAAGCCTTTGGTTTAACTCCGTTTGTGAAGGGAAATTCAGACCTGTGTTCTCATCCATGAAACACCCTCTGTTTTAACGCAAGAAGCATCGTCTTCTTTCCAGAGTCTTCAATACAGCAAGAAATATGAGCATGTCCAGAAAAAAAGAACTGTGTTTCCTACTCAGATGGACCATATCTAGTTGAACTCTGCTTATGAAACTCTAACAAACCACAGCATCTGTTACATAGATGCTCTTTAATTAATAGTGAAAAACTTGAGTTCGTGAACTGTGTAAATTCATTTGAGACGAAAAAAAAGTGGGTTTACCTGAAATGACCTCTTGCTTGTAGGAAGACACAGAGACTTTGGTTTAACTCCGTTTCTGAAGGGAAATTCAGACCAGTGTTCTCATCCATGAAACATACTCTGTTTTAACGCAAGAAGTATGCTCTTCGATCCAGCGTCTCCAATACAGCAAGAAACATGAGCATGCCCAGAAAAAAAGAACTGTGTTTCCTACTCAAATGGACCATATCTAGTTGAACTCTGCTTATGAAACTCTAACAAACCACAGCATGTGCTACATAGATGGCCTTTAGTTAATAGTGAAAAACGTGTTTTTTCCTGAATGTGTAAATTCATTTGAACCGAAAAAATCCCTGGGTTTACCGGATATGAACTCTTGATTGTAGAAAGACACAGAGACTTTGTTTTAAATACTTTTCTGAAGGAAAATTCAGACCAGTGTTCTCATCCATGAAACATACTCTGTTTTAACGCAAGAGGCATGCTCTTCTTTCCATCGTCTCCAATACAGCAAGAAACGTGAGCTTGCCCAGAAAAAAAGAACTGTGTTTCCTACTCATACGGACCATGTCTAGTTGAACTATGCTTATGAAACTGTAACAAACCACAGCATCACTTACATATATGCTCTTTCGTTTATAGTGAAAAACGTGTTGGGTTCGTGAACTGTGTAAATTCTTTTGAGCCGAAAAATAACTGGGTTTTCCGGAAATGAACACTTGCTTGTAGGAAGACAGAGGCTTTGGTTTAACTCCTTTTGTGAAGGGGAAATTCAGACCAGAGTTCTCATCCATGAAACACACTCTTTTTTAACACAAAGAGCATGCTCTATTTCCTGCGTCTCTAATACAGCATCAAAAATGAGCATGCCCAGAAAAAAATAACTGTGTTTCCTACTCATACGGACCATATCTAGTTGAACTCTGATTATGAAACTCTAACAAACCACAGCATCTCTTACATAGATGCTCTTTAGTTAATAGTGAAAAACGTGTTGGGTTCGTGAACTGTGTAAATTCATTTGAGCCGAAAAATCACTGGGTTTACTGGAAATGAACTCTTGCTTGTAGGAAGACACAAAACCTTTGGTTTAACTCCGTTTCTGAAGGAAAATTCAGACCAGTGTTCTCATCCATGAAACATACTCTGTTTTAACGCAAGAAGCATGCTCTTCTTTCCAGCATCTCTAATACAGAAAGAAACATGAGCATGCCAAGAAAAAAAGAACTGTGATTCCTACTCATATGGACCATATCTAGTTGAACTCTGCTCATTAAACTGTAACAAACCATAGCATCTCCTACATAGATGCTGTTTAGTTAATAGTGAAAATCGTGTTGGGTTCGTGAACTGTGTAAATTCATTTGAGCCGAAGAATCACTGGGTTTACCGGAAATGAACTCTTGCTTGTAGGAAGACAAAGAGCCTTTTATTTAACTCCGTTTGTGAAGGGAAATTCAGACCAGTGTTCTCATCCCTTAAACACCATCTGTTTTAACACAAGAAGCATCATGTTCTGTCCAGAATCTGCAATACAGCAAGAAATATGAGAATGTCCAGAAAAATGAACTGGGTTTCCTACTCATACAGACCATATATAGTTGAACTCTGCTTATGAAACTTTAACAAACCACAGCATGTGTTGCATAGATGCTCTTTAGTTAATAGTGAAAAACGTGTTGGGTTCATGAACTGTGTAAATTCATTTGAGCCCAAAAACCCCTGGGTTTACCGGAAATGAATTCTTGCTTGTAGGAAGACACAGAGGCTTTGGTTTCACTCCGATTGTGAAGGGAAATTCAGGCCAGAGTTCTCATCCATGAAACACACTCTGTTTTAACGCAAGAAGCATCCTCTTCTTTCCAGCGTCTCTAATACATCAGGAAACATGAGCACGCCCAGAAAAAAAGAACTGTGTTTCCTACTCATACGGACCATATCTAGTTGAACCCTGCTTTTGATTCTGTAACAAACCCCAGCATCTCTTACATAGATGCACTTTAGTTAATAGTGAAAATCTTGTTGGGTTCTTGAACTGTGTAAATAAATTTGAGCCAAAAAATCACTGGGTTTACCAGAAATGAACTCTTGCTTGTGGGAAGACACAGAGGCTTTGGTTTCACTCCATTTGTGAAGGGAAATTCAGACCAGAGTTCTCATCCATGAAACACACTCTGTTTTAACGCAGGAAGCATCCTCTTCTTTCCAGCGTCTCTAAAACATCAAGAAAAATGAGCATGCCCAGAAAAAAAGAACTGTGTTTCCTACTCATATGGACCATATCTAGTTGAACTCTGCTTATGAAACTCTAACAAACCACAGCATCTCTTACATAGATGCTGTTTAGTTAATAGTGAAAATCGTGTTGGGTTCGTGAACTGTGTAAATTCATTTGACCCGAAGAATCACTGGGTTTACCGGAAATGAACTCTTGCTTGTAGGAAGACAAAGAGCCTTTTATTTAACTCCGTCTGTGAAGGGAAATTCAGACCAGTGTTCTCATCCCTGAAACACCCTCTGTTTTAACACAAGAAGCATCATGTTCTGTCCAGAATCTGCAATACAGCAAGAAATATGAGAATGTCCAGAAAAATGAACTGGGTTTCCTACTCATACAGACCATATATAGTTGAACTCTGCTTATGAAACTGTAAAAAACCACAGCATGTGTTACATACATGCTCTTTAGTTAATAGTGAAAAACGTGTTGGGTTCATGAACTGTGTAAATTCATTTGAGCCCAAAAACCCCTGGGTTTACCGGAAATGAACTCTTGCTTGTATGAAGACACAGAGGCTTTGGTTTCACTCCGTTTGTGAAGGGAAATTCAGGCCAGAGTTCTCATCCATGAAACATACTCTGTTTTATCGCAAGAAGCATCCTCTTCTTTCCAGCGTCTCTAATACATCAGGAAACATGAGCATGCCCAGAAAAAAAGAACTGTGTTTCCTACTCAGACGGACCATATCTAGTTGAACCCTGCTTATGATACTGTAACAAACCACAGCATCTCTTACATAGATGCTCTTTAGTTAATAGTGAAAATCTTGTTGGGTTCTTGAACTGTGTAAATACATTTGAGCAAAAAAATCACTGGGTTTACCGGAAATGAACTCTTGCTTGTAGGAAGACACAGAGCCTTTGGTTTCACTCCGTATGTGAAGGGAAATTCAGACCATTATACTCATTCATGGAACACCCTCTGTTTTAACGTAAGAAGTAACCTCTTCTTTCCAGAGTCTGCAATACAACAAGTAATATGAGCATGTCCAGAAAAAAAAACTGTGTTGCCTACTCATACGGACCATATCTAGTTGAACTCTGCTTATGAAACTGTAACAAACCACAGCATCTCTTACATAGATGCTCTTTAGTTAATAGTGAAAAACGTGTTGGGTTCGTGAACTGTGTAAATTCATTTGAGCCAAAAAATCACTGGGTTTAGTGGATATGAACATTTGCTTGTAGGAAGACACAGCGACTTTGGTTTAACTCCGTTTCTGAAGGAAAATTCAGACCAGTGTTCTCATCCATGAAACATACTCTGTTTTAACGCAAGAAGCATGCTCTTCTTTCCAGCATCTCTAATACAGCAAGAAACATGAGCATGCCCAGAAAAAAAGAACTGTGATTCCTACTCATATGGACCATATCTAGTTGAACTCTGCTCATTAAACTGTAACAAACCGTAGCATCCCTTACATAGATGCTGTTTAGTTAATAGTGAAAGTCGAGTTGGGTTCGTGAACTGTGAAAATTCATTTGAGGCGAAGAATCACTGGGTTTACCGGAAATGAACTCTTGCTTGTAGGAAGACAAAGAGCCTTTTATTTAACTCCGTTTGTGAAGGGAAATTCAGACCACTGTTCTCATCCCTGAAACACCCTCTGTTTTAACACAAGAAGCATCATGTTCTGTCCAGAATCTGCAATACAGCAAGAAATATGAGCATGTCCAGAAAAATGAAATGTGTTTCCTACTCATACGGACCATATATAGTTGAACTCTGCTTATGAAACTGTAAAAAACCACAGCATGTGTTACATAGAGGCTCTTTAGTTAATAGTGAAAAACGTGTTGGGTTCATGAACTGTGTAAATTCATTTGAGCCCAAAAACCCCTGGGTTTACCGGAAATGAACTCTTGCTTGTAGGAAGACATAGAGGCTTTGGTTTCACTCCGTTTGTGAAGGGAAATACAGGCCAGAGTTCTAATCCATGAAACACACTCTGTTTTAACGCAAGAAGCATCCTCTTCTTTCCAGCGTCTCTAATACATCAGGAAACATGAGCATGCCCAGAAAAAAAGAACTGTGTTTCCTACTCATACGGACCATATCTAGTTGAACCCTGCTTTTGATTCTGTAACAAACCACAGCATCTCTTACATAGATGCTCTTTAGTTAATAGTGAAAATCTTGTTGGGTTCTTGAACTGTGTAAATAAATTTGAGCCAAAAAATCACTGGGTTTACCGGAAATGAACTCTTGCTTGTGGGAAGACACAGAGCCTTTGGTTTCACTCCCTTTGTGAAGGGAAATTTAGACCAGTATTCTCATTCATGAAACACCCTCTGTTTTAACACAAGAATCATCCTCTTCTTTCCAGAATCTGCAATACAGCAAGTAATATGAGCATGTCCAGAAAAAAAGAACTGTGTTTCCTACTCATACGGACAATATCTAGTTGAAATCTGCTTATGAAACTGTAACAAACCACAGCATCTCTTACATAGATGCTCTTTAGTTAATAGTGAAAATCTTGTTGGGTTCTTGAACTGTGTAAATAAATTTGAGCCAAAAAATCACTGGGTTTACCGGAAATGAACTCTTGCTTGTGGGAAGACACAGAGCCTTTGGTTTCACTCCGTTTGTGAAGGGAAATTTAGACCAGTATTCTCATTCATGAAACACCCTCTGTTTTAACACAAGAATCATCCTCTTCTTTCCAGAATCTGCAATACAGCAAGTATATGAGCATGTTCAGAAAAAAAAACTGTGTTGCCTACTCATACGGACCATATCTAGTTGAACTCTGCTTATGAAACTGTAACAAACCACAGCATCTCTTACATAGATGCTCTTTAGTTAATAGTGAAAAACGTGTTGGGTTCGTGAACTGTGTAAATTCATTTGAGCCAAAAAATCACTGGGTTTAGTGGATATGAACATTTGCTTGTAGGAAGACACAGCGACTTTGGTTTAACTCCGTTTCTGAAGGAAAATTCAGACCAGTGTTCTCATCCATGAAACATACTCTGTTTTAACGCAAGAAGCATGCTCTTCTTTCCAGCATCTCTAATACAGCAAGAAACATGAGCATGCCCAGAAAAAAAGAACTGTGATTCCTACTCATATGGACCATATCTAGTTGAACTCTGCTCATTAAACTGTAACAAACCGTAGCATCTCTTACATAGATGCTGTTTAGTTAATAGTGAAAGTCGAGTTGGGTTCGTGAACTGTGAAAATTCATTTGAGGCTAAGAATCACTGGGTTTACCGGAAATGAACTCTTGCTTGTAGGAAGACAAAGAGCCTTTTATTTAACTCCGTTTGTGAAGGGAAATTCAGACCACTGTTCTCATCCCTGAAACACCCTCTGTTTTAACACAAGAAGCATCATGTTCTGTCCAGAATCTGCAATACAGCAAGAAATATGAGCATGTCCAGAAAAATGAAATGTGTTTCCTACTCATACGGACCATATATAGTTGAACTCTGCTTATGAAACTGTAAAAAACCACAGCATGTGTTACATAGAGGCTCTTTAGTTAATAGTGAAAAACGTGTTGGGTTCATGAACTGTGTAAATTCATTTGAGCCCAAAAACCCCTGGGTTTACCGGAAATGAACTCTTGCTTGTAGGAAGACATAGAGGCTTTGGTTTCACTCCGTTTGTGAAGGGAAATACAGGCCAGAGTTCTAATCCATGAAACACACTCTGTTTTAACGCAAGAAGCATCCTCTTCTTTCCAGCGTCTCTAATACATCAGGAAACATGAGCATGCCCAGAAAAAAAGAACTGTGTTTCCTACTCATACGGACCATATCTAGTTGAACCCTGCTTTTGATTCTGTAACAAACCACAGCATCTCTGACATAGATGCTCTTTAGTTAATAGTGAAAATCTTGTTGGGTTCTTGAACTGTGTAAATAAATTTGAGCCAAAAAATCACTGGGTTTACCGGAAATGAACTCTTGCTTGTGGGAAGACACAGAGCCTTTGGTTTCACTCCCTTTGTGAAGGGAAATTTAGACCAGTATTCTCATTCATGAAACACCCTCTGTTTTAACACAAGAATCATCCTCTTCTTTCCAGAATCTGCAATACAGCAAGTAATATGAGCATGTCCAGAAAAAAAGAACTGTGTTTCCTACTCATACGGACAATATCTAGTTGAAATCTGCTTATGAAACTGTAACAAACCACAGCATCTCTTACATAGATGCTCTTTAGTTAATAGTGAAAAACTTTTTGAGCTTAAAAAAATCTGGCTTTACAGGAAATGAACTCTTGTTTGTAGGAAGACACAGAGGCTTTGGTTTCACTCTGTTTTTGAAGGGAAATTCAGGCCAGAGTTCTCATCCATGAAACACACTGTGTTTTAACGCAAGAAGCATCCTCTTCTTTCCAGCGTCTCTAATACATCAAGAAAAATGAGCATGCACAGAAAAAAAGAACTGTGTTTCCTACTCATATGGACCATATCTAGTTGAACTCTGCTTATGAAACTCTAACAAACCACAGCATCTCTTACATAGATGCTCTTTAGTTAATAGTGAAAAACTTGTTGGGTTCGTGAACTGTGTAAATTCATTTGAGCCAAGAAATCACTGGGTTTAGTGGATATGAACATTTGCTTGTAGGAAGACACAGCGACTTTGGTTTAACTCCGTTTCTGAAGGAAAATTCAGACCAGTGTTCTCATCCATGAAACATACTCTGTTTTAACGCAAGAAGCATGCTCTTCTTTCCAGCATCTCTAATACAGCAAGAAACATGAGAATGCCCAGAAAAAAAGAACTGTGATTCCTACTCATATGAACCATATCTAGTCTAACTCTGCTCATTAAACTGTAACAAACCACAGCATCTCTTACATAGATGCTGTTTAGTTAATAGTGAAAGTCGAGTTGGGTTCGTGAACTGTGAAAATTCATTTGAGGCGAAGAATCACTGGGTTTACCGGAAATGAACTCTTGCTTTTAGGAAGACAAAGAGCCTTTTATTTAACTCCGTTTGTGAAGGGAAATTCAGACCACTGTTCTCATCCCTGAAACACACTCTGTTTTAACACAAGAAGCATCATGGTCTGTCCAGAATCTGCAATACAGCAAGAAGTATGAGCATGTCCAGAAAAATGAACTGTGTTTCCTACTCATACGGACCATATATAGTTGAACTCTGCTTATGAAACTGTAAAAAACCACAGCATGTGTTACATAGAGGCTCTTTAGTTAATAGTGAAAAACGTGTTGGGTTCATGAACTGTGTAAATTCATTTGACCCAAAAACCCCGTCGTTTACCGGAAATGAACTCTTGCTTGTAGGAAGACATAGAGGCTTTGTTTTCACTCCGTTTGTGAAGCGAAATACAGGGCAGAGTTCTCATCCATGAAACACACTCTGTTTTAACGCAAGAAGCATCCTCTTCTTTCCAGCGTCTCTAATACATCAGGAAACATGAGCATGCCCAGAAAAAAAGAACTGTGTTTCCTACTCATACGGACCATATCTAGTTGAACCCTGCTTATGATACTGTAACAAACCACAGCATCTCTTACATAGATGCTCTTTAGTTAATAGTGAAAATCTGGTTGGGTTCTTGAACTGTGTAAATATATTTGAGCAAAAAAATCACTGGGTTTACCGGAAATGACCTCTTGCTTGTAGGATGACACAGAGCCTTTGGTTTCACTCTGTATGTGAAGGGAAATTCAGACCAGTATTCTCATTCATGAAACACCCTCTTTTTAACGCAAGAAGCATCCTCTTCTTTCCAGAGTCTGCAATACAGCAAGTAAAATGAGCATGTCCAGAAAAAAAGAACTGTGTTTCCTACTCATACGGACCATATCTAGTTGATCTCTGCTTATGAAACTGTAACAAACCACAGCATCTCTTACATAGATGCTCTTTAGTAAATAGTGAAAAACGTGTTGGGTTCGTGAACTGTGTAAATTCCTTTGAGCCGAAAAATCACTGTGTTTAGTGGATATGAACTCTTGCTTGTAGGAAGACACAGAGACTTTGGTTTAACTCCGTTTCTGAAGGAAAATTCAGACCAGTGTTCTCATCCATGAAACATACTCTATTTTAACGCAAGAAGCATGCTCTACTTTCCAGCATCTCTAATACAGCAAAAAACGTGAGCATGCCCAGATAAAAAGAACTGTATTTCCTACTCATACGGACCATATCTAGTTGAACTCTGCTTATGAAACTGTAACAAACCACAGCATGTGTTACATAGATGCTCTTTAGTTAATAGTGAAAAACGTGTTGGGTTCAAGAACTGTGTAAATACATTTGAGCCGAAAAACCCCTGGGTTTACCGGAAATGAACTCTTGCTTGTAGGAAGACACAGAGGCTTTGGTTTCACTCCGTTTGTGAAGGGAAAATCTGACCAGAGTTCTCATCCATGAAACCCACTGTGTTTTAACGAAAGAAGCATCCTCTTCTTTCCAGCGTCTCTAATACATGGAGAAACATGTGCATGCCCAGAAAAAAAGAACTGTGTTTCCTACTCATATGGACCATATCTAGTTGAACTCCACTTATGAAACTGTAACAAACCAGAGCATCTCTTACATAGATGCTCTTTAGTTAATAGTGAAAAACGTGTTGGGTTCGTGAACTCTGTAAATTCATTTGAGCCGAAAAATCACTGGGTTTAGCGGATATGAACTCTTGCTTGTAGGAAGACACAGAGGCTTTGGTTTAACTCTCTTTCTGAAGGAAAATTCAGACCAGTGTTCTCATCCATGAAACATACTCTGTTTTAACGCAAGAAGCATGCTCTTCTTTCCTGCATCTCTAATACAGCAAGAAACATGAGCATGCCCAGAAAAAAAGAACTGTGATTCCTACTCAGATGGACCATATCTAGTTGAACTCTGCTCATTAAACTGTAACAAACCATAGCATCTCTTACATAGATGCCGTTTAGTTAATAGTGAAAAACGTGTTGGGTTTGTGAACTGTGTAAATTCATTTGAGCCGAAGAATCACTGGGTTTACCGGTAATAAACTCTTGCTCATAGGAAAACAAAGAACCTTTTATTTAACTCCGTTTGTGAAGGGAAATTCAGACCAGTGTTCTCATCCCTGAAACACCCTCTGTTTTAACACAAGAAGCATAATGTTCTGTCCAGAATCTGCAATACAGCAAGAAATATGAGCATGTCTAGAAAAATGAACTGTGTTTCCTACTCATATGGACCATATATAGTTGAAGTCTGCTTATGATACTGTAAAAAACCACAGCATGTGTTACATAGATGCTCTTTAGTTAATAGTGAAAAACGTGTTGGGTTCATGAACTGTGTAAATTCATTTGAGCCCAAAAACCCCGGGTTACCAGAAATGAACTCTTGCTTGTAGGAAGACACTGAGGCTTTGGTTTCACTCCGTTTGTGAAGGGAAATTCAGGCCAGAGTTCTCATCCATGAAACACACTCTGTTTTAACGCAAGAAGCATCCTCTTCTTTCCAGCATCTGTAATACATCAGGAAACATGAGCATGCCCAGAAAAAAAGAACTGTGTTTCCTACTCATACGGACCATATCTAGTTGAACCCTGCTTATGATAACGTAACAAACCACAGCATCTCTTGCATAGATGCTCTTTAGTTAATAGTGAAAATCTTGTTGGGTTCTTGAACTGTGTAAATACATTTGAGCAAAAAAATCACTGGGTTTATCGGAAATGCACTCTTGCTTGTAGGAAGGCACAGAGCCTTTGGTTTCACTCCGTTTGTGAAGGGAAATTCAGTCCAGTATTCTCATTCATGAAACACCCTCTCTTTTAACGCAAGAAGCATCCTCTTCTTTCCACAGACTGCAATACAGCTAGTAATATGAGCATGTCCAGAAAAAAAGAACTGTGATTCCTACTCATACAGACCATATCCAGTTGAACTCTGCTTATGAAACTGTAACAAACCACAGCATCTCTTACATAGATGCTCTTTAGTTAATAGTGAAAAACGTGTTGGGTTCGTGAACTGTGTAAATTCATTTGATCCAAAAAATCACTGTGTTTAGCGGATGTGAACTCTTGCTTGTAGGAAGACACAGAGACTTTGGCTTAACTCCGTTTCTGAAGGAAAATTCAGACCAGTGTTCTCATCCATGAAACACACTCTGTTTTATCGCAAGAAGCATGCTCTTCTTTCAAGCATCTCTACTAAAGCAAGAAACATGAGCATGCCCAGAAAAAAAGAACTGTGATTCCTACTCATATGGACCATATCTAGTTGAACTATGTTCATTAAACTATAACTAACCATAGCATCTCTTACATAGATGCTGTTTAGTTAATAGTGAAAATCGTGTTGGTTTTGTGAACTGTGTAAATTCATTTGAGCCGAAGAATCTCTGGATTTACCGGAAATGAACTCTTGCTTGTAGGAAGACAAAGAGCCTTTTATTTAACTCCGATTATGAAGGGAAATTCAGACACGTGTTCTCATCCCTGAAACACCCTCTGTTTTAACACAAGAAGCATCCTCTTCTTTCCAGAGTCTGCAATACAGCAAGTAATATGAGCATGTCCAGAAAAAAAAGAACTGTGTTTCCTACTCATACGGACCATATCTAGTTGAACTCTGCTTATGAAACTGTAACAAACCACAGCATCTCTTACATAGATGCTCTTTAGTTAATAGTGAAAAACTTGGGTTCGTGAACTGTGTAAATTCATTTGAGCCGAAAAAAAACGGGGTTTACCGGAAATGAAGTCTTGCTTGTAGGAAGACACACAGACTTTGGTTTAACTCCGTTTGTGAAGGAAAATTCAGACCAGTGTTCTCATCCATGAAACGTACTCTGTTTTAACGCAAGAAGCAGCGTCTTCTTTCCAGCGTCTCCAATACAGCAAGAAACATGTGCATGCCCAGAAAAAAAGAACTGTGTTTCCTACTCATATGGACCATATCTAGTTGAACTCTGCTTATGAAACTGTAACAAACCACAGCATGTGTTACCTAGATGCTCTTTAGTTAATAGTGAAAAACATGTTGGGTTCATGAACTGTGTAAATTCATTTGAGCCAAAAAACCCCTGGGTTTACCGGAAATGATCTCTTGCTTGTAGGAAGACACAGAGCAATTTGTTTCACTCCGTTTGTGAAGGGAAATTCAGACCAGTATTCTCATTCATGAAACACCCTCTGTTTTAACGCAAGAAGCAGCCTCTTCGTTCCAGAGTCTGTAATACAGCAAGAAATATGAGCATGTCCAGAAAAAAAGAACTGTGTTTCCTACTCATACGGACCATATCTAGTTGAACTCTGCTTATGAAACTGTAACAAACCACAGCATGTGTTACATAGATGCCATTTAGTTAATAGAGAAAAACGTGTTTTTTCGTGAATGTGTAAATTCATTAGAGCCGAAAAAATCCCTGGGTTTACTGGATATGAACTCTTGCTTTTAGGAAGACACAGAGACTTTGTTTTTACTACGTTTCTGAAGTAAAATTCAGACCAGTGTTCTCATCCATGAAACATACTCTGTTTTAACGCAAGAAGCATGCTCTTCTTTCCATCGTCTCCAATACAGCAAGAAACATGAGCATGCCCAGAAAAAAAGAACTGTGTTTCCTACTCATACGGACCATATCTAGTTGAACTCTGCTTATGAAACTGTAACAAACCACAGCATGTCTTACATAGATGCTCTTTAGTTAATAGTAAAAATTGTGTTGGGTTCGTGAACTGTGTAAATTCATTTGAGCCGAAAAATCACTGGGTTTACCGGAAATGAACTCTTGCTTGTAGGAAGACACAGAGCAATTTGTTTCACTCCGTTTGTGAAGGGAAATTCAGACCAGTATTCTCATTCATTAAACACCCTCTGTTTTAACGCAAGAAGCAGCCTCTTCGTTCCAGAGTCTGCAATACAGCATGTAATATGAGCATGTCCAGAAAAAAAGAACTGTGTTTCCTACTCATACGGACCATATCTAGTTGAACTCTGCTTATGAAAGTGTAACAAACCACAGCATCTCTTATATAGATGCTCTTTAGCTAATAGTGAAAAACTTTGGTTCGTGAACTGTGTAAATTCATTTGAGCCGAAAAAAAAACTGAGTTTACCGAAAATGAACTCTTGCATGTAGGAAGACAGAGAGACTTTGGTTTAACTCCGTTTCTGAAGGAAAATTCAGACCGGTGTTCTCATCCATGAAACATACTCTGTTTTAATGCAAGAAGCATGCTCTTCTGTCCTGCATCTCCAATACAGCAAGAAACATGAGCATGCACAGAAAAAAAGAACTGTGTTTCCTACTCATACGGACCATATCTAGTTGAACTCTGCTTATGAAACTGTAACAAACCACAGCATGTGTTACATAGATGCCATTTAGTTAATAGTGAAAAACGTGTTTTTTCGTGAATGTGTAAATTCATTTGAGCCGAAAAAATCCCTGGGTTTACCGGATATGAACTCTTGCTTTTAGGAAGACACAGAGACTTGTTTTAACTACGTTTCTGAAGGAAAATTCAGACCAGTGTTCTCATCCATGAAACATACTCTGTTTTAACACAAGAAGCATGCTCTTCTTTCCATCGTCTCCAATACAGCAAGAAACATGAGCATGCCCAGAAAAAAAGAACTGTGTTTCCTACTCATACGGACCATATCTAGTTGAACTCTGCTTATGAAACTGTAACAAACCACAGCATTACTTACATATATGCTCTTTAGTTAATAGTTAAAAACGTGTTGGGTTCGAGAACTGTGTCATTTCATTTGAGCCGTAAAACCCCTGGGTTTACCGGAAAATAACTCTTGCTTGTAGGAAGACACAGAGGCTTTGGTTTAACTACGTTTGTGAAGGGAAATTCAGACCAGTGTTCTCATCCATGAAACACCCTCTGTTTTAATGCAAGAAGCATCGTCTTCTTTCCAGAGTCTGCAATACAGCAAGAAATATGAGCATGTCCAGAAAAAAAGAACTGTGTTTCCTACTCATACGGACCATATCTAGTTGAACTCTGCTTATGAAACTGTAACAAACCACAGCATCTCCTACATAGATGCTCTTTAGTTAATAGTGAAAATCTTGTTGGGTTCTTGAACTATGTAAATACATTTGAGCAAAAAATCAATGGGTTTACCGGAAATGAAATCTTGCTTGTAGGAAGACACAGAGCCTTTGGTTTCACTCTGTTTGTGAAGGGAAATTCAGACCAGTATTCTCATTCATGAAACACCCTCTGTTTTAATGCAAGAAGCATCTTCTTCTTTCCAGAGTCTGCAATACAGCAAGTAATATGAGCATATCCAGAAAAAAAGAACTGTGTTTCCTACTCATACGGACCATATCTAGTTGAACTCTGCTTATGAAACTGTAACAAACCACAGCATCTCTTACATAGATGCTCTTTAGTTAATAGTGAAAAACTTGTTGGGTTCGTGAACTGGGTAAATTCATTTGAGCCGAAAAATCACTGGGTTTAGCGGATATGAACTCTTGCTTGTAGGAAGACACAGAGACTTTGGTTTAACTCCGTTTCTGAAGGAAAATTCCGTCCAGTGTTCTCATCCCTGAAACACCCTTTGTTGTAACACAAGAAGCATCATGTTTTGTCCAGAATCTGCAATACAGCAAAAAATATGAGCATGTCCAGAAAAATGAACTGTGTTTCCTACTCATACAGACCATATATAGTTGAACTCTGCTTATGAAACTGTAACAAACCACAGCATGTGTTACATAGATGCCCTTTAGTTAATAGTGAAATACGTTTTGGGTTCATGAACTGTGTAAATTCATTTGAGCCGAAAAACCCCTGGGTTTACCGGAAATGAACTCTTGCTTGTAGGAAGACACAGAGACTTTGGTTAACTCCGTTTCTGAAGGAAAATTCAGACCAGTGTTCTCATCCATGAAACATACTCTGTTTTAATGCAAGAAGCATGCTCTTCTATCCAGCGTCTCGAATACAGCAAGAAACATGAGCATGCACAGAAAAAAAGAACTGTGTTTCCTACTCATATGGACCATATCTAGTTGAACTCTGCTTATGAAACTGTAACAAAACACAGCATGTGTTACCTAGATGCTCTTTAGTTAATAGTGAAAAACATGTTGGGTTCATGAACTGTGTAAATTCATTTGAGCCAAAAAACCCCTGGGTTTACCGGAAATGAACGCTTGCTTGTAGGAAGACACAGAGGCTTTGGTTTCACTCCGTTTGTGAAGGAAAATTCAGCCAGAGTTCTCATCCATGAAACCCACTCTGTTTTAACGCAAGAAGCATCCTCTTCTTTCCAGCGTCTCCAATAAATCAAGAAACATGTGCATGCCCAGAAAAAAAGAACTGTGTTTCCTACTCATATGGACCATATCTACTTGAACTCCGCTTATGAATCTGTAACAAACCACAGCATGTCTTACATAGATGCTCTTTAGTTAATAGTAAAAATTGTGTTGGGTTCATGAACTGTGTAAATTCATTTGAGCCGAAAAATCACTGGGTTTACCGGAAATGAACTCTTGCTTGTAGGAAGACACAGAGCAATTTGTTTCACTCCGTTTGTGAAGGGAAATTCAGACCAGTATTCTCATTCATGAAACACCCTCTGTTTTAATGCAAGAAGCAGCCTCTTCGTTCCAGAGTCTGCAATACAGCAAGTAATATGAGCATGTCCAGAAAAAAAGAACTGTGTTTCCTACTCATACGGACCATATCTAGTTGAACTCTGCTTATGAAAGTGTAACAAACCACAGCATCTCTTATATAGATGCTCTTTAGCTAATAGTGAAAAACTTTGGTTCGTCAACTGTGTAAATTCATTTGAGCCGAAAAAAAACTGGGTTTACCGGAAATGAACTCTTGCTTGTAGGAAGACACAGAGACTTTGGTTTAACTCCGTTTCTGAAGGAAAATTCAGACCGTTGTTCTCATCCATGAAACATACTCTGTTTTAATGCAAGAAGCATGCTCTTCTTCCCTGCATCTCCAATACAGCAAGAAACATGAGCATGCACAGAAAAAAAGAACTGTGTTTCCTTCTCATACGGACCATATCTAGTTGAACTCTGCTTATGAAACTGTAACAAACCACAGCATGTGTTACATAGATGCCATTTAGTTAATTGTGAAAAACGTGTTTTTTCGTGAATGTGTAAATTCATTTGAGCCGAAAAAATCCCTGGGTTTACCGGATATGAACTCTTGCTTTTAGGAAGACACAGAGACTTGTTTTAACTACGTTTCTGAAGGAAAATTCAGACCAGTGTTCTCATCCATGAAACATACTCTATTTTAACGCAAGAAGCATGCTCTTCTTTCCATCGTCTCCAATACAGCAAGAAACATGAGCATGCCCAGAAAAAAAGAACTGTGTTTCCTACTCATACGGACCATATCTAGTTGAACTCTGCTTATGAAACTGTAACAAACCACAGCATCACTTACATATATGCTCTTTAGTCAATAGTGAAAAACGTGTTGGGTTCGTGAACTGGGTAAATTCATTTGAACCGAAAAATTACTGGGTTTAGCGGATATGAACTCTTGCTTGTAGGAAGACACAGAGACTTTGGTTAACTCCGTTTCTGAAGGAAAATTCAGACCAGTGTTCTCATCCATGAAACATACTCTGTTTTAACGCAAGAAGCATGCTCTTCTATCCAGGTCTCGAATACAGCAAGAAACATGAGCATGCACAGAAAAAAAGAACTGTGTTTCCTACTCATATGGACCATATCTAGTTGAACTCTGCTTATGAAACTGTAACAAACCACAGCATGTGTTACCTAGATGCTCTTTAGTTAATAGTGAAAAACATGTTGGGTTCATGAACTGTGTAAATTCATTTGAGCCAAAAAACCCCTGGGTTTACCGGAAATGAACGCTTGCTTGTAGGAAGACACAGAGGCTTTGGTTTAACTCCGTTTGTGAAGGGAAATTCAGACCAGTGTTCTCATCCATGAAACACCCTCTGTTTTAACGCAAGAAGCATCGTCTTCTTTCCAGAGTCTGCAATACAGCAAGTAATATGAGCATGTCCAGAAAAAAAGAACTGTGTTTCCTACTCATACGGACCATATCTAGTTGAACTCTGCTTATGAAACTGTAACAAACCACAGCATCTCCTACATAGATGCTCTTTAGTTAATAGTGAAAATCTTGTTGGGTTCTTGAACTATGTAAATACATTTAGCAAAAAAATCACTGGGTTTACCGGGAAATGAAATCTTGCTTGTAGGAAGACACAGAGCCTTTGGTTTCACTCCGTTTGTGAAGGGATATTCAGACCAGTATTCTCATTCATGACACACCCTCTGTTTTAATGCAAGAAGCATCTTCTTCTTTCCAGAGTCTGCAATACAGCAAGTAATATGAGCATGTCCAGAAAAAAAGAACTGTGTTTCCTACTCAGACGAACCATATCTAGTTGAACTCTGCTTATGAAACTGTAACAAACCACAGCATCTCTTACATAGACGCTCTTTAGTTAATAGTGAAAAACGTGTTGGGTTCGTGAACTGGGTAAATTCATTTGAGCCGAAAAATCACTGGGTTTAGCGGATATGAACTCTTGCTTGTAGGAAGACACAGCGACTTTGGTTTAACTCCGTTTCTGAAGGAAAATTCCGTCCAGTGTTCTCATCCCTGAAACACCCTCTGTTGTAACACAAGAAGCATCATGTTTTGTCCAGAATCTGCAATACAGCAAGAAATATGAGCATGTCCAGAAAAATGAACTGTGTTTCCTACTCATACAGACCATATATAGTTGAACTCTGCTTATGAAACTGTAACAAACCACAGCATGTGTTACATAGATGCCCTTTATTTAATAGTGAAATACGTGTTGGGTTCATGAACTGTGTAAATTCATTTGAGTCGAAAAACCCCTGGGTTTACCGGAAATGAACTCTTGCTTGTAGGAAGACACAGAGACTTTGGTTTAACTCCGTTTCTGAAGGAAAATTCAGACCGTTGTTCTCATCCATGAAACATACTCTGTTTTAATGCAAGAAGCATGATCTTCTTCCCTGCATCTCCAATACAGCAAGAAACATGAGCATGCACATAAAAAAAGAACTGTGTTTCCTTCTCATACGGACCATATCTAGTTGAACTCTGCTTATGAAACTGTAACAAACCACAGCATGTGTTACATAGATGCCATTTAGTTAATTGTGAAAAACGTGTTTTTTCGTGAATGTGTAAATTCATTTGAGCCGAAAAAATCCCTGGGTTTACCGGATATGAACTCTTGCTTTTAGGAAGACACAGAGACTTGTTTTAACTACGTTTCTGAAGGAAAATTCAGACCAGTGTTCTCATCCATGAAACATACTCTGTTTTAACGCAAGAAGCATGCTCTTCTTTCCATCGTCTCCAATACAGCAAGAAACATGAGCATGCCCAGAAAAAAAGAACTGTGTTTCCTACTCATACGGACCATATCTAGTTGAACTCTGCTTATGAAACTGTAACAAACCACAGCATCACTTACATATATGCTCTTTAGTCAATAGTGAAAAACGTGTTGGGTTCGTGAACTGGGTAAATTCATTTGAACCGAAAAATTACTGGGTTTAGCGGATATGAACTCTTGCTTGTAGGAAGACACAGAGACTTTGGTTAACTCCGTTTCTGAAGGAAAATTCAGACCAGTGTTCTCATCCATGAAACATACTCTGTTTTAACGCAAGAAGCATGCTCTTCTATCCAGGTCTCGAATACAGCAAGAAACATGAGCATGCACAGAAAAAAAGAACTGTGTTTCCTACTCATATGGACCATATCTAGTTGAACTCTGCTTATGAAACTGTAACAAACCACAGCATGTGTTACCTAGATGCTCTTTAGTTAATAGTGAAAAACATGTTGGGTTCATGAACTGTGTAAATTCATTTGAGCCAAAAAACCCCTGGGTTTACCGGAAATGAACGCTTGCTTGTAGGAAGACACAGAGGCTTTGGTTTAACTCCGTTTGTGAAGGGAAATTCAGACCAGTGTTCTCATCCATGAAACACCCTCTGTTTTAACGCAAGAAGCATCGTCTTCTTTCCAGAGTCTGCAATACAGCAAGTAATATGAGCATGTCCAGAAAAAAAGAACTGTGTTTCCTACTCATACGGACCATATCTAGTTGAACTCTGCTTATGAAACTGTAACAAACCACAGCATCTCCTACATAGATGCTCTTTAGTTAATAGTGAAAATCTTGTTGGGTTCTTGAACTATGTAAATACATTTAGCAAAAAAATCACTGGGTTTACCGGGAAATGAAATCTTGCTTGTAGGAAGACACAGAGCCTTTGGTTTCACTCCGTTTGTGAAGGGATATTCAGACCAGTATTCTCATTCATGACACACCCTCTGTTTTAATGCAAGAAGCATCTTCTTCTTTCCAGAGTCTGCAATACAGCAAGTAATATGAGCATGTCCAGAAAAAAAGAACTGTGTTTCCTACTCAGACGAACCATATCTAGTTGAACTCTGCTTATGAAACTGTAACAAACCACAGCATCTCATACATAGATGCTCTTTAGTTAATAGTGAAAAACGTGTTGGGTTCGTGAACTGGGTAAATTCATTTGAGCCGAAAAATCACTGGGTTTAGCGGATATGAACTCTTGCTTGTAGGAAGACACAGCGACTTTGGTTTAACTCCGTTTCTGAAGGAAAATTCTGTCCAGTGTTCTCATCCCTGAAACACTCTCTGTTGTAACACAAGAAGCATCATGTTTTGTCCAGAATCTGCAATACAGCAAGAAATATGAGCATGTCCAGAAAAATGAACTGTGTTTCCTACTCATACAGACCATATATAGTTGAACTCTGCTTATGAAACTGTAACAAACCACAGCATGTGTTACATAGATGCCCTTTATTTAATAGTGAAATATGTGTTGGGTTCATGAACTGTGTAAATTCATTTGAGCCGAAAAACCCCTGGGTTTACCGGAAATGAACTCTTGCTTGTAGGAAGACAGAGGGTTTGGTTTCACTCCATTTGTGAAGGGAAATTCAGACCAGAGTTCTCATCCATGAAACACACTCTGTTTTAACGCAAGAAGCATCCTCTTCTTTCCAGCATATCTAATACAGCAAGAAACATGAGCATGCCCAGAAAAAAAGAACTGTGTTTCCTACTCATATGGACCAAATCTAGTTGAACTATGCTTATGAAACTCTAACAAACCACAGCATCTCTTACATAGATGCTCTCTAGTTAATAGTGAAAAACGTGTTTTTTTCGTGAATGTGTAAATTCATTTGAGCCGAAAAAATCCCTGGGTTTACCGGATATGAACTCTTGCTTTTAGGAAGACACAGAGCATTTGCTTTCACTCCGTTTGTGAAGGGAAATTCAGACCAGTATTCTCATTCATGAAACACCCTCTTTATTAACGCAAGAAGCATCATGTTTTGTCCAGAATCTGCAATACATCAAGAAATATGAGCATGTCCAGAAAAATGAACTGTGTTTCCTACTCATACAGACCATATATAGTTGAACTCTGCTTATGAAACTGTAACAAACCACAGCATATGTTACATAGATGCCCTTTAGTTAATAGTGAAATACGTGTTGGGTTCATGAACTGTGTAAATTCATTTGAGTCGAAAAACCCCTGGGTTTACCGGAAATGAACTCTTGCTTGTAGGAAGACACAGAGGCTTTGGTTTCACTCCGTTTGTGAAGGGAAATTCAGACCACAGTTCTCATCCATGAAACCCACTCTGTTTTAACGCAAGAAGCATCCTCTTCGTTCCAGAGTCTGCAATACAGCAAGTAATATGAGCATGTCCAGAAAAAAAGAACTGTGTTTCCTACTCATACGGACCATATCTAGTTGAACTCTGCTTATGAAACTGTAACAAACCACAGCATCACTTACATAGATGCTCTTTAGTTAATAGTGAAAAACGTGTTGGTTTCGAGAACTCTCTCATTTCATTTGAGCCGAAAAACCCCTGTGTTTAACGGAAAATAACTCTTGCTTGTAGGAAGACACAGAGGCTTTGGTTTAACTCTGTTTGTGAAGGGAAATTCAGACCAGTGTTCTCATCCATGAAACACCCTCTGTTTTAACGCAAGAAGCATCGTCTTCTTTCCAGAGTCTGCAATACAGCAAGTAATATGAGCATGTCCAGAAAAAAAGAACTGTGTTTCCTACTCAGACGAACCATATCTAGTTGAACTCTGCTTGTGAAACTGTAACAAACCACAGCATCTCTTACATAGATGCTCTTTAGTTAATAGTGAAATACGTGTTGGGTTCATGAACTGTGTAAATTCATTTGAGTCGAAAAACCCCTGGTTTTACCGGAAATGAACTCTTGCTTGTAGGAAGACACAGAGGCTTTGGTTTCACTCCGTTTGTGAAGGGAAATTCAGACCACAGTTCTCATCCATGAAACCCACTCTGTTTTAACGCAAGAAGCATCCTCTTCTTTCCAGCATATCTAATACAGCAAGAAACATGAGCATGCCCAGAAAAAAAAGAACTGTGTTTCCTACTCATATGGACCATATCTAGTTGAACTCCGCTTATGAATCTGTAACAAAAGACACCATGTCTTACATAGATGCTCTTTAGTTAATAGTGAAAATTGTGTTGGGTTCGTGAACTGTGTAAATTCATTTTCTCCGAAAAATCACTGGGTTTACCGAAAATGACCTCTTGCTTGTAGGAAGACACAGAGACTTTGGTTTAACTCCGTTTGTGAAGGGAAATTCAGACCAGTGTTCTCATCCATGTAACACCCTCTGTTTTAACGCAAGAAGCATCGTCTTCTTTCCAGGGTCTGCAATACAGCAAGAAATATGAGCATGTCTAGAAAAAAAGAACTGTGTTTCCTACTCATACGGACCATATCTAGTTGAACTCTGCTTATGAAACTGTAACAAACCACAGCATCACTTACATATATGCTCTTTAGTTAATAGTGAAAAACCTGTTGGTTTCGAGAACTGTGTCATTTCATTTGAGCCGTAAAAACCCCTGGGTTTACCGGAAAATAACTCTTGCTTGTAGGAAGACACAGAGACTTTGGTTTAACTCCGTTTGTGAAGGGAAATTCAGACCAGTGTTCTCATCCATGTAACACCCTCTGTTTTAACGCAAGAAGCATCGTCTTCTTTCCAGGGTCTGCAATACAGCAAGAAATATGAGCATGTCCAGAAAAAAAGAACTGTGTTTCCTACTCATACGGACCATATCTAGTTGAACTCTGCTTATGAAACTGTAACAAACCACAGCATCACTTACATATATGCTCTTTAGTTAATAGTGAAAAACCTGTTGGGTTCGAGAACTGTGTCATTTCATTTGAGCCGTAAAACCCCTGGGTTTACCGGAAAATAACTCTTGCTTGTAGGAAGACACAGAGGCTTTGGTTTAACTACGTTTGTGAAGGGAAATTCAGACCAGTGTTCTCATCCATGAAACACCCTCTGTTTTAACGCAAGAAGCATCGTCTTCTTTCCAGAGTCTGCAATACAGCAAGAAATATGAGCATGTCCAGAAAAAAGAACTGTGTTTCCTACTCATACGGACCATATCTAGTTGAACTCTGCTTATGAAACTGTAACAAACCACAGCATCTCTTACATAGATGCTCTTTAGTCAATAGTGAAAAACGTGTTGGGTTCGTGTACTGGGTAAATTCATTTGAGCCGAAAAATTACTGGGTTTAGCGGATATGAACTCTTGCTTGTAGGAAGACACAGAGACTTTGGTTAACTCCGTTTCTGAAGGAAAATTCAGACCAGTGTTCTCATGCATGAAACATACTCTGTTTTAACGCAAGAAGCATGCTCTTCTATCCAGCGTCTCGAATACAGCAAGAAACATGAGCATGCACAGAAAAAAAGAACTGTGTTTCCTACTCATATGGACCATATCTAGTTGAACTCTGCTTATGAAACTGTAACCAACCACAGCATGTGTTACCTAGATGCTCTTTAGTTAATAGTGAAATATGTGTTGGGTTCATGAACTGTGTAAATTCATTTGAGCCGAAAAACCCCTGGGTTTACCGGAAATGAACTCTTGCTTGTAGGAAGACAGAGGGTTTGGTTTCACTCCATTTGTGAAGGGAAATTCAGACCAGAGTTCTCATCCATGAAACACACTCTGTTTTAACGCAAGAAGCATCCTCTTCTTTCCAGCATATCTAATACAGCTAGAAACATGAGCATGCCCAGAAAAAAAGAACTGTGTTTCCTACTCATATGGACCAAATCTAGTTGAACTATGCTTATGAAACTCTAACAAACCACAGCATCTCTTACATAGATGCTCTCTAGTTAATAGTGAAAAACGTGTTTTTTTCGTGAATGTGTAAATTCATTTGAGCCGAAAAAATCCCTGGGTTTACCGGATATGAACTCTTGCTTTTAGGAAGACACAGAGCATTTGCTTTCACTCCGTTTGTGAAGGGAAATTCAGACCAGTATTCTCATTCATGAAACACCCTCTTTATTAACGCAAGAAGCATCATGTTTTGTCCAGAATCTGCAATACATCAAGAAATATGAGCATGTCCAGAAAAATGAACTGTGTTTCCTACTCATACAGACCATATATAGTTGAACTCTGCTTATGAAACTGTAACAAACCACAGCATATGTTACATAGATGCCCTTTAGTTAATAGTGAAATACGTGTTGGGTTCATGAACTGTGTAAATTCATTTGAGTCGAAAAACCCCTGGGTTTACCGGAAATGAACTCTTGCTTGTAGGAAGACACAGAGGCTTTGGTTTCACTCCGTTTGTGAAGGGAAATTCAGACCACAGTTCTCATCCATGAAACCCACTCTGTTTTAACGCAAGAAGCATCCTCTTCGTTCCAGAGTCTGCAATACAGCAAGTAATATGAGCATGTCCAGAAAAAAAGAACTGTGTTTCCTACTCATACGGACCATATCTAGTTGAACTCTGCTTATGAAACTGTAACAAACAACAGCATCACTTACATAGATGCTCTTTAGTTAATAGTGAAAAACGTGTTGGTTTCGAGAACTCTCTCATTTCATTTGAGCGGAAAAACCCCTGTGTTTAACGGAAAATAACTCTTGCTTGTAGGAAGACACAGAGGCTTTGGTTTAACTCTGTTTGTGAAGGGAAATTCAGACCAGTGTTCTCATCCATGAAACACCCTCTGTTTTAACGCAAGAAGCATCGTCTTCTTTCCAGAGTCTGCAATACAGCAAGTAATATGAGCATGTCCAGAAAAAAAGAACTGTGTTTCCTACTCATATGGACCATATCTAGTTGAACTCCGCTTATGAATCTGTAACAAAAGACACCATGTCTTACATAGATGCTCTTTAGTTAATAGTGAAAATTGTGTTGGGTTCGTGAACTGTGTAAATTCATTTTCTCCGAAAAATCACTGGGTTTACCAGAAATGACCTCTTGCTTGTAGGAAGACACAGAGACTTTGGTTTAACTCCGTTTGTGAAGGGAAGTTCAGACCAGTGTTCTCATCCATGTAACACCCTCTGTTTTAACGCAAGAAGCATCGTCTTCTTTCCAGGGTCTGCAATACAGCAAGAAATATGAGCATGTCTAGAAAAAAAGAACTGTGTTTCCTACTCATACGGACCATATCTAGTTGAACTCTGCTTATGAAACTGTAACAAACCACAGCATCACTTACATATATGCTCTTTAGTTAATAGTGAAAAACCTGTTGGTTTCGAGAACTGTGTCATTTCATTTGAGCCGTAAAAACCCCTGGGTTTACCGGAAAATAACTCTTGCTTGTAGGAAGACACAGAGACTTTGGTTTAACTCCGTTTGTGAAGGGAAATTCAGACCAGTGTTCTCATCCATGTAACACCCTCTGTTTTAACGCAAGAAGCATCGTCTTCTTTCCAGGGTCTGCAATACAGCAAGAAATATGAGCATGTCCAGAAAAAAAGAACTGTGTTTCCTACTCATACGGACCATATCTAGTTGAACTCTGCTTATGAAACTGTAACAAACCACAGCATCACTTACATATATGCTCTTTAGTTAATAGTGAAAAACCTGTTGGGTTCGAGAACTGTGTCATTTCATTTGAGCCGTAAAACCCCTGGGTTTACCGGAAAATAACTCTTGCTTGTAGGAAGACACAGAGGCTTTGGTTTAACTACGTTTGTGAAGGGAAATTCAGACCAGTGTTCTCATCCATGAAACACCCTCTGTTTTAACGCAAGAAGCATCGTCTTCTTTCCAGAGTCTGCAATACAGCAAGAAATATGAGCATGTCCAGAAAAAAGAACTGTGTTTCCTACTCATACGGACCATATCTAGTTGAACTCTGCTTATGAAACTGTAACAAACCACAGCATCTCTTACATAGATGCTCTTTAGTCAATAGTGAAAAACGTGTTGGGTTCGTGTACTGGGTAAATTCATTTGAGCCGAAAAATTACTGGGTTTAGCGGATATGAACTCTTGCTTGTAGGAAGACACAGAGACTTTGGTTAACTCCGTTTCTGAAGGAAAATTCAGACCAGTGTTCTCATGCATGAAACATACTCTGTTTTAACGCAAGAAGCATGCTCTTCTATCCAGCGTCTCGAATACAGCAAGAAACATGAGCATGCACAGAAAAAAAGAACTGTGTTTCCTACTCATATGGACCATATCTAGTTGAACTCTGCTTATGAAACTGTAACCAACCACAGCATGTGTTACCTAGATGCTCTTTAGTTAATAGTGAAAAACATGTTGGGTTCATGAACTGTGTAAATTCATTTGAGCCAAAAAACCCCTGGGTTTACCGGAAATGAACGCTTGCTTGTAGGAACACACAGAGGCTTTGGTTTAACTCCGTTTGTGAAGGGAAATTCAGACCAGTGTTCTCATCCATGAAACACCCTCTGTTTTAAAGCAAGAAGCATCGTCTTCTTTCCAGAGTCTGCAATACAGCAAGTAATATGAGCATGTGCAGAAAAAAAGAACTGTGTTTCCTACTCATACGGACCATATCTAGTTGAACTCTGCTTATGAAACTGTAACAAACCACAGCATCTCCTACATAGATGCTCTTTAGTTAATAGTGAAAATCTTGTTGGGTTCTTGAACTATGTAAATACATTTGAGCAAAAAAATCACTGGGTTTACCGGGAAATGAAATCTTGCTTGTAGGAAGACACAGAGCCTTTGGTTTCACTCCGTTTGTGAAGGGAAATTCAGACCAGTATTCTCATTCATGACACACCCTCTGTTTTAATGCAAGAAGCATCTTCTTCTTTCCAGAGTCTGCAATACAGCAAGTAATATGAGCATGTCCAGAAAAAAAGAACTGTGTTTCCTACTCAGACGAACCATATCTAGTTGAACTCTGCTTATGAAACTGTAACAAACCACAGCATCTCTTACATAGACGCTCTTTAGTTAATAGTGAAAAACGTGTTGGGTTCGTGAACTGGGTAAATTCATTTGAGCCGAAAAATCACTGGGTTTAGCGGATATGAACTCTTGCTTGTAGGAAGACACAGCGACTTTGGTTTAACTCCGTTTCTGAAGGAAAATTCAGACCAGTGTTCTCATCCCTGAAACACCCTCTGTTGTAACACAAGAAGCATCATGTTTTGTCCAGAATCTGCAATACAGCAAGAAATATGAGCATGTCCAGAAAAATGAACTGTGTTTCCTACTCATACAGACCATATATAGTTGAACTCTGCTTATGAAACTGTAACAAACCACAGCATGTGTTACATAGATGCCCTTTAGTTAATAGTGAAATACGTGTTGGGTTCATGAACTGTGTAAATTCATTTGAGCCGAAAAACCCCTGGGTTTACCGGAAATGAACTCTTGCTTGTAGGAAGACAGAGGGTTTGGTTTCACTCCATTTGTGAAGGGAAATTCAGACCAGAGTTCTCATCCATGAAACACACTCTGTTTTAACGCAAGAAGCATCCTCTTCTTTCCAGCATATCTAATACAGCAAGAAACATGAGCATGCCCAGAAAAAAAGAACTGTGTTTCCTACTCATATGGACCAAATCTAGTTGAACTATGCTTATGAAACTCTAACAAACCACAGCATCTCTTACATAGATGCTCTCTAGTTAATAGTGAAAAACGTGTTTTTTCGTGAATGTGTAAATTCATTTGAGCCGAAAAAATCCCTGGGTTTACCGGATATGAACTCTTGCTTTTAGGAAGACACAGAGGCTTTGGTTTCACTCCGTTTGTGAAGGGAAATTCAGACCACAGTTCTCATCCATGAAACCCACTCTGTTTTAACGCAAGAAGCATCCTCTTCTTTCCAGCATATCTAATACAGCAAGAAACATGAGCATGCCCAGAAAAAAAAAGAACTGTGTTTCCTACTCATATGGACCATATCTAGTTGAACTCCGCTTATGAATCTGTAACAAAAGACACCATGTCTTACATAGATGCTCTTTAGTTAATAGTGAAAATTGTGTTGGGTTCGTGAACTGTGTAAATTCATTTTAGCCGAAAAATCACTGGGTTTACCGGAAATGACCTCTTGCTTGTAGGAAGACACAGAGACTTTGGTTTAACTCCGTTTGTGAAGGGAAATTCAGACCAGTGTTCTCATCCATGAAACACCCTCTGTTTTAACGCAAGAAGCATCGTCTTCTTTCCAGGGTCTGCAATACAGCAAGAAATATGAGCATGTCCAGAAAAAAAGAACTGTGTTTCCTACTCATACGGACCATATCTAGTTGAACTCTGCTTATGAAACTGTAACAAACCACAGCATCTCCTACATAGATGCTCTTTAGTTAATAGTGAAAATCTTGTTGGGTTCTTGAACTATGTAAATACATTTGAGCAAAAAAATCACTGGGTTTACCGGAAATGAAATCTTGCTTGTAGGAAGACACAGAGCCTTTGGTTTCACTCCGTTTGTGAAGGGAAATTCAGACCAGTATTCTCATTCATGAAACACCCTCTGTTTTAATGCAAGAAGCATCTTCTTCTTTCCAGAGTCTGCAATACAGCAAGTAATATGAGCATGTCCAGAAAAAAAGAACTGTGTTTCCTACTCAGACGAACCATATCTAGTTGAACTCTGCTTATGAAACTGTAACAAACCACAGCATCTCTTACATAGATGCTCTTTAGTTAATAGTGAAAAACGTGTTGGGTTCGTGAACTGGGTAAATTCATTTGAGCCGAAAAATCACTGGGTTTAGCGGATATGAACTCTTGCTTGTAGGAAGACACAGAGACTTTGGTTTAACTCCGTTTCTGAAGGAAAATTCCGACCAGTGTTCTCATCCCTGAAACACCCTCTGTTGTAACACAAGAAGCATCATGTTTTGTCCAGAATCTGCAATACAGCAAGAAATATGAGCATGTCCAGAAAAATGAACTGTGTTTCCTACTCATACAGACCATATATAGTTGAACTCTGCTTATGAAACTGTAACAAACCACAGCATGTGTTACATAGATGCCCTTTAGTTAATAGTGAAATACGTGTTGGGTTCATGAACTGTGTAAATTCATTTGAGCCGAAAAACCCCTGGGTTTACCGGAAATGAACTCTTGCTTGTAGGAAGACACAGAGGCTTTGGTTTCACTCCGTTTGTGAAGAGAAATTCAGACCACAGTTCTCATCCATGAAACCCACTCTGTTTTAACGCAAGAAGCATCCTCTTCGTTCCAGAGTCTGCAATACAGCAAGTAATATGAGCATGTCCAGAAAAAAAGAACTGTGTTTCCTACTCATACGGACCATATCTAGTTGAACTCTGCTTATGAAACTGTAACAAACCACAGCATCTCTTGCATAGATGCTCTTTAGTTAATAGTGAAAAACGTGTTGGTTTCGTGAACTGGGTAAATTCATTTGAGCCGAAAAATCACTGGTTATAACGGAAAATAACTCTTGCTTGGAGGAAGACACAGAGGCTTTGGTTTAACTCTGTTTGTGAAGGGAAATTCAGACCAGTGTTCTCATCCATGAAACACCCTCTGTTTTAACGCAAGAAGCATCGTCTTCTTTCCAGAGTCTGCAATACAGCAAGTAATATGAGCATGTCCAGAAAAAAAGAACTGTGTTTCCTAAGCAGACGAACCATATCTAGTTGAACTCTGCTTATGAAACTGTAACAAACCACAGCATCTCTTACATAGATGCTCTTTAGTTAATAGTGAAAAACGTGTTGGGTTCGTGAACTGGGTAAATTCATTTGAGCCGAAAAATCACTAGGTTTAGCGGATATGAACTCTTGCTTGTAGGAAGACACAGAGACTTTGGTTTAACTCCGTTTGTGAAGGGAAATTCAGACCAGTGTTCTCATCCATGAAACACCCTCTTTTTTAACGCAAGAAGCATCATGTTTTGTCCAGAATCTGCAATACAGCAAGAAATATGAGCATGTCCAGAAAAATGAACTGTGTTTCCTACTCATACAGACCATATATAGTTGTACTCTGCTTATGAAACTGTAACAAACCACAGCATGTGTTACATAGATGCCCTTTAGTTAATAGTGAAATACGTGTTGGGTTCATGAACTGTGTAAATTCATTTGAGTCGAAAAACCCCTGGGTTTACCGGAAATGAACTCTTGCTTGTAGGAAGACACAGAGGCTTTGGTTTCACTCCGTTTGTGAAGGGAAATTCAGACCACAGTTCTCATCCATGAAACCCACTCTGTTTTAACGCAAGAAGCATCCTCTTCTTTCCAGCATATCTAATACAGCACGAAACATGAGCATGCCCAGAAAAAAAAGAACTGTGTTTCCTACTCATATGGACCATATCTAGTTGAACTCCGCTTATGAATCTGTAACAAAAGACACCATGTCTTACATAGATGCTCTTTAGTTAATAGTGAAAATTGTGTTGGGTTCGTGAACTGTGTAAATTCATTTTAGCCGAAAAATCACTGGGTTTACCGGAAATGACCTCTTGCTTGTAGGAAGACACAGAGACTTTGGTTTAACTCCGTTTGTGAAGGGAAATTCAGACCAGTGTTCTCATCCATGAAACACCCTCTGTTTTAACGCAAGAAGCATCGTCTTCTTTCCAGGGTCTGCAATACAGCAAGAAATATGAGCATGTCTAGAAAAAAAGAACTGTGTTTCCTACTCATACGGACCATATCTAGTTGAACTCTGCTTATGAAACTGTAACAAACCACAGCATCTCTTACATATATGCTCTTTAGTTAATAGTGAAAAACCTGTTGGGTTCGAGAACTGTGTCATTTCATTTGAGCCGTAAAACCCCTGGGTTTACCGGAAAATAACTCTTGCTTGTAGGAAGACACAGAGACTTTGGTTTAACTCCGTTTGTGAAGGGAAATTCAGACCAGTGTTCTCATCCATGTAACACCCTCTGTTTTAACGCAAGAAGCATCGTCTTCTTTCCAGGGTCTGCAATACAGCAAGAAATATGAGCATGTCCAGAAAAAAAGAACTGTGTTTCCTACTCATACGGACCATATCTAGTTGAACTCTGCTTATGAAACTGTAACAAACCACAGCATCACTTACATATATGCTCTTTAGTTAATAGTGAAAAACCTGTTGGGTTCGAGAACTGTGTCATTTCATTTGAGCCGTAAAACCCCTGGGTTTACCGGAAAATAACTCTTGCTTGTAGGAAGACACAGAGGCTTTGGTTTAACTACGTTTGTGAAGGGAAATTCAGACCAGTGTTCTCATCCATGAAACACCCTCTGTTTTAACGCAAGAAGCATCGTCTTCTTTCCAGAGTCTGCAATACAGCAAGTAATATGAGCATGTCCAGAAAAAAAGAACTGTGTTTCCTACTCATACGGACCATATCTAGTTGAACTCTGCTTATGAAACTGTAACAAACCACAGCATCTCTTACATAGATGCTCTTTAGTCAATAGTGAAAAACGTGTTGGGTTCGTGTACTGGGTAAATTCATTTGAGCCGAAAAATTACTGGGTTTAGCGGATATGAACTCTTGCTTGTAGGAAGACACAGAGACTTTGGTTAACTCCGTTTCTGAAGGAAAATTCAGACCAGTGTTCTCATGCATGAAACATACTCTGTTTTAACGCAAGAAGCATGCTCTTCTATCCAGCGTCTCGAATACAGCAAGAAACATGAGCATGCACAGAAAAAAAGAACTGTGTTTCCTACTCATATGGACCATATCTAGTTGAACTCTGCTTATGAAACTGTAACCAACCACAGCATGTGTTACCTAGATGCTCTTTAGTTAATAGTGAAAAACATGTTGGGTTCATGAACTGTGTAAATTCATTTGAGCCAAAAAACCCCTGGGTTTACCGGAAATGAACGCTTGCTTGTAGGAACACACAGAGGCTTTGGTTTAACTCTGTTTATGAAGGGAAATTCAGACCAGTGTTCTCATCCATGAAACACCCTCTGTTTTAACGCAAGAAGCATCGTCTTCTTTCCAGAGTCTGCAATACAGCAAGTAATATGAGCATGTCCAGAAAAAAAGAACTGTGTTTCCTACGCAGACGAACCATATGTAGTTGAACTCTGCTTATGAAACTGTAACAAACCACAGCATCTCTTACATAGATGCTCTTTAGTTAATAGTGAAAAACGTGTTGGGTTCGTGAACTGGGTAAATTCATTTGAGCCGAAAAATCACTAGGTTTAGCGGATATGAACTCTTGCTTGTAGGAAGACACAGAGACTTTGGTTTAACTCCGTTTGTGAAGGGAAATTCAGACCAGTGTTCTCATCCATGAAACACCCTCTTTTTTAACGCAAGAAGCATCATGTTTTGTCCAGAATCTGCAATACAGCAAGAAATATGAGCATGTCCAGAAAAATGAACTGTGTTTCCTACTCATACAGACCATATATAGTTGTACTCTGCTTATGAAACTGTAACAAACCACAGCATGTGTTACATAGATGCCCTTTAGTTAATAGTGAAATACGTGTTGGGTTCATGAACTGTGTAAATTCATTTGAGTCGAAAAACCCCTGGGTTTACCGGAAATGAACTCTTGCTTGTAGGAAGACACAGAGGCTTTGGTTTCACTCCGTTTGTGAAGGGAAATTCAGACCACAGTTCTCATCCATGAAACCCACTCTGTTTTAACGCAAGAAGCATCCTCTTCTTTCCAGCATATCTAATACAGCAAGAAACATGAGCATGCCCAGAAAAAAAAGAACTGTGTTTCCTACTCATATGGACCATATCTAGTTGAACTCCGCTTATGAATCTGTAACAAAAGACACCATGTCTTACATAGATGCTCTTTAGTTAATAGTGAAAATTGTGTTGGGTTCGTGAACTGTGTAAATTCATTTTAGCCGAAAAATCACTGGGTTTACCGGAAATGACCTCTTGCTTGTAGGAAGACACAGAGACTTTGGTTTAACTCCGTTTGTGAAGGGAAATTCAGACCAGTGTTCTCATCCATGAAACACCCTCTGTTTTAACGCAAGAAGCATCGTCTTCTTTCCAGGGTCTGCAATACAGCAAGAAATATGAGCATGTCCAGAAAAAAAGAACTGTGTTTCCTACTCATACGGACCATATCTAGTTGAACTCTGCTTATGAAACTGTAACAAACCACAGCATCTCCTACATAGATGCTCTTTAGTTAATAGTGAAAATCTTGTTGGGTTCTTGAACTATGTAAATACATTTGAGCAAAAAAATCACTGGGTTTACCGGAAATGAAATCTTGCTTGTAGGAAGACACAGAGCCTTTGGTTTCACTCCGTTTGTGAAGGGAAATTCAGACCAGTATTCTCATTCATGAAACACCCTCTGTTTTAATGCAAGAAGCATCTTCTTCTTTCCAGAGTCTGCAATACAGCAAGTAATATGAGCATGTCCAGAAAAAAAGAACTGTGTTTCCTACTCAGACGAACCATATCTAGTTGAACTCTGCTTATGAAACTGTAACAAACCACAGCATCTCTTACATAGATGCTCTTTAGTTAATAGTGAAAAACGTGTTGGGTTCGTGAACTGGGTAAATTCATTTGAGCCGAAAAATCACTGGGTTTAGCGGATATGAACTCTTGCTTGTAGGAAGACACAGAGACTTTGGTTTAACTCCGTTTCTGAAGGAAAATTCCGACCAGTGTTCTCATCCCTGAAACACCCTCTGTTGTAACACAAGAAGCATCATGTTTTGTCCAGAATCTGCAATACAGCAAGAAATATGAGCATGTCCAGAAAAATGAACTGTGTTTCCTACTCATACAGACCATATATAGTTGAACTCTGCTTATGAAACTGTAACAAACCACAGCATGTGTTACATAGATGCCCTTTAGTTAATAGTGAAATACGTGTTGGGTTCATGAACTGTGTAAATTCATTTGAGCCGAAAAACCCCTGGGTTTACCGGAAATGAACTCTTGCTTGTAGGAAGACACAGAGGCTTTGGTTTCACTCCGTTTGTGAAGAGAAATTCAGACCACAGTTCTCATCCATGAAACACACTCTGTTTTAACGCAAGAAACATCCTCTTCTTTCCAGCATATCTAATACAGCAAGAAACATGAGCATGCCCAGAAAAAAAAGAACTGTGTTTCCTACTCATATGGACCATATCTAGTTGAACTATGCTTATGAAACTCTAACAAACCACAGCATCTCTTACATAGATGCTCTCTAGTTAATAGTGAAAAACGTGTTTTTTCGTGAATGTGTAAATTCATTTGAGCCGAAAAAATCCCTGGGTTTACCGGATATGAACTCTTGCTTTTAGGAAGACACAGAGCATTTGCTTTCACTCCGTTTGTGAAGGGAAATTCAGACCAGTATTCTCATTCATGAAACACCCTCTGTTTTAATGCAAGAAGCATCCTCTTCGTTCCAGAGTCTGCAATACAGCAAGTAATACGAGCATGTCCAGAAAAAAAGAACTGTGTTTCCTACTCATACGGACCATATCTAGTTGAACTCTGCTTATGAAACTGTAACAAACCACAGCATCACTTACATAGATGCTCCTTAGTTAATAGTGAAAAACGTGTTGGGTGCGAGAACTGTGTCATTTCATTTTAGCCGAAAAACCCCTGCGTTTAAAGGAAAATAACTCTTGCTTGTAGGAAGACACAGAGGCTTTGGTTTAACTCCATTTGTGAAGGGAAATTCCGACCAGTGTTCTCATCCATGAAACACCCTCTGTTTTAACGCAAGAAGCATCGTCTTCTTTCCAGAGTCTGCAATACAGCAAGTAATATGAGCATGTCCAGAAAAAAAGAACTGTGTTTCCTACTCATACGGACCATATCTAGTTGAACTCTGCTTATGAAACTGTAACAAACCACAGCATCTCTTACATAGATGCTCTTTAGTCAATAGTGAAAAACGTGTTGGGTTCGTGTACTGGGTAAATTCATTTGAGCCGAAAAATTACTGGGTTTAGCGGATATGAACTCTTGCTTGTAGGAAGACACAGAGACTTTGGTTAACTCCGTTTCTGAAGGAAAATTCAGACCAGTGTTCTCATGCATGAAACATACTCTGTTTTAACGCAAGAAGCATGCTCTTCTATCCAGCGTCTCGAATACAGCAAGAAACATGAGCATGCACAGAAAAAAAGAACTGTGTTTCCTACTCATATGGACCATATCTAGTTGAACTCTGCTTATGAAACTGTAACCAACCACAGCATGTGTTACCTAGATGCTCTTTAGTTAATAGTGAAAAACATGTTGGGTTCATGAACTGTGTAAATTCATTTGAGCCAAAAAACCCCTGGGTTTACCGGAAATGAACGCTTGCTTGTAGGAACACACAGAGGCTTTGGTTTAACTCTGTTTATGAAGGGAAATTCAGACCAGTGTTCTCATCCATGAAACACCCTCTGTTTTAACGCAAGAAGCATCGTCTTCTTTCCAGAGTCTGCAATACAGCAAGTAATATGAGCATGTCCAGAAAAAAAGAACTGTGTTTCCTAAGCAGACGAACCATATCTAGTTGAACTCTGCTTATGAAACTGTAACAAACCACAGCATCTCTTACATAGATGCTCTTTAGTTAATAGTGAAAAACGTGTTGGGTTCGTGAACTGGGTAAATTCATTTGAGCCGAAAAATCACTAGGTTTAGCGGATATGAACTCTTGCTTGTAGGAAGACACAGAGACTTTGGTTTAACTCCGTTTGTGAAGGGAAATTCAGACCAGTGTTCTCATCCATGAAACACCCTCTTTTTTAACGCAAGAAGCATCATGTTTTGTCCAGAATCTGCAATACAGCAAGAAATATGAGCATGTCCAGAAAAATGAACTGTGTTTCCTACTCATACAGACCATATATAGTTGTACTCTGCTTATGAAACTGTAACAAACCACAGCATGTGTTACATAGATGCCCTTTAGTTAATAGTGAAATACGTGTTGGGTTCATGAACTGTGTAAATTCATTTGAGTCGAAAAACCCCTGGGTTTACCGGAAATGAACTCTTGCTTGTAGGAAGACACAGAGGCTTTGGTTTCACTCCGTTTGTGAAGGGAAATTCAGACCACAGTTCTCATCCATGAAACCCACTCTGTTTTAACGCAAGAAGCATCCTCTTCTTTCCAGCATATCTAATACAGCAAGAAACATGAGCATGCCCAGAAAAAAAAGAACTGTGTTTCCTACTCATATGGACCATATCTAGTTGAACTCCGCTTATGAATCTGTAACAAAAGACACCATGTCTTACATAGATGCTCTTTAGTTAATAGTGAAAATTGTGTTGGGTTCGTGAACTGTGTAAATTCATTTTAGCCGAAAAATCACTGGGTTTACCGGAAATGACCTCTTGCTTGTAGGAAGACACAGAGACTTTGGTTTAACTCCGTTTGTGAAGGGAAATTCAGACCAGTGTTCTCATCCATGAAACACCCTCTGTTTTAACGCAAGAAGCATCGTCTTCTTTCCAGGGTCTGCAATACAGCAAGAAATATGAGCATGTCCAGAAAAAAAGAACTGTGTTTCCTACTCATACGGACCATATCTAGTTGAACTCTGCTTATGAAACTGTAACAAACCACAGCATCTCCTACATAGATGCTCTTTAGTTAATAGTGAAAATCTTGTTGGGTTCTTGAACTATGTAAATACATTTGAGCAAAAAAATCACTGGGTTTACCGGAAATGAAATCTTGCTTGTAGGAAGACACAGAGCCTTTGGTTTCACTCCGTTTGTGAAGGGAAATTCAGACCAGTATTCTCATTCATGAAACACCCTCTGTTTTAATGCAAGAAGCATCTTCTTCTTTCCAGAGTCTGCAATACAGCAAGTAATATGAGCATGTCCAGAAAAAAAGAACTGTGTTTCCTACTCAGACGAACCATATCTAGTTGAACTCTGCTTATGAAACTGTAACAAACCACAGCATCTCTTACATAGATGCTCTTTAGTTAATAGTGAAAAACGTGTTGGGTTCGTGAACTGGGTAAATTCATTTGAGCCGAAAAATCACTGGGTTTAGCGGATATGAACTCTTGCTTGTAGGAAGACACAGAGACTTTGGTTTAACTCCGTTTCTGAAGGAAAATTCCGACCAGTGTTCTCATCCCTGAAACACCCTCTGTTGTAACACAAGAAGCATCATGTTTTGTCCAGAATCTGCAATACAGCAAGAAATATGAGCATGTCCAGAAAAATGAACTGTGTTTCCTACTCATACAGACCATATATAGTTGAACTCTGCTTATGAAACTGTAACAAACCACAGCATGTGTTACATAGATGCCCTTTAGTTAATAGTGAAATACGTGTTGGGTTCATGAACTGTGTAAATTCATTTGAGCCGAAAAACCCCTGGGTTTACCGGAAATGAACTCTTGCTTGTAGGAAGACACAGAGGCTTTGGTTTCACTCCGTTTGTGAAGAGAAATTCAGACCACAGTTCTCATCCATGAAACACACTCTGTTTTAACGCAAGAAACATCCTCTTCTTTCCAGCATATCTAATACAGCAAGAAACATGAGCATGCCCAGAAAAAAAAGAACTGTGTTTCCTACTCATATGGACCATATCTAGTTGAACTATGCTTATGAAACTCTAACAAACCACAGCATCTCTTACATAGATGCTCTCTAGTTAATAGTGAAAAACGTGTTTTTTCGTGAATGTGTAAATTCATTTGAGCCGAAAAAATCCCTGGGTTTACCGGATATGAACTCTTGCTTTTAGGAAGACACAGAGCATTTGCTTTCACTCCGTTTGTGAAGGGAAATTCAGACCAGTATTCTCATTCATGAAACACCCTCTGTTTTAATGCAAGAAGCATCCTCTTCGTTCCAGAGTCTGCAATACAGCAAGTAATACGAGCATGTCCAGAAAAAAAGAACTGTGTTTCCTACTCATACGGATCATATCTAGTTGAACTCTGCTTATGAAACTGTAACAAACCACAGCATCACTTACATAGATGCTCCTTAGTTAATAGTGAAAAACGTGTTGGGTGCGAGAACTGTGTCATTTCATTTTAGCCGAAAAACCCCTGCGTTTAAAGGAAAATAACTCTTGCTTGTAGGAAGACACAGAGGCTTTGGTTTAACTCCATTTGTGAAGGGAAATTCCGACCAGTGTTCTCATCCATGAAACACCCTCTGTTTTAACGCAAGACGCATCGTCTTCTTTCCAGAGTCTGCAATAGAGCAAGTAATATGAGCATGTCCAGAAAAAAAGAACTGTGTTTCCTACTCAGACGAACCATATCTAGTTGAACTCTGCTTATGAAACTGTAACAAACCACAGCATCTCTTACATAGATGCTCTTTAGTTAATAGTGAAAAACGTGTTGGGTTCGTGAACTGTGTAAATTCATTTGAGCCGAAAAATCACTAGGTTTAGCGGATATGAACTCTTGCTTGTAGGAAGACACAGAGACTTTGGTTTAACTCCGTTTGTGAAGGGAAATTCAGACCAGTGTTCTCATCCATGTAACACCCTCTGTTTTAACGCAAGAAGCATCGTCTTCTTTCCAGGGTCTGCAATACAGCAAGAAATATGAGCATGTCCAGAAAAAAAGAACTGTGTTTCCTACTCATACGGACCATATCTAGTTGAACTCTGCTTATGAAACTGTAACAAACCACAGCATCACTTACATATATGCTCTTTAGTTAATAGTGAAAAACCTGTTGGGTTCGAGAACTGTGTCATTTCATTTGAGCCGTAAAACCCCTGGGTTTACCGGAAAATAACTCTTGCTTGTAGGAAGACACAGAGGCTTTGGTTTAACTACGTTTGTGAAGGGAAATTCAGACCAGTGTTCTCATCCATGAAACACCCTCTGTTTTAACGCAAGAAGCATCGTCTTCTTTCCAGAGTCTGCAATACAGCAAGAAATATGAGCATGTCCAGAAAAAAGAACTGTGTTTCCTACTCATACGGACCATATCTAGTTGAACTCTGCTTATGAAACTGTAACAAACCACAGCATCTCTTACATAGATGCTCTTTAGTCAATAGTGAAAAACGTGTTGGGTTCGTGTACTGGGTAAATTCATTTGAGCCGAAAAATTACTGGGTTTAGCGGATATGAACTCTTGCTTGTAGGAAGACACAGAGACTTTGGTTAACTCCGTTTCTGAAGGAAAATTCAGACCAGTGTTCTCATGCATGAAACATACTCTGTTTTAACGCAAGAAGCATGCTCTTCTATCCAGCGTCTCGAATACAGCAAGAAACATGAGCATGCACAGAAAAAAAGAACTGTGTTTCCTACTCATATGGACCATATCTAGTTGAACTCTGCTTATGAAACTGTAACCAACCACAGCATGTGTTACCTAGATGCTCTTTAGTTAATAGTGAAAAACATGTTGGGTTCATGAACTGTGTAAATTCATTTGAGCCAAAAAACCCCTGGGTTTACCGGAAATGAACGCTTGCTTGTAGGAACACACAGAGGCTTTGGTTTAACTCCGTTTGTGAAGGGAAATTCAGACCAGTGTTCTCATCCATGAAACACCCTCTGTTTTAAAGCAAGAAGCATCGTCTTCTTTCCAGAGTCTGCAATACAGCAAGTAATATGAGCATGTTCAGAAAAAAAGAACTGTGTTTCCTACTCATACGGACCATATCTAGTTGAACTCTGCTTATGAAACTGTAACAAACCACAGCATCTCCTACATAGATGCTCTTTAGTTAATAGTGAAAATCTTGTTGGGTTCTTGAACTATGTAAATACATTTGAGCAAAAAAATCACTGGGTTTACCGGGAAATGAAATCTTGCTTGTAGGAAGACACAGAGCCTTTGGTTTCACTCCGTTTGTGAAGGGAAATTCAGACCAGTATTCTCATTCATGACACACCCTCTGTTTTAATGCAAGAAGCATCTTCTTCTTTCCAGAGTCTGCAATACAGCAAGTAATATGAGCATGTCCAGAAAAAAAGAACTGTGTTTCCTACTCAGACGAACCATATCTAGTTGAACTCTGCTTATGAAACTGTAACAAACCACAGCATCTCTTACATAGACGCTCTTTAGTTAATAGTGAAAAACGTGTTGGGTTCGTGAACTGGGTAAATTCATTTGAGCCGAAAAATCACTGGGTTTAGCGGATATGAACTCTTGCTTGTAGGAAGACACAGCGACTTTGGTTTAACTCCGTTTCTGAAGGAAAATTCAGACCAGTGTTCTCATCCCTGAAACACCCTCTGTTGTAACACAAGAAGCATCATGTTTTGTCCAGAATCTGCAATACAGCAAGAAATATGAGCATGTCCAGAAAAATGAACTGTGTTTCCTACTCATACAGACCATATATAGTTGAACTCTGCTTATGAAACTGTAACAAACCACAGCATGTGTTACATAGATGCCCTTTAGTTAATAGTGAAATACGTGTTGGGTTCATGAACTGTGTAAATTCATTTGAGCCGAAAAACCCCTGGGTTTACCGGAAATGAACTCTTGCTTGTAGGAAGACAGAGGGTTTGGTTTCACTCCATTTGTGAAGGGAAATTCAGACCAGAGTTCTCATCCATGAAACACACTCTGTTTTAACGCAAGAAGCATCCTCTTCTTTCCAGCATATCTAATACAGCAAGAAACATGAGCATGCCCAGAAAAAAAGAACTGTGTTTCCTACTCATATGGACCAAATCTAGTTGAACTATGCTTATGAAACTCTAACAAACCACAGCATCTCTTACATAGATGCTCTCTAGTTAATAGTGAAAAACGTGTTTTTTCGTGAATGTGTAAATTCATTTGAGCCGAAAAAATCCCTGGGTTTACCGGATATGAACTCTTGCTTTTAGGAAGACACAGAGGCTTTGGTTTCACTCCGTTTGTGAAGGGAAATTCAGACCACAGTTCTCATCCATGAAACCCACTCTGTTTTAACGCAAGAAGCATCCTCTTCTTTCCAGCATATCTAATACAGCAAGAAACATGAGCATGCCCAGAAAAAAAAAGAACTGTGTTTCCTACTCATATGGACCATATCTAGTTGAACTCCGCTTATGAATCTGTAACAAAAGACACCATGTCTTACATAGATGCTCTTTAGTTAATAGTGAAAATTGTGTTGGGTTCGTGAACTGTGTAAATTCATTTTAGCCGAAAAATCACTGGGTTTACCGGAAATGACCTCTTGCTTGTAGGAAGACACAGAGACTTTGGTTTAACTCCGTTTGTGAAGGGAAATTCAGACCAGTGTTCTCATCCATGAAACACCCTCTGTTTTAACGCAAGAAGCATCGTCTTCTTTCCAGGGTCTGCAATAGAGCAAGAAATATGAGCATGTCCAGAAAAAAAGAACTGTGTTTCCTACTCATACGGACCATATCTAGTTGAACTCTGCTTATGAAACTGTAACAAACCACAGCATCTCCTACATAGATGCTCTTTAGTTAATAGTGAAAATCTTGTTGGGTTCTTGAACTATGTAAATACATTTGAGCAAAAAAATCACTGGGTTTACCGGATATGAACTCTTGCTTTTAGGAAGACACAGAGCATTTGCTTTCACTCCGTTTGTGAAGGGAAATTCAGACCAGTATTCTCATTCATGAAACACCCTCTGTTTTAATGCAAGAAGCATCCTCTTCGTTCCAGAGTCTGCAATACAGCAAGTAATACGAGCATGTCCAGAAAAAAAGAACTGTGTTTCCTACTCATACGGATCATATCTAGTTGAACTCTGCTTATGAAACTGTAACAAACCACAGCATCACTTACATAGATGCTCCTTAGTTAATAGTGAAAAACGTGTTGGGTGCGAGAACTGTGTCATTTCATTTTAGCCGAAAAACCCCTGCGTTTAAAGGAAAATAACTCTTGCTTGTAGGAAGACACAGAGGCTTTGGTTTAACTCCATTTGTGAAGGGAAATTCCGACCAGTGTTCTCATCCATGAAACACCCTCTGTTTTAACGCAAGACGCATCGTCTTCTTTCCAGAGTCTGCAATAGAGCAAGTAATATGAGCATGTCCAGAAAAAAAGAACTGTGTTTCCTACTCAGACGAACCATATCTAGTTGAACTCTGCTTATGAAACTGTAACAAACCACAGTATCTCTTACATAGATGCTCTTTAGTTAATAGTGAAAAACGTGTTGGGTTCGTGAACTGTGTAAATTCATTTGAGCCGAAAAATCACTAGGTTTAGCGGATATGAACTCTTGCTTGTAGGAAGACACAGAGACTTTGGTTTAACTCCGTTTGTGAAGGGAAATTCAGACCAGTGTTCTCATCCATGTAACACCCTCTGTTTTAACGCAAGAAGCATCGTCTTCTTTCCAGGGTCTGCAATACAGCAAGAAATATGAGCATGTCCAGAAAAAAAGAACTGTGTTTCCTACTCATACGGACCATATCTAGTTGAACTCTGCTTATGAAACTGTAACAAACCACAGCATCACTTACATATATGCTCTTTAGTTAATAGTGAAAAACCTGTTGGGTTCGAGAACTGTGTCATTTCATTTGAGCCGTAAAACCCCTGGGTTTACCGGAAAATAACTCTTGCTTGTAGGAAGACACAGAGGCTTTGGTTTAACTACGTTTGTGAAGGGAAATTCAGACCAGTGTTCTCATCCATGAAACACCCTCTGTTTTAACGCAAGAAGCATCGTCTTCTTTCCAGAGTCTGCAATACAGCAAGAAATATGAGCATGTCCAGAAAAAAGAACTGTGTTTCCTACTCATACGGACCATATCTAGTTGAACTCTGCTTATGAAACTGTAACAAACCACAGCATCTCTTACATAGATGCTCTTTAGTCAATAGTGAAAAACGTGTTGGGTTCGTGTACTGGGTAAATTCATTTGAGCCGAAAAATTACTGGGTTTAGCGGATATGAACTCTTGCTTGTAGGAAGACACAGAGACTTTGGTTAACTCCGTTTCTGAAGGAAAATTCAGACCAGTGTTCTCATGCATGAAACATACTCTGTTTTAACGCAAGAAGCATGCTCTTCTATCCAGCGTCTCGAATACAGCAAGAAACATGAGCATGCACAGAAAAAAAGAACTGTGTTTCCTACTCATATGGACCATATCTAGTTGAACTCTGCTTATGAAACTGTAACCAACCACAGCATGTGTTACCTAGATGCTCTTTAGTTAATAGTGAAAAACATGTTGGGTTCATGAACTGTGTAAATTCATTTGAGCCAAAAAACCCCTGGGTTTACCGGAAATGAACGCTTGCTTGTAGGAACACACAGAGGCTTTGGTTTAACTCCGTTTGTGAAGGGAAATTCAGACCAGTGTTCTCATCCATGAAACACCCTCTGTTTTAAAGCAAGAAGCATCGTCTTCTTTCCAGAGTCTGCAATACAGCAAGTAATATGAGCATGTTCAGAAAAAAAGAACTGTGTTTCCTACTCATACGGACCATATCTAGTTGAACTCTGCTTATGAAACTGTAACAAACCACAGCATCTCCTACATAGATGCTCTTTAGTTAATAGTGAAAATCTTGTTGGGTTCTTGAACTATGTAAATACATTTGAGCAAAAAAATCACTGGGTTTACCGGGAAATGAAATCTTGCTTGTAGGAAGACACAGAGCCTTTGGTTTCACTCCGTTTGTGAAGGGAAATTCAGACCAGTATTCTCATTCATGACACACCCTCTGTTTTAATGCAAGAAGCATCTTCTTCTTTCCAGAGTCTGCAATACAGCAAGTAATATGAGCATGTCCAGAAAAAAAGAACTGTGTTTCCTACTCAGACGAACCATATCTAGTTGAACTCTGCTTATGAAACTGTAACAAACCACAGCATCTCTTACATAGACGCTCTTTAGTTAATAGTGAAAAACGTGTTGGGTTCGTGAACTGGGTAAATTCATTTGAGCCGAAAAATCACTGGGTTTAGCGGATATGAACTCTTGCTTGTAGGAAGACACAGCGACTTTGGTTTAACTCCGTTTCTGAAGGAAAATTCAGACCAGTGTTCTCATCCCTGAAACACCCTCTGTTGTAACACAAGAAGCATCATGTTTTGTCCAGAATCTGCAATACAGCAAGAAATATGAGCATGTCCAGAAAAATGAACTGTGTTTCCTACTCATACAGACCATATATAGTTGAACTCTGCTTATGAAACTGTAACAAACCACAGCATGTGTTACATAGATGCCCTTTAGTTAATAGTGAAATACGTGTTGGGTTCATGAACTGTGTAAATTCATTTGAGCCGAAAAACCCCTGGGTTTACCGGAAATGAACTCTTGCTTGTAGGAAGACAGAGGGTTTGGTTTCACTCCATTTGTGAAGGGAAATTCAGACCAGAGTTCTCATCCATGAAACACACTCTGTTTTAACGCAAGAAGCATCCTCTTCTTTCCAGCATATCTAATACAGCAAGAAACATGAGCATGCCCAGAAAAAAAGAACTGTGTTTCCTACTCATATGGACCAAATCTAGTTGAACTATGCTTATGAAACTCTAACAAACCACAGCATCTCTTACATAGATGCTCTCTAGTTAATAGTGAAAAACGTGTTTTTTCGTGAATGTGTAAATTCATTTGAGCCGAAAAAATCCCTGGGTTTACCGGATATGAACTCTTGCTTTTAGGAAGACACAGAGGCTTTGGTTTCACTCCGTTTGTGAAGGGAAATTCAGACCACAGTTCTCATCCATGAAACCCACTCTGTTTTAACGCAAGAAGCATCCTCTTCTTTCCAGCATATCTAATACAGCAAGAAACATGAGCATGCCCAGAAAAAAAAAGAACTGTGTTTCCTACTCATATGGACCATATCTAGTTGAACTCCGCTTATGAATCTGTAACAAAAGACACCATGTCTTACATAGATGCTCTTTAGTTAATAGTGAAAATTGTGTTGGGTTCGTGAACTGTGTAAATTCATTTTAGCCGAAAAATCACTGGGTTTACCGGAAATGACCTCTTGCTTGTAGGAAGACACAGAGACTTTGGTTTAACTCCGTTTGTGAAGGGAAATTCAGACCAGTGTTCTCATCCATGAAACACCCTCTGTTTTAACGCAAGAAGCATCGTCTTCTTTCCAGGGTCTGCAATAGAGCAAGAAATATGAGCATGTCCAGAAAAAAAGAACTGTGTTTCCTACTCATACGGACCATATCTAGTTGAACTCTGCTTATGAAACTGTAACAAACCACAGCATCTCCTACATAGATGCTCTTTAGTTAATAGTGAAAATCTTGTTGGGTTCTTGAACTATGTAAATACATTTGAGCAAAAAAATCACTGGGTTTACCGGAAATGAAATCTTGCTTGTAGGAAGACACAGAGCCTTTGGTTTCACTCCGTTTGTGAAGGGAAATTCAGACCAGTATTCTCATTCATGAAACACCCTCTGTTTTAATGCAAGAAGCATCTTCTTCTTTCCAGAGTCTGCAATACAGCAAGTAATATGAGCATGTCCAGAAAAAAAGAACTGTGTTTCCTACTCAGACGAACCATATCTAGTTGAACTCTGCTTATGAAACTGTAACAAACCACAGCATCTCTTACATAGATGCTCTTTAGTTAATAGTGAAAAACGTGTTGGGTTCGTGAACTGGGTAAATTCATTTGAGCCGAAAAATCACTGGGTTTAGCGGATATGAACTCTTGCTTGTAGGAAGACACAGAGACTTTGGTTTAACTCCGTTTCTGAAGGAAAATTCCGACCAGTGTTCTCATCCCTGAAACACCCTCTGTTGTAACACAAGAAGCATCATGTTTTGTCCAGAATCTGCAATACAGCAAGAAATATGAGCATGTCCAGAAAAATGAACTGTGTTTCCTACTCATACAGACCATATATAGTTGAACTCTGCTTATGAAACTGTAACAAACCACAGCATGTGTTACATAGATGCCCTTTAGTTAATAGTGAAATACGTGTTGGGTTCATGAACTGTGTAAATTCATTTGAGCCGAAAAACCCCTGGGTTTACCGGAAATGAACTCTTGCTTGTAGGAAGACACAGAGGCTTTGGTTTCACTCCGTTTGTGAAGAGAAATTCAGACCACAGTTCTCATCCATGAAACCCACTCTGTTTTAAAGCAAGAAGCATCCTCTTCGTTCCAGAGTCTGCAATACAGCAAGTAATATGAGCATGTCCAGAAAAAAAGAACTGTGTTTCCTACTCATACGGACCATATCTAGTTGAACTCTGCTTATGAAACTGTAACAAACCACAGCATCTCTTGCATAGATGCTCTTTAGTTAATAGTGAAAAACGTGTTGGTTTCGTGAACTGGGTAAATTCATTTGAGCCGAAAAATCACTGGTTATAACGGAAAATAACTCTTGCTTGGAGGAAGACACAGAGGCTTTGGTTTAACTCTGTTTGTGAAGGGAAATTCAGACCAGTGTTCTCATCCATGAAACACCCTCTGTTTTAACGCAAGAAGCATCGTCTTCTTTCCAGAGTCTGCAATACAGCAAGTAATATGAGCATGTCCAGAAAAAAAGAACTGTGTTTCCTAAGCAGACGAACCATATCTAGTTGAACTCTGCTTATGAAACTGTAACAAACCACAGCATCTCTTACATAGATGCTCTTTAGTTAATAGTGAAAAACGTGTTGGGTTCGTGAACTGGGTAAATTCATTTGAGCCGAAAAATCACTAGGTTTAGCGGATATGAACTCTTGCTTGTAGGAAGACACAGAGACTTTGGTTTAACTCCGTTTCTGAAGGAAAATTCAGACCAGTGTTCTCATCCATGAAACACCCTCTTTTTTAACGCAAGAAGCATCATGTTTTGTCCAGAATCTGCAATACAGCAAGAAATATGAGCATGTCCAGAAAAATGAACTGTGTTTCCTACTCATACAGACCATATATAGTTGTACTCTGCTTATGAAACTGTAACAAACCACAGCATGTGTTACATAGATGCCCTTTAGTTAATAGTGAAATACGTGTTGGGTTCATGAACTGTGTAAATTCATTTGAGTCGAAAAACCCCTGGGTTTACCGGAAATGAACTCTTGCTTGTAGGAAGACACAGAGGCTTTGGTTTCACTCCGTTTGTGAAGGGAAATTCAGACCACAGTTCTCATCCATGAAACCCACTCTGTTTTAACGCAAGAAGCATCCTCTTCTTTCCAGCATATCTAATACAGCACGAAACATGAGCATGCCCAGAAAAAAAAGAACTGTGTTTCCTACTCATATGGACCATATCTAGTTGAACTCCGCTTATGAATCTGTAACAAAAGACACCATGTCTTACATAGATGCTCTTTAGTTAATAGTGAAAATTGTGTTGGGTTCGTGAACTGTGTAAATTCATTTTAGCCGAAAAATCACTGGGTTTACCGGAAATGACCTCTTGCTTGTAGGAAGACACAGAGACTTTGGTTTAACTCCGTTTGTGAAGGGAAATTCAGACCAGTGTTCTCATCCATGAAACACCCTCTGTTTTAACGCAAGAAGCATCGTCTTCTTTCCAGGGTCTGCAATACAGCAAGAAATATGAGCATGTCTAGAAAAAAAGAACTGTGTTTCCTACTCATACGGACCATATCTAGTTGAACTCTGCTTATGAAACTGTAACAAACCACAGCATCACTTACATATATGCTCTTTAGTTAATAGTGAAAAACCTGTTGGGTTCGAGAACTGTGTCATTTCATTTGAGCCGTAAAACCCCTGGGTTTACCGGAAAATAACTCTTGCTTGTAGGAAGACACAGAGACTTTGGTTTAACTCCGTTTGTGAAGGGAAATTCAGACCAGTGTTTTCATCCATGTAACACCCTCTGTTTTAACGCAAGAAGCATCGTCTTCTTTCCAGGGTCTGCAATACAGCAAGAAATATGAGCATGTCCAGAAAAAAAGAACTGTGTTTCCTACTCATACGGACCATATCTAGTTGAACTCTGCTTATGAAACTGTAACAAACCACAGCATCACTTACATATATGCTCTTTAGTTAATAGTGAAAAACCTGTTGGGTTCGAGAACTGTGTCATTTCATTTGAGCCGTAAAACCCCTGGGTTTACCGGAAAATAACTCTTGCTTGTAGGAAGACACAGAGGCTTTGGTTTAACTACGTTTGTGAAGGGAAATTCAGACCAGTGTTCTCATCCATGAAACACCCTCTGTTTTAACGCAAGAAGCATCGTCTTCTTTCCAGAGTCTGCAATACAGCAAGTAATATGAGCATGTCCAGAAAAAAAGAACTGTGTTTCCTACTCATACGGACCATATCTAGTTGAACTCTGCTTATGAAACTGTAACAAACCACAGCATCTCTTACATAGATGCTCTTTAGTCAATAGTGAAAAACGTGTTGGGTTCGTGTACTGGGTAAATTCATTTGAGCCGAAAAATTACTGGGTTTAGCGGATATGAACTCTTGCTTGTAGGAAGACACAGAGACTTTGGTTAACTCCGTTTCTGAAGGAAAATTCAGACCAGTGTTCTCATGCATGAAACATACTCTGTTTTAACGCAAGAAGCATGCTCTTCTATCCAGCGTCTCGAATACAGCAAGAAACATGAGCATGCACAGAAAAAAAGAACTGTGTTTCCTACTCATATGGACCATATCTAGTTGAACTCTGCTTATGAAACTGTAACCAACCACAGCATGTGTTACCTAGATGCTCTTTAGTTAATAGTGAAAAACATGTTGGGTTCATGAACTGTGTAAATTCATTTGAGCCAAAAAACCCCTGGGTTTACCGGAAATGAACGCTTGCTTGTAGGAACACACAGAGGCTTTGGTTTAACTCTGTTTATGAAGGGAAATTCAGACCAGTGTTCTCATCCATGAAACACCCTCTGTTTTAACGCAAGAAGCATCGTCTTCTTTCCAGAGTCTGCAATACAGCAAGTAATATGAGCATGTCCAGAAAAAAAGAACTGTGTTTCCTACGCAGACGAACCATATGTAGTTGAACTCTGCTTATGAAACTGTAACAAACCACAGCATCTCTTACATAGATGCTCTTTAGTTAATAGTGAAAAACGTGTTGGGTTCGTGAACTGGGTAAATTCATTTGAGCCGAAAAATCACTAGGTTTAGCGGATATGAACTCTTGCTTGTAGGAAGACACAGAGACTTTGGTTTAACTCCGTTTGTGAAGGGAAATTCAGACCAGTGTTCTCATCCATGAAACACCCTCTTTTTTAACGCAAGAAGCATCATGTTTTGTCCAGAATCTGCAATACAGCAAGAAATATGAGCATGTCCAGAAAAATGAACTGTGTTTCCTACTCATACAGACCATATATAGTTGTACTCTGCTTATGAAACTGTAACAAACCACAGCATGTGTTACATAGATGCCCTTTAGTTAATAGTGAAATACGTGTTGGGTTCATGAACTGTGTAAATTCATTTGAGTCGAAAAACCCCTGGGTTTACCGGAAATGAACTCTTGCTTGTAGGAAGACACAGAGGCTTTGGTTTCACTCCGTTTGTGAAGGGAAATTCAGACCACAGTTCTCATCCATGAAACCCACTCTGTTTTAACGCAAGAAGCATCCTCTTCTTTCCAGCATATCTAATACAGCAAGAAACATGAGCATGCCCAGAAAAAAAAGAACTGTGTTTCCTACTCATATGGACCATATCTAGTTGAACTCCGCTTATGAATCTGTAACAAAAGACACCATGTCTTACATAGATGCTCTTTAGTTAATAGTGAAAATTGTGTTGGGTTCGTGAACTGTGTAAATTCATTTTAGCCGAAAAATCACTGGGTTTACCGGAAATGACCTCTTGCTTGTAGGAAGACACAGAGACTTTGGTTTAACTCCGTTTGTGAAGGGAAATTCAGACCAGTGTTCTCATCCATGAAACACCCTCTGTTTTAACGCAAGAAGCATCGTCTTCTTTCCAGGGTCTGCAATACAGCAAGAAATATGAGCATGTCCAGAAAAAAAGAACTGTGTTTCCTACTCATACGGACCATATCTAGTTGAACTCTGCTTATGAAACTGTAACAAACCACAGCATCTCCTACATAGATGCTCTTTAGTTAATAGTGAAAATCTTGTTGGGTTCTTGAACTATGTAAATACATTTGAGCAAAAAAATCACTGGGTTTACCGGAAATGAAATCTTGCTTGTAGGAAGACACAGAGCCTTTGGTTTCACTCCGTTTGTGAAGGGAAATTCAGACCAGTATTCTCATTCATGAAACACCCTCTGTTTTAATGCAAGAAGCATCTTCTTCTTTCCAGAGTCTGCAATACAGCAAGTAATATGAGCATGTCCAGAAAAAAAGAACTGTGTTTCCTACTCAGACGAACCATATCTAGTTGAACTCTGCTTATGAAACTGTAACAAACCACAGCATCTCTTACATAGATGCTCTTTAGTTAATAGTGAAAAACGTGTTGGGTTCATGAACTGGGTAAATTCATTTGAGCCGAAAAATCACTGGGTTTAGCGGATATGAACTCTTGCTTGTAGGAAGACACAGAGACTTTGGTTTAACTCCGTTTCTGAAGGAAAATTCCGACCAGTGTTCTCATCCCTGAAACACCCTCTGTTGTAACACAAGAAGCATCATGTTTTGTCCAGAATCTGCAATACAGCAAGAAATATGAGCATGTCCAGAAAAATGAACTGTGTTTCCTACTCATACAGACCATATATAGTTGAACTCTGCTTATGAAACTGTAACAAACCACAGCATGTGTTACATAGATGCCCTTTAGTTAATAGTGAAATACGTGTTGGGTTCATGAACTGTGTAAATTCATTTGAGCCGAAAAACCCCTGGGTTTACCGGAAATGAACTCTTGCTTGTAGGAAGACACAGAGGCTTTGGTTTCACTCCGTTTGTGAAGAGAAATTCAGACCACAGTTCTCATCCATGAAACACACTCTGTTTTAACGCAAGAAACATCCTCTTCTTTCCAGCATATCTAATACAGCAAGAAACATGAGCATGCCCAGAAAAAAAAGAACTGTGTTTCCTACTCATATGGACCATATCTAGTTGAACTATGCTTATGAAACTCTAACAAACCACAGCATCTCTTACATAGATGCTCTCTAGTTAATAGTGAAAAACGTGTTTTTTCGTGAATGTGTAAATTCATTTGAGCCGAAAAAATCCCTGGGTTTACCGGATATGAACTCTTGCTTTTAGGAAGACACAGAGCATTTGCTTTCACTCCGTTTGTGAAGGGAAATTCAGACCAGTATTCTCATTCATGAAACACCCTCTGTTTTAATGCAAGAAGCATCCTCTTCGTTCCAGAGTCTGCAATACAGCAAGTAATACGAGCATGTCCAGAAAAAAAGAACTGTGTTTCCTACTCATACGGACCATATCTAGTTGAACTCTGCTTATGAAACTGTAACAAACCACAGCATCACTTACATAGATGCTCCTTAGTTAATAGTGAAAAACGTGTTGGGTGCGAGAACTGTGTCATTTCATTTGAGCCGAAAAACCCCTGCGTTTAAAGGAAAATAACTCTTGCTTGTAGGAAGACACAGAGGCTTTGGTTTAACTCCATTTGTGAAGGGAAATTCCGACCAGTGTTCTCATCCATGAAACACCCTCTGTTTTAACGCAAGACGCATCGTCTTCTTTCCAGAGTCTGCAATAGAGCAAGTAATATGAGCATGTCCAGAAAAAAAGAACTGTGTTTCCTACTCAGACGAACCATATCTAGTTGAACTCTGCTTATGAAACTGTAACAAACCACAGCATCTCTTACATAGATGCTCTTTAGTTAATAGTGAAAAACGTGTTGGGTTCGTGAACTGTGTAAATTCATTTGAGCCGAAAAATCACTAGGTTTAGCGGATATGAACTCTTGCTTGTAGGAAGACACAGAGACTTTGGTTTAACTCCGTTTGTGAAGGGAAATTCAGACCACTGTTCTCATCCATGAAACACCCTCTTTTTTAACGCAAGAAGCATCATGTTTTGTCCAGAAACTGCAATACAGCAAGAAATATGAGCATGTCCAGAAAAATGAACTGTGTTTCCTACTTATACAGACCATATATAGTTGAACTCTGCTTATGAAACTGAAACAAACCACTGCATGTGTTACATAGATGCCCTTTAGTTAATAGTGAAATACGTGTTGGGTTCATGAACTGTGTAAATTCATTTGAGTCGAAAAACCCCTGGGTTTACCAGAAATGAACTGTTGCTTGTAGGAAGACACAGAGGCTTTGGTTTCACTACGTTTGTGAAGGGAAATTCAGACCACAGTTCTCATCCATGAAACCCACTCTGTTTTAACGCAAGAATCATCCTCTTCTTTCCAGCATCTGTAATACATCAAGAAACATGTGCATGCCCAGAAAAAAAGAACTGTGTTTCCTACTTATATGGACCATATCTAGTTGAACTCCGCTTATGAATCTGTAACAAAAGACAGCATGTCTTACATAGATGCTCTTTAGTTAATAGTGAAAATTGTGTTGCGTTCGTGAACTGTGTAAATTCATTTTAGCCGAAAAATCACTGGGTTTACCAGAAATGACCTCTTGCTTGTAGGAAGACACAGAGATATTGGTTTAACTCAGTTTGTGAAGGGAAATTCAGACCAGTGTTCTCATCCATGAAACAACCTACGTTTTAACGCAAGAAGCATCGTCTTCTTTCCAGAGTCTGCAATACAGCAAGAAATATGAGCATGTCCAGAAAAAAAGAACTGTGTTTCCTACTCAGACGGACCATATCTAGTTGAACTCTGCTCATTAAACTGTAACAAATCCATAGCATCTCTTACATAGATGCAGTTTAGTTAATAGTGAAAATCGTGTTGGGTTCGTGAACTGTGTAAATTCATTTGAGCCAAAGAATCACTGTGTTTACCGGAAATGAACTCTTGCTTGTAGGAAGACAAAGAGCCTTTTATTTAACTCCGTTTTTGAAGGGAAATGCAGACCAGTGTTCTCATCCCTGAAACACCCTCTGTTGTAACACAAGAAGCATCATGTTATGTCCAGAATCTGCAATACAGCAGGAAACATGAGCATGCCCAGAAAAATGAACTGTGTTTCCTAATCATACGGAACATATGGAGTTGATCCCTGCTTATGATACTGTAACAAACCACAGCATCTCTTACATAGATGCTCTTTAGTTAATAGTGAAAATCTTGTTGGGTTCTTGAACTGTGTAAATACATTTGAGCCAAAAAATCACTGGGTTTACCGGAAATGAACTCTTGCTTGTAGGAAGACACAGAGCCTTTGGTTTCACTCCATTTGTGAAGGTAAATTCAGACCAGTATTCTCATTCATGAAACACCCTCTGTTTTAACGCAAGAAGCATCCTCTTCTTTCCAGAGTCTGCAATACAGCAAGTAATATGAGCATGTCCAGAAAAAATGAACTGTGTTTCCTACTCAAACGGACCATATCTAGTTGAACTCTGCTTATGAAACTGTAACAAACAACAGCATCTCTTACATAGATGCTCTTTAGGTAATAGTGAAAAACTTGGGTTCGTGAACTGTGTAAATTCATTTGAGCCGAAAAAAATCTGGGTTTACCGGAAATGAACTCTTGCTTGTAGGAAGACACAGAGACTTTGGTTTAACTCCGTTTCTGAAGGAAAATTCAGACCAGTGTTCTCATGCATGAAACATACTCTGTTTTAACGCAAGGAGCATGCTCTTCTATCCAGCGTCTCCAATACAGCAAGAAACATGAGCATGCACAGAAAAAAAGAACTGTGTTTCCTACTCATATGGACCATATCAAGTTGAACTCTGCTTATGAAACTGTAACAAACCACAGCATGTGTTACATAGATGCCCTTTAGTTAAAAGTGAAAAACGTGTTGGGTTCATGAACTGTGTAAATTCATTTGAGCCCCAAAACCCCTGGGTTTACCGGAAATGAACTCTTGCTTGTAGGAAGATAGAGGGTTTGGTTTCACTCCATTTGTGAAGGGTAATTCAGACCAGAGTTCTCATCCATGAAACACACTCTGGTTTAACGCAAGAAGCATCCTCTTCTTTCCAGCATCTCTAATACATCAAGAAACATGAGCATGCCCAGAAAAAAAGAACTGTGTTTCCTACTCATATGGACAATATCTAGTTGAACTATGCATATGAAATTCTAACAAACCACAGCATCTCTTACATAGATGCTCTTTAATTAATAGTGCAAAACTTTTTTTTTCATGAATTTTTTAAATTCATTTGTGCCGAAAAATCCCTGGGTTTACCGGATAAGATGTCTTGCTTTTAGGAAGACACAGAGACTTTGTTTTAACTACGTTTCTGAAGGAAAATTCAGACCAGTGTTCTCATCCATGAAACATCCTCTGTTTTAACGCAAGAAGCATGCTCTTCTTTCCATCGTCTCCAATATAGCAAGAAACATGATCATGCCAAGAAAAAAAGAACTGTGTTTCCTACTCATATGGACCATATCTAGTTGAACTCTGCTTATGAATCTGTAACAAACCACAGCATGTCTTACCTAGATGCTCTTTAATTAATAGTGAAAATTGTGTTGGGTTCGTGAACTGTGTAAATTTATTTGAGCCGAAAAATCACTGGGTTTACCGGAAATGAACTCTTGCTTGTAGGAAGACACAGAGCATTTGGTTTCACTCCGTTTGTGAAGGGAAATTCAGACCAGTATTCTCATTCATGAAACACCCTCTGTTTTAACGCTAGAAGCATCCTCTTCGTTCCCGAGTCTGCAATACAGCAAGTAAAATGAGGATGTCCAGAAAAAAAGAACTGTGTTTCCTACTCATAGGGACCATATCTAGTTGAACTCTGCTTATGAAACTGTAACAAACCACAGCATCACTTACATAGATGCTCTTTAGTTAATAGTGAAAAACGTGTTGGGTTCGAGAACTGTGTCATTTCATTTGAGCCGAAAAAACCCTGGGTTTACCGGAAAAGAACTCTGGCTTGTAGGAAGACACAGAGGCTTTGGTTTAACTCAGTTTGTGAAGGGAAATTCAGACCAGTGTTCTCATCCATGAAACACCCTCTGTTTTAACGCAAGAAGCATCGTCTTCTTTCCAGAGTCTGCAATACAGCAAGTAATATGAGCATGTCCAGAAAAAAAGAACTGTGTTTCCTACTCAGACGAACCATATCTAGTTGAACTCTGCTTATGAAACTGTATCAAACCACAGCATCTCTTACATAGATGCTGTTTAGTTAATAGTGAAAATCGAGTTGGGTTCGTGAACTGTGTAAATTCATTTGAGCCGAAGAATCACTGGGTTTACCGGAAATGAACTCTTTCTTGTAGGAAGACAAATAGCCTTTTATTTAACTCCGTTTGTGAAGGGAAATTCAGACCAGTGTTCTCATCCCTGAAACACCCTCTGTTGTAACACAAGAAGCATCATGTTTTGTCCATAATCTGCAATACAGCAAGAAATATGAGCATGTCCAGAAAAATGAACTGTGTTTCCTACTCATACAGACCATATATAGTTGAACTCTGCTTATGAAACTTTAACAAACCACATCATGTGTTACATAGATGCTCTTTAGTTAATAGTGAAAAACGTGTTGGGGTCTTGAACTGTGTAAATTCATTTGAGCCCAAAAACCCCTGGGTTTACCGGAAATGAACTCTTGCTTGTAGGAAGACACAGAGGCTTTGGTTTCACTCCGTTTGTGAAGGGAAATTCAGGCAAGAGTTCTCATCCATGAAACTCACTCTGTTTTAACGCAAGAAGCATCCTCTTCTTTCCAGCGTCTCTAATACATCAGGAAACATGAGCATGCCCAGAAAAAAAGAACTGTTTCCTACTCATACGGACCATATCTAGTTGAACCCTGCTTATGATACTGTAACAAACCACAGCATCTCTTACATAGATGCTCTTTAGTTAATAGTGAAAAACTTGGGTTTGTGAACTGTGTAAATTCATTTGAGCCGAAAAAAAACTGGGTTTACCGGAAATGAAATCTTGCATGTAGGAAGACACAGAGACTTTGGTTTAACTCCGTTTCTGAAGGAAAATTCAGACCAGTGTTCTCATCCATGAAACATACTCTGTTTTAACGCAAGAAGCATGCTCTTCTTTCCAGCGTCTCCAATACAGCAAGAAACATGAGCATGCACAGAGAAAAAGAACTGTGTTTCCTACTCATACGGACCATATCTAGTTGTACCCTGCTTATGAAACTGTAACAAACCACAGCATGTGTTACATAGATGCCCTTTAGTTAATAGTGAAAAACGTGTTGGGTTCATGAACTGTATAAATTCATTTGAGCCCCAAAACCCCTGGGTTTACCAGAAATGAACTCTTGCTTGTAGGAAGACACAGAGGATTTGGTTTCACTCCGTTTGTGAAGGGAAATTCATACCAGAGTACTCATCCATGAAACACACTCTGTTTTTAGGCAAGAAGCATCCTCTTCTTTCCAGCGTCTCTAATAGATCAAGAAACATGAGCATGCCCAGAAAAAAAGAACTGTGTTTCCTACTCATATGGACCATATCTAGTTGAAATCCGCTTATGAATCTGTAACAAACCACAGCATCACTTACATAGATGCTCTTTAGTTAATAGTGAAACTTGTGTTGGCTTCGTGAACTGTGTAAATTCGTTTGAGCCGAAAAATCACTGGGTTTACCGGAAATGAACTCTTGCTTGTAGGAAGACACAGAGACTTTGGTTTAACTCCGTTTGTGAAGGGAAATTCAGACCAGTGTTCTCATCCATGAAACACCCTCTGTTAACGCAAGAAGCATCGTCTTCTTTCTAGAGTCTGCAATACAGCAAGAAATATGAGCATGTCCAGAAAAAAAGAACTGTGTTTCCTACTCAGACGGACCATATCTGGTTGAACTCTGCTCATTAAACTGTAACAAACCATAGCATCTCTTACATAGATGCTGTTTAGTTAATAGTGAAAATAGTGTTGGGTGCGTGAACTGTGTAAATTCATTTGAGCCGAAGAATCACTGGGTTTACCGGAAATGAACTCTTGCTTGTAGGAAGACACAGAGGCTTTTATTTAACTCCGTTTGTGAAGGGAAATTCAGACCAGTGTTCTCATCCATGAAACACCCTCTGTTTTAACGCAAGAAGCATCGTCTTCTTTCCAGAGTCTGCAATACAGCAAGTAATATGAGCATGTCCAGAAAAAAAGAACTGTGTTTCCTACTCAGAGGAACCATATCTACTTGAACTCTGCTTATGAAACTGTAACAAACCACAGCATCTCTTACATAGATGCTCTTAAGTTAATAGTGAAAAACGTGTTGGGTTCGTGAACTGTGTAAATTCATTTGAGCCGAAAAATCACTAGGTTTAGCGGATATGAACTCTTGCTTGTAGGAAGACACAGAGAGTTTGGTTTAACTCCGTTTGTGAAGGGAAATTCAGACCAGTGTTCTCATCCACGAAACACCATCTTTTTTAACGCAAGAAGCATCATGTTTTGTCCAGAATCTGCAATACAGCAAGAAATATGAGCATGTCCAGAAAAATGAACTGTGTTTCCTACTCATACAGACCATATATAGTTGAACTCTGCTCATGAAACTGAAACAAACCACTGCATGTGTTACATAGATGCCCTTTAGTTAATAGTGAAAAACGTGTTGGGGTCTTGAACTGTGTAAATTCATTTGAGCCCAAAAACCCCTGGGTTTACCGGAAATGAACTCTTGCTTGTAGGAAGACACAGAGGCTTTGGTTTCACTCCGTTTGTGAAGGGAAATTCAGGCCAGAGTTCTCATCCATGAAACTCACTCTGTTTTAACGCAAGAAGCATCCTCTTCTTTCCAGCGTCTCTAATATATCAGGAAACATGAGCATGCCCAGAAAAAAAGAACTGTGTTTCCTACTCATACGGTCCATATCTAGTTGAACCCTGCTTATGATACTGTAACAAACCACAGCTTCTCTTACATAGATGCTCTTTAGTTAATAGTGAAAATCTTGTTGGGTTCTTGAACTGTGTAAATACATTTGAGCCAAAAAATCACTGGGTTTACCGGAAATGAACTCTTGATTGTAGGAAGACACAGAGCATTTGGTTTCACTCTGTTTGTGAAGGGAAATTCAGACCAGTATTCTCATTCATGAAACACCCTCTGTTTTAATGCAAGAAGCATCCTCTTCGTTCCAGAGTCTGCAATACAGCAAGTAATATGAGCATGTCCAGAAAAAATGAACTGTGTTTCCTACTCATACAGACCATATCTAGTTGAACTCTGCTTATGAAACTGTAACAAACCACAGCATCTCTTACATAGATGCTCTTTAGTTAATAGTGAAAAACTTGGGTTTGTGAACTGTGTAAATTCATTTGAGCCGAAAAAAAACTGGGTTTACCGGAAATGAACTCTTGCATGTAGGAAGACACAGAGACTTTGGTTTAACTCCGTTTCTGAAGGAAAATTCAGACCAGTGTTCTCATCCATGAAACATACTCTGTTTTATCGCAAGAAGCATGCTCTTCTTTCCAGCGTCTCCAATACAGCAAGAAACATGAGCATGCACAGAGAAAAAGAACTGTGTTTCCTACTCATACGGACCATATCTAGTTGAACCCTGCTTATGAAACTGTAACAAACCACAGCATGTGTTACATAGATGCCCTTTAGTTAATAGTGAAAAACGTGTTGGGTTCATGAACTGTGTAAATTCATTTGAGCCTAAAAACCCTTTGGTTTACCGGAAATGAACTCTTGCTTGTAGGAAGACACAGAGGATTTGGTTTCACTCCGTTTGTGAAGGGAAAGTCATACCAGAGTTCTCATCCATGAAACACACTCTGTTTTAACGCAAGAAGCATCCTCTTCTTTCCAGCGTCTCTAATAGATCAAGAAACATGAGCATGCCCAGAAAAAAAGAACTGTGTTTCCTACTCATATGGACCATATCTAGTTGAAATCCGCTTATGAATCTGTAACAAACCACAGCATCACTTACATAGATGCTCTTTAGTTAATAGTGAAAATTGTGTTGGGTTCGTGAACTGTGTAAATTCGTTTGAGCCGAAAAATCACTGGGTTTACCGGAAATGAACTCTTGCTTGTAGGAAGACACAGAGACTTTGGTTTAACTCCGTTTGTGAAGGGAAATTCAGACCAGTGTTCTCATCCATGAAACACCCTCTGTTAACGCAAGAAGCATCGTCTTCTTTCTAGAGTCTGCAATACAGCAAGTAATATGAGCATGTCCAGAAAAAAAGAACTGTGTTTCCTACTCAGACGAACCATATCTAGTTGAACTCTGCTTATGAAAGTGTAACAAACCACAGCATCTCTTACATAGATGCTCTTTAGTTAATAGTGAAAAACGTGTTGGGTTCGTGAACTGTGTAAATTCATTTGAGCCGAAAAATCACTGGGTTTAGCGGATATGAACTCTTGCTTGTAGGAAGACACAGAGACTTTGGTTTAACTCCGTTTGTGAAGGGAAATTCAGACCAGTGTTCTCATCCATGAAACACCCTCTGTTTTAACGCAAGAAGCATCGTCTTCTTTCCAGAGTCTGCAATACAGCAAGAAATATGAGCATGTCCAGAAAAAAAGAACTGTGTTTCCTACTCAGACGGACCATATCTAGTTGAACTCTGCTCATTAAACTGTAACAAACCATAGCATCTCTTACATAGATGCTGTTTAGTTAATAGTGAAAATCGTGTTGGATTCGTGAACTGTATAAATTCATTTGAGCTGAAGAATCACTGGGTTAACCGGAAATGAACTCTTGCTTGTAGGAAGACAAAGAGCCTTTTATTTAACTCCGTTTGTGAAGGGAAATTCAGACCAGTGTTCTCATCCCTGAAACACCCTCTGTTGTAACACAAGAAGCATCATGTTTTGTCCAGAATCTGCAATACAGCAAGAAATATGAGCATGTCCAGAGAAATGAACTGTGTTTCCTACTCATACTGACCATATATAGTTGAACTCTGCTTATGAAACTTTAACAAACCACATCATGTGTTACATAGATGCTCTTCAATTAATAGTGATAAACGTGTTGGTTTCTTTAACTGTGTAAATTCATTTGAGCCCCAAACCCCCTGGGTTTACCGGAATGAACTCTTGCTTGTAGGAAGACACAGACGCTTTGGTTTCACTCCGTTTGTGAAGGGAAATTCAGGCCAGAATTCTAATCCATGAAACTCACTCTGTTTTAACGCAAGAAGCATCCTCTTCTTTCCAGCCTCTCTAATACATCAAGAAACATGAGCATGCCCAGAAAAAAAGAACTGTGTTTCCTACTCACACGGACCATATCTAGTTGAACTCTGCTTATGAAACTGTAACAAACCACAGCATGTGTTACATAGATGCTCTTTAGTTAATAGTGAAAAACGTGTTGGGTTCATGAACTGTGTAAATTCATTTGAGCCGAAAAACCCCTGGGTTTACCGGAAATGAACTCTTGCTTGTAGGAAGACACAGAGACTTTGTTTAACTCCGTTCCTGAAGGAAAATTCAGACCAGTGTTCTCATCCATGAAACATACTCTGTTTTAACGCAAGAAGCATGCTCTTCTATCCAGCGTCTCGAATACAGCAAGAAACATGAGCATGCACAGAAAAAAGAACTGTGTTTCCTACTCATATGGACCATATCAAGTTGAACTCTGCTTATGAAACTGTAACAAACCACAGCATGTGTTACATAGATGCCCTTTAGTTAATAGTGAAAAACGTGTTGGGTTCATGAACTGTGTAAATTCATTTGAGCCAAAAATCCCCTGGGTTTCCCGGAAATGAACTCTTGCTTGTAGGAAGACAGAGGGTTTGGTTTCACTCCATTTGTGAAGGGAAATTCAGACCAGAGTTCTCATCCATGAAACACACTCTGTTTTAACGCAAGAAGCATCCTCTTCTTTCCAGCATATCTAATACAGCAAGAAACATGAGCATGCACAGAAAAAAAGAACTGTGTTTCCTACTCATATGGACCATATCTAGTTGAACTATGCTTATGAAACTCTAACAAACCACAGCATCTCTTACATAGATGCTCTCTAGTTAATAGTGAAAAACGTGTTTTTTCGTGAATGTGTAAATTTATTTGAGCCGAAAAAATCCCTGGGTTTACCGGATATGAACTCTTGCTTTTAGTAAGACACAGAGCATTTGCTTTCACTCCGTTTGTGAAGGGAAATTCAGACCAGTATTCTCATTCATGAAACACCCTCTGTTTTAACACAAGAAGCATCTTCTTCGTTCCAGAGTCTGCAATACAGCAAGTAATATGAGCATGTCCAGAAAAAAAGAACTGTGTTTCCTACTCATACGGACCATATCTAGTTGAACTCTGCTTATGAAACTGTAACAAACCACAGCATCACTTACATAGATGCTCTTTAGTTAATAGTGAAAAACGTGTTGGATTCGAGAACTGTGTCATTTCATTTGAGCCGAAAAACCCCTGCGTTTAACGGAAAATAACTCTTGCTTGTAGGAAGACACAGAGGCTTTAGTTTAACTCCATTTGTGAAGGGAAATTCAGACCAGTGTTCTCATCCATGAAACACCCTCTGTTTTAACGCAAGAATCATCGTCTTCTTTCCAGAGTCTGCAATACAGCAAGTAATATGAGCATGTCCAGAAAAAAAGAACTGTGTTTCCTACTCAGACGAACCATATCTACTTGAACTCTGCTTATGAAACTGTAACAAACCACAGCATCTCTTACATAGATGCTCTTAAGTTAATAGTGAAAAACGTGTTGGGTTCGTGAACTGTGTAAATTCATTTGAGCCGAAAAATCACTAGGTTTAGCGGATATGAACTCTTGCTTGTAGGAAGACACAGAGACTTTGGTTTAACTCCGTTTGTGAAGGGAAATTCAGACCAGTGTTCTCATCCACGAAACACCCTCTTTTTTAACGCAAGAAGCATCATGTTTTGTCCAGAATCTGCAATACAGCAAGAAATATGAGCATGTCCAGAAAAATGAACTGTGTTTCCTACTCATACAGACCATATATAGTTGAACTCTGCTCATGAAACTGAAACAAACCACTGCATGTGTTACATAGATGCCCTTTAGTTAATAGTGAAAAACGTGTTGGGGTCTTGAACTGTGTAAATTCATTTGAGCCCAAAAACCCCTGGGTTTACCGGAAATGAACTCTTGCTTGTAGGAAGACACAGAGGCTTTGGTTTCACTCCGTTTGTGAAGGGAAATTCAGGCCAGAGTTCTCATCCATGAAACTCACTCTGTTTTAACGCAAGAAGCATCCTCTTCTTTCCAGCGTCTCTAATACATCAGGAAACATGAGCATGCCCAGAAAAAAAGAACTGTGTTTCCTACTCCTACGGACCATATCTAGTTGAACCCTGCTTATGATACTGTAACAAACCACAGCTTCTCTTACATAGATGCTCTTTAGTTAATAGTGAAAATCTTGTTGGGTTCTTGAACTGTGTAAATACATTTGAGCCAAAAAATCACTGGGTTTACCGGAAATGAACTCTTGATTGTAGGAAGACACAGAGCATTTGGTTTCACTCTGTTTGTGAAGGGAAATTCAGACCAGTATTCTCATTCATGAAACACCCTCTGTTTTAATGCAAGAAGCATCCTCTTCGTTCCAGAGTCTGCAATACAGCAAGTAATATGAGCATGTCCAGAAAAAATGAACTGTGTTTCCTACTCATACGGACCATATCTAGTTGAACTCTGCTTATGAAACTGTAACAAACCACAGCATGTGTTACATAGATGCCCTTTAGTTAATAGTGAAAAACGTGTTGGGTTCATGAACTGTGTAAATTCATTTGAGCCTAAAAACCCTTGGGTTTACCGGAAATGAACTCTTGCTTGTAGGAAGACACAGAGGATTTGGTTTCACTCCGTTTGTGAAGGGAAAGTCATACCAGAGTTCTCATCCATGAAACACACTCTGTTTTAATGCAAGAAGCATCCTCTTCTTTCCAGCGTCTCTAATAGATCAAGAAACATGAGCATGCACAGAAAAAAAGAACTGTGTTTCCTACTCATATGGACCATATCTAGTTGAAATCCGCTTATGAATCTGTAACAAACCACAGCATCACTTACATAGATGCTCTTTAGTTAATAGTGAAAATTGTGTTGGGTTCGTGAACTGTGTAAATTCGTTTGAGCCGAAAAATCACTGTGTTTACCGGAAATGAACTCTTGCTTGTAGGAAGACACAGAGACTTTGGTTTAACTCCGTTTGTGAAGGGAAATTCAGACCAGTGTTCTCATCCATGAAACACCCTCTGTTTTAACGCAAGAAGCATCGTCTTCTTTCCAGAGTCTGCAATACAGCAAGAAATATGAGCATGTCCAGAAAAAAAGAACTGTGTTTCCTACTCAGACGGACCATATCTAGTTGAACTCTGCTCATTAAACTGTAACAAACCATAGCATCTCTTACATAGATGCTGTTTAGTTAATAGTGAAAATCGTGTTGGATTCGTGAACTGTGTAAATTCATTTGAGCTGAAGAATCACTGGGTTAACCGGAAATGAACTCTTGCTTGTAGGAAGACAAAGAGCCTTTTATTTAACTCCGTTTGTGAAGGGAAATTCAGACCAGTGTTCTCATCCCTGAAACACCCTCTGTTGTAACACAAGAAGCATCATGTTTTGTCCAGAATCTGCAATACAGCAAGAAATATGAGCATGTCCAGAGAAATGAACTGTGTTTCCTACTCATACTGACCATATATAGTTGAACTCTGCTTATGAAACTTTAACAAACCACATCATGTGTTACATAGATGCTCTTTAGTTAATAGTGATAAACGTGTTGGTTTCTTTAACTGTGTAAATTCATTTGAGCCCCAAACCCCCTGGGTTTACCGGAATGAACTCTTGCTTGTAGGAAGACACAGACGCTTTGGTTTCACTCCGTTTGTGAAGGGAAATTCAGGCCAGAATTCTAATCCATGAAACTCACTCTGTTTTAACGCAAGAAGCATCCTCTTCTTTCCAGCCTCTCTAATACATCAAGAAACATGAGCATGCCCAGAAAAAAAGAACTGTGTTTCCTACTCATACGGACCATATCTAGTTGAACTCTGCTTATGAAACTGTAACAAACCACAGCATGTGTTACATAGATGCTCTTTAGTTAATAGTGAAAAACGTGTTGGGTTCATGAACTGTGTAAATTCATTTGAGCCGAAAAACCCCTGGGTTTACCGGAAATGAACTCTTGCTTGTAGGAAGACACAGACTTTGGTTAACTCCGTTCCTGAAGGAAAATTCAGACCAGTGTTCTCATCCATGAAACATACTCTGTTTTAACGCAAGAAGCATGCTCTTCTATCCAGCGTCTCGAATACAGCAAGAAACATGAGCATGCACAGAAAAAAAGAACTGTGTTTATACTCATATGGACCATATCAAGTTGAACTCTGCTTATGAAACTGTAACAAACCACAGCATGTGTTACATAGATGCCCTTTAGTTAATAGTGAAAAACGTGTTGGGTTCATGAACTGTGTAAATTCATTTGAGCCAAAAATCCCCTGGGTTTCCCGGAAATGAACTCTTGCTTGTAGGAAGACAGAGGGTTTGGTTTCACTCCATTTGTGAAGGGAAATTCAGACCAGAGTTCTCATCCATGAAACACACTCTGTTTTAACGCAAGAAGCATCCTCTTCTTTCCAGCATATCTAATACAGCAAGAAATATGAGCATGCCCAGAAAAAAAGAACTGTGTTTCCTACTCATATGGACCATATCTAGTTGAACTATGCTTATGAAACTCTAACACACCACAGCATCTCTTACATAGATGCTCTCTAGTTAATAGTGAAAAACGTGTTTTTTCGTGAATGTGTAAATTCATTTGAGCCGAAAAAATCCCTCGGTTTACCGGATATGAACTCTTGCTTTTAGTAAGACACAGAGCATTTGCTTTCACTCCGTTTGTGAAGGGAAATTCAGACCAGTATTCTCATTCATGAAACACCCTCTGTTTTAACGCAAGAAGCATCCTCTTCATTCCAGAGTCTGCAATACAGCAAGTAATATGAGCATGTCCAGAAAAAAAGAACTGTGTTTCCTACTCATACGGACCATATCTAGTTGAACTCTGCTTATGAAACTGTAACAAACCACAGCATCACTTACATAGATGCTCTTTAGTTAATAGTGAAAAACGTGTTGGGTTCGAGAACTGTGTCATTTCATTTGAGCCGAAAAACCCCTGCGTTTAACGGAAAATAACTCTTGCTTGTAGGAAGACACAGAGGCTTTGGTTTAACTCCATTTGTGAAGGGAAATTCAGACCAGTGTTCTCATCCATGAAACACCCTCTGTTTTAACGCAAGAAGCATCGTCTTCTTTCCAGAGTCTGCAATACAGCAAGTAATATGAGCATGTCCAGAAAAAAAGAACTGTGTTTCCTACTCAGACGAACCATATCTAGTTGAACTCTGCTTATGAAACTGTAACAAACCACAGCATCTCTTACATAGATGCTCTTTAGTTAATAGTGAAAAACGTGTTGGGTTCGTGAACTGTGTAAATTCATTTGAGCCAAAAAATCACTAGGTTTAGCGGATATGAACTCTTGCTTGTAGGAAGACACAGAGACTTTGGTTTAACTCCGTTTGTGAAGGGAAATTCAGACCAGTGTTCTCATCCATGAAACACCCTCTTTTTTAACGCAAGAAGCATCATGTTTTGTCCAGAATCTGCAATACAGCAAGAAATATGAGCATGTCCAGAAAAATGAACTGTGTTTCCTACCCATACAGACCATATATAGTTGAACTCTGCTTATGAAACTGAAACAAACCACTGCATGTGTTACATAGATGCCCTTTAGTTAATAGTGAAATACGTGTTGGGTTCATGAACTGTGTAAATTCATTTGAGTCGAAAAACCCCTGGGTTTACCAGAAATGAACTCTTGCTTGTAGGAAGACACAGAGGCTTTGGTTTCACTACGTTTGTGAACGGAAATTCAGGCCCGAGTTCTCATCCATGAAACTCACTCTGTTATAACGCAAGAAGCATCCTCTTCTTTCCAGCATCTCTAATACATCAGGAAACATGAGCATGCCCAGAAAAAAAGAACTGTGTTTCCTAATCATACGGAACATATCAAGTTGAACCCTGCTTATGAATCTGTAACAAAAGACAGCATGTCTTACATAGATGCTCTTTAGTTAATAGTGAAAATTGTGTTGGGTTCGTGAACTGTGTAAATTCATTTGAGCCGAAAAATCACTGGGTTTACCGGAAATGAACTCTTGCTTGTAGGAAGACACAGAGACATTGGTTTAACTCAGTTTGTGAAGGGAAGTTCAGACCAGTGTTCTCATCCAGAGAAACAACCTAAGTTTTAACGCAAGAAGCATCGTCTTCTTTCCAGAGTCTGCAATATAGCAAGAAATATGAGCATGTCCAGAAAAAAAGAACTGTGTTTCCTACTCATATGGACCATATCAAGTTGAACTCTGCTTATGAAACTGTAACAAACCACAGCATGTGTTACATAGATGCCCTTTAGTTAATAGTGAAAAACGTGTTGGGTTCATGACTGTGCAAATTCATTTGAGCCAAAAATCCCCTGGGTTTCCCGGAAATGAACTCTTGCTTGTAGGAAGACAGAGGGTTTGGTTTCACTCCATTTGTGAAGGGAAATTCAGACCAGAGTTCTCATCCATGAAACACACTCTGTTTTAACGCAAGAAGCATCCTCTTCTTTCCAGCATATCTAATACAGCAAGAAACATGAGCATGCCCAGAAAAAAAGAACTGTGTTTCCTACTCATATGGACCATATCTAGTTGAACTATGCTTATGAAACTCTAACACACCACAGCATCTCTTACATAGATGCTCTCTAGTTAATAGTGAAAAACGTGTTTTTTCGTGAATGTGTAAATTCATTTGAGCCGAAAAAATCCCTCGGTTTACCGGATATGAACTCTTGCTTTTAGTAAGACACAGAGCATTTGCTTTCACTCCGTTTGTGAAGGGAAATTCAGACCAGTATTCTCATTCATGAAACACCCTCTGTTTTAACGCAAGAAGCATCCTCTTCATTCCAGAGTCTGCAATACAGCAAGTAATATGAGCATGTCCAGAAAAAAAGAACTGTGTTTCCTACTCATACGGACCATATCTAGTTGAACTCTGCTTATGAAACTGTAACAAACCACAGCATCACTTACATAGATGCTCTTTAGTTAATAGTGAAAAACGTGTTTGGTTCGAGAACTGTGTCATTTCATTTGAGCCGAAAAACCCCTGCGTTTAACGGAAAATAACTCTTGCTTGTAGGAAGACACAGAGGCTTTGGTTTAACTCCATTTGTGAAGGGAAATTCAGACCAGTGTTCTCATCCATGAAACACCCTCTGTTTTAACGCAAGAAGCATCGTCTTCTTTCCAGAGTCTGCAATACAGCAAGTAATATGAGCATGTCCAGAAAAAAAGAACTGTGTTTCCTACTCAGACGAACCATATCTAGTTGAACTCTGCTTATGGAACTGTAACAAACCACAGCATCTCTTACATAGATGCTCTTTAGTTAATAGTGAAAAACGTGTTGGGTTCGTGAACTGTGTAAATTCATTTGAGCCAAAAAATCACTAGGTTTAGCGGATATGAACTCTTGCTTGTAGGAAGACACAGAGACTTTGGTTTAACTCCGTTTGTGAAGGGAAATTCAGACCACTGTTCTCATCCATGAAACACCCTCTTTTTTAACGCAAGAAGCATCATGTTTTGTCCAGAATCTGCAATACAGCAAGAAATATGAGCATGTCCAGAAAAATGAACTGTGTTTCCTACCCATACAGACCATATATAGTTGAACTCTGCTTATGAAACTGAAACAAACCACTGCATGTGTTACATAGATGCCCTTTAGTTAATAGTGAAATACGTGTTGGGTTCATGAACTGTGTAAATTCATTTGAGTCGAAAAACCCCTGGGTTTACCAGAAATGAACTCTTGCTTGTAGGAAGACACAGAGGCTTTGGTTTCACTACGTTTGTGAACGGAAATTCAGGCCCGAGTTCTCATCCATGAAACTCACTCTGTTATAACGCAAGAAGCATCCTCTTCTTTCCAGCATCTCTAATACATCAGGAAACATGAGCATGCCCAGAAAAAAAGAACTGTGTTTCCTAATCATACGGAACATATCAAGTTGAACCCTGCTTATGAATCTGTAACAAAAGACAGCATGTCTTACATAGATGCTCTTTAGTTAATAGTGAAAATTGTGTTGGGTTCGTGAACTGTGTAAATTCATTTGAGCCGAAAAATCACTGGGTTTACCGGAAATGAACTCTTGCTTGTAGGAAGACACAGAGACATTGGTTTAACTCAGTTTGTGAAGGGAAATTCAGACCAGTGTTCTCATCCAGAGAAACAACCTAAGTTTTAACGCAAGAAGCATCGTCTTCTTTCCAGAGTCTGCAATATAGCAAGAAATATGAGCATGTCCAGAAAAAAAGAAGTGTGTTTCCTACTCAGACGGACCATATCTAGTTGAACTCTGCACATTAAACTGTAACAAATCCATAGCATCTCTTACATAGATGCTGTTTAGTTAATAGTGAAAAACGTGTTGGGTTCGTGAACTGTGTAAATTCATTTGAGCCGAAGAATCACTGTGTTTACCGGAAATGAACTCTTGCTTGTAGGAAGACAAAGAGCCTTTTATTTAACTCCGTTTGTGAAGGGAAATGCAGACCAGTGTTCTCATCCCTGAAACACCCTCTGTTGTAACACAAGAAGCATCATGTTTTGTCCAGAATCTGCAATACAGCAGGATATATGAGCATGTCCAGAAAAATGAACTGTGTTTCCTACTCATATGGAACATATATAGTTGAACTCTGCTTATGAAACTTTAACAAACCACAGCATGTGTTACATAGATGCTCTTTAGTTAAGAGTGAAAACGTGTTGGGATCTTGAACTGTGTAAATTCATTTGAGCCCAAAAACCCCTGGGTTCACCTGAAATGAACTCTTGCTTATAGGAAGAGACAGAGTCTTTGGTTTCACTCCGTTTGTGAAGGGAAATTCAGTCCAGAATTCTCATCCATGAAACTCACTCTGTTTTAACGCAAGAAGCATCCTCTTCTTTCCAGCATCTCTAATACATCAGGAAACATGAGCATGCCCAGAAAAAAAGAACTGTGTTTCCTAATCATACAGAACATATGTAATTGAACCCTGCTTATGATACTGTAACAAACCACAGCATCTCTTACATAGATGCTCTTTAGTTAATAGTGAAAATCTTGTTGGGTTCTTGAACTGTGTAAATACATTTGAGCCAAAAAATCACTGGGATTACCGGAAATGAACTCTTGCTTTTAGGAAGACACAGAGCCTTTGGTTTCACTCCGTTTGTGAAGGTAAATTCAGACCAGTATTCTCATTCATGAAACACCCTCTGTTTTAACGCAAGAAGCATCCTCTTCTTTCCAGAGTCTGCAATACAGCAAGTAATATGAGCATGTCCAGAAAAAATGAACTGTGTTTCCTACTCAAACGGACCATATCTAGTTGAACTCTGCTTATGAAACTGTAACAAACAACTGCATCTCTTACATAGATGTTCTTTAGGTAATAGTGAAAAACTTGGGTTCGTGAACTGTGTAAATTCATTTGAGCCGAAAAAAATCTGTGTTTACCGGAAATGAACTCTTGCTTGTAGGAAGATAGAGGTTTTGGTTTCGCTCCATTTGTGAGGGGTAATTCAGAACAGAGTTCTCATCCATGAAACACACTCTGGTTTAACGCAAGAAGCATCCTCTTCTTTCCAGCATCTCTAATACATCAAGAAACATGAGCATGCCCAGAAAAAAAGAACTGTGTTTCCTACTCATATGGACAATATCTAGTTGAACTATGCTTATGAAATTCTAACAAACCACAGCATCTCTTACATAGATGCTCTTTAGTTAATAGTGCAAAACTTTTTTTTTCATGAATGTGTAAATTCATTTGAGCCGAAAAATCCCTCGGTTTACCGGATATGATCTCTTGCTTTTAGGAAGAGACAGAGACTTTGTTTTAACTACGTTTCTGAAGGAAAATTCAGACCAGTGTTCTCATCCATGAAACATACTCTGTTTTAACGCAAGAAGCATGCTCTTCTTTCCATCGTCTCCAATACAGCAAGAAACATGATCATGCCAAGAAAAAAAGAACTGTGTTTCCTACTCATATGGACCATATCTAGTTGAACTCCAATTATGAATCTGTAACAAACCACAGCATGTCTTACCTAGATGCTCTTTAGTTAATAGTGAAAATTGTGTTGGGTTCGTGAACTGTGTAAATTCATTTGAGCCGAAAAATCACTGGGTTTACCGGAAATGAACTCTTGCTTGTAGGAAGACACAGAGCATTTGGTTTCACTCCGTTTGTGAAGGGAAATTCAGACCAGTATTCTCATTCATGAAACACCCTCTGTTTTAACGCTAGAAGCATCCTCTTCGTTCCAGAGTCTGCAATACAGCAAGTAATATGAGCATGTCCAGAAAAAAAGAACTGTGTTTCCTACTCATACGGACCATATCTAGTTGAACTCTGCTTATGAAACTGTAACAAACCACAGCATCACTTACATAGATGCTCTTTAGTTAATAGTGAAAAACGTGTTGGGTTCGAGATCTGTGTCATTTCATTTGAGCCGAAAAACCCCTGGGTTTACCGGAAAAGAACTCTTGCTTGTAGGAAGACACAGAGGCTTTGGTTTAACTCCGTTTGTGAAGGGAAATTCAGACCAGTGTTCTCATCCATGAAACACCCTCTGTTTAAACGCAAGAAGCATCGTCTTCTTTCCAGAGTCTGCAATACAGCAAGTAATATGAGCATGTCCAGAAACAAAGAACTGTGTTTCTTACTCAGACGAACCATATCTAGTTGAACTTTGCTTATGAAACTGTATCAAACCACAGCATCTCTTACATAGATGTTGTTTAGTTAATAGTGAAAATCGAGTTGGGTTCCTGAACTGTGTAAATTCATTTGAGCCGAAGAATCACTGGTTTTACCGGAAATGAACTCTTGCTTGTACGAAGACAAAGAGCCTTTTATTTAACTCCGTTTGTGAAGGGAAATTCAGACCAGTGTTCTCATCCCTGAAACACCCTCTGTTGTAACACAAGAAGCATCATGTTTTGTCCTGAATCTGCAATACAGCAAGAAATATGAGCATGTCCAGAAAAATGAACTGTGTTTCCTACTCATACAGACCATATATAGTTGAACTCTGCTTATGAAACTTTAACAAACCACATCATGTGTTACATAGATGCTCTTTAGTTAATAGTGAAAAACGTGTTGGGGTCTTGAACTGTGTAAATTCATTTGAGCCCAAAAACCCCTGGGTTTACCGGAAATGAACTCTTGCTTGTAGGAAGACACAGAGGCTTTGGTTTCACTCCGTTTGTGAAGGGAAATTCAGGCAAGAGTTCTCATCCATGAAACTCACTCTGTTTTAACGCAAGAAGCATCCTCTTCTTTCCAGCGTCTCTAATACATCAGGAAACATGAGCATGCCCAGAAAAAAAGAACTGTGTTTCCTACTCATACGGACCATATCTAGTTGAACCCTGCTTATGATACTGTAACAAACCACAGCTTCTCTTACATAGATGCTCTTTAGTTAATAGTGAAAATCTTGTTGGGTTCTTGAACTGTGTAAATACATTTGAGCCAAAAAATCACTGGGTTTACCGGAAATGAACTCTTGATTGTAGGAAGACACAGAGCATTTGGTTTCACTCTGTTTGTGAAGGCAAATTCAGACCAGTATTCTCATTCATGAAACACCCTCTGTTTTAATGCAAGAAGCATCCTCTTCGTTCCAGAGTCTGCAATACAGCAAGTAATATGAGCATGTCCAGAAAAAATGAACTGTGTTTCCTACTCATACGGACCATATCTAGTTGAACTCTGCTTATGAAACTGTAACAAACCACAGCATCTCTTACATAGATGCTCTTTAGTTAATAGTGAAAAACTTGGGTTTGTGAACTGTGTAAATTCATTTGAGCCGAAAAAAAACTGGGTTTACCGGAAATGAACTCTTGCATGTAGGAAGACACAGAGACTTTGGTTTAACTCCGTTTCTGAAGGAAAATTCAGACCAGTGTTCTCATCCATGAAACATACTCTGTTTTAACGCAAGAAGCATGCTCTTCTTTCCAGCGTCTCCAATACAGCAAGAAACATGAGCATGCACAGAGAAAAAGAACTGTGTTTCCTACTCATACGGACCATATCTAGTTGAACTCTGCTTATGAAACTGTAACAAACCACAGCATGTGTTACATAGATGCCCTTTAGTTAATAGTGAAAAACGTGTTGGGTTCATGAACTGTGTAAAATCATTTGAGCCGAAAAACCCCTGGGTTTCCCGGAAATGAACTCTTGCTTGTAGGAAGACACAGAGGCTTTGGTTTCACTCCGTTTGTGAAGGGAAATTCATAACAGAGTTCTCATCCATGAAACACACTCTGTTTTAACGCAAGAAGCATCCTCTTCTTTCCAGCCTCTCTTATACATCAAGAAACATGAGCATGCCCAGAAAAAAAGAACTGTGTTTCCTACTCATATGGACAATATCTAGTTGAACTATGCTTATGAAATTCTAACAAACCACAGCATCACTTACATAGATGCTCTTTAGTTAATAGTGAAAATTGTGTTGGGTTCGTGAACTGTGTAAATTCATTTGAGCCGAAAAATCACTGGGTTTACTGGAAATGAACTCTTGCTAGTAGGAAGACACAGAGACTTTGGTTTAACTCCGTTTGTGAAGGGAAATTCAGACCAGTGTTCTCATCCATGAAACACCCTCTGTTAACGCAAGAATCATCGTCTTCTTTCTAGATTCTGCAATACAGCAAGAATTATGAGCATGTCCAGAAAAAAAGAACTGTGTTTCCTACTCAGACGGACCATATCTAGTTGAACTCTGCTTATGAAACTGTAACAAACCACAGCATGTGTTACATAGATGCTCTTTAGTTAATAGTGAAAAACGTGTTGGGTTCATGAACTGTGTAAATTCATTTGAGCCAAAATACCCCTGGGTTTACCGGAAATGAACGCTTGCTTGTAGGAATACACAGAGGCTTTGGTTTCACTCCTTTTGTGAAGGGAAATTCAGACCAGAGTTCTCATCCATGAAACCCACTCTGTTTTAATGCAAGAAGCATCCTCTTCTTTCCAGCGTCTCCAATACATCAAGAAACATGTGCATGCCCAGAAAAAAAGAACTGTGTTTCCTACTCATATGGACCATATCTAGTTGAACTCCGCTCATGAATCTGTAACAAACCACAGCATGTCTTACATAGATGCTCTTTAGTTAATAGTGAAAATTGTGTTGGGTTCGTGAACTGTGTAAATTCATTTGAGCCGAAAAATCACTGGGTTTACCGGAAATGAACTCTTGCTTGTAGGAAGACACAGAGCATTTGGTTTCACTCAGTTTGTGAAGGGAAATGCAGTCCAGTATTCTGATTCATGAAACACCCTCTGTTTTAACGCAAGAAGCATCCTCTTCGTTCCAGAGTCTGCAATACAGCAAGTAATATGAGCATGTCCAGAAAAAAAGAACTGTGTTTCCTACTCATACGGTCCATATCTAGTTGAACTCTGCTTATGAAACTGTAACAAACCACAGCATCTCTTACATAGATGCTCTTTAGCTAATAGTGAAAAACTTGGGTTCGTGAACTATGTAAATAAATTTGAGCCGAAAAAAAACTGGGTTTACTGGAAATGAACTCTGGCTTGTAGGAAGACACAGAGACTTTGGTTTAACTCCGTTTCTGAAGGAAAATTCAGACCAGTGTTCTCATCCATGAAACATACTCTGTTTTAACGCAAGAAGCATGCTCTTCTTTCCTGCATCTCCAATACAGTAAGAATCATGAGCATGCACAGAAAAAAAAGAACTGTGTTTCCTTCTCATACGGACCATATCTAGTTGAACTCTGCTTATGAAACTATACAAACCACAGCATGTGCTACATAGATGCCATTTAGTTAATAGTGAAAAACGTGTTGGGTTCATGAACTGTGTAAATTCATTTGAGCCAAAAAACGCCTGGGTTTACCGGAAATGAACTCTTGCTTGTAGGAAGACAGAGGGTTTGGTTTCACTCCATTTGTGAAGGGAAATTCAGACCAGAGTTCTCATCCATGAAACACACTCTGTTTTAACGCAAGAAGCATCCTCTTTTTTCCAGCGTCTCTAAAACATCAAGAAACATGAGCATGCCCAGAAAAAAAGAATGGTGTTTCCTACTCATATGGACCATATCTACTTGAACTATGCTAATGAAACTCTAACAAACCACAGCATCTCTTACATAGATGCTCTTTAGTTAATAGTTCAAAACGTGTTTTTTCGTGAATGTGTAAATTCATTTGAGCCGAAAAAATCCATGGGTTTACCGGATATGAACTCTTGCTTTTAGGAAGACACAGAGACTTTGTTTTAACTACGTTTCTGAAGGAAAATTCAGACCAGTGTTCTCATCCATGAAACATACTCTGTTTTAACGCAAGAAGCATGCTCTTCTTTCCATCGTCTCCAATACAGCAGGAAACATGAGCATGCCCAGAAAAAAAGAACTGTGTTTCCTACTCATATGGACCATATCTAGTTGAACTCTGCTTATGAAACTGTAACAAACCACCGCATCACTTACATAGATGCTCTTTAGTTAATAGTGAAGAACGTGTTGGGTTCGAGAACTGTGTCATTTCATTTGAGACGAAAAACCCCTGGGTTTACCGGAAATGACTCTTGCTTATAAGAAGACCCAGAGCCTTTGGTTTAACTCCGTTTCTGAAGGAAAATTCAGACCAGTGTTCTCATCCATGAAACACCCTCTGTTTTAACGCAAGAAGCATCCTCTTCTGTCCAGAGTCTGCAATACAGCAAGAAATATGAGCATGTCCAGAAAAAAAGAACTGTGTTTCCTACTCATACGGACCATATCTAGTTGAACTCTGCTTATGAAACTGTAACAAACCACAGCATCTCTTACATAGATGCTCTTTAGTTAATAGTGATAATCTTGTTGGTTTCTTGAACTAGGTAAATACATTTGAGCAAAAAAATCACTGGGTTTACCGGAAATGAAATCTTGCTTGTAGGAAGACACAGAGCCTTTGGTTTCACTCCGTTTGTGAAGGGAAATTCAGACCAGTATTCTCATTCATGAAACACCCTCTGTTTTAACACAAGAAGCATCCTCTTCGTTCCAGAGTCTGCAATACAGCAAGTAATATGAGCATGTCCAGAAAAAAAGAACTGTGTTTCCTACTCATACGGACCATATCTAGTTGAACTCTGCTTATGAAACTGTAACAAACCACAGCATCTCTTATATAGATGCTCTTTAGCTAATAGTGAAAAACTTGGGTTCGTGAACTATGTAAATTCATTTGAGCCGAAAAAAAACTGGGTTTACCAGAAATGAACTCTTGCATGTAGGAAGACACAGAGACTTTGGTTTAACTCCGTTTCTGAAGGAAAATTCAGACCAGTGTTCTCATCCATGAAACATACTCTGTTTTAACGCAAGATGCATGCTCTTCTTTCCTGCATCTCCACTACAGCAAGAATCATGAGCATGCACAGAAAAAAAGAACTGTGTTTCCTACTCATACGGACCATATCTAGTTGAACTCTGCTTATGAAACTGTAACAAACCACAGCATGTGCTACATAGATGCCATTTAGTTAATAGTGAAAAACGTGTTGGGTTCATGAAGTGTGTAAATTCATTTGAGCCAAAAAAACGCCTGGGTTTACCGGAAATGAACTCTTGCTTGTAGGAAGACAGAGAGCTTGGTTTCACTCCATTTGTGAAGGGAAGTTCAGACCAGAGTTCTCATCCATGAAACACACTCTGTTTTAACGCAAGAAGCATCCTCTTCTTTCCAGCGTCTCTAATACATCAAGAAACATGAGCATGCCCAGAAAAAAAGAACGGAGTTTCCTACTCATATGGACCATATCTACTTGAACTATGCTAATGAAACTCTAACAAACCACAGCATCTCTTACATAGATGCTCTTTAGTTAATAGTGAAAAACGTGTTGGGTTCGAGAACTGTGTCATTTCATTTGAGACGAAAAACCCCTGGGTTTACCGGAAATGAACTCTTGCTTATAGGAAGACACAGAGGCTTTGGTTTAACTCTGTTTGTGAAGGGAAATTCAGACCAGTGTTCTCATCCATGAAACACCCTCTGTTTTAACGCAAGAAGCATCGTCTTCTTTCCAGAGTCTGCAATACAGCAAGAAATATGAGCATGTCCAGAAAAAAAGAACTGTGTTTCCTACTCATATGGACCATATCTAGTTGAACTCCGCTTATGAATCTGTAACAAACCACAGCATGTCTTACATAGATGCTCTTTAGTTAATAGTGAAAATTGTGTTGGGTTCGTGAACTGTGTAAATTCATTTGAGCCGAAAAATCACTCGGTTTAGCGGATATGAACTCTTGCTTGTAGGTAGACACAGACACTTTGGTTTAACTCCGTTTGTGAAGGGAAATTCAGACCAGTATTCTCATCCATGAAACAACCTCTTTTTTAACGCAAGAAGCATCGTCTTCTTTCCAGAGTCTGCAATACAGCAAGAAATATGAGCATGTCCAGAAAAAAAGAACTGTGTTTCCTACTCAGACGAAACATATCTAGTTGAACTCTGCTTATGAAACTGTAACAAACCACAGCATCTCTTACATAGATGCTCTTTAGTTAATAGTGAAAAACGTGTTGGGTTCGTGAACTGTGTAAATTCATTTGAGCCGAAATATCACTGGGTTTAGCGGATATGAACTCTTGCTTGTAGGAAGACACAGAGACTTTGGTTTAACTCCGTTTGTGAAGGGAAATTCAGACCAGTGTTCTCATCCCTGAAACACCCTCTGTTGTAACACAAGAAGCATCATGTTTTGTCCAGAATCTGCAATACAGCAAGAAATATGAGCATGTCCAGAAAAATGAACTGTGTTTCCTACTCATACAGACCATATCTAGTTGAACTCTGCTTATGAAACTGAAACAAACCACAGCATGTGTTACATAGATGCCCTTTAGTTAATAGTGAAATACGTGTTGGGTTCATGAACTGTGTAAATTCATTTGAGCCGAAAAACCCCTGGGTTTACCGGAAATGAACTCTTGCTTGTAGGAAGACACAGAGGCTTTGGTTTCACTCCGTTTGTGAAGGGAAATTCAGACCAGAGTTCTCATCCATGAAACCCACTCTGTTTTAACGCAAGAAGCATCCTCTTCTTTCCAGCGTCTCTAATACATCAAGAAACATGTGCATGCCCAGAAAAAAAGAACTGTGTTTCCTACTCATATGGACCATATCTAGTTGAACTCCGCTTATGAATCTGTAACAAAACACAGCATGTCTTACATAGATGCTCTTTAGTTAATAGTGAAAATTGTGTTGGGTTCGTGAACTGTGTAAATTCATTTGAGCCGAAGAATCACTGGGTTTACCGGAAATGAACTCTTGCTTGTAGGAAGACAAAGAGCCTTTTATTTAACTCCGTTTGTGAAGGGAAATGCAGACCAGTGTTCTCATCCCTGAAACACCCTCTCTTGTAACACAAGAACCATCATATTTTGTCCAGAATCTGCAATACAGCAAGAAATATGAGCATGTCCAGAAAAAGGAACTGTGTTTCCTACTCATATGGACCATATATAGTTGAACTCTGCTTATGAAACTTTAACAAACCACAGCATGTGTTACATAGATGCTCTTTAGTTAAGAGTGAAAAACGTGTTGGGTTCTTGAACTGTGTAAATTCATTGAGCCCAAAAACCCCTGGGTTTACCGAAATGAACTCTTGCTTGTAGGAAGACACAGAGTCTTTGGTTTCACTCCGTTTGTGAAGAGAAATTCATTCCAGAGTTCTCATCCATGAAACTCACTCTGTTTTAACGCAAGAAGCTTCCTCTTCTTTCTAGCATCTCTAATACATCAGGAAACATGAGCATGCCCAGAAAAAAAGAACTGTGTTTCCTAATCATACGGACCATATCTAGTTGAACCCTGCTTATGATACTGTAACAAACCACAGCATCTCTTACATAGATGCTCTTTAGTTAATAGTGAAAATCTTGTTGGGTTCTTGAACTAGGTAAATACATTTGAGCAAAAAAATCACTGGGTTTACCGGAAATGAAATCTTGTTTGTAGGAAGACACAGAGCCTTTGGTTTCACTCCGTTTGTGAAGGGAAATTCAGACCAGTATTCTCATTCATGAAACACCCTCTGTATTAACACAAGAAGCATCCTCTTCGTTCCAGAGTCTGCAATACAGCAAGTAATATGAGCATGTCCAGAAAAAAAGAACTGTGTTTCCTACTCATACGGACCATATCTAGTTGAACTCTGCTTATGAAACTGTAACAAACCACAGCATCTCTTATATAGATGCTCTTTAGCTAATAGTGAAAAACTTGGGTTCGTGAACTATGTAAATTCATTTGAGCCGAAAAAAAACTGGGTTTACCAGAAATGAACTCTTGCATGTAGGAAGACACAGAGACTTTGGTTTAACTCCGTTTCTGAAGGAAAATTCAGACCAGTGTTCTCATCCATGAAACATACTCTGTTTTAACGCAAGAAGCATGCTCTTCTTTCCTGCATCTCCAATACAGCAAGAATCATGAGCATGCACAGAAAAAAAGAACTGTGTTTCCTACTCATACGGACCATATCTAGTTGAACTCTGCTTATGAAACTGTAACAAACCACAGCATGTGTTACATAGATGCCATTTAGTTAATAGTGAAAAACGTGTTGGGTTCATGAACTGTGTAAATTCATTTGAGCCAAAAAACGCCTGGGTTTACCGGAAATGAACTCTTGCTTGTAGGAAGACAGAGAGTTTGGTTTCACTCCATTTGTGAAGGGAAGTTCAGACCAGAGTTCTCATCCATGAAACATACTCTGTTTTAACGCAAGAAGCAACCTCTTCTTTCCAGCGTCTCTAATACATCAAGAAACATGAGCATGCCCAGAAAAAAAGAACGGTGTTTCCTACTCATATGGACCATATCTACTTGAACTATGCTAATGAAACTCTAACAAACCACAGCATCTCTTACATAGATGCTCTTTAGTTAATAGTGAAAAACGTGTTGGGTTCGAGAACTGTGTCATTTCATTTGAGACGAAAAACCCCTGGGTTTACCGGAAAAGAACTCTTGCTTATAGGAAGACACAGAGGCTTTGGTTTAACTCCGTTTGTGAAGGGAAATTCAGACCAGTGTTCTCATCCATGAAACACCCTCTGTTTTAACGCAAGAAGCATCGTCTTCTTTCCAGAGTCTGCAAAACAGCAAGAAATATGAGCATGTCCAGAAAAAAAGAACTGTGTTTCCTACTCATATGGACCATATCTAGTTGAACTCCGCTTATGAATCTGTAACAAACCACAGCATGTCTTACATAGATGCTCTTTAGTTAATAGTGAAAATTGTGTTGGGTTCGTGAACTGTGTAAATTCATTTGAGCCGAAAAATCACTGGGTTTAGCGGATATGAACTCTTGCTTGTAGGTAGACACAGACACTTTGGTTTAACTCCGTTTGTGAAGGGAAATTCAGACCAGTATTCTCATCCATGAAACAACCTCTGTTTTAACGCAAGAAGCATCGTCTTCTTTCCAGAGTCTGCAATACAGCAAGTAATCTGAGCATGTCCAGAAAAAAAGAACTGTGTTTCCTACTCATACGGACCATATCTAGTTGATCCCTGCGAATATTACTGTAATAAACCACAGCATCTCTTATAGATGCTCTTTAGTTAATAGTGAAAAACTTGGGTTCGTGAACTGTGTAAATTCATTTGAGCCGAAAAACCCCTGGGTTTACCGGAAATGAACTCTTGCTTGTAGGAAGACAAAGAGCCTTTTATTTAACTCCGTTTGTGAAGGGAAATGCAGACCAGTGTTCTCATCCCTGAAACACCCTCTCTTGTAACACAAGAACCATCATATTTTGTCCAGAATCTGCAATACAGCAAGAAATATGAGCATGTCCAGAAAAAGGAACTGTGTTTCCTACTCATATGGACCATATATTGTTGAACTCTGCTTATGAAACTTTAACAAACCACAGCATGTGTTACATAGATGCTCTTTAGTTAAGAGTGAAAAACGTGTTGGGTTCTTGAACTGTGTAAATTCATTTGAGCCCAAAAACCCCTGGGTTTACCGGAAATGAACTCTTGCTTGTAGGAAGACACAGAGTCTTTGGTTTCACTCCGTTTGTGAAGAGAAATTCATTCCAGAGTTCTCATCCATGAAACTCACTCTGTTTTAACGCAAGAAGCTTCCTCTTCTTTCCAGCATCTCTAATACATCAGGAAACATGAGCATGCCCAGAAAAAAAGAACTGTGTTTCCTAATCATACGGACCATATCAAGTTGAACCCGGCTTATGATACTGTAACAAACCACAGCATCTCTTACATAGATGCTCTTTAGTTAATAGTGAAAATCTTGTTGGGTTCTGAACTGTGTAAATACATTTGAGCCAAAAAATCACTGGGTTTACCGGAAAAGAACTCTTGCTTGTAGGAAGACACAGAGCCTTTGGTTTCACTCCGTTTGTGAAGGTAAATTCAGACCAGTATTCTCATTCATGAAACACCCTCTGTTTTAACGCAAGAAGCATCCTCTTCTTTCCATCCTCTCTAATACATCAAGAAACATTAGCATGCCCAGAAAAAAAGAACGGTGTTTCCAACTCATATGGACCATATCTACTTGAACTATGCTAATGAAACTCTAACAAACCACAGCATCTCTTACATAGATGCTCTTTAGTTAATAGTGCAAAACGTGTTTTTTCGTGAATGTGTAAATTCATTTGAGCCGAAAAAATCCCTGGGTTTACCGGATATGAAATCTTGCTTGTAGGAAGACACAGAGACTTTGTTTTAACTATGATTCTGAAGGAAAATTCAGACCAGTGTTCTCATCCATGAAACATACTCTGTTTTAACGCAAGAAGCATGCTCTTCTTTCCATCGTCTCCAATACAGCGGGAAACATGAGCATGCCCAGAAAAAAAAGAACTGTGTTTCCTACTCATACGGACCATATCTAGTTGAACTCTGCTTATGAAACTGTAACAAACACCGCATCACTTACATAGATGCTCTATAGTTAATAGTGAAAATCGTGTTGGGTTCGAGAACTGTGTCATTTCATTTGAGCCGAAAAACCCCTGGGTTTACCGGAAAAGAACTCTTGCTTGTAGGAAGACACAGAGGCTTTGGTTTAACTCCGTTTGTGAAGGGAAATTCAGACCAGTGTTCTCATCCATGAAACACCCTCTGTTTTAACGCAAGAAGCATCGTCTTCTTTCCAGAGTCTGTAATACAGCAAGAAATATGAGCATGTCCAGAAAAAAAGAACTGTGTTTCCTACTCATACGGACCATATCTAGTTGAACTCTGCTTATGAAACTGTAACAAACCACAGCATCTCTTACATAGATGCTCTTTAGTTAATAGTGAAAATCTTGTTGGGTTCTTGAACTAGGTAAATACATTTGAGCAAAAAAATCACTGGGTTTACCGGAAATGAAATCTTGCTTATAGGAAGACACAGATCCTTTGGTTTCACTCCGTTTGTGAAGGGAAATTCAGACCAGTATTCTCATCCCTGAAACACCCTCTGTTGTAACACAAGAAGCATCATGTTTTGTCCAGAATCGGCAATACAGCAAGAAATATGAGCATGTCCAGAAAAAAGGAACTGTGTTTCCTACTCATACAGACCATATCTAGTTGAACTCTGCTTATGAAACTGTAACAAACCACAGCATGTGTTACATAGATGCCCTTTAGTTAATAGTGAAGTACGTGTTGGGTTCATGAACTGTGTAAAATTGTTTGAGCCGAAAAACCCCTGGGTTTACCGGAAATGAACTCTTGCTTGTAGGAAGACACAGACGCTTTGGTTTCACTCCGTTTGTGAAGGGAAATTCAGACCAGAGTTCTCATCCATGAAACCCACTCTGTTTTAACGCAAGAAGCATCGTCTTCTTTCTAGAGTCTCCAATACAGCAAGTAATCTGAGCATGTCCAGAAAAAAAGAACTATGTTTCCTACTCATATGGACCATATCTAGTTGAACTCTGCATATTAAACTGTAACAAATCCATAGCATCTCTTACATAGATGCTGTTTAGTTAATAGTGAAAATCGTGTTGGGTTCGTGAACTGGGTAAATTCATTTGAGCCGAAGAATCACTGGGTTTACCGGAAATGAACTCTTGCTTGTAGGAATACAAAGATCCTTTTATTTAACTCCGTTTGTGAAGGGAAATGCAGACCAGTGTTCTCATCCCTGAAACACCCTCTGTTGTAACACAAGAAGCATCATGTTTTGTCCAGAATCTGCGATACAGCAAGAAATAGGAGCATGTCCAGAAAAATGAACTGTGTTTCCTACTCATATGGACCATATATAGTTGAACTCTGCTTATGAAACTTTAACAAACCACAGCATCTCTTACATAGATGCTCTTTAGTTAATAGTGAAAATCTTGTTGGGTTCTTGAACTGTGTAAATACATTTGAGCCAAAAAATCACTGGGTTTACCGGAAATGAACTCTTGCTTGTAGGAAGACACAGAGCCCTGGTTTCACTCCGTTTGTGAAGGGAAATTCAGACCAGTATTCTCATTCATGAAACACCCTCTGTTTTAATGCAAGAAGCATCCTCTTCTTTCCAGAGTCTGCAATACAGCAAGTCATATGAGCATGTCCAGAAAAAATGAACTGTGTTTCCTAATAAAACGGACCATATCTAGTTGAACTCTGCTTATGAAACTGTAACAAACAACAGCATCTCTTACATAGATGCTCTTTAGGTAATAGTGAAAAACTTGGGTTCGTGAACTGTGTAAATTCATTTGAGCCGAAAAAAATCTGGGTTTACCGGAAATGAACTCTTGCTTGTAGGAAGACACAGAGAGTTTGGTTTAACTCCGTTTCTGAAGGAAAATCCAAAGCAGTGTTCTCATCCATGAAACATACTTTGTTTTAACGCAAGAAGCATGCTCTTCTATCCAGCGTCTCCAATACAGCAAGAAACATGAGCATGCACAGAAAAAAAGAACTGTGTTTCCTACTCATATGGACCATATCAAGTTGAACTCTGCTTATGAAACTGTAACAAACCACAGCATGTTTTACATAGATGCCCTTTAGTTAACAGTGAAAAACGTATTGGGTTCATGAACTGTGTAAATTCATTTGAGCCAAAAAGCCCCTGGGTTTACCGGAAATGAACTCTTGCTTGTAGGAAGACAGAGGGTTTGGTTTCACTCCATTTGTGAAGGGAAATTCAGACCAGAGTTCTCATCCATGAAACACACTCTGTTTTAACGCAAGAAGCATCGTCTTCTTTCTAGAGTCTCCAATACAGCAAGTAATCTGAGCATGTCCAGAAAAAAAGAACTATGTTTCCTACTCATACGGACCATATCTAGTTGATCCCTGCGAATATTACTGTAATAAACCACAGCATCTCTTATAGATGCTCTTTAGTTAATAGTGAAAAACTTGGGTTCGTGAACTGTGTAAATTCATTTGAGCCGAAAAACCCCTGGGTTTACCGGAAATGAACTCTTGCTTGTAGGAAGACAAAGAGCCTTTTATTTAACTCCGTTTGTGAAGGGAAATGCAGACCAGTGTTCTCATCCCTGAAACACCCTCTCTTGTAACACAAGAACCATCATATTTTGTCCAGAATCTGCAATACAGCAAGAAATATGAGCATGTCCAGAAAAAGGAACTGTGTTTCCTACTCATATGGACCATATATTGTTGAACTCTGCTTATGAAACTTTAACAAACCACAGCATGTGTTACATAGATGCTCTTTAGTTAAGAGTGAAAAACGTGTTGGGTTCTTGAACTGTGTAAATTCATTTGAGCCCAAAAACCCCTGGGTTTACCGGAAATGAACTCTTGCTTGTAGGAAGACACAGAGTCTTTGGTTTCACTCCGTTTGTGAAGAGAAATTCATTCCAGAGTTCTCATCCATGAAACTCACTCTGTTTTAACGCAAGAAGCTTCCTCTTCTTTCCAGCATCTCTAATACATCAGGAAACATGAGCATGCCCAGAAAAAAAGAACTGTGTTTCCTAATCATACGGACCATATCTAGTTGAACCCTGCTTATGATACTGTAACAAACCACAGCATCTCTTACATAGATGCTCTTTAGTTAATAGTGAAAATCTTGTTGGGTTCTGAACTGTGTAAATACATTTGAGCCAAAAAATCACTGGGTTTACCGGAAAAGAACTCTTGCTTGTAGGAAGACACAGAGCCTTTGGTTTCACTCCGTTTGTGAAGGTAAATTCAGACCAGTATTCTCATTCATGAAACACCCTCTGTTTTAACGCAAGAAGCATCCTCTTCTTTCCAGCCTCTCTAATACATCAAGAAACATTAGCATGCCCAGAAAAAAAGAACGGTGTTTCCAACTCATATGGACCATATCTACTTGAACTATGCTAATGAAACTCTAACAAACCACAGCATCTCTTACATAGATGCTCTTTAGTTAATAGTGCAAAACGTGTTTTTTCGTGAATGTGTAAATTCATTTGAGCCGAAAAAATCCCTGGGTTTACCGGATATGAAATCTTGCTTGTAGGAAGACACAGAGACTTTGTTTTAACTATGATTCTGAAGGAAAATTCAGACCAGTGTTCTCATCCATGAAACATACTCTGTTTTAACGCAAGAAGCATGCTCTTCTTTCCATCGTCTCCAATACAGCGGGAAACATGAGCATGCCCAGAAAAAAAAGAACTGTGTTTCCTACTCATACGGACCATATCTAGTTGAACTCTGCTTATGAAACTGTAACAAACACCGCATCACTTACATAGATGCTCTATAGTTAATAGTGAAAATCGTGTTGGGTTCGAGAACTGTGTCATTTCATTTGAGCCGAAAAACCCCTGGGTTTACCGGAAAAGAACTCTTGCTTGTAGGAAGACAGAGGCTTTGGTTTAACTCCGTTTGTGAAGGGAAATTCAGACCAGTGTTCTCATCCATGAAACACCCTCTGTTTTAACGCAAGAAGCATCGTCTTCTTTCCAGAGTCTGCAATACAGCAAGAAATATGAGCATGTCCAGAAAAAAAGAACTGTGTTTCCTACTCATACGGACCATATCTAGTTGAACTCTGCTTATGAAACTGTAACAAACCACAGCATCTCTTACATAGATGCTCTTTAGTTAATAGTGAAAATCTTGTTGGGTTCTTGAACTAGGTAAATACATTTGAGCAAAAAAATCACTGGGTTTACCGGAAATGAAATCTTGCTTGTAGGAAGACACAGATCCTTTGGTTTCACTCCGTTTGTGAAGGGAAATTCAGACCAGTATTCTCATCCCTGAAACACCCTCTGTTGTAACACAAGAAGCATCATGTTTTGTCCAGAATCGGCAATACAGCAAGAAATATGAGCATGTCCAGAAAAAAGGAACTGTGTTTCCTACTCATACAGACCATATCTAGTTGAACTCTGCTTATGAAACTGTAACAAACCACAGCATGTGTTACATAGATGCCCTTTAGTTAATAGTGAAGTACGTGTTGGGTTCATGAACTGTGTAAAATTGTTTGAGCCGAAAAACCCCTGGGTTTACCGGAAATGAACTCTTGCTTGTAGGAAGACACAGACGCTTTGGTTTCACTCCGTTTGTGAAGGGAAATTCAGACCAGAGTTCTCATCCATGAAACCCACTCTGTTTTAACGCAAGAAGCATCGTCTTCTTTCTAGAGTCTCCAATACAGCAAGTAATCTGAGCATGTCCAGAAAAAAAGAACTATGTTTCCTACTCATATGGACCATATCTAGTTGAACTCTGCATATTAAACTGTAACAAATCCATAGCATCTCTTACATAGATGCTGTTTAGTTAATAGTGAAAATCGTGTTGGGTTCGTGAACTGGGTAAATTCATTTGAGCTGAAGAATCACTGGGTTTACCGGAAATGAACTCTTGCTTGTAGGAATACAAAGATCGTTTTATTTAACTCCGTTTGTGAAGGGAAATGCAGACCAGTGTTCTCATCCCTGAAACACCCTCTGTTGTAACACAAGAAGCATCATGTTTTGTCCAGAATCTGCGATACAGCAAGAAATAGGAGCATGTCCAGAAAAATGAACTGTGTTTCCTACTCATATGGACCATATATAGTTGAACTCTGCTTATGAAACTTTAACAAACCACAGCATCTCTTACATAGATGCTCTTTAGTTAATAGTGAAAATCTTGTTGGGTTCTTGAACTGTGTAAATACATTTGAGCCAAAAAATCACTGGGTTTACCGGAAATGAACTCTTGCTTGTAGGAAGACACAGAGCCCTGGTTTCACTCCGTTTGTGAAGGGAAATTCAGACCAGTATTCTCATTCATGAAACACCCTCTGTTTTAATGCAAGAAGCATCCTCTTCTTTCCAGAGTCTGCAATACAGCAAGTCATATGAGCATGTCCAGAAAAAATGAACTGTGTTTCCTAATAAAACGGACCATATCTAGTTGAACTCTGCTTATGAAACTGTAACAAACAACAGCATCTCTTACATAGATGCTCTTTAGGTAATAGTGAAAAACTTGGGTTCGTGAACTGTGTAAATTCATTTGAGCCGAAAAAAATCTGGGTTTACCGGAAATGAACTCTTGCTTGTAGGAAGACACAGAGAGTTTGGTTTAACTCCGTTTCTGAAGGAAAATCCAAAGCAGTGTTCTCATCCATGAAACATACTTTGTTTTAACGCAAGAAGCATGCTCTTCTATCCAGCGTCTCCAATACAGCAAGAAACATGAGCATGCACAGAAAAAAAGAACTGTGTTTCCTACTCATATGGACCATATCAAGTTGAACTCTGCTTATGAAACTGTAACAAACCACAGCATGTTTTACATAGATGCCCTTTAGTTAACAGTGAAAAACGTATTGGGTTCATGAACTGTGTAAATTCATTTGAGCCAAAAAGCCCCTGGGTTTACCGGAAATGAACTCTTGCTTGTAGGAAGACAGAGGGTTTGGTTTCACTCCATTTGTGAAGGGAAATTCAGACCAGAGTTCTCATCCATGAAACACACTCTGTTTTAACGCAAGAAGCATCCTCTTCTTTCCAGCATCTCTAATACATCAAGAAACATGAGCAGTCCCAGAAAAAAAGGACTGTGTTTCCTACTCATATGGACAATATCTAGTTGAAGTATGCTTATGAAACTCTAACACACCACAGCATCTCTTACATAGATGCTCTTTAGTTAATAGTGCAAAACGTGTTTTTTCCTGAATGTGTAAATTCATTTGAGCCGAAAAAATCCCTGGGTTTACCGGATATGAACTCTTGCTTTTAGGAAGACACAGAGACTTTGCTTTAACTACGTCTGAAGGAAAATTCAGACCAGTGTTCTCATCCATGAAACATACCCTGTTTTAACGCAAGAAGCATGCTCTTCTTTCCATCGTCTCCAATACAGCAGGAAACATGAGCATGCCCAGAAAAAAAGAACTGTGTTTCCTACTCATACGGACCATATCTAGTTGAACTCTGCTCATTAAACTGTAACAAACCACAGCATCTCTTACATAGATGCTGTTTAGTTAATAGTGAATATCGTGTTGGGTTCTTGAACTGTGTAAATTCATTTGAGCCGAAGAATCACTGGGTTTACCGGAAATGAACTCTTGGTTGTAGGAAGACAAAGAGCATTTTATTTAACTCTGTTTGTGAAGGGAAATTCAGACCAGTGTTCTCATCCCTGAAACACCCTCTGTTGTAACACAAGAAGCATCTTGTTTTGTGCAGAATCTGCAATACAGCAAGAAATATGAGCATGTCCAGAAAAAAAGAACTGTGTTTCCTACTCATACGGACCATATCTAGTTGATCCCTGCGAATATTACTGTAATAAACCACAGCATCTCTTACATAGATGCTCTTTAGTTAATAGTGAAAAACTTGGGTTCGTGAACTGTGTAAATTCACTTGAGCCGAAAAACCCCTGGGTTTACCGGAAATGAACTCTTGCTTGTAGGAAGACAGAGAGGCTTTGGTTTCACTCCGTTTGTGAAGGGAAATTCAGACCAGAGTTCTCATCCATGAAACCCACTCTGTTTTAACGCAAGAAGCATCCTCTTCTTTCCAGCGTCTCTAATACATCAAGAAACATGTGCATGCCCAGAAAAAAAGAATTGTGTTTCCTACTCATATGGACCATATCTAGTTGAACCTCGCTTATAAATCTGTAACAAACCACAGCATGTCTTACATAGATGCTCTTTAGTTAATAGTGAAAATTGTGTTGGGTTCGTGAACTGTGTAAATTCATTTGAGCCGAAAAATCACTGGGTTTACCGGAAATGAACTCTTGCTTGTAGGAAGACACAGAGACTTTGGTTTAACTCCGTTTGTGAAGGGAAATTCAGACCAGTGTTCTCATCTATGAAACACCCTCTGTTTTAACGCAAGAAGCATCGTCTTCTTTCCAGACTCTGCAATACATCAAGAAATATGAGCATGTCCAGAAAAAAAGAACTGTGTTTCCTACTCAGACAGACCATATCTAGTTGACCTCTGCTCATTAAAATGTAACAAACCATAGCATCTCTTACATAGATGCTGTTTAGTTAATAGTGAAAATCGTGTTGGGATTGTGAACTGTGTAAATTCATTTGAGCCGAAGAATCACTGGGTTTACCGGAAATGAACTCTTGCTTGTAGGAAGACAAAGAGCCTTTTATTTAACTCCGTTTGTGAAGGGAAATGCAGACCAGTGTTCTCATCCATGAAACACCCTCTGTTTTAACGCAAGAAGCATCGTCTTCTTTCTAGAGTCTGCAATACAGCAAGTAATATGAGCATGTCCAGAAAAAAAGAACTGTGTTTCCTACTCAGACGAACCATATCTAGTTGAACTCTGCTTATGAAACTGTAACAAACCACAGCATCTCTTACATAGATGCTCTTTAGTTAATAGTGAAAATCGTGTTGGGTTCGTGAACTGTGTAAATTCATTTGAGCCGAAGAATCACTGGGTTTACCGGAAATGAACTCTTGCTTGTAGGAATACAAATAGCCTTTTCTTTAACTCCGTTTGTGAAGGGAAATGCAGACCAGTGTTCTCATCCCTGAAACACCCTCTGTTGTAACACAAGAAGCATCATGTTTTGTCCAGAATCTGCAATACAGCAAGAAATATGAGCATGTCCAGAAAAATGAACTGTGTTTCCTACTCATATGGACCATATATAGTTGAACTCTGCTTATGAAACTTTAACAAACCACATCATCTCTTACATAGATGCTCTTTAGTTAATAGTGAAAATCTTGTTGGGTTCTTGAACTGTGTAAATACATTTGAGCCAAAAAATCAGTGGGTTTACCAGAAATGAACACTTGCTTGTAGGAAGACACAGAGCCTTTGGTTTCACTCCGTTTGTGAAGGTAAATTCAGACCAGTATTCTCATTCATGAAACACCCTCTGTTTTAACGCAAGAAGCATCCTCTTCTTTCCAGAGTCTGCAATACAGCAAGTAATATGAGCATGTCCAGAAAAAATGAACTGTGTTTCCTACTAAAACGGACCATATCTAGTTGAACTCTGCCTCTGAAACTGTAACAAACAACAGCATCTCTTACATAGATGCTCTTTAGGTAATAGTGAAAAACTTGGGTTCGTGAACTGTGTAAATTCATTTGAGCCGAAAAAAATCTGGGTTTACCGGAAATGAACTCTTGCTTGTAGGAAGACACAGAGAGTTTGGTTTAACTCCGTTTGTGAAGGAAAATCCAGCAGTGTTCTCATCCATGAAACATACTTTGTTTTAACGCAAGAAGCATGCTCTTCTATCCAGCGTCTCCAATACAGCAAGAAACATGAGCATGCACAGAAAAAAAGAACTGTGTTTCCTACTCATATGGACAATATCTAGTTGAACTATGCTTATGAAACTCTAACACACCACAGCATCTCTTACATAGATGCTCTTTAGTTAATAGTGTCAAACGTGTTTTTTCGTGAATGTGTAAATTCATTTGAGCCGAAAAAATCCCTGGGTTTACCGGATATGAACATTTGCTTTTAGGAAGACACAGAGACTTTGTTTTAACTACGTCTGAAGGAAAATTCAGACCAGTGTTCTCATCCAGGAAACATACTCTGTTTTAACGCAAGAAGCATGCTCTTCTTTACATCGTCTCCAATACAGCAAGAAACATGAGCATGCCCAGAAAAAAAGAACTGTGTTTCCTACTCACATGGACCATATCTAGTTGAACTCCGCTTATGAATCTGTAACAAACCACAGCATGTCTTACATAGATGCTCTTTAGTTAATAGTGAAAATTGTGTTGGGTTCGTGAACTGTGTAAATTCATTTGAGCTGAAAAATCACTGGGTTTAGCGGATATGAACTCTTGCTTGTAGGAAGACTCAGAGAATTTGGTTTCACTCGGTTTGTGAAGGGAAATTCAGACCAGTATTCTCATTCAAGAAACACCCTATGTTTTAACTCAAGAAGCATCGTCTTCTTTCCAGAGTCTGCAATAGAGCAAGTAATATGAGCATGTCCAGAAAAAAAGAACTGTGTTTCCTACTCAGACGAACCATATCTAGTTGAACTCTGCTTATGAAACTGTAACAAACCACAGCATCTCTTACATAGATGCTCTTTAGTTAATAGTGAAAAACGTGTTGGGTTCGAGAACTGTGTAAATTCATTTGAGCCAGAAAAATCACTGGGTTTAGCGGATATGAACTCTTGCTTGTAGGAAGACACAGAGACTTTGGTTTAACTCCGTTTGTGAAGGGAAATTCAGACCAGTGTTCTCATCCATGAAACACCCTCTGTTTTAACGCAAGAAGCATCGTCTTCTTTCCAGAGTCTGCAATATAGCAAGAAATATGAGCATGTCCAGAAAAAAAGAACTGTTTTTCCTACTCAGACGGACCATATCTAGTTGAACTCTGCTCATTAAACTGTAACGAACCATAGCATCTCTTACATAGATGCTGTTTAGTTAATAGTGAATATCGTGTTGGGTTCTTTAACTGTGTAAATTCATTTGAGCCGAAGAATCACTGGGTTTACCGTAAATGAACTCTTGCTTGTAGGAAGACAAAGAGCCTTTTATTTAACTCTGTTTGTGAAGGGAAATTCAGACCAGTGTTCTCATCCATGAAACACCCTCTGTTTTAACGCAAGAAGCATTGTCTTCTTTCCAGAGTCTGCAATACAGCAAGAAATATGTGCATGTCCAGAAAAAAAGAACTGTTTTTCCTACTCAGACGGACCATATCTAGTTGAACTCTGCTAATTAAACTGTAACAAACCATAGCATCTCTTACATAGATGCTGTTTAGTTAATAGTGAAAATCGTATTGGGTTCGTGAACTGTGTAAATTCATTTGAGCCGAAGAATCACTGGGTTTACCGGAAATGAACTCTTGCTTGTAGGAAGACAAAGAGCCTTTTATTTAACTCCGTTTGTGAAGGGAAATTCAGACCAGTGTTCTCATCCCTGAAACACCCTCTGTTGTAACACAAGAAGCATCATGTTTTGTCCAGAATCTGCAATACAGCAAGAAATATGAGCATGTCCAGAAAAAGGAACTGTGTTTCCTACTCATACAAACCATATATCCATATATAGTTGAACTCTGCTTATGAAACTTTAACAAACCACAGCATGTGTTACATAGAGGCTCTTTAGTTAATAGTGAAAAACGTGTTGGGTTCTTGAACTGTGTAAATTCATTTGAGCCCAAAAACCCCTGGGTTTACCGGAAATGAACTCTTGCTTGTAGGAAGACACAGAGGCTTTGGTTTCACTCCGTTTGTGAAGGGAAATTCAGGCCAGAGTTCTCATCCATGAAACTCACTCTGTTTTAACGCAAGAAGCATCCTCTTCTTTCCAGCGTCTCTAATACATCAGGACACATGAGAATGCCCAGAAAAAAAGAACTGTGTTTCCTACTCATATGGACCATATCTAGTTGAACCCTGCTAATGATACTGTAACAAAGCACAGCTTCTCTTACATAGATGCTCTTTAGTTAATAGTGAAAATCTTGTTGGGTTCTTGAACTGTGTAAATACATTCCAGCCAAAAAATCACTGGGTTTACCGGAAAAGAACTCTTGATTGTAGGAAGACACAGAGCATTTGGTTTCACTCCGTTTGTGAAGGGAAATTCAGACCAGTATTCTCATTCATGAAACACCCTCTGTTTTAACGCAAGAAGCATCCTCTTCGTTCCAGAGCCTGCAATACAGCAAGTAATATGAGCATGTCCAGAAAAAAAGAACTGTGTTTCCTACTCATACGGACCATATCTAGTTGAACTCTGCTTATGAAACTGTAACAAACCACAGAATCTCTTACATAGATGCTCTTTAGTTAATAGTGAAAAACTTGGGTTCGTGAACTGTGTAAATTCATTTGAGCCGCAAAAAAAACTGGGTTTACCGGAAATGAACTCTTGCATGTAGGAAGACACAGAGACTTTGGTTTAACTCCGTTTCTGAAGGAAAATTCAGACCAGTGTTCTCATCCATGAAACATACTCTGTTTTAACGCAAGAAGCATGCTCTTCTTTCCAGCGTCTCCAATACAGCAAGAAACACGAGCATGCACAGAAAAAAAGAACTGTGTTTCCTACTCAGACGGACCATATCTAGTTGAACTCTGCTTATGAAACTGTAACAAACCACAGCATGTGTTACATAGATGCCCTTTAGTTAATAGTGAAAAACGTGTTGGGTTCATGAACTGTGTAAATTCATTTGAGCCGAAAAACCCCTGGGTTTACCGGAAATGAACTCTTGCTTGTAGGAAGACACAGAGGCTTTGGTTTCACTCCGTTGGTGAAGGGAAATTCAGACCAGAGTTCTCATCCATGAAACCCACTCTGTTTTAACGCAAGAAGCATCCTCTTCTTTCCAGCATCTCTAGTACATCAAGAAACATGTGCATGCCCAGAAAAAAAGAACTGTGTTTCCTACTCATATGGACCATATCTAGTTGAACTCCGCTTATGAATCTGTAACAAACCACAGCATGTGTTACATAGATGCTCTTTAGTTAATAGTGAAAATCGTGTTGGGTTCGTGAACTGTGTAAATTCATTTGAGCCGAAAAATCACTGGGTTTACCGGAAATGAACTCTTGCTTGTAGGAAGACATAGAGACTTTGGTTTAACTCCGTTTGTGAAGGGAAATTCAGACCAGTGTTCTCATCCATGAAACACCCTCTGTTTTAACGCAAGAAGCATCGTCTTCTTTCCAGAGTCTGCAATAGAGCAAGTAATATGAACATGTCCAGAAAAAAAGAACTGTGTTTCCTACTCAGACGAACCATATCTGGTTGAACTCTGCTTATGAAACTGTAACAAACCACAGCATCTCTTACATAGATGCTCTTTAGTTAATAGTGAAAAACGTGTTGGGTTCGTGAACTGTGTAAATTCATTTGAGCCGAAAAATCACTGGGTTTAGCGGATATGAACTCTTGCTTGTAGGAAGACACAGAGACTTTGGTTTAACTCCGTTTGTGAAGGGAAATTCAGACCAGTGTTCTCATCCATGAAACATCCTCTGTTTTAACGCAAGAAGCATCGTCTTCTTTCCAGACTCTGCAATACATCAAGAAATATGAGCATGTCCAGAAAAAAAGAACTGTTTTTCCTACTCAGACGGACCATATCTAGTTGAACTGTGCTCATTAAACTGTAACAAACCATAGCATCTCTTACATAGATGCTGTTTAGTTAATAGTGAAAATCGTGTTGGGTTCGTGAACTGTGTAAATTCATTTGAGCCGAAGAATCACTGGGTTTACCAGAAAGGAACTCTTGCTTGTAGGAAGACAAAGAGCCTTTTATTTAACTCCGTTTGTGAAGGGAAATTCATACCTGTGTTCTCATCCCTGAAACACCCTCTGTTGTAACACAAGAAGCATCATGTTTTGTCCAGAATCTTCAATACAGCAAGAAATATGAGCATGTCCAGAAAAATGAACTGTGTTTCCTACTCATACAGACCATATATAGTTGAACTCTGCTTATGAAACTTTAACAAACCACAGCATGTGTTATATAGATGCCCTTTAGTTAAGAGTGAAAAACGTGTTGGGTTCTTGAACTGTGTAAATTCATTTGAGCCCAAAAACCCCTGGGTTTACCGGAAATGAACTCTTGCTTGTAGGAAGACACAGAGTCTTTGGTTTCACTCCGTTTGTGAAGAGAAATTCATTCCAGAGTTCTCATCTATGAAACTAACTCTGTTTTAACGCAAGAAGCATCCTCTTCTTTCCAGCATCTCTAATACATCAGGAAACATGAGCATGCCCAGAAAAAAAGAACTGTGTTTCCTAATCATACGGACCATATCTAGTTGAACCCTGCTTATGATACTGTAACAAACCACAGCTTCTCTTACATAGATGCTCTTTAGTTAATAGTGAAAATCTTGTTGGGTTCTTGAACTGTGTAAATACATTTGAGCCAAAAAATCACTGGGTTTACCGGAAATGAACTCTTGATTGTAGGAAGACACAGAGCATTTGGTTTCACTCCGTTTGTGAAGGGAAATTCAGACCAGTATTCTCATTCATGAAACACCCTCTGTTTTAACGCAAGAAGGATCCTCTTCGTTCCAGAGTCTGCAATACAGCAAGTAATATGAGCATGTCCAGAAAAAAAGAACTGTGTTTCCTACTCATACGGACCATATCTAGTTAAACTCTGCTTATGAAACTGTAACAAACCACAGCATCTCTTACATAGATGCTCTTTAGTTAATAGTGAAAAACTTGGGTTCGTGAACTGTGTAAATTCATTTGAGCCGAAAAAAAACTGGGTTTACCAGAAATGAACTCTTGCATGTAGGAAGACACAGAGACTTTGGTTTAACTCCGTTTCTGAAGGAAAATTCAGACCAGTGTTCTCATCCATGAAACATACTCTGTTTTAACGCAAGAAGCATGCTCTTCTTTCCAGCGTCTCCAATACAGCAAGAAACACGAGCATGCACAGAAAAAAAGAACTGTGTTTCCTACTCATACGGACCATATCTAGTTGAACTCTGCTTATGAAACTGTAACAAACCACAGCATGTGTTACATAGATGTCCTTTAGTTAATAGTGAAAAACGTGTTGGGTTCATGAACTGTGTAAATTCATTTGAGCCGAAAAACCCCTGGGTTTACCGGAAATGAACTCTTGCTTGTAGGAAGACACAGAGGCTTTGGTTTCACTCCGTTGGTGAAGGGAAATTCAGACCAGAGTTCTCATCCATGAAACCCACTCTTTTATCGCAAGAAGCATCCTCTTCTTTCCAGCATCTCTAGTACATCAGTAAACATGTGCATGCCCAGAAAAAAAGAACTGTGTTTCCTACTCATATGGACCATATATAGTTGAACTCTGCTTATGAAACTTTAACAAACCACAGCATGTGTTATATAGATGCTCTTTAGTTAAGAGTGAAAAACGTGTTGGGTTCTTGAACTGTGTAAATTCATTTGAGCCCAAAAACCCCTGGGTTTACCGGAAATGAACTCTTGCTTGTAGGAAGACACAGAGTCTTTGGTTTCACTCCGTTTGTGAAGAGAAATTCATTCCAGAGTTCTCATCTATGAAACTAACTCTGTTTTAACGCAAGAAGCATCCTCTTCTTTCCAGCATCTCTAATACATCAGGAAACATGAGCATGCCCAGAAAAAAAGAACTGTGTTTCCTAATCATACGGACCATATCTAGTTGAACCCTGCTTATGATACTGTAACAAACCACAGCTTCTCTTACATAGATGCTCATTAGTTAATAGTGAAAATCTTGTTGGGTTCTTGAACTGTGTAAATACATTTGAGCCAAAAAATCACTGGGTTTACCGGAAATGAACTCTTGATTGTAGGAAGACACAGAGCATTTGGTTTCACTCCGTTTGTGAACGGAAATTCAGACCAGTATTCTCATTCATGAAACACCCTCTGTTTTAACGCAAGAAGGATCCTCTTCGTTCCAGAGTCTGCAATACAGCAAGTAATATGAGCATGTCCAGAAAAAAAGAACTGTGTTTCCTACTCATACGGACCATATCTAGTTAAACTCTGCTTATGAAACTGTAACAAACCACAGCATCTCTTACATAGATGCTCTTTAGTTAATAGTGAAAAACTTGGGTTCGTGAACTGTGTAAATTCATTTGAGCCGAAAAAAAACTGGGTTTACCGGAAATGAACTCTTGCATGTAGGAAGACACAGAGACTTTGGTTTAACTCCGTTTCTGAAGGAAAATTCAGGCCAGTGTTCTCATCCATGAAACATACTCTGTTTTAACGCAAGAAGCATGCTCTTCTTTCCAGCGTCTCCAATACAGCAAGAAACACGAGCATGCACAGAAAAAAAGAACTGTGTTTCCTACTCATACGGACCATATCTAGTTGAACTCTGCTTATGAAACTGTAACAAACCACAGCATGTGTTACATAGATGCCCTTTAGTTAATAGTGAAAAACGTGTTGGGTTCATGAACTGTGTAAATTCATTTGAGCCGAAAAACCCCTGGGTTTACCGGAAATGAACTCTTGCTTGTAGGAAGACACAGAGGCTTTGGTTTCACTCCGTTGGTGAAGGGAAATTCAGACCAGAGTTCTCATCCATGAAACCCACTCTTTTAACACAAGAAGCAGACTCTTCTTTCCAGCATCTCTAGTACATCAAGAAACATGTGCATGCCCAGAAAAAAAGAACTGTGTTTCCTACTCATATGGACCATATCTAGTTGAACTCCGCTTATGAATCTGTAACAAACCACAGCATGTGTTACATAGATGCTCTTTAGTTAATAGTGAAAATCGTGTTGGGTTCGTGAACTGTGTAAATTCATTTGAGCCGAAAAATCACTGGGTTTACCGGAAATGAACTCTTGATTGTAGGAAGACATAGAGACTTTGGTTTAACTCCGTTTGTGAAGGGAAATTCAGACCAGTGTTCTCATCCATGAAACACCCTCTGTTTTAACGCAAGAAGCATCGTCTTCTTTCCAGAGTCTGCAATAGAGCAAGTAATATGAGCATGTCCAGAAAAAAAGAACTGTGTTTCCTACTCAGACGAACCATATCTGGTTGAACTCTGCTTATGAAACTGTAACAAACCACAGCATCTCTTACATAGATGCTCTTTAGTTAATAGTGAAAAACGTGTTGGGTTCGTGAACTGTGTAAATTCATTTGAGCCGAAAAATCACTGGGTTTAGCGGATATGAACTCTTGCTTGTAGGAAGACACAGAGACTTTGGTTTAACTCCGTTTGTGAAGGGAAATTCAGACCAGTGTTCTCATCCATGAAACATCCTCTGTTTTAACGCAAGAAGCATCGTCTTCTTTCCAGACTCTGCAATACATCAAGAAATATGAGCATGTCCAGAAAAAAAGAACTGTTTTTCCTACTCAGACGGACCATATCTAGTTGAACTATGCTCATTAAACTGTAACAAACCATAGCATCTCTTACATAGATGTTGTTTAGTTAATAGTGAAAATCGTGTTGGGTTCGTGAACTGTGTAAATTCATTTGAGCCGAAGAATCACTGGGTTTACCAGAAAGGAACTCTTGCTTGTAGGAAGACAAAGAGCCTTTTATTTAACTCCGTTTGTGAAGGGAAATTCATACCTGTGTTCTCATCCCTGAAACACCCTCTGTTGTAACACAAGAAGCATCATGTTTTGTCCAGAATCTTCAATACAGCAAGAAATATGAGCATGTCCAGAAAAATGAACTGTGTTTCCTACTCATACAGACCATATATAGTTGAACTCTGCTTATGAAACTTTAACAAACCACAGCATGTGTTATATAGATGCTCTTTAGTTAAGAGTGAAAAACGTGTTGGGTTCTTGAACTGTGTAAATTCATTTGAGCCCAAAAACCCCTGGGTTTACCGGAAATGAACTCTTGCTTGTAGGAAGACACAGAGTCTTTGGTTTCACTCCGTTTGTGAAGAGAAATTCATTCCAGAGTTCTCATCTATGAAACTAACTCTGTTTTAACGCAAGAAGCATCCTCTTCTTTCCAGCATCTCTAATACATCAGGAAACATGAGCATGCCCAGAAAAAAAGAACTGTGTTTCCTAATCATACGGACCATATCTAGTTGAACCCTGCTTATGATACTGTAACAAACCACAGCTTCTCTTACATAGATGCTCTTTAGTTAATAGTGAAAATCTTGTTGGGTTCTTGAACTGTGTAAATACATTTGAGCCAAAAAATCACTGGGTTTACCGGAAATGAACTCTTGATTGTAGGAAGACACAGAGCATTTGGTTTCACTCCGTTTGTGAAGGGAAATTCAGACCAGTATTCTCATTCATGAAACACCCTCTGTTTTAACGCAAGAAGGATCCTCTTCGTTCCAGAGTCTGCAATACAGCAAGTAATATGAGCATGTTCAGAAAAAAAGAACTGTGTTTCCTACTCATACGGACCATATCTAGTTAAACTCTGCTTATGAAACTGTAACAAACCACAGCATCTCTTACATAGATGCTCTTTAGTTAATAGTGAAAAACTTGGGTTCGTGAACTGTGTAAATTCATTTGATCCGAAAAAAAACTGGGTTTACCGGTAATGAACTCTTGCATGTAGGAAGACACAGAGACTTTGGTTTAACTCCGTTTCTGAAGGAAAATTCAGGCCAGTGTTCTCATCCATGAAACATACTCTGTTTTAACGCAAGAAGCATGCTCTTCTTTCCAGCGTCTCCAATACAGCAAGAAACACGAGCATGCACAGAAAAAAAGAACTGTGTTTCCTACTCATACGGACCATATCAGGTTGAACTCTGCTTATGAAACTGTAACAAACCACAGCATGTGTTACATAGATGCCCTTTAGTTAATAGTGAAAAACGTGTTGGGTTCATGAACTGTGTAAATTCATTTGAGCCGAAAAACCCCTGGGTTTACCGGAAATGAACTCTTGCTTGTAGGAAGACACAGAGGCTTTGGTTTCACTCCGTTGGTGAAGGGAAATTCAGACCAGAGTTCTCATCCATGAAACCCACTCTTTTAACGCAAGAAGCATCCTCTTCTTTCCAGCATCTCTAGTACATCAAGAAACATGTGCATGCCCAGAAAAAAAGAACTGTGTTTCCTACTCATATGGACCATATCTAGTTGAACTCCGCTTATGAATCTGTAACAAACCACAGCATGTGTTACATAGATGCTCTTTAGTTAATAGTGAAAATCGTGTTGGGTTCGTGAACTGTGTAAATTCATTTGAGCCGAAAAATCACTGGGTTTACCGGAAATGAACTCTTGCTTGTAGGAAGACATAGAGACTTTGGTTTAACTCCGTTTGTGAAGGGAAATTCAGACCAGTGTTCTCATCCATGAAACACCCTCTGTTTTAACGCAAGAAGCATCGTCTTCTTTCCAGAGTCTGCAATAGAGCAAGTAATATGAGCATGTCCAGAAAAAAAGAACTGTGTTTCCTACTCAGACGAACCATATCTGGTTGAAGTCTGCTTATGAAACTGTAACAAACCACAGCATCTCTTACATAGATGCTCTTTAGTTAATAGTGAAAAACGTGTTGGGTTCGTGAACTGTGTAAATTCATTTGAGCCGAAAAATCACTGGGTTTAGCGGATATGAACTCTTGCTTGTAGGAAGACACAGAGACTTTGGTTTAACTCCGTTTGTGAAGGGAAATTCAGACCAGTGTTCTCATCCATGAAACATCCTCTGTTTTAACGCAAGAAGCATCGTCTTCTTTCCAGACTCTGCAATACATCAAGAAATATGAGCATGTCCAGAAAAAAAGAACTGTTTTTCCTACTCAGACGGACCATATCTAGTTGAACTGTGCTCATTAAACTGTAACAAACCATAGCATCTCTTACATAGATGTTGTTTAGTTAATAGTGAAAATCGTGTTGGGTTCGTGAACTGTGTAAATTCATTTGAGCCGAAGAATCACTGGGTTTACCAGAAAGGAACTCTTGCTTGTAGGAAGACAAAGAGCCTTTTATTTAACTCCGTTTGTGAAGGGAAATTCATACCTGTGTTCTCATCCCTGAAACACCCTCTGTTGTAACACAAGAAGCATCATGTTTTGTCCAGAATCTTCAATACAGCAAGAAATATGAGCATGTCCAGAAAAATGAACTGTGTTTCCTACTCATACAGACCATATATAGTTGAACTCTGCTTATGAAACTTTAACAAACCACAGCATGTGTTATATAGATGCTCTTTAGTTAAGAGTGAAAAACGTGTTGGGTTCTTGAACTGTGTAAATTCATTTGAGCCCAAAAACCCCTGGGTTTACCGGAAATGAACTCTTGCTTGTAGGAAGACACAGAGTCTTTGGTTTCACTCCGTTTGTGAAGAGAAATTCATTCCAGAGTTCTCATCTATGAAACTAACTCTGTTTTAACGCAAGAAGCATCCTCTTCTTTCCAGCATCTCTAATACATCAGGAAACATGAGCATGCCCAGAAAAAAAGAACTGTGTTTCCTAATCATACGGACCATATCTAGTTGAACCCTGCTTATGATACTGTAACAAACCACAGCTTCTCTTACATAGATGCTCTTTAGTTAATAGTGAAAATCTTGTTGGGTTCTTGAACTGTGTAAATACATTTGAGCCAAAAAATCACTGGGTTTACCGGAAATGAACTCTTGATTGTAGGAAGACACAGAGCATTTGGTTTCACTCCGTTTGTGAAGGGAAATTCAGACCAGTATTCTCATTCATGAAACACCCTCTGTTTTAACGCAAGAAGGATCCTCTTCGTTCCAGAGTCTGCAATACAGCAAGTAATATGAGCATGTTCAGAAAAAAAGAACTGTGTTTCCTACTCATACGGACCATATCTAGTTAAACTCTGCTTATGAAACTGTAACAAACCACAGCATCTCTTACATAGATGCTCTTTAGTTAATAGTGAAAAACTTGGGTTCGTGAACTGTGTAAATTCATTTGATCCGAAAAAAAACTGGGTTTACCGGTAATGAACTCTTGCATGTAGGAAGACACAGAGACTTTGGTTTAACTCCGTTTCTGAAGGAAAATTCAGGCCAGTGTTCTCATCCATGAAACATACTCTGTTTTAACGCAAGAAGCATGCTCTTCTTTCCAGCGTCTCCAATACAGCAAGAAACACGAGCATGCACAGAAAAAAAGAACTGTGTTTCCTACTCATACGGACCATATCAGGTTGAACTCTGCTTATGAAACTGTAACAAACCACAGCATGTGTTACATAGATGCCCTTTAGTTAATAGTGAAAAACGTGTTGGGTTCATGAACTGTGTAAATTCATTTGAGCCGAAAAACCCCTGGGTTTACCGGAAATGAACTCTTGCTTGTAGGAAGACACAGAGGCTTTGGTTTCACTCCGTTGGTGAAGGGAAATTCAGACCAGAGTTCTCATCCATGAAACCCACTCTTTTAACGCAAGAAGCATCCTCTTCTTTCCAGCATCTCTAGTACATCAAGAAACATGTGCATGCCCAGAAAAAAAGAACTGTGTTTCCTACTCATATGGACCATATCTAGTTGAACTCCGCTTATGAATCTGTAACAAACCACAGCATGTGTTACATAGATGCTCTTTAGTTAATAGTGAAAATCGTGTTGGGTTCGTGAACTGTGTAAATTCATTTGAGCCGAAAAATCACTGGGTTTACCGGAAATGAACTCTTGCTTGTAGGAAGACATAGAGACTTTGGTTTAACTCCGTTTGTGAAGGGAAATTCAGACCAGTGTTCTCATCCATGAAACACCCTCTGTTTTAACGCAAGAAGCATCGTCTTCTTTCCAGAGTCTGCAATAGAGCAAGTAATATGAGCATGTCCAGAAAAAAAGAACTGTGTTTCCTACTCAGACGAACCATATCTGGTTGAACTCTGCTTATGAAACTGTAACAAACCACAGCATCTCTTACATAGATGCTCTTTAGTTAATAGTGAAAAACGTGTTGGGTTCGTGAACTGTGTAAATTCATTTGAGCCGAAAAATCACTGGGTTTAGCGGATATGAACTCTTGCTTGTAGGAAGACACAGAGACTTTGGTTTAACTCCGTTTGTGAAGGGAAATTCAGACCAGTGTTCTCATCCATGAAACATCCTCTGTTTTAACGCAAGAAGCATCGTCTTCTTTCCAGACTCTGCAATACATCAAGAAATATGAGCATGTCCAGAAAAAAAGAACTGTTTTTCCTACTCAGACGGACCATATCTAGTTGAACTGTGCTCATTAAACTGTAACAAACCATAGCATCTCTTACATAGATGCTGTTTAGTTAATAGTGAAAATCGTGTTGGGTTCGTGAACTGTGTAAATTCATTTGAGCCGAAGAATCACTGGGTTTACCAGAAAGGAACTCTTGCTTGTAGGAAGACAAAGAGCCTTTTATTTAACTCCGTTTGTGAAGGGAAATTCATACCTGTGTTCTCATCCCTGAAACACCCTCTGTTGTAACACAAGAAGCATCATGTTTTGTCCAGAATCTTCAATACAGCAAGAAATATGAGCATGTCCAGAAAAATGAACTGTGTTTCCTACTCATACAGACCATATATAGTTGAACTCTGCTTATGAAACTTTAACAAACCACAGCATGTGTTATATAGATGCTCTTTAGTTAAGAGTGAAAAACGTGTTGGGTTCTTGAACTGTGTAAATTCATTTGAGCCCCAAAACCCCTGGTTTTACCGGAAATGAACTCTTGCTTGTAGGAAGACACAGAGTCTTTGGTTTCACTCCGTTTGTGAAGAGAAATTCATTCCAGAGTTCTCATCTATGAAACTAACTCTGTTTTAACGCAAGAAGCATCCTCTTCTTTCCAGCATCTCTAATACATCAGGAAACATGAGCATGCCCAGAAAAAAGAACTGTGTTTCCTAATCATACGGACCATATCTAGTTGAACCCTGCTTATGATACTGTAACAAACCACAGCTTCTCTTACATAGATGCTCTTTAGTTAATAGTGAAAATCTTGTTGGGTTCTTGAACTGTGTAAATACATTTGAGCCAAAAAATCACTGGGTTTACCGGAAATGAACTCTTGATTGTAGGAAGACACAGATCATTTGGTTTCACTCCGTTTGTGAAGGGAAATTCAGACCAGTATTCTCATTCATGAAACACCCTCTGTTTTAACGCAAGAAGGATCCTCTTCGTTCCAGAGTCTGCAATACAGCAAGTAATATGAGCATGTCCAGAAAAAAAGAACTGTGTTTCCTACTCATACGGACCATATCTAGTTAAACTCTGCTTATGAAACTGTAACAAACCACAGCATCTCTTACATAGATGCTCTTTAGTTAATAGTGAAAAACTTGGGTTCGTGAACTGTGTAAATTCATTTGAGCCGAAAAAAAACTGGGTTTACCGGAAATGAACTCTTGCATGTAGGACGACAGAGAGACCTTGGTTTAACTCCGTTTCTGAAGGAAAATTCAGACCAGTGTTCTCATCCATGAAACATACTCTGTTTTAACGCAAGAAGCATGCTCTTCTTTCCAGCGTCTCCAATACAGCAAGAAACACGAGCATGCACAGAAAAAAAGAACTGTGTTTCCAACTCATACGGACCATATCTACTTGAACTCTGATTATGAAATTGTAACAAACACCAGCAGATCTTACATAGATGCTCTTTAGATAATAGTGAAAAACGTGTTGGGTTCGTGAACTGTGTAAATTCATTTGAGCCGAAAAATCACTGGTTTACAGGATATGAACTCTTGCTTTTGGGAAGACACAGAGACATTGGTTTAACTCCAATTCTGAAGGGAAATTCAGAACAGTGTTCTCATCCATGAAACACCCTCTGTTTTAACGCAAGAAGCATCCTCTTCGGTCCAGAGTCTGCAATACAGCAAGAAATATGAGCATGTCCAGAGAAAATGAACTGTGTTTCCAACTCACACGGACCATATCTACTTGAACTCTGATTATGAAACTGTAACAAACTACAGCATCTCTTCAATAGATGCTCTTTAGTTAATAGTGAAAAAATGTGTTGGGTTCGTGAACTGTGTAAATTCATTTGAGCCGAAAAATCACTGGGTTTACCGGAAATGAACTCTTGCTTGTAGGAAGACACAGAGACTTTGGTTTAACTCCGTTTCTGAAGGAAAATTCAGACCAGTGTTCTCATCCATGAAACATCCTCGGTTTAAACGCAAAAAGCATCCTCTTCCTTCCAGTGTCCACAATACAGCAAGAAATATGAGTATGTCCAGAAAAAAAGAACTGTGTTTCCTACTAGTACGGACCATATCTAGTTGAAATCTGCTTAAGAAACTGTAACAAACGACAGCATCTCTTACATAGATGCTCTTTAGTTAATAGTGAAAATCGTGTTGGGTTCAAGAACTGTGTAAATTCATTTGCGCCGAAAAATCACTGGTTTACCGGATATGAACTCTTGCTTGTAGGAAGACAAAGAGCCTTTGGTTTAACTCCGTTTGTGAAGGGAAATTCAGACCAGTGTTCTCATCCATGAAACACCCTCTGTTTTAACGCAAGAAGCATCCTCTTCGGTCCTGAGTCTGCAATACAGCAAGAAATATGAGCATGTCCAGAAAAAATGAACTGTGTTTCCAACTCATACGGACCATATCTACTTGAACTCTGATTATGAAACTGTAACAAACCACAGCATGTCTTACATACATGCTCTTTATTTAATAGTGAAAAACGTGTTGGGTTCCTGAACAGTGTGAATACATTTGAACCAAAAAATCACTGGGTTTACCAGAAATGAACTCTTGCTTGTAGGAAGACACATAGATTTTGGTTTAACTCTGTTTCTGAAGGAAAATTCAGACCAGTGTTCTCATCCATGAAACACCCTCTGTTTTAACGCAAGAAGCATCCTCTTCTTTCAAGCGTCTCTAATACAGCAAGAAACATGAGCATGCCCAGAAAAAAAAGAACTGTGTTTCCAACTGATATGGACATTATCAAGTTGAACTCTGCTTATGAAACTGTAACAAACCACAGCATGTGTTACATAGATGCTCTTTATTTAATAGTGAAAATCGTGTTGGGTTCAAGAACTGTGTAAATTCATTTGCGCCGAAAAATCACTGGTTTACCGGATATGAACTCTTGCTTGTAGAAGACAAAGAGCCTTTGGTTTAACTCCGTTTGTGAAGGGAAATTCAGACCAGTGTTCTCATCCATGAAACACCCTCTGTTTTAACGCAAGAAGCATCCTCTTCTGTCCAGAATATGCAATACAGCAAGAAATATGAGCATTTCCAGAAAAAATGAATTGAGTTTCCTACTCATACGGACCATATCTACTTGAACTCTGATTATGAAACTGTAACAAACTACAGCATCTCTTACATAGATGCTCTTTAGTTAATAGTGAAAAACGTGTTGGGTTCGTGAACTGTGTAAATTGATTAGAGCCGAAAAATCTCGGGGTTTACAGGAAATGAACTCTTGCTTGTAGGAAGACACAGAGACTTTGGTTTCACTCCGTTTGTCAAGGGAAATTCAGACCAGTGTTCCCATCCATGAAACATACTCTGTTTTAACGCAAGAAGCATGCTCTTCTTTCCAGCGTCTCCAATACAGCAAGAAACATGAGCATGCCCAGAAAAAAAGAACTGTGTTACTTACTCATACGGACCATGTCGAGTTAAACTCTGCTTATGAAACTGTAACAAACCACAGCATCTCTTACAAAAATGCTCTTTCATTTATAGTAAAGAACGTGTTGGGTTCCTGAACTGTGTAAATTCATTTGAGCCAAAAAATCACTGGTTTTCCCGGAAATGAACTCTTGCTTGTAGGAAGACACAGAGCATTTGGTTTAACTCCGTTTGTGAAGGGAAATTCAGACCAGACTTCTCATCCATGAAACACACTCTGTTTTAATGCAAGAAGCATGCTATTCTTTCCAGCATCTCTAATACAGCAAGAAACATGAGCATGCCCAGAAAAAAAGAACTGTGTTTCCTACTCATACAGACCATATCTGTTTGAACTCTGATCATTAAACTGTAACAAAACAAAGCATCTCTTAAATAGATGCTGTTTAGTTAATAGTGAAAATCGTGTTGGGTTCAAGAACTGTGTAAATTCACTTGCGTCGAAAAATCACTGGGTTTACCGTAAATGAACTCTTGGTTGTAGGAAGACAAAGAGCGTTTGGTTTAACTCCGTTTGTGAAGGGAAATTCAGACCAGTGTTCTCATCCATGAAACACCCTCAGTTTTAACGCAAGAAGCATCCTCTTCTGTCCAGAGTCTGCAATACAGCAAGAAATATGAGCATGTCCAGAAAAAATGAACTGTGTTTCCAACTCATACGGACCATATCTACTTGAACTCTGATTATGAAACTGTAACAAACTACAGCATCTCTTACATAGATGCTCTTTAGTTAATAGTAAAAAATGTGTTGGGTTAATGAACTGTGTAAATTCATTTGAGCCGAAAAATTACTGGGCTTAACAGAAATGAACTCTTGCTTGTAGGAAGACACATAGCCTTTGGTTTAACTCCGTTTCTGATGGAAAATTAAGACCGGTGTTCTCATCCATGAAACATACTCTGTTTTAACGCGAGAAGCATGCTCGTCTTTCCAGCATCTCCAATACAGCAAGAAACATGAGCATGCCCAGAAAAAAAGAACTGTGTTTCCAACTAATACGTTCCATATCTAGTTGAAATCTGCTTAAGGAACTGTAACAAACGACAGCATCTCTTACCTAGATGCTCTTTAGTTAATACTGAAAAACGTGTTGGGTTTGTGAACTGTGTAAATTCATTTGAGCCGAAAAATCACTGGTTTACCGAATATGAACTCTTGCTTTTGGGAAGACACAGAGCCTTTGGTTTAACTCCGTTTGTGAAGGGAAATTCAGAGCAGTGTTCTCATCCATGAAACACCCTCTGTTTTAACGCAAGTAGCATCCTCTTCTTTCCAGCATCTCTAATACAGCAAGAAACATGAGCATGCCCAGAAAAAAAGAACTGTATTTCCTGCTCATACGGACCATATCTAGTTGAACTCCGCTTATGAAACTGTAACAAACCACAGCATCTCTTACAAAATTGCTCTTTCATTTATAGTGAAAAACGTGTTGGGTACCTGAACTGTGTAAATTCATTGAGCCAAAAAATCACTGGTTTTACTGGAAATGAACTCTTGCTTGTAGGAAGACACAGAGCCTTTGGTTTAACTCCGTTTGTGAAGGGAAATTCAGAGCAGTGTTCTCATCCATGAACCACCCTCTGTTTTAATGCAAGAAGCATCCTCTTCTTTCCAGACTCTGCAATACAGCAAGAAATATGAGCCTGTCCAGAAAAAAAGCAGTGTGTTTCCTACTCATACGGACCATATCTAGTTGAAATCTGATTATGAAACTGTAACAAACTACAGCATCTCCTACATAGATGCTCTTTAGTTAATAGTGAAAAAATGTGTTGGGTTCATGAACTGTGTAAATTCATTTGAGCCGAAAAATCACTGGGCTTACCGGAAATGAACTCTTGCTTGTAGGAAGACACAGAGCCTTTGGTTTCACTCCGTTTGTCAAGGGAATTTCAGACCAGTGTTCTCATCCATGAAACATACTCTGTTTTAACGCAAGAAGCATGCTCTTCTTTCCAGCGTCTCCAATACAGCAAGAAACATGAGCATGCCCAGAAAAAAAGAACTGTGTTTCTTACTCATACGGACCATATCGAGTTAAACTCTGCTTATGAAACTGTAACAAACCACAGCATCTCTTACATAGATGCTCTTTAGTTAATAGTGAAAAACGTGTTGGGTACATGAACTGTGTAAATTCATTTGAGCCGAAAAATCACTGGGTTTACCGGAAATGAACTCTGGCTTGTAGGAAGACACATAGACCTTGGTTTCACTCCATTTCTTAAGGAAAATTCAGACCAGTGTTCTCATCCATGAAACACCCTCTGTTTTAACGCAAGAAGCATCCTGTTCTTTACAGCGTCTCTAATACAGCAAGAAACATGATCATGCCCAGAAAAAAGGAACTGTGTTTCCTACTCATACGGACCATATCTAGTTGAACTCTGATCATGAAACTGTAACAAAGCAAAGCATCTATTACATAGATGCTCTTTAGTTAATAGTGAAAATTGTGTTGGGTTCAAGAACTGTGTAAATTCACTTGAGTCGAAAAATCACTGGGTTTACCGTACATGAACTCTTGCTTGTAGGAAGACAAAGAGCCTTTGGTTTAACTCCGTTTGTGAAGGGAAATTCAGACCAGTGTTCTCATCCATGAAACACCCTCTGTTTTAACGCAAGAAGCATCCTCTTCGTTCCAGAATCTGCAATACAGTAAGAAATATGAGCATGTCCAGAAAAAATGAACTGTGTTTCCAACTCATACGGACCATATCTACTTGAACTCTGATTATGAAACTGTAACAAACTACAGCATCTCTTACATAGATGCTCTTTAGTTAATAGTGAAAAAATGTGTTGGGTTCGTGAACTGTGTAAATTCATTTGAGCCGAAAAATCACTGGGCTTACCGGAAATGAACTCTTGCTTGTAGGAAGACACAGAGCCTTTGGTTTCACTCCGTTGGTCAAGGGAAATTCAGACCAGTGTTCTCATCCATGAAACATACTCCGTTTTAACGCAAGAAGCATGCTCTTCTTTCCAGCGTCTCCAATACAGCAAGAAACATGAGCATGCCCAGAAAAAAAGAACTGTGTTTCTTACTCATACAGACCATATCGAGTTAAACTCTGCTTATGAAACTGTAACAAACCACAGCATCTCTTACAAAAATGCTCTTTCATTTATAGTGAAAAACGTGTTGGGTTCCTGAACTGTGTAAATTCATTTGAGCCAAAAAATCACTTGTTTTACCAGAAATGAACTCTTGCTTGTAGGAAGACACAGAGCCTTTGGTTTAACTCTGTTTGTGAAGGGAAATTCAGAGCAGTGTTCTCATCCATGAAACATCCTCGGTTTAAACGCAAAAAGCATCCTCTTCCTTCCAGAGTCCACAATACAGCAAGAAATATGAGTATGTCCAGAATAAAAGAACTGTGTTTCCTACTAGTACGGATCATATCTAGTTGAAATCTGCTTAAGAAACTGTAACAAACGACAGCATCTCTTACATAGATGCTCTTTAGTTAATAGTGAAAAATGTGTTGGGTTCATGAACTGTGTAAATTCATTTGAGAAAAAAACCTTGGGTTTACCGGAAAGGAACTCTTGCTTGTAGGAAGACACAGAGGCTTTGGTTTAACTCCGTTTGTGAAGGGAAATTCAGACCAGACTTCTCATCCATGAAACACACTCTGTTTTAACGCGAGAAGCATGCTATTCTTTCCAGCGTCTCCAATACAGCAAGAAACATGAGCATGCCCTGAAAAAAAAGAACTGTGTTTCCAACTGATACGGACATTATCAAGTTGAACTCTGCTTATGAAACTGTAACAAACCACAGCTTGTCTTACATAGATGCTCTTTAGTTAATAGTGAAAAAACGTGTTGGGTTCGTGAACTGTGTAAATACATTTGAGCCGAAAAATCACTGGGTTTACCGGAAATGAACTCTTGCTTGTAGGAAGACACATAGACTTTGGTTTAACTCCGTTTCTGAAGGACAGTTCAGACCAGTGTTCTCATCCATGAAACACCCTCTGTTTTAACGCAAGAAGCATCCTCTTCTTTCAAGCGTCTGTAATACATCAAGAAATATGAGCATGCCCAGAAAAAAAGAACTGTGTTTCCTGCTCATACGGACCATATCTAGTTGAACTCCGCTTATGAAATTGTAACAAACTACAGCATCTCTTACACAGATGCTCTTTAGTTAATAGTGAAAATCGTGTTGGGTTCAAGAACTGTGTGAATTCATTTGAGCCGAAAAATCAGTGGGTTTGCCAGAAATGAACTCTTGCTTGTAGGAAGACACAGAGACTTTGGTTTCACTCCGTTTGTCAAGGGAAATTCAGACCAGTGTTCTCATCCATGAAACATACTCTGTTTTAACGCAAGAAGCATGCTCTTCTTTCCAGCGCCTCCAATACAGCAAGAAACATGAGCATGCCCAGAAAAAAAGAACTGTGTTACTTACTCATACGGACCATGTCGAGTTAAACTCTGCTTATGAAACTGTAACAAACCACAGCATCTCTTACAAAAATGCTCTTTCATTTATAGTAAAAAACGTGTTGGGTTCCTGAACTGTGTAAATTCATTTGAGCCAAAAAATCACTGGTTTTCCCGGAAATGAACTCTTGCTTGTAGGAAGACACAGAGCATTCGGTTTAACTCCGTTTGTGAAGGGAAATTCAGACCAGACTTCTCATCCATGAAACACACTCTGTTTTAATGCAAGAAGCATGCTATTCTTTCCAGCATCTCTAATACAGCAAGAAACATGAGCATGCCCAGAAAAAAAGAACTGTGTTTCCTACTCATACAGACCATATCTGTTTGAACTCTGATCATTAAACTGTAACAAAACAAAGCATCTCTTAAATAGATGCTGTTTAGTTAATAGTGAAAATCGTTTTGGGTTCAAGAACTGTGTAAATTCACTTGCGTCGAAAAATCACTGGGTTTACCGTAAATGAACTCTTGGTTGTAGGAAGACAAAGAGCCTTTGGTTTAACTCCGTTTGTGAAGGGAAATTCAGACCAGTGTTCTCATCCATGAAACATACTCTGTTTTAACGCGAGAAGCATGCTCGTCTTTCCAGCATCTCCAATACAGCAAGAAACATGAGCATGCCCAGAAAAAAATAACTGTGTTTCCAACTAATACGTTCCATATCTAGTTGAAATCTGCTTAAGGAACTGTAACAAACGACAGCATCTCTTACCTAGATGCTCTTTAGTTAATACTGAAAAACGTGTTGGGTTTGTGAACTGTGTGAATTCATTTGAGCCGAAAAATCACTGGTTTACCGGATATGAACTCTTGCTTTTGGGAAGACACAGAGCCTTTGGTTTAACTCCGTTTGTGAAGGGAAATTCAGAGCAGTGTTCTCATCCATGAAACACCCTCTGTTTTAACGCAAGAAGCATCCTCTTCTTTCCAGACTCTGCAATACAGCAAGAAATATGAGCCTGTCCAGAAAAAAAGCAGTGTGTTTCCTACTCATACGGACCATATCTAGTTGAAATCTGATTATGAAACTGTAACAAACTACAGCATCTCCTACATAGATGCTCTTTAGTTAATAGTGAAAAAATGTGTTGGGTTCATGAACTGTGTAAATTCATTTGAGCCGAAAAATCACTGGGCTTACCGGAAATGAACTCTTGCTTGTAGGAAGACACAGAGCCTTTGGTTTCACTCCGTTTGTCAAGGGAAATACAGACCAGTGTTCTCATCCATGAAACATACTCTGTTTTAACGCAAGAAGCATGCTCTTCTTTCCAGCGTCTCCAATACAGCAAGAAACATGAGCATGCCCAGAAAAAAAGAACTGTGTTTCTTACTCATATGGACCATATCGAGTTAAACTCTGCTTATGAAACTGTAACAAACCACAGCATCTCTTACATAGATGCTCTTTAGTTAATAGTGAAAAACGTGTTGGGTACATGAACTGTGTAAATTCATTTGAGCCGAAAAATCACTGGGTTTACCGGAAATGAACTCTGGCTTGTAGGAAGACACATAGACCTTGGTTTCACTCCGTTTCTTAAGGAAAATTCAGACCAGTGTTCTCATCCATGAAACACCCTCTGTTTTAACGCAAGAAGCATCCTGTTCTTTACAGTGTCTCTAATACAGCAAGAAACATGAGCATGCCCAGAAAAAGGAACTGTGTTTCCTACTCATACGGACCATATCTAGTTGAACTCTGATCATTAAACTGTAACAAAGCAAAGCATCTATTACATAGATGCTGTTTAGTTAATAGTGAAAATTGTGTTGGGTTCAAGAACTGTGTAAATTCACTTGAGTCGAAAAATCACTGGGTTTACCGTACATGAACTCTTGCTTGTAGGAAGACAAAGAGCCTTTGGTTTAACTCCGTTTGTGAAGTGAAATGCAGACCAGTGTTCTCATCCATGAAACACCCTCTGTTTTAACGCAAGAAGCATCCTCTTCGTTCCAGAATCTGCAATACAGCAAGAAATATGAGCATGTCCAGAAAAAATGAACTGTGTTTCCAACTCATACGGACCATATCTACTTGAACTCTGATTATGAAACTGTAACAAACTACAGCATCTCTTACATAGATGCTCTTTAGTTAATAGTGAAAAAATGTGTTGGGTTCGTGAACTGTGTAAATTCATTTGAGCCGAAAAATCACTGGGCTTACCGGAAATGAACTCTTGCTTGTAGGAAGACACAGAGCCTTTGGTTTCACTCCGTTTGTCAAGGGAAATTCAGACCAGTGTTCTCATACATGAAACATACTCTATTTTAACGCAAGAAGCATGCTCTTCTTTCCAGCGTCTCCAATACAGCAAGAAACATGAGCATGCCCAGAAAAAAAGAACTGTGTTTCTTACTCATACGGACCATATCGAGTTAAACTCTGCTTATGAAACTGTAACAAACCACAGCATCTCTTACAAAAATGCTCTTTCATTTATAGTGAAAAACGTGTTGGGTTCCTGAACTGTGTAAATTCATTTGAGCCAAAAAATCACTTGTTTTACCAGAAATGAACTCTTGCTTGTAGGAAGACACAGAGCCTTTGGTTTAACTCTGTTTGTGAAGGGAAATTCAGAGCAGTGTTCTCATCCATGAAACACCCTCTGTTTTAACGCAAGAAGCATCCTCTTCTTTCAGACTCTGCAATACAGCAAGAAATTTGAGCATGTCCAGAAAAAAAGCAGTGCGTTTCCTACTCATATGGACAATATCTAGTTGAACTCTGCTTATGAAACTGTAACAAACCACAGCATCTCTTACATAGATGCTCTTTAGTTAATAGTGATAAACGTGTTGGGTCCGTGAACTGTGTAAATTCATTTGTGCCGAAAAATCACTGGGTTTACCGGAAATGAACTCTTGCTTGTAGGAAGACACAGAGGCTTTGGTTTCACTCCGTTTGTCAAGGGAAATTCAGACCAGTGTTCTCATCCATGAAACATACTCTGTTTTAACGCAAGAAGCATGCTCTTCTTTCCAGCGTCTCCAATACAGCAAGAAACATGAGCATGCCCAGAAAAAAAGAACTGTGTTTCTTACTCATACGGACCATATCGAGTTAAACTCTGCTTATGAAACTGTAACAAACCACAGCATCTCTTACATAGATGCTCTTTAGTTAATAGTGAAAAACGTGTTGGGTACATGAACTGTGTAAATTCATTTGAGCCGAAAAATCACTGGGTTTACCGGAAATGAACTCTGGCTTGTAGGAAGACACATAGACCTTGGTTTCACTCCGTTTCTTAAGGAAAATTCAGACCAGTGTTCTCATCCATGAAACACCCTCTGTTTTAACGCAAGAAGCATCCTGTTCTTTACAGCGTCTCTAATACAGCAAGAAACATGAGCATGCCCAGAAAAAAGGAACTGTGTTTCCTATTCATACGGACCATATCTAGTTGAACTCTGATCATTAAACTGTAACAAAGCAAAGCATCTATTACATAGATGCTGTTTAGTTAATAGTGAAAATTGTGTTGGGTTCAAGAACTGTGTAAATTCACTTGAGTCGAAAAATCACTGGGTTTACCGTACATGAACTCTTGCTTGTAGGAAGACAAAGAGCCTTTGGTTTAACTCCGTTTGTGAAGGGAAATTCAAACCAGTGTTCTCATCCATGAAACACCCTCTGTTTTAACGCAAGAAGCATCCTCTTCGTTCCAGAATCTGCAATACAGCAAGAAATATGAGCATGTCCAGAAAAAATGAACTGTGTTTCCAACTCATACGGACCATATCTACTTGAACTCTGATTATGAAACTGTAACAAACTACAGCATCTCTTACATAGATGCTCTTTAGTTAATAGTGAAAAAATGTGTTGGGTTCGTGAACTGTGTAAATTCATTTGAGCCAAAAAATCACTGGGCTTACCGGAAATGAACTCTTGCTTGTAGGAAGACACAGAGCCTTTGGTTTCACTCCGTTTGTCAAGGGAAATTCAGACCAGTGTTCTCATCCATGAAACATACTCTGTTTTAACGCAAGAAGCATGCTCTTCTTTCCAGCATCTCCAATACAGCAAGAAACATGAGCATGCCCAGAAAAAAAGAACTGTGTTTCTTACTCATACGGACCATATCGAGTTAAACTCTGCTTATGAAACTGTAACAAACCACAGCATCTCTTACAAAAATGCTCTTTCATTTATAGTGAAAAACGTGTTGGGTTCCTGAACTGTGTAAATTCATTTGAGCCAAAAAATCACTTGTTTTACCAGAAATGAACGCTTGCTTGTAGGAAGACACAGAGCCTTTGGTTTAACTCTGTTTGTGAAGGGAAATTCAGAGCAGTGTTCTCATCCATGAAACACCCTCTGTTTTGACGCAAGAAGCATCCTCTTCTTTCAGACTCTGCAATACAGCAAGAAATTTGAGCATGTCCAGAAAAAAAGCAGTGCGTTTCCTACTCATATGGACCATATCTAGTTGAACTCTGCTTATGAAACTGTAACAAACCGCAGCATCTCTTACATAGATGCTCTTTAGTTAATAGTGATAAACGTGTTGGGTCCGTGAACTGTGTAAATTCATTTGTGCCGAAAAATCACTGGGTTTACCGGAAATGAACTCTTGCTTGTAGGAAGACACAGAGGCTTTGGTTTAACTCCGTTTGTGAAGGGAAATTCAGACCAGACTTCTCATCCATGAAACACACTCTGTTTTTACGCGAGAAGCATGCTATTCTTTCCAGCGTCTCCAATACCCCAAGAAACATGAGCATGCCCTGAAAAAAAAGAACTGTGTTTCCAACTGATACGGACATTATCAAGTTGAACTCTGCTTATGAAACTGTAACAAACCACAGCATGTGTTACATAGATGCTCTTTAGTTAATAGTGAAAAATTTGTTGGGTTCATGAACTGTGTAAATTCATTTGAGAAAAAAACCCTGGGTTTACCGGAAAGGAACTCTTGCTTGTAGGAAGACACAGAGGCTTTGGTTTTACTCCGTTTGTGACGCGAAATTTAGACCAGACTTCTCATCCATGAAACACACTCTGGTTTAACGCAAGAAGCATGCTATTCTTTCCAGCATCTCTAATACAGCAAGAAACATGAGCATGCCCAGAAAAAAAGAACTGTGTTTCCTACTCATACAGACCATATCTACTTGAACTCTGATCATTAAACTGTAACAAACTACAGCATCTCTTACATAGATGCTCTTTAGTTAATAGTGAAAAAATGTGTTGGGTTCGTGAACTGTGTAAATTCATTTGAGCCGAAAAATCACTGGGATTACCGGAATTGAACTCTTGCTTGTAGGAAGAAACAGAGACTTTGGTTTAACTATGTGTCTGAAGGAAAATTCAGACCAGACTTCTCATCCATGAAACACCCTCTGTTTTAACGCAAAAAGCATCCTCTTCCTTCCAGAGTCCACAATACAGCAAGAAATATGAGTATATCCAGAAAAAAAGAACTGTGTTTCCTACTAGTACGGACCATATCTAGTTGAAATCTGCTTAAGAAACTGTAACAAACGACAGCATCTCTTACATAGATGCTCTTTAGTTAATAGTGAAAAACGTGTTAGGTTTGTGGACTGTGTAAATTCATTTGAGCCGAAAAATCACTGGTTTACCGGATATGAACTCTTGCTTGTAGGAAGACACAGAGACTTTGGTTTTACTCTGATTCTGAAGGAAAATTCAGACCATTGTTCTAATCCATGAAACATACTCTGTTTTAACGCAAGAAGCATGCTATTCTTTCCAGTGTCTCCAATACAGCAAGAAATATGAGCATGCCCAGAAAAAAAGAACTGTGTTTCTTACTCATATGGACCATATCGAGTTAAACTCTGCTTATGAAACTGTAAAAAACCACAGCATCTCTTACAAAACTGCTCTTTCATTTATAGTGAAAAACGAGTTGGGTTCCTGAACTGTGTAAATTCATTTGATCCGAAAAATCACTGGGTTTACCAGAATTGAACTCTTGCTTGTAGGAAGACACAGAGACTTTGGTTTAACTATGTGTCTGAAGGAAAATTCAGACCAGTGTTCTCATCCATGAAACACCCTCTGTTTTATCGCAAAAAGCATCCTCTTCCTTCCAGAGTCCACAATACAGCAAGAAATATGAGTATGTCCAGAAAAAAAGAACTGTGTTTCCTACTAGTACGGACCATATCTAGTTGAAATCTGCTTAAGAAACTGTAAAAAATGACAGCATCTCTTACATAGATGCTCTTTACTTAATAGTGAAAAACGTGTTAGGTTTGTGGACTGTGTAAATTCATTTGAGCCGAAAAATCACTGGTTTATCGGATATGAACTCTTGCTTGTAGGAAGACACAGAGGCTTTGGTTTTACTCCGATTCTGAAGGAAAATTCAGACCAGTGTTCTAATCCATGAAAAATACTCTGTTTTAACCCAGGAAGCATGCTCTTCTTTCCAGCGTCTGTAATACATCAAGAAACATGAGCATGCCCAGAAAAAAAGAACTATTTTTCCTACTCATACGGTCCATATCTAGTTGTACTCTGCTTATGAAACTGTAACAAACCACAGCATCTCTTACATAGATGCTCTTTAGTTAATAGTGAAAATCGTGTTGGGTTCATGAACTGTGTAAATTCATTTGAGAAAAAAACCTTGGGTTTACCGGAAAGGAACTCTTGCTTGTGGGAAGACACAGAGGCTTTGGTTTAACTCCGTTTGTGAAGGGAAATTCAGACCAGACTTCTCATCCATGAAACACACTCTGTTTTAACGCGAGAAGCATGCTATTCTGTCCAGCGTCTCCAATACAGCAAGAAACATGAGCATGCCCTGAAAAAAAAGAACTGTGTTTCCAACTGATACGGACATTATCAAGTTGAACTCTGCTTATGAAACTGTAACAAACCACAGCATGTCTTACATAGATGCTCTTTAGTTAATAGTGAAAAAACGTGTTGGGTTCGTGAACTGTGTAAATACATTTGAGCCGAAAAATCACTGGGTTTACCGGAAATGAACTCTTGCTTGTAGGAAGACACATAGACTTTGGTTTAACTCCGTTTCTGAAGGACAATTCAGACCAGTGTTCTCATCCATGAAACACCCTCTGTTTTAACGCAAGAAGCATCCTCTTCTTTCAAGCGTCTGTAATACATCAAGAAATATGAGCATGCCAAGAAAAAAAGAACTGTGTTTCCTGCTCATACGGACCATATCTAGTTGAACTCCGCTTATGAAATTGTAACAAACTACAGCATCTCTTACACAGATGCTCTTTAGTTAATAGTGAAAATCGTGTTGGGTTCAAGAACTGTGTGAAATCATTTGAGCCGAAAAATCAGTGGGTTTGCCGGAAATGAACTCTTGCTTGTAGGAAGACACAGAGACTTTGGTTTCACTCCGTTTGTCAAGGGAAATTCAGACCAGTGTTCTCATCCATGAAACATACTCTGTTTTAACGCAAGAAGCATGCTCTTCTTTCCAGCGCCTCCAATACAGCAAGAAACATGAGCATGCCCAGAAAAAAAGAACTGTGTTACTTACTCATACGGACCATGTCGAGTTAAACTCTGCTTATGAAACTGTAACAAACCACAGCATCTCTTACAAAAATGCTCTTTCATTTATAGTAAAAAACGTGTTGGGTTCCTGAACTGTGTAAATTCATTTGAGCCAAAAAATCACTGGTTTTCCCGGAAATGAACTCTTGCTTGTAGGAAGACACAGAGCATTTGGTTTAACTCCGTTTGTGAAGGGAAATTCAGACCAGACTTCTCATCCATGAAACACACTCTGTTTTAATGCAAGAAGCATGCTATTCTTTCCAGCATCTCTAATACAGCAAGAAACATGAGCATGCCCAGAAAAAAAGAACTGTGTTTCCTACTCATACAGACCATATCTGTTTGAACTCTGATCATTAAACTGTAACAAAACAAAGCATCTCTTAAATAGATGCTGTTTAGTTAATAGTGAAAATCGTGTTGGGTTCAAGAACTGTGTAAATTCACTTGCGTCGAAAAATCACTGGGTTTACCGTAAATGAACTCTTGGTTGTAGGAAGACAAAGAGCCTTTGGTTTTACTCCGTTTGTGAAGGGAAATTCAGACCAGTGTTCTCATACATGAAACACCCTCAGTTTTAACGCAAGAAGCATCCTCTTCTGTCCAGAGTCTGCAATACAGCAAGAAATATGAGCATGTCCAGAAAAAATGAACTGTGTTTCCAACTCATACGGACCATATCTACTTGAACTCTGATTATGAAACTGTAACAAACTACAGCATCTCTTACATAGATGCTCTTTAGTTAATAGTGAAATAATGTGTTGGGTTAGTGAACTGTGTAAATTCATTTGAGCCGAAAAATTACTGGGCTTAACAGAAATGAACTCTTGCTTGTAGGAAGACACATAGCCTTTGGTTTAACTCCGTTTCTGATGGAAAATTAAGACCGGTGTTCTCATCCATGAAACATACTCTGTTTTAACGCGAGAAGCATGCTCGTCTTTCCAGCATCTCCAATATAGCAAGAAACATGAGCATGCCCAGAAAAAAAGAACTGTGTTTCCAACTAATACGTTCCATATCTAGTTGAAATCTGTTTAAGGAACTGTAACAAACGACAGCATCTCTTACCTAGATGCTCTTTAGTTAATACTGAAAAACGTGTTGGGTTTGTGAACTGTGTGAATTCATTTGAGCCGAAAAATCACTGGTTTACCGGATATGAACTCTTGCTTTTGGGAAGACACAGAGCCTTTGGTTTAACTCCGTTTGTGAAGGGAAATTCAGAGCAGTGTTCTCATCCATGAAACACCCTCTGTTTTAACGCAAGTAGCATCCTCTTCTTTCCAGCATCTCTAATACAGCAAGAAACATGAGCATGCCCAGAAAAAAAGAACTGTATTTCCTGCTCATACGGATCATATCTAGTTGAACTCCGCTTATGAAACTGTAACAAACCACAGCATCTCTTACAAAATTGCTCTTTCATTTATAGTGAAAAACGTGTTGGGTACCTGAACTGTGTAAATTCATTGAGCCAAAAAATCACTGGTTTTACTGGAAATGAACTCTTGCTTGTAGGAAGACACAGAGCCTTTGGTTTAACTCCGTTTGTGAAGGGAAATTCAGAGCAGTGTTCTCATCCATGAAACACCCTCTGTTTTAACGCAAGAAGCATCCTCTTCTTTCCAGACTCTGCAATACAGCAAGAAATATGAGCCTGTCCAGAAAAAAAGCAGTGTGTTTCCTACTCATACGGACCATATCTAGTTGAAATCTGATTATGAAACTGTAACAAACTACAGCATCTCCTACATAGATGCTCTTTAGTTAATAGTGAAAAAATGTGTTGGGTTCGTGAACTGTGTAAATTCATTTGAGCCAAAAAATCACTGGGCTTACCGGAAATGAACTCTTGCTTGTAGGAAGACACAGAGCCTTTGGTTTCACTCCGTTTGTCAAGGGAAATTCAGACCAGTGTTCTCATCCATGAAACATACTCTGTTTTAACGCAAGAAGCATGCTCTTCTTTCCAGCGTCTCCAATACAGCAAGAAACATGAGCATGCCCAGAAAAAAAGAACTGTGTTTCTTACTCATACGGACCATATCGAGTTAAACTCTGCTTATGAAACTGTAACAAACCACAGCATCTCTTACATAGATGCTCTTTAGTTAATAGTGAAAATCGTGTTGGGTACATGAACTGTGTAAATTCATTTGAGCCGAAAAATCACTGGGTTTACCGGAAATGAACTCTGGCTTGTAGGAAGACACATAGACCTTGGTTTCACTCCGTTTCTTAAGGAAAATTCAGACCAGTGTTCTCATCCATGAAACACCCTCTGTTTTAACGCAAGAAGCATCCTGTTCTTTACAGCGTCTCTAATACAGCAAGAAACATGAGCATGCCCAGAAAAAAGGAACTGTGTTTCCTACTCATACGGACCATATCTAGTTGAACTCTGATCATTAATCTGTAACAAAGCAAAGCATCTATTACATAGATGCTGTTTAGTTAATAGTGAAAATTGTGTTGGGTTCAAGAACTGTGTAAATTCACTTGAGTCGAAAAATCACTGGGTTTACCGTACATGAACTCTTGCTTGTAGGAAGACAAAGAGCCTTTGGTTTAACTCCGTTTGTGAAGTGAAATTCAGACCAGTGTTCTCATCCATGAAACACCCTCTGTTTTAACGCAAGAAGCATCCTCTTCGTTCCAGAATCTGCAATACAGCAAGAAATATGAGCATGTCCAGAAAAAATGAACTGTGTTTCCAACTCATACGGACCATATCTACTTGAACTCTGATTATGAAACTGTAACAAACTACAGCATCTCTTACATAGATGCTCTTTAGTTAATAGTGAAAAAATGTGTTGGGTTCGTGAACTGTGTAAATTCATTTGAGCCGAAAAATCACTGGGCTTACCGGAAATGAACTCTTGCTTGTAGGAAGACACAGAGCCTTTGGTTTCACTCCGTTTGTCAAGGGAAATTCAGACCAGTGTTCTCATCCATGAAACATACTCTGTTTTAACGCAAGAAGCATGCTCTTCTTTCCAGCGTCTCCAATACAGCAAGAAACATGAGCATGCCCAGAAAAAAAGAACTGTGTTTCTTACTCATACGGACCATATCGAGTTAAACTCTGCTTATGAAACTGTAACAAACCACAGCATCTCTTACAAAAATGCTCTTTCATTTATAGTGAAAAACGTGTTGGGTTCCTGAACTGTGTAAATTCATTTGAGCCAAAAAATCACTTGTTTTACCAGAAATGAACTCTTGCTTGTAGGAAGACACAGAGCCTTTGGTTTAACTCTGTTTGTGAAGGGAAATTCAGAGCAGTGTTCTCATCCATGAAACACCCTCTGTTTTAACGCAAGAAGCATCCTCTTCTTTCAGACTCTGCAATACAGCAAGAAATTTGAGCATGTCCAGAAAAAAAGCAGTGCGTTTCCTACTCATATGGACCATATCTAGTTGAACTCTGCTTATGAAACTGTAACAAACCACAGCATCTCTTACATAGATGCTCTTTAGTTAATAGTGATAAACGTGTTGGGTCCGTGAACTGTGTAAATTCATTTGTGCCGAAAAATCACTGGGTTTACCGGAAATGAACTCTTGCTTGTAGGAAGACACAGAGGCTTTGGTTTCACTCCGTTTGTCAAGGGAAATTCAGACCAGTGTTCTCATCCATGAAACATACTCTGTTTTAACGCAAGAAGCATGCTCTTCTTTCCAGCGTCTCCAATACAGCAAGAAACATGAGCATGCCAAGAAAAAAAGAACTGTGTTTCTTACTCATACGGACCATATCGAGTTAAACTCTGCTTATGAAACTGTAACAAACCACAGCATCTCTTACATAGATGCTCTTTAGTTAATAGTGAAAAACGTGTTGGGAACATGAACTGTGTAAATTCATTTGAGCCGAAAAATCACTGGGTTTACCGGAAATGAACTCTGGCTTGTAGGAAGACACATAGACCTTGGTTTCACTCCGTTTCTTAAGGAAAATTCAGACCAGTGTTCTCATCCATGAAACACCCTCTGTTTTAACGCAAGAAGCATCCTGTTCTTTACAGCGTCTCTAATACAGCAAGAAACATGAGCATGCCCAGAAAAAAGGAACTGTGTTTCCTACTCATACGGACCATATCTAGTTGAACTCTGATCATTAAACTGTAACAAAGCAGAGCATCTATTACATAGATGCTGTTTAGTTAATAGTGAAAATTGTGTTGGGTTCAAGAACTGTGTAAATTCACTTGAGTCGAAAAATCACTGGGTTTACCGTACATGAACTCTTGCTTGTAGGAAGACAAAGAGCCTTTGGTTTAACTCCGTTTGTGAAGGGAAATTCAGACCAGTGTTCTCATCCATGAAACACCCTCTGTTTTAACGCAAGAAGCATCCTCTTCGTTCCAGAATCTGCAATACAGCAAGAAATATGAGCATGTCCAGAAAAAATGAACTGTGTTTCCAACTCATACGGACCATATCTACTTGAACTCTGATTATGAAACTGTAACAAACTACAGCATCTCTTACATAGATGCTCTTTAGTTAATAGTGAAAAAATGTGTTGGGTTCGTGAACTGTGTAAATTCATTTGAGCCGAAAAATCACTGGGCTTACCGGAAATGAACTCTTGCTTGTAGGAAGACACAGAGCCTTTGGTTTCACTCCGTTTGTCAAGGGAAATTCAGACCAGTGTTCTCATCCATGAAACATACTCTGTTTTAACGCAAGAAGCATGCTCTTCTTTCCAGCGTCTCCAATACAGCAAGAAACATGAGCATGCCCAGAAAAAAAGAACTGTGTTTCTTACTCATACGGACCATATCGAGTTAAACTCTGCTTATGAAACTGTAACAAACCACAGCATCTCTTACAAAAATGCTCTTTCATTTATAGTGAAAAACGTGTTGGGTTCCTGAACTGTGTAAATTCATTTGAGCCAAAAAATCACTTGTTTTACCAGAAATGAACTCTTGCTTGTAGGAAGACACAGAGCCTTTGGTTTAACTCTGTTTGTGAAGGGAAATTCAGAGCAGTGTTCTCATCCATGAAACACCCTCTGTTTTAACGCAAGAAGCATCCTCTTCTTTCAGACTCTGCAATACAGCAAGAAATTTGAGCATGTCCAGAAAAAAAGCAGTGCGTTTCCTACTCATATGGACCATATCTAGTTGAACTCTGCTTATGAAACTGTAACAAACCGCAGCATCTCTTACATAGATGCTCTTTAGTTAATAATGATAAACGTGTTGGGTCCGTGAACTGTGTAAATTCATTTGTGCCGAAAAATCACTGGGTTTACCGGAAATGAACTCTTGCTTGTAGGAAGACACAGAGGCTTTGGTTTAACTCCGTTTTTGAAGGGAAATTCAGACCAGACTTCTCATCCATGAAACACACTCTGTTTTAACGCGAGAAGCATGCTCTTCTTTCCAGCGTCTCCAATACAGCAAGAAACATGAGCATGCCCTGAAAAAAAAGAACTGTGTTTCCAACTGATATGGACATTATCAAGTTGAACTCTGATCATTAAACTGTAACAAAGCAAAGCATCTCTTACATAGATGCTGTTTAGTTAATAGTGAAAATCGTGTTGGGTTCAAGAACTGTGTAAATTCACTTGAGTCGAAAAATCACTGGGTATACCGTAAATGAACTCTTGCTTGTAGGAAGACAAAGAGCCTTTGGTTTTACTCCGTTTGTGAAGGGAAATTCAGACCAGTGTTCTCATCCATGAAACACCCTCTGTTTTAACGCAAGAAGCATCCTCTTCTGTCCAGAGTCTGCAATACAGCAAGAAATATGAGCATGTCCAGAAAAAATGAACTGTGTTTCCAACTCATACGGACCATATCTACTTGAACTCTGATTATGAAACTGTAACACACTACAACATCTCTTACATAGATGCTATTTAGTTAATAGTGAAAAAATGTTTTGGGTTCGTGAACTGTGTAAATTCATTTGAGCCGAAAAATCACTGGGCTTACCGGAATTGAACTCTTGCTTGTAGGAAGACACAGAGACTTTGGTTTAACTATGTGTCTGAAGGAAAATTCAGACCAGACTTCTCACCCATGAAACACCCTCTGTTTTAACGCAAAAAGCATCCTCTTCCTTCCAGAGTCCACAATACAGCAAGAAATATGAGTATGTCCAGAAAAAAAGAACTGTGTTTCCTACTAGTACGGACCATATCTAGTTGAAATCTGCTTAAGAAACTGTAACAAACGACAGCATCTCTTACATAGATGCTCTTTAGTTAATAGTGAAAAACGTGTTAGGTTTGTGGACTGTGTAAATTCATTTGAGCCGAAAAATCACTGGTTTACCGGATATGAACTCTTGCTTGTAGGAAGACACAGAGACTTTGGTTTTACTCCGATTCTGAAGGAAAATTCAGACCATTGTTCTAATCCATGAAACATACTCTGTTTTAACGCAAGAAGCATGCTATTCTTTCCAGTGTCTCCAATACAGCAAGAAATATGAGCATGCCCAGAAAAAAAGAACTGTGTTTCTTACTCATACGGACCATATCGAGTTAAACTCTGCTTATGAAACTGTAAAAAACCACAGCATCTCTTACAAAACTGCTCTTTCATTTATAGTGAAAAACGAGTTGGGTTCCTGAACTGTGTAAATTCATTTGATCCGAAAAATCACTGGGTTTACCGGAATTGAACTCTTGCTTGTAGGAAGACACAGAGACTTTGGTTTAACTATGTGTCTGAAGGAAAATTCAGACCAGTGTTCTCATCCATGAAACACCCTCTGTTTTATCGCAAAAAGCATCCTCTTCTGTCCAGAGTCTGCAATACAGCAAGAAATATGAGCATGTCCAGAAAAAATGAACTGTGTTTCCAACTCATACGGACCATATCTACTTGAACTCTGATTATGAAACTGTAACAAACTACAGCATCTCTTACATAGATGCTCTTTAGTTAATAGTAAAAAATGTGTTGGGTTAATGAACTGTGTAAATTCATTTGAGCCGAAAAATTACTGGGCTTAACAGAAATGAACTCTTGCTTGTAGGAAGACACATAGCCTTTGGTTTAACTCCGTTTCTGATGGAAAATTAAGACCGGTGTTCTCATCCATGAAACATTCTCTGTTTTAACGCGAGAAGCATGCTCGTCTTTCCAGCATCTCCAATACAGCAAGAAACATGAGCATGCCCAGAAAAAAAGAACTGTGTTTCCAACTAATACGTTCCATATCTAGTTGAAATCTGCTTAAGGAACTGTAACAAACGACAGCATCTCTTACCTAGATGCTCTTTAGTTAATACTGAAAAACGTGTTGGGTTTGTGAACTGTGTAAATTCATTTGAGCCGAAAAATCACTGGTTTACCGAATATGAACTCTTGCTTTTGGGAAGACACAGAGCCTTTGGTTTAACTCCGTTTGTGAAGGGAAATTCAGAGCAGTGTTCTCATCCATGAAACACCCTCTGTTTTAACGCAAGTAGCATCCTCTTCTTTCCAGCATCTCTAATACAGCAAGAAACATGAGCATGCCCAGAAAAAAAGAACTGTATTTCCTGCTCATACGGACCATATCTAGTTGAACTCCGCTTATGAAACTGTAACAAACCACAGCATCTCTTACAAAATAGCTCTTTCATTTATAGTGAAAAACGTGTTGGGTACCTGAACTGTGTAAATTCATTGAGCCAAAAAATCACTGGTTTTACTGGAAATGAACTCTTGCTTGTAGGAAGACACAGAGCCTTTGGTTTAACTCCGTTTGTGAAGGGAAATTCAGAGCAGTGTTCTCATCCATGAACCACCCTCTGTTTTAATGCAAGAAGCATCCTCTTCTTTCCAGACTCTGCAATACAGCAAGAAATATGAGCCTGTCCAGAAAAAAAGCAGTGTGTTTCCTACTCATACGGACCATATCTAGTTGAAATCTGATTATGAAACTGTAACAAACTACAGCATCTCCTACATAGATGCTCTTTAGTTAATAGTGAAAAAATGTGTTGGGTTCATGAACTGTGTAAATTCATTTGAGCCGAAAAATCACTGGGCTTACCGGAAATGAACTCTTGCTTGTAGGAAGACACAGAGCCTTTGGTTTCACTCCGTTTGTCAAGGGAATTTCAGACCAGTGTTCTCATCCATGAAACATACTCTGTTTTAACGCAAGAAGCATGCTCTTCTTTCCAGCGTCTCCAATACAGCAAGAAACATGAGCATGCCCAGAAAAAAAGAACTGTGTTTCTTACTCATACGGACCATATCGAGTTAAACTCTGCTTATGAAACTGTAACAAACCACAGCATCTCTTACATAGATGCTCTTTAGTTAATAGTGAAAAACGTGTTGGGTACATGAACTGTGTAAATTCATTTGAGCCGAAAAATCACTGGGTTTACCGGAAATGAACTCTGGCTTGTAGGAAGACACATAGACCTTGGTTTCACTCCATTTCTTAAGGAAAATTCAGACCAGTGTTCTCATCCATGAAACACCCTCTGTTTTAACGCAAGAAGCATCCTGTTCTTTACAGCGTCTCTAATACAGCAAGAAACATGATCATGCCCAGAAAAAAGGAACTGTGTTTCCTACTCATACGGACCATATCTAGTTGAACTCTGATCATGAAACTGTAACAAAGCAAAGCATCTATTACATAGATGCTCTTTAGTTAATAGTGAAAATTGTGTTGGGTTCAAGAACTGTGTAAATTCACTTGAGTCGAAAAATCACTGGGTTTACCGTACATGAACTCTTGCTTGTAGGAAGACAAAGAGCCTTTGGTTTAACTCCGTTTGTGAAGGGAAATTCAGACCAGTGTTCTCATCCATGAAACACCCTCTGTTTTAACGCAAGAAGCATCCTCTTCGTTCCAGAATCTGCAATACAGTAAGAAATATGAGCATGTCCAGAAAAAATGAACTGTGTTTCCAACTCATACGGACCATATCTACTTGAACTCTGATTATGAAACTGTAACAAACTACAGCATCTCTTACATAGATGCTCTTTAGTTAATAGTGAAAAAATGTGTTGGGTTCGTGAACTGTGTAAATTCATTTGAGCCGAAAAATCACTGGGCTTACCGGAAATGAACTCTTGCTTGTAGGAAGACACAGAGCCTTTGGTTTCACTCCGTTGGTCAAGGGAAATTCAGACCAGTGTTCTCATCCATGAAACATACTCTGTTTTAACGCAAGAAGCATGCTCTTCTTTCCAGCGTCTCCAATACAGCAAGAAACATGAGCATGCCCAGAAAAAAAGAACTGTGTTTCTTACTCATACAGACCATATCGAGTTAAACTCTGCTTATGAAACTGTAACAAACCACAGCATCTCTTACAAAAATGCTCTTTCATTTATAGTGAAAAACGTGTTGGGTTCCTGAACTGTGTAAATTCATTTGAGCCAAAAAATCACTTGTTTTACCAGAAATGAACTCTTGCTTGTAGGAAGACACAGAGCCTTTGGTTTAACTCTGTTTGTGAAGGGAAATTCAGAGCAGTGTTCTCATCCATGAAACACCCTCTGTTTTAATGCAAGAAGCATCCTCTTCTTTCAGACTCTGCAATACAGCAAGAAATTTGAGCATGTCCAGAAAAAAAGCAGTGCGTTTCCTACTCATATGGACCATATCTCCTTGAACTCTGCTTATGAAACTGTAACAAACCACAGCATCTCTTACATAGATGCTCTTTAGTTAATAGTGATAAACGTGTTGGGTCCGTGAACTGTGTAAATTCATTTGTGCCGAAAAATCACTGGGTTTACCGGAAATGAACTCTTGCTTGTAGGAAGACACAGAGACTTTGGTTTAACTCCGTTTCTGAAGGAAAATTTAGACCAGTGTTCTCATCCATGAAACATCCTCGGTTTAAACGCAAAAAGCATCCTCTTCCTTCCAGAGTCCACAATACAGCAAGAAATATGAGTATGTCCAGAATAAAAGAACTGTGTTTCCTACTAGTACGGATCATATCTAGTTGAAATCTGCTTAAGAAACTGTAACAAACGACAGCATCTCTTACATAGATGCTCTTTAGTTAATAGTGAAAAATGTGTTGGGTTCATGAACTGTGTAAATTCATTTGAGAAAAAAACCTTGGGTTTACCGGAAAGGAACTCTTGCTTGTAGGAAGACACAGAGGCTTTGGTTTAACTCCGTTTGTGAAGGGAAATTCAGACCAGACTTCTCATCCATGAAACACACTCTGTTTTAACGCGAGAAGCATGCTATTCTTTCCAGCGTCTCCAATACAGCAAGAAACATGAGCATGCCCTGAAAAAAAAGAACTGTGTTTCCAACTGATACGGACATTATCAAGTTGAACTCTGCTTATGAAACTGTAACAAACCACAGCTTGTCTTACATAGATGCTCTTTAGTTAATAGTGAAAAAACGTGTTGGGTTCGTGAACTGTGTAAATACATTTGAGCCGAAAAATCACTGGGTTTACCGGAAATGAACTCTTGCTTGTAGGAAGACACATAGACTTTGGTTTAACTCCGTTTCTGAAGGACAGTTCAGACCAGTGTTCTCATCCATGAAACACCCTCTGTTTTAACGCAAGAAGCATCCTCTTCTTTCAAGCGTCTGTAATACATCAAGAAATATGAGCATGCCCAGAAAAAAAGAACTGTGTTTCCTGCTCATACGGACCATATCTAGTTGAACTCTGCTTATGAAATTGTAACAAACTACAGCATCTCTTACACAGATGCTCTTTAGTTAATAGTGAAAATCGTGTTGGGTTCAAGAACTGTGTGAATTCATTTGAGCCGAAAAATCAGTGGGTTTGCCAGAAATGAACTCTTGCTTGTAGGAAGACACAGAGACTTTGGTTTCACTCCGTTTGTCAAGGGAAATTCAGACCAGTGTTCTCATCCATGAAACATACTCTGTTTTAACGCAAGAAGCATGCTCTTCTTTCCAGCGCCTCCAATACAGCAAGAAACATGAGCATGCCCAGAAAAAAAGAACTGTGTTACTTACTCATACGGACCATGTCGAGTTAAACTCTGCTTATGAAACTGTAACAAACCACAGCATCTCTTACAAAAATGCTCTTTCATTTATAGTAAAAAACGTGTTGGGTTCCTGAACTGTGTAAATTCATTTGAGCCAAAAAATCACTGGTTTTCCCGGAAATGAACTCTTGCTTGTAGGAAGACACAGAGCATTCGGTTTAACTCCGTTTGTGAAGGGAAATTCAGACCAGACTTCTCATCCATGAAACACACTCTGTTTTAATGCAAGAAGCATGATATTCTTTCCAGCATCTCTAATACAGCAAGAAACATGAGCATGCCCAGAAAAAAAGAACTGTGTTTCCTACTCATACAGACCATATCTGTTTGAACTCTGATCATTAAACTGTAACAAAACAAAGCATCTCTTAAATAGATGCTGTTTAGTTAATAGTGAAAATCGTGTTGGGTTCAAGAACTGTGTAAATTCACTTGCGTCGAAAAATCACTGGGTTTACCGTAAATGAACTCTTGGTTGTAGGAAGACAAAGAGCCTTTGGTTTAACTCCGTTTGTGAAGGGAAATTCAGACCAGTGTTCTCATCCATGAAACATACTCTGTTTTAACGCGAGAAGCATGCTCGTCTTTCCAGCATCTCCAATACAGCAAGAAACATGAGCATGCCCAGAAAAAAAGAACAGTGTTTCCAACTAATACGTTCCATATCTAGTTGAAATCTGCTTAAGGAACTGTAACAAACGACAGCATCTCTTACCTAGATGCTCTTTAGTTAATACTGAAAATCGTGTTGGGTTTGTGAACTGTGTGAATTCATTTGAGCCGAAAAATCACTGGTTTACCGGATATGAACTCTTGCTTTTGGGAAGACACAGAGCCTTTGGTTTAACTCCGTTTGTGAAGGGAAATTCAGAGCAGTGTTCTCATCCATGAAACACCCTCTGTTTTAACGCAAGAAGCATCCTCTTCTTTCCAGACTCTGCAATACAGCAAGAAATATGAGCCTGTCCAGAAAAAAAGCAGTGTGTTTCCTACTCATACGGACCATATCTAGTTGAAATCTGATTATGAAACTGTAACAAACTACAGCATCTCCTACATAGATGCTCTTTAGTTAATAGTGAAAAAATGTGTTGGGTTCATGAACTGTGTAAATTCATTTGAGCCGAAAAATCACTGGGCTTACCGGAAATGAACTCTTGCTTGTAGGAAGACACAGAGCCTTTGGTTTCACTCCGTTTGTCAAGGGAAATACAGACCAGTGTTCTCATCCATGAAACATACTCTGTTTTAACGCAAGAAGCATGCTCTTCTTTCCAGCGTCTCCAATACAGCAAGAAACATGAGCATGCCCAGAAAAAAAGAACTGTGTTTCTTACTCATATGGACCATATCGAGTTAAACTCTGCTTATGAAACTGTAACAAACCACAGCATCTCTTACATAGATGCTCTTTAGTTAATAGTGAAAAACGTGTTGGGTACATGAACTGTGTAAATTCATTTGAGCCGAAAAATCACTGGGTTTACCGGAAATGAACTCTGGCTTGTAGGAAGACACATAGACCTTGGTTTCACTCCGTTTCTTAAGGAAAATTCAGACCAGTGTTCTCATCCATGAAACACCCTCTGTTTTAACGCAAGAAGCATCCTGTTCTTTACAGCGTCTCTAATACAGCAAGAAACATGAGCATGCCCAGAAAAAAGGAACTGTGTTTCCTACTCATACGGACCATATCTAGTTGAACTCTGATCATTAAACTGTAACAAAGCAAAGCATCTATTACATAGATGCTGTTTAGTTAATAGTGAAAATTGTGTTGGGTTCAAGAACTGTGTAAATTCACTTGAGTCGAAAAATCACTGGGTTTACCGTACATGAACTCTTGCTTGTAGGAAGACAAAGAGCCTTTGGTTTAACTCCGTTTGTGAAGTGAAATTCAGACCAGTGTTCTCATCCATGAAACACCCTCTGTTTTAACGCAAGAAGCATCCTCTTCGTTCCAGAATCTGCAATACAGCAAGAAATATGAGCATGTCCAGAAAAAATGAACTGTGTTTCCAACTCATACGGACCATATCTACTTGAACTCTGATTATGAAACTGTAACAAACTACAGCATCTCTTACATAGATGCTCTTTAGTTAATAGTGAAAAAATGTGTTGGGTTCGTGAACTGTGTAAATTCATTTGAGCCGAAAAATCACTGGGCTTACCGGAAATGAACTCTTGCTTGTAGGAAGACACAGAGCCTTTGGTTTCACTCCGTTTGTCAAGGGAAATTCAGACCAGTGTTCTCATCCATGAAACATACTCTGTTTTAACGCAAGAAGCATGCTCTTCTTTCCAGCGTCTCCAATACAGCAAGAAACATGAGCATGCCCAGAAAAAAAGAACTGTGTTTCTTACTCATACGGACCATATCGAGTTAAACTCTGCTTATGAAACTGTAACAAACCACAGCATCTCTTACAAAAATGCTCTTTCATTTATAGTGAAAAACGTGTTGGGTTCCTGAACTGTGTAAATTCATTTGAGCCAAAAAATCACTTGTTTTACCAGAAATGAACTCTTGCTTGTAGGAAGACACAGAGCCTTTGGTTTAACTCTGTTTGTGAAGGGAAATTCAGAGCAGTGTTCTCATCCATGAAACACCCTCTGTTTTAACGCAAGAAGCATCCTCTTCTTTCAGACTCTGCAATACAGCAAGAAATTTGAGCATGTCCAGAAAAAAAGCAGTGCGTTTCCTACTCATATGGACAATATCTAGTTGAACTCTGCTTATGAAACTGTAACAAACCACAGCATCTCTTACATAGATGCTCTTTAGTTAATAGTGATAAACGTGTTGGGTCCGTGAACTGTGTAAATTCATTTGTGCCGAAAAATCACTGGGTTTACCGGAAATGAACTCTTGCTTGTAGGAAGACACAGAGGCTTTGGTTTCACTCCGTTTGTCAAGGGAAATTCAGACCAGTGTTCTCATCCATGAAACATACTCTGTTTTAACGCAAGAAGCATGCTCTTCTTTCCAGCGTCTCCAATACAGCAAGAAACATGAGCATGCCCAGAAAAAAAGAACTGTGTTTCTTACTCATACGGACCATATCGAGTTAAACTCTGCTTATGAAACTGTAACAAACCACAGCATCTCTTACATAGATGCTCTTTAGTTAATAGTGAAAAACGTGTTGGGTACATGAACTGTGTAAATTCATTTGAGCCGAAAAATCACTGGGTTTACCGGAAATGAACTCTGGCTTGTAGGAAGACACATAGACCTTGGTTTCACTCCGTTTCTTAAGGAAAATTCAGACCAGTGTTCTCATCCATGAAACACCCTCTGTTTTAACGCAAGAAGCATCCTGTTCTTTACAGCGTCTCTAATACAGCAAGAAACATGAGCATGCCCAGAAAAAAGGAACTGTGTTTCCTATTCATACGGACCATATCTAGTTGAACTCTGATCATTAAACTGTAACAAAGCAAAGCATCTATTACATAGATGCTGTTTAGTTAATAGTGAAAATTGTGTTGGGTTCAAGAACTGTGTAAATTCACTTGAGTCGAAAAATCACTGGGTTTACCGTACATGAACTCTTGCTTGTAGGAAGACAAAGAGCCTTTGGTTTAACTCCGTTTGTGAAGGGAAATTCAGACCAGTGTTCTCATCCATGAAACACCCTCTGTTTTAACGCAAGAAGCATCCTCTTCGTTCCAGAATCTGCAATACAGCAAGAAATATGAGCATGTCCAGAAAAAATGAACTGTGTTTCCAACTCATACGGACCATATCTACTTGAACTCTGATTATGAAACTGTAACAAACTACAGCATCTCTTACATAGATGCTCTTTAGTTAATAGTGAAAAAATGTGTTGGGTTCGTGAACTGTGTAAATTCATTTGAGCCGAAAAATCACTGGGCTTACCGGAAATGAACTCTTGCTTGTAGGAAGACACAGAGCCTTTGGTTTCACTCCGTTTGTCAAGGGAAATTCAGACCAGTGTTCTCATCCATGAAACATACTCTGTTTTAACGCAAGAAGCATGCTCTTCTTTCCAGCATCTCCAATACAGCAAGAAACATGAGCATGCCCAGAAAAAAAGAACTGTGTTTCTTACTCATACGGACCATATCGAGTTAAACTCTGCTTATGAAACTGTAACAAACCACAGCATCTCTTACAAAAATGCTCTTTCATTTATAGTGAAAAACGTGTTGGGTTCCTGAACTGTGTAAATTCATTTGAGCCAAAAAATCACTTGTTTTACCAGAAATGAACTCTTGCTTGTAGGAAGACACAGAGCCTTTGGTTTAACTCTGTTTGTGAAGGGAAATTCAGAGCAGTGTTCTCATCCATGAAACACCCTCTGTTTTGACGCAAGAAGCATCCTCTTCTTTCAGACTCTGCAATACAGCAAGAAATTTGAGCATGTCCAGAAAAAAAGCAGTGCGTTTCCTACTCATATGGACCATATCTAGTTGAACTCTGCTTATGAAACTGTAACAAACCACAGCATCTCTTACATAGATGCTCTTTAGTTAATAGTGATAAACGTGTTGGGTCCGTGAACTGTGTAAATTCATTTGTGCCGAAAAATCACTGGGTTTACCGGAAATGAACTCTTGCTTGTAGGAAGACACAGAGGCTTTGGTTTAACTCCGTTTGTGAAGGGAAATTCAGACCAGACTTCTCATCCATGAAACACACTCTGTTTTTACGCGAGAAGCATGCTATTCTTTCCAGCGTCTCCAATACCCCAAGAAACATGAGCATGCCCTGAAAAAAAAGAACTGTGTTTCCAACTGATACGGACATTATCAAGTTGAACTCTGCTTATGAAACTGTAACAAACCACAGCATGTGTTACATAGATGCTCTTTAGTTAATAGTGAAAAATTTGTTGGGTTCATGAACTGTGTAAATTCATTTGAGAAAAAAACCCTGGGTTTACCGGAAAGGAACTCTTGCTTGTAGGAAGACACAGAGGCTTTGGTTTTACTCCGTTTGTGACGCGAAATTTAGACCAGACTTCTCATCCATGAAACACACTCTGGTTTAACGCAAGAAGCATGCTATTCTTTCCAGCATCTCTAATACAGCAAGAAACATGAGCATGCCCAGAAAAAAAGAACTGTGTTTCCTACTCATACAGACCATATCTACTTGAACTCTGATCATTAAACTGTAACAAAGCAAAGCATCTCTTACATAGATGCTGTTTAGTTAATAGTGAAAATCGTGTTGGGTTCAAGAACTGTGTAAATTCACTTGAGTCGAAAAATCACTAGGTATACCGTAAATGAACTCTTGGTTGTAGGAAGACACAGAGACTTTGGTTTAACTATGTGTCTGAAGGAAAATTCAGACCAGTGTTCTCATCCATGAAACACCCTCTGTTTTATCGCAAAAAGCATCCTCTTCTGTCCAGAGTCTGCAATACAGCAAGAAATATGAGCATGTCCAGAAAAAATGAACTGTGTTTCCAACTCATACGGACCATATCTACTTGAACTCTGATTATGAAACTGTAACAAACTACAGCATCTCTTACATAGATGCTCTTTAGTTAATAGTAAAAAATGTGTTGGGTTAATGAACTGTGTAAATTCATTTGAGCCGAAAAATTACTGGGCTTAACAGAAATGAACTCTTGCTTGTAGGAAGACACATAGCCTTTGGTTTAACTCCGTTTCTGATGGAAAATTAAGACCGGTGTTCTCATCCATGAAACATACTCTGTTTTAACGCGAGAAGCATGCTCGTCTTTCCAGCATCTCCAATACAGCAAGAAACATGAGCATGCCCAGAAAAAAAGAACTGTGTTTCCAACTAATACGTTCCATATCTAGTTGAAATCTGCTTAAGGAACTGTAACAAACGACAGCATCTCTTACCTAGATGCTCTTTAGTTAATACTGAAAAACGTGTTGGGTTTGTGAACTGTGTAAATTCATTTGAGCCGAAAAATCACTGGTTTACCGAATATGAACTCTTGCTTTTGGGAAGACACAGAGCCTTTGGTTTAACTCCGTTTGTGAAGGGAAATTCAGAGCAGTGTTCTCATCCATGAAACACCCTCTGTTTTAACGCAAGTAGCATCCTCTTCTTTCCAGCATCTCTAATACAGCAAGAAACATGAGCATGCCCAGAAAAAAAGAACTGTATTTCCTGCTCATACGGACCATATCTAGTTGAACTCCGCTTATGAAACTGTAACAAACCACAGCATCTCTTACAAAATTGCTCTTTCATTTATAGTGAAAAACGTGTTGGGTACCTGAACTGTGTAAATTCATTGAGCCAAAAAATCACTGGTTTTACTGGAAATGAACTCTTGCTTGTAGGAAGACACAGAGCCTTTGGTTTAACTCCGTTTGTGAAGGGAAATTCAGAGCAGTGTTCTCATCCATGAACCACCCTCTGTTTTAATGCAAGAAGCATCCTCTTCTTTCCAGACTCTGCAATACAGCAAGAAATATGAGCCTGTCCAGAAAAAAAGCAGTGTGTTTCCTACTCATACGGACCATATCTAGTTGAAATCTGATTATGAAACTGTAACAAACTACAGCATCTCCTACATAGATGCTCTTTAGTTAATAGTGAAAAAATGTGTTGGGTTCATGAACTGTGTAAATTCATTTGAGCCGAAAAATCACTGGGCTTACCGGAAATGAACTCTTGCTTGTAGGAAGACACAGAGCCTTTGGTTTCACTCCGTTTGTCAAGGGAATTTCAGACCAGTGTTCTCATCCATGAAACATACTCTGTTTTAACGCAAGAAGCATGCTCTTCTTTCCAGCGTCTCCAATACAGCAAGAAACATGAGCATGCCCAGAAAAAAAGAACTGTGTTTCTTACTCATACGGACCATATCGAGTTAAACTCTGCTTATGAAACTGTAACAAACCACAGCATCTCTTACATAGATGCTCTTTAGTTAATAGTGAAAAACGTGTTGGGTACATGAACTGTGTAAATTCATTTGAGCCGAAAAATCACTGGGTTTACCGGAAATGAACTCTGGCTTGTAGGAAGACACATAGACCTTGGTTTCACTCCATTTCTTAAGGAAAATTCAGACCAGTGTTCTCATCCATGAAACACCCTCTGTTTTAACGCAAGAAGCATCCTGTTCTTTACAGCGTCTCTAATACAGCAAGAAACATGATCATGCCCAGAAAAAAGGAACTGTGTTTCCTACTCATACGGACCATATCTAGTTGAACTCTGATCATGAAACTGTAACAAAGCAAAGCATCTATTACATAGATGCTCTTTAGTTAATAGTGAAAATTGTGTTGGGTTCAAGAACTGTGTAAATTCACTTGAGTCGAAAAATCACTGGGTTTACCGTACATGAACTCTTGCTTGTAGGAAGACAAAGAGCCTTTGGTTTAACTCCGTTTGTGAAGGGAAATTCAGACCAGTGTTCTCATCCATGAAACACCCTCTGTTTTAACGCAAGAAGCATCCTCTTCGTTCCAGAATCTGCAATACAGTAAGAAATATGAGCATGTCCAGAAAAAATGAACTGTGTTTCCAACTCATACGGACCATATCTACTTGAACTCTGATTATGAAACTGTAACAAACTACAGCATCTCTTACATAGATGCTCTTTAGTTAATAGTGAAAAAATGTGTTGGGTTCGTGAACTGTGTAAATTCATTTGAGCCGAAAAATCACTGGGCTTACCGGAAATGAACTCTTGCTTGTAGGAAGACACAGAGCCTTTGGTTTCACTCCGTTGGTCAAGGGAAATTCAGACCAGTGTTCTCATCCATGAAACATACTCTGTTTTAACGCAAGAAGCATGCTCTTCTTTCCAGCGTCTCCAATACAGCAAGAAACATGAGCATGCCCAGAAAAAAAGAACTGTGTTTCTTACTCATACAGACCATATCGAGTTAAACTCTGCTTATGAAACTGTAACAAACCACAGCATCTCTTACAAAAATGCTCTTTCATTTATAGTGAAAAACGTGTTGGGTTCCTGAACTGTGTAAATTCATTTGAGCCAAAAAATCACTTGTTTTACCAGAAATGAACTCTTGCTTGTAGGAAGACACAGAGCCTTTGGTTTAACTCTGTTTGTGAAGGGAAATTCAGAGCAGTGTTCTCATCCATGAAACACCCTCTGTTTTAATGCAAGAAGCATCCTCTTCTTTCAGACTCTGCAATACAGCAAGAAATTTGAGCATGTCCAGAAAAAAAGCAGTGCGTTTCCTACTCATATGGACCATATCTCCTTGAACTCTGCTTATGAAACTGTAACAAACCACAGCATCTCTTACATAGATGCTCTTTAGTTAATAGTGATAAACGTGTTGGGTCCGTGAACTGTGTAAATTCATTTGTGCCGAAAAATCACTGGGTTTACCGGAAATGAACTCTTGCTTGTAGGAAGACACAGAGACTTTGGTTTAACTCCGTTTCTGAAGGAAAATTTAGACCAGTGTTCTCATCCATGAAACATCCTCGGTTTAAACGCAAAAAGCATCCTCTTCCTTCCAGAGTCCACAATACAGCAAGAAATATGAGTATGTCCAGAATAAAAGAACTGTGTTTCCTACTAGTACGGATCATATCTAGTTGAAATCTGCTTAAGAAACTGTAACAAACGACAGCATCTCTTACATAGATGCTCTTTAGTTAATAGTGAAAAATGTGTTGGGTTCATGAACTGTGTAAATTCATTTGAGAAAAAAACCTTGGGTTTACCGGAAAGGAACTCTTGCTTGTAGGAAGACACAGAGGCTTTGGTTTAACTCCGTTTGTGAAGGGAAATTCAGACCAGACTTCTCATCCATGAAACACACTCTGTTTTAACGCGAGAAGCATGCTATTCTTTCCAGCGTCTCCAATACAGCAAGAAACATGAGCATGCCCTGAAAAAAAAGAACTGTGTTTCCAACTGATACGGACATTATCAAGTTGAACTCTGCTTATGAAACTGTAACAAACCACAGCTTGTCTTACATAGATGCTCTTTAGTTAATAGTGAAAAAACGTGTTGGGTTCGTGAACTGTGTAAATACATTTGAGCCGAAAAATCACTGGGTTTACCGGAAATGAACTCTTGCTTGTAGGAAGACACATAGACTTTGGTTTAACTCCGTTTCTGAAGGACAGTTCAGACCAGTGTTCTCATCCATGAAACACCCTCTGTTTTAACGCAAGAAGCATCCTCTTCTTTCAAGCGTCTGTAATACATCAAGAAATATGAGCATGCCCAGAAAAAAAGAACTGTGTTTCCTTCTCATACGGACCATATCTAGTTGAACTCCGCTTATGAAATTGTAACAAACTACAGCATCTCTTACACAGATGCTCTTTAGTTAATAGTGAAAATCGTGTTGGGTTCAAGAACTGTGTGAATTCATTTGAGCCGAAAAATCAGTGGGTTTGCCAGAAATGAACTCTTGCTTGTAGGAAGACACAGAGACTTTGGTTTCACTCCGTTTGTCAAGGGAAATTCAGACCAGTGTTCTCATCCATGAAACATACTCTGTTTTAACGCAAGAAGCATGCTCTTCTTTCCAGCGCCTCCAATACAGCAAGAAACATGAGCATGCCCAGAAAAAAAGAACTGTGTTACTTACTCATACGGACCATGTCGAGTTAAACTCTGCTTATGAAACTGTAACAAACCACAGCATCTCTTACAAAAATGCTCTTTCATTTATAGTAAAAAACGTGTTGGGTTCCTGAACTGTGTAAATTCATTTGAGCCAAAAAATCACTGGTTTTCCCGGAAATGAACTCTTGCTTGTAGGAAGACACAGAGCATTCGGTTTAACTCCGTTTGTGAAGGGAAATTCAGACCAGACTTCTCATCCATGAAACACACTCTGTTTTAATGCAAGAAGCATGCTATTCTTTCCAGCATCTCTAATACAGCAAGAAACATGAGCATGCCCAGAAAAAAAGAACTGTGTTTCCTACTCATACAGACCATATCTGTTTGAACTCTGATCATTAAACTGTAACAAAACAAAGCATCTCTTAAATAGATGCTGTTTAGTTAATAGTGAAAATCGTGTTGGGTTCAAGAACTGTGTAAATTCACTTGCGTCGAAAAATCACTGGGTTTACCGTAAATGAACTCCTGGTTGTAGGAAGACAAAGAGCCTTTGGTTTAACTCCGTTTGTGAAGGGAAATTCAGACCAGTGTTCTCATCCATGAAACATACTCTGTTTTAACGCGAGAAGCATGCTCGTCTTTCCAGCATCTCCAATACAGCAAGAAACATGAGCATGCCCAGAAAAAAAGAACTGTGTTTCCAACTAATACGTTCCATATCTAGTTGAAATCTGCTTAAGGAACTGTAACAAACGACAGCATCTCTTACCTAGATGCTCTTTAGTTAATACTGAAAATCGTGTTGGGTTTGTGAACTGTGTGAATTCATTTGAGCCGAAAAATCACTGGTTTACCGGATATGAACTCTTGCTTTTGGGAAGACACAGAGCCTTTGGTTTAACTCCGTTTGTTAAGGGAAATTCAGAGCAGTGTTCTCATCCATGAAACACCCTCTGTTTTAACGCAAGAAGCATCCTCTTCTTTCCAGACTCTGCAATACAGCAAGAAATATGAGCCTGTCCAGAAAAAAAGCAGTGTGTTTCCTACTCATACGGACCATATCTAGTTGAAATCTGATTATGAAACTGTAACAAACTACAGCATCTCCTACATAGATGCTCTTTAGTTAATAGTGAAAAAATGTGTTGGGTTCATGAACTGTGTAAATTCATTTGAGCCGAAAAATCACTGGGCTTACCGGAAATGAACTCTTGCTTGTAGGAAGACACAGAGCCTTTGGTTTCACTCCGTTTGTCAAGGGAAATACAGACCAGTGTTCTCATCCATGAAACATACTCTGTTTTAACGCAAGAAGCATGCTCTTCTTTCCAGCGTCTCCAATACAGCAAGAAACATGAGCATGCCCAGAAAAAAAGAACTGTGTTTCTTACTCATATGGACCATATCGAGTTAAACTCTGCTTATGAAACTGTAACAAACCACAGCATCTCTTACATAGATGCTCTTTAGTTAATAGTGAAAAACGTGTTGGGTACATGAACTGTGTAAATTCATTTGAGCCGAAAAATCACTGGGTTTACCGGAAATGAACTCTGGCTTGTAGGAAGACACATAGACCTTGGTTTCACTCCGTTTCTTAAGGAAAATTCAGACCAGTGTTCTCATCCATGAAACACCCTCTGTTTTAACGCAAGAAGCATCCTGTTCTTTACAGCGTCTCTAATACAGCAAGAAACATGAGCATGCCCAGAAAAAAGGAACTGTGTTTCCTACTCATACGGACCATATCTAGTTGAACTCTGATCATGAAACTGTAACAAAGCAAAGCATCTATTACATAGATGCTGTTTAGTTAATAGTGAAAATTGTGTTGGGTTCAAGAACTGTGTAAATTCACTTGAGTCGAAAAATCACTGGGTTTACCGTACATGAACTCTTGCTTGTAGGAAGACAAAGAGCCTTTGGTTTAACTCCGTTTGTGAAGGGAAATTCAGACCAGTGTTCTCATCCATGAAACACCCTCTGTTTTAACGCAAGAAGCATCCTCTTCGTTCCAGAATCTGCAATACAGCAAGAAATATGAGCATGTCCAGAAAAAATGAACTGTGTTTCCAACTCATACGGACCATATCTACTTGAACTCTGATTATGAAACTGTAACAAACTACAGCATCTCTTACATAGATGCTCTTTAGTTAATAGTGAAAAAATGTGTTGGGTTCGTGAACTGTGTAAATTCATTTGAGCCGAAAAATCACTGGGCTTACCGGAAATGAACTCTTGCTTGTAGGAAGACACAGAGCCTTTGGTTTCACTCCGTTTGTCAAGGGAAATTCAGACCAGTGTTCTCATCCATGAAACATACTCTGTTTTAACGCAAGAAGCATGCTCTTCTTTCCAGCGTCTCCAATACAGCAAGAAACATGAGCATGCCCAGAAAAAAAGAACTGTGCTTCTTACTCATAAGGACCATATCGAGTTAAACTCTGCTTATGAAACTGTAACAAACCACAGCATCTCTTACAAAAATGCTCTTTCATTTATAGTGAAAAACGTGTTGGGTTCCTGAACTGTGTAAATTCATTTGAGCCAAAAAATCACTTGTTTTACCAGAAATGAACTCTTGCTTGTAGGAAGACACAGAGCCTTTGGTTTAACTCTGTTTGTGAAGGGAAATTCAGAGCAGTGTTCTCATCCATGAAACACCCTCTGTTTTAACGCAAGAAGCATCCTCTTCTTTCAGACTCTGCAATACAGCAAGAAATTTGAGCATGTCCAGAAAAAAAGCAGTGCGTTTCCTACTCATATGGACAATATCTAGTTGAACTCTGCTTATGAAACTGTAACAAACCACAGCATCTCTTACATAGATGCTCTTTAGTTAATAGTGATAAACGTGTTGGGTCCGTGAACTGTGTAAATTCATTTGTGCCGAAAAATCACTGGGTTTACCGGAAATGAACTCTTGCTTGTAGGAAGACACAGAGGCTTTGGTTTCACTCCGTTTGTCAAGGGAAATTCAGACCAGTGTTCTCATCCATGAAACATACTCTGTTTTAACGCAAGAAGCATGCTCTTCTTTCCAGCGTCTCCAATACAGCAAGAAACATGAGCATGCCCAGAAAAAAAGAACTGTGTTTCTTACTCATACGGACCATATCGAGTTAAACTCTGCTTATGAAACTGTAACAAACCACAGCATCTCTTACATAGATGCTCTTTAGTTAATAGTGAAAAACGTGTTGGGTACATGAACTGTGTAAATTCATTTGAGCCGAAAAATCACTGGGTTTACCGGAAATGAACTCTGGCTTGTAGGAAGACACATAGACCTTGGTTTCACTCCGTTTCTTAAGGAAAATTCAGACCAGTGTTCTCATCCATGAAACACCCTCTGTTTTAACGCAAGAAGCATCCTGTTCTTTACAGCATCTCTAATACAGCAAGAAACATGAGCATGCCCAGAAAAAAGGAACTGTGTTTCCTATTCATACGGACCATATCTAGTTGAACTCTGATCATTAAACTGTAACAAAGCAAAGCATCTATTACATAGATGCTGTTTAGTTAATAGTGAAAATTGTGTTGGGTTCAAGAACTGTGTAAATTCACTTGAGTCGAAAAATCACTGGGTTTACCGTACATGAACTCTTGCTTGTAGGAAGACAAAGAGCCTTTGGTTTAACTCCGTTTGTGAAGGGAAATTCAGACCAGTGTTCTCATCCATGAAACACCCTCTGTTTTAACGCAAGAAGCATCCTCTTCGTTCCAGAATCTGCAATACAGCAAGAAATATGAGCATGTCCAGAAAAAATGAACTGTGTTTCCAACTCATACGGACCATATCTACTTGAACTCTGATTATGAAACTGTAACAAACTACAGCATCTCTTACATAGATGCTCTTTAGTTAATAGTGAAAAAATGTGTTGGGTTCGTGAACTGTGTAAATTCATTTGAGCCGAAAAATCACTGGGCTTACCGGAAATGAACTCTTGCTTGTAGGAAGACACAGAGCCTTTGGTTTCACTCCGTTTGTCAAGGGAAATTCAGACCAGTGTTCTCATCCATGAAACATACTCTGTTTTAACGCAAGAAGCATGCTCTTCTTTCCAGCATCTCCAATACAGCAAGAAACATGAGCATGCCCAGAAAAAAAGAACTGTGTTTCTTACTCATACGGACCATATCGAGTTAAACTCTGCTTATGAAACTGTAACAAACCACAGCATCTCTTACAAAAATGCTCTTTCATTTATAGTGAAAAACGTGTTGGGTTCCTGAACTGTGTAAATTCATTTGAGCCAAAAAATCACTTGTTTTACCAGAAATGAACTCTTGCTTGTAGGAAGACACAGAGCCTTTGGTTTAACTCTGTTTGTGAAGGGAAATTCAGAGCAGTGTTCTCATCCATGAAACACCCTCTGTTTTGACGCAAGAAGCATCCTCTTCTTTCAGACTCTGCAATACAGCAAGAAATTTGAGCATGTCCAGAAAAAAAGCAGTGCGTTTCCTACTCATATGGACCATATCTAGTTGAACTCTGCTTATGAAACTGTAACAAACCACAGCATCTCTTACATAGATGCTCTTTAGTTAATAGTGATAAACGCGTTGGGTCCGTGAACTGTGTAAATTCATTTGTGCCGAAAAATCACTGGGTTTACCGGAAATGAACTCTTGCTTGTAGGAAGACACAGAGGCTTTGGTTTAACTCCGTTTGTGAAGGGAAATTCAGACCAGACTTCTCATCCATGAAACACACTCTGTTTTTACGCGAGAAGCATGCTATTCTTTCCAGCGTCTCCAATACACCAAGAAACATGAGCATGCCCTGAAAAAAAAGAACTGTGTTTCCAACTGATATGGACATTATCAAGTTGAACTCTGCTTATGAAACTGTAACAAACCACAGCATGTGTTACATAGATGCTCTTTAGTTAATAGTGAAAAATTTGTTGGGTTCAAGAACTGTGTAAATTCACTTGAGTCGAAAAATCACTGGGTATACCGTAAATGAACTCTTGCTTGTAGGAAGACAAAGAGCCTTTGGTTTTACTCCGTTTGTGAAGGGAAATTCAGACCAGTGTTCTCATCCATGAAACACCCTCTGTTTTAACGCAAGAAGCATCCTCTTCTGTCCAGAGTCTGCAATACAGCAAGAAATATGAGCATGTCCAGAAAAAATGAACTGTGTTTCCAACTCATACGGACCATATCTACTTGAACTCTGATTATGAAACTGTAACACACTACAACATCTCTTACATAGATGCTATTTAGTTAATAGTGAAAAAATGTTTTGGGTTCGTGAACTGTGTAAATTCATTTGAGCCGAAAAATCACTGGGCTTACCGGAATTGAACTCTTGCTTGTAGGAAGACACAGAGACTTTGGTTTAACTATGTGTCTGAAGGAAAATTCAGACCAGACTTCTCACCCATGAAACACCCTCTGTTTTAACGCAAAAAGCATCCTCTTCCTTCCAGAGTCCACAATACAGCAAGAAATATGAGTATGTCCAGAAAAAAAGAACTGTGTTTCCTACTAGTACGGACCATATCTAGTTGAAATCTGCTTAAGAAACTGTAACAAACGACAGCATCTCTTACATAGATGCTCTTTAGTTAATAGTGAAAAACGTGTTAGGTTTGTGGACTGTGTAAATTCATTTGAGCCGAAAAATCACTGGTTTACCGGATATGAACTCTTGCTTGTAGGAAGACACAGAGACTTTGGTTTTACTCCGATTCTGAAGGAAAATTCAGACCATTGTTCTAATCCATGAAACATACTCTGTTTTAACGCAAGAAGCATGCTATTCTTTCCAGTGTCTCCAATACAGCAAGAAATATGAGCATGCCCAGAAAAAAAGAACTGTGTTTCTTACTCATACGGACCATATCGAGTTAAACTCTGCTTATGAAACTGTAAAAAACCACAGCATCTCTTACAAAACTGCTCTTTCATTTATAGTGAAAAACGAGTTGGGTTCCTGAACTGTGTAAATTCATTTGATCCGAAAAATCACTGGGTTTACCGGAATTGAACTCTTGCTTGTAGGAAGACACAGAGACTTTGGTTTAACTATGTGTCTGAAGGAAAATTCAGACCAGTGTTCTCATCCATGAAACACCCTCTGTTTTATCGCAAAAAGCATCCTCTTCTGTCCAGAGTCTGCAATACAGCAAGAAATATGAGCATGTCCAGAAAAAATGAACTGTGTTTCCAACTCATACGGACCATATCTACTTGAACTCTGATTATGAAACTGTAACAAACTACAGCATCTCTTACATAGATGCTCTTTAGTTAATAGTAAAAAATGTGTTGGGTTAATGAACTGTGTAAATTCATTTGAGCCGAAAAATTACTGGGCTTAACAGAAATGAACTCTTGCTTGTAGGAAGACACATAGCCTTTGGTTTAACTCCGTTTCTGATGGAAAATTAAGACCGGTGTTCTCATCCATGAAACATACTCTGTTTTAACGCGAGAAGCATGCTCGTCTTTCCAGCATCTCCAATACAGCAAGAAACATGAGCATGCCCAGAAAAAAAGAACTGTGTTTCCAACTAATACGTTCCATATCTAGTTGAAATCTGCTTAAGGAACTGTAACAAACGACAGCATCTCTTACCTAGATGCTCTTTAGTTAATACTGAAAAACGTGTTGGGTTTGTGAACTGTGTAAATTCATTTGAGCCGAAAAATCACTGGTTTACCGAATATGAACTCTTGCTTTTGGGAAGACACAGAGCCTTTGGTTTAACTCCGTTTGTGAAGGGAAATTCAGAGCAGTGTTCTCATCCATGAAACACCCTCTGTTTTAACGCAAGTAGCATCCTCTTCTTTCCAGCATCTCTAATACAGCAAGAAACATGAGCATGCCCAGAAAAAAAGAACTGTATTTCCTGCTCATACGGACCATATCTAGTTGAACTCCGCTTATGAAACTGTAACAAACCACAGCATCTCTTACAAAATAGCTCTTTCATTTATAGTGAAAAACGTGTTGGGTACCTGAACTGTGTAAATTCATTGAGCCAAAAAATCACTGGTTTTACTGGAAATGAACTCTTGCTTGTAGGAAGACACAGAGCCTTTGGTTTAACTCCGTTTGTGAAGGGAAATTCAGAGCAGTGTTCTCATCCATGAACCACCCTCTGTTTTAATGCAAGAAGCATCCTCTTCTTTCCAGACTCTGCAATACAGCAAGAAATATGAGCCTGTCCAGAAAAAAAGCAGTGTGTTTCCTACTCATACGGACCATATCTAGTTGAAATCTGATTATGAAACTGTAACAAACTACAGCATCTCCTACATAGATGCTCTTTAGTTAATAGTGAAAAAATGTGTTGGGTTCATGAACTGTGTAAATTCATTTGAGCCGAAAAATCACTGGGCTTACCGGAAATGAACTCTTGCTTGTAGGAAGACACAGAGCCTTTGGTTTCACTCCGTTTGTCAAGGGAATTTCAGACCAGTGTTCTCATCCATGAAACATACTCTGTTTTAACGCAAGAAGCATGCTCTTCTTTCCAGCGCCTCCAATACAGCAAGAAACATGAGCATGCCCAGAAAAAAAGAACTGTGTTACTTACTCATACGGACCATGTCGAGTTAAACTCTGCTTATGAAACTGTAACAAACCACAGCATCTCTTACAAAAATGCTCTTTCATTTATAGTAAAAAACGTGTTGGGTTCCTGAACTGTGTAAATTCATTTGAGCCAAAAAATCACTGGTTTTCCCGGAAATGAACTCTTGCTTGTAGGAAGACACAGAGCATTCGGTTTAACTCCGTTTGTGAAGAGAAATTCAGACCAGACTTCTCATCCATGAAACACACTCTGTTTTAATGCAAGAAGCATGATATTCTTTCCAGCATCTCTAATACAGCAAGAAACATGAGCATGCCCAGAAAAAAAGAACTGTGTTTCCTACTCATACAGACCATATCTGTTTGAACTCTGATCATTAAACTGTAACAAAACAAAGCATCTCTTAAATAGATGCTGTTTAGTTAATAGTGAAAATCGTGTTGGGTTCAAGAACTGTGTAAATTCACTTGCGTCGAAAAATCACTGGGTTTACCGTAAATGAACTCTTGGTTGTAGGAAGACAAAGAGCCTTTGGTTTAACTCCGTTTGTGAAGGGAAATTCAGACCAGTGTTCTCATCCATGAAACATACTCTGTTTTAACGCGAGAAGCATGCTCGTCTTTCCAGCATCTCCAATACAGCAAGAAACATGAGCATGCCCAGAAAAAAAGAACTGTGTTTCCAACTAATACGTTCCATATCTAGTTGAAATCTGCATAAGGAACTGTAACAAACGACAGCATCTCTTACCTAGATGCTCTTTAGTTAATAGTGAAAATCGTGTTGGGTTCAAGAACTGTGTAAATTCACTTGAGTCGAAAAATCACTAGGTATACCGTAAATGAACTCTTGGTTGTAGGAAGACAAAGAGCCTTTGGTTTTACTCCGTTTGTGAAGGGAAATTCAGACCAGTGTTCTCATCCATGAAACACCCTCTGTTTTAACGCAAGAAGCATCCTCTTCTGTCCAGAGTCTGCAATACAGCAAGAAATATGAGCATGTCCAGAAAAAATGAACTGTGTTTCCAACTCATACGGACCATATCTACTTGAACTCTGATTATGAAACTGTAACACACTACAACATCTCTTACATAGATGCTATTTAGTTAATAGTGAAAAAATGTTTTGGGTTCGTGAACTGTGTAAATTCATTTGAGCCGAAAAATCACTGGGATTACCGGAATTGAACTCTTGCTTGTAGGAAGACACAGAGACTTTGGTTTAACTATGTGTCTGAAGGAAAATTCAGACCAGACTTCTCATCCATGAAACACCCTCTGTTTTAACGCAAAAAGCATCCTCTTCCTTCCAGAGTCCACAATACAGCAAGAAATATGAGTATATCCAGAAAAAAAGAACTGTGTTTCCTACTAGTACGGACCATATCTAGTTGAAATCTGCTTAAGAAACTGTAACAAACGACAGCATCTCTTACATAGATGCTCTTTAGTTAATAGTGAAAAACGTGTTAGGTTTGTGGACTGTGTAAATTCATTTGAGCCAAAAAATCACTGGTTTACCGGATATGAACTCTTGCTTGTAGGAAGACACAGAGACTTTGGTTTTACTCTGATTCTGAAGGAAAATTCAGACCATTGTTCTAATCCATGAAACATACTCTGTTTTAACGCAAGAAGCATGCTATTCTTTCCAGTGTCTCCAATACAGCAAGAAATATGAGCATGCCCAGAAAAAAAGAACTGTGTTTCTTACTCATACGGACCATATCGAGTTAAACTCTGCTTATGAAACTGTAAAAAACCACAGCATCTCTTACAAAACTGCTCTTTCATTTATAGTGAAAAACGAGTTGGGTTCCTGAACTGTGTAAATTCATTTGATCCGAAAAATCACTGGGTTTACCGGAATTGAACTCTTGCTTGTAGGAAGACACAGAGACTTTGGTTTAACTATGTGTCTGAAGGAAAATTCAGACCAGTGTTCTCATCCATGAAACACCCTCTGTTTTATCGCAAAAAGCATCCTCTTCCTTCCAGAGTCCACAATACAGCAAGAAATATGAGTATGTCCAGAAAAAAAGAACTGTGTTTCCTACTAGTACGGACCATATCTAGTTGAAATCTGCTTAAGAAACTGTAAAAAATGACAGCATCTCTTACATAGATGCTCTTTACTTAATAGTGAAAAACGTGTTAGGTTTGTGGACTGTGTAAATTCATTTGAGCCGAAAAATCACTGGTTTATCGGATATGAACTCTTGCTTGTAGGAAGACACAGAGGCTTTGGTTTTACTCCGATTCTGAAGGAAAATTCAGACCAGTGTTCTAATCCATGAAAAATACTCTGTTTTAACCCAGGAAGCATGCTCTTCTTTCCAGCGTCTGTAATACATCAAGAAACATGAGCATGCCCAGAAAAAAAGAACTATTTTTCCTACTCATACGGTCCATATCTAGTTGTACTCTGCTTATGAAACTGTAACAAACCACAGCATCTCTTACATAGATGCTCTTTAGTTAATAGTGAAAATCGTGTTGGGTTCATGAACTGTGTAAATTCATTTGAGAAAAAAACCTTGGGTTTACCGGAAAGGAACTCTTGCTTGTGGGAAGACACAGAGGCTTTGGTTTAACTCCGTTTGTGAAGGGAAATTCAGACCAGACTTCTCATCCATGAAACACACTCTGTTTTAACGCGAGAAGCATGCTATTCTGTCCAGCGTCTCCAATACAGCAAGAAACATGAGCATGCCCTGAAAAAAAAGAACTGTGTTTCCAACTGATACGGACATTATCAAGTTGAACTCTGCTTATGAAACTGTAACAAAGCAAAGCATCTCTTACATAGATGCTGTTTAGTTAATAGTGAAAATCGTGTTGGGTTCAAGAACTGTGTAAATTCACTTGAGTCGAAAAATCACTGGGTATACCGTAAATGAACTCTTGCTTGTAGGAAGACAAAGAGCCTTTGGTTTTACTCCGTTTGTGAAGGGAAATTCAGACCAGTGTTCTCATCCATGAAACACCCTCTGTTTTAACGCAAGAAGCATCCTCTTCTGTCCAGAGTCTGCAATACAGCAAGAAATATGAGCATGTCCAGAAAAAATGAACTGTGTTTCCAACTCATACGGACCATATCTACTTGAACTCTGATTATGAAACTGTAACACACTACAACATCTCTTACATAGATGCTATTTAGTTAATAGTGAAAAAATGTTTTGGGTTCGTGAACTGTGTAAATTCATTTGAGCCGAAAAATCACTGGGCTTACCGGAATTGAACTCTTGCTTGTAGGAAGACACAGAGACTTTGGTTTAACTATGTGTCTGAAGGAAAATTCAGACCAGACTTCTCACCCATGAAACACCCTCTGTTTTAACGCAAAAAGGATCCTCTTCCTTCCAGAGTCCACAATACAGCAAGAAATATGAGTATGTCCAGAAAAAAAGAACTGTGTTTCCTACTCATACGGTCCATATCTAGTTGTACTCTGCTTATGAAACTGTAACAAACCACAGCATGTCTTACATAGATGCTCTTTAGTTAATAGTGAAAAAACGTGTTGGGTTCGTGAACTGTGTAAATACATTTGAGCCGAAAAATCACTGGGTATACCGGAAATGAACTCTTGCTTGTAGGAAGACACATAGACTTGGATTAACTCCGTTTCTGAAGTAAAATTCAGACCTGTGTTCTCATCCGTGAAACACCTTCTGTTTTAACGCAAGAAGCATCGTCTTCTTTCAAGAGTCTCTAATAGAGCAAGAAACATGAGCATGCCCAGAAAAAAAGAACTGTGTTTCCTACTCATACGGACCATATCTAGTTGAACTCTGCTTATGAAACTGCAACAAACCACAGCATCTCTTACATAGTTGCTCTTTAGTTAATAGTGAAAATCGTGTTGGGTTCAAGAACTGTGTAAATTCATTTGAACCCAAAAATCAGTGGGTTTGCCGGAAATGAACTCTTGCTTGTAGGAAGACACAGAGCCTTTGGTTTCACTCCGTTTGTCAAGGGAAATTCAGACCAGTGTTCTCATCCATGAAACACCCTCTGTTTTAACGCAAGAAGCATCCTCTTCTGTCCAGAATATGCAATACAGCAAGAAATATGAGCATTTCCAGAAAAAATGAACTGTGTTTCCTACTCATACAGACCATATCTACTTGAACTCTGATTATGAAACTGTAACAAACTACAGCATCTCTTACATAGATGCTCTTTAGTTAATAGTGAAAAACGTGATGGGTTCGTGAACTGTGTAAATTCATTAGAGCCGAAAAATCACGGGGTTTACCATAAATGAACTCTTGCTTGTAGGAAGACAAAGAGACTTTGGTTTAACTCCGTTTGTGAAGGGAAATTCAGACCAGTGTTCTCATCCATGAACCATACTCTGTTGTAACGTGGGAAGCATGCTCTTCTTTCCAGCATCTCCAATACAGCAAGAAACACGAGCATGCCCCGAATAAAAGAACAGTGTTTCCTACTAATACGTTAGATATCTAGTTGAAATCTGCTTAAAGAACTGTAACAAACAACAGCAGCTCTTACATAGATGCTCTTTAGTTAATAGTGAAAAACGTATTGGGTTCGTGAACTGTGTAAATTCATTTGTGCCGAAAAATCACTGGGTTTACCGGAAATGAACTCTTGCTTGTAGGAAGACACAGAGACTTTGGTTTAACTCCGTTTCTGAAGTAAAATTCAGACCAGTGTTCTCATCCATGAAACACCCTCTGTTTTAACGCAAAAAGCATCCTCTTCCTTCCAGAGTCCACAATACAGCAAGAAATATGAGTATGTCCAGAAAAAAGAACTGTGTTTCCTACTAGTACGGACCATATCTAGTTGAAATCTGCTTAAGAAACTGTAACAAACGACAGCATCTCTTACATAGTTGCTCTTTAGTTAATAGTGAAAAACGTGTTAGGTTTGTGGACTGTGTAAATTCATTTGAGCCGAAAAATCACTGGTATATCGGATATGAACTCTTGCTTGTAGGAAGACACAGAGGCTTTGGTTTTACTCCGATTCTGAAGGAAAATTCAGACCAGTGTTCTAATCCATGAAACATACTCTGTTTTAACCCAGGAAGCATGCTCTTCTTTCCAGCGTCTGTAATACATCAAGAAACATGAGCATGCCCAGAAAAAAAGAACTATTTTTCCTACTCATAAGGTCCATATCTAGTTGTACTCTGCTTATGAAACTGTAACAAACCACAGCATGTCTTACATAGATGCTCTTTAGTTAATAGTGAAAAAACGTGTTGGGTTCGTGAACTGTGTAAATACATTTGAGCCGAAACATCACTGGGTTTACCGGAAATGAACTCTTGCTTGTAGGAAGACACATAGACTTTGGTTTAACTCCGTTTCTGAAGTAAAATTCAGACCTGTGTTCTCATCCATGAAACACCCTCTGTTTTAACGCAAGAAGCATCCTCTTCTTTCAAGAGTCTCTAACAGAGCAAGAAACATGAGCATGCCCAGAAAAAAAGAACTGTGATTCCTACTCATACGGACCATATCTAGTTGAACTCTGCTTATGAAACTGCAACAAACCACAGCATCTCTTACATAGATGCTCTTTAGTTAATAGTGAAAATCGTGTTGGGTTCAAGAACTGTGTAAATTCATTTGAACCCAAAAATCAGTGGGTTTGCCGGAAATGAACTCTTGCTTGTAAGAAGACACAGAGCCTTTGGTTTCACTCCGTTTGTCATGGGAAATTCAGACCAGTGTTCTCATCCATGAAACACCCTCTGTTTTAACGCAAGAAGCATCCTCTTCTGTCCAGAATATGCAATACAGCAAGAAATATGAGCATTTCCAGAAAAAATGAACTGTGTTTCCTACTCATACGGACCATATCTACTTGAACTCTGATTATGAAACTGTAACAAACTACAGCATCTCTTACATAGATGCTCTTTAGTTAATAGTGAAAAACGTGATGGGTTCGTGAACTGTGTAAATTCATTAGAGCCGAAAAATCACGGGGTTTACCGGAAATGAACTCTTGCTTGTAGGAAGACACAGAGCCTTTGGTTTAACGCCGTTTCTGATGGAAAATTTAGACGGGTGTTCTCATCCATGAAACATAATCTGTTTTAACGCGAGAAGCATGCTCTTCTTTCCAGCGTCTCCAATACAGCAAGAAACATGAGCATGCCCTGAAAAAAAAGAACTGTGTTTCCAACTGATACGGACATTATCAAGTTGAACTCTGCTTATGAAACTGTAACAAACCACAGCATGTGTTACATAGATGCTCTTTAGTTAATAGTGAAAAACGTGTTGGGTTCATGAACTGTGTAAATTCATTTGAGCCAAAAAACCCTGAGTTTACCGGAAAGGAACTCTTGCTTGTAGGAAGACACAGAGGCTTTGGTTTAACTTCGTTTGTGAAGGGGAATTCAGACCAGACTTCTCATCCATGAAAATCACTGGTTTACCGGATATGAACTCTTGCTTTTGGGCAGACACAGTGACTTTGGTTTAACTCCAATTCTGAAGGGAAATTCAGACCAGTGTTCTCATCAATGAAACAGACTCTGTTTTAACGCAAGAAGCATCCTCTTCTTTCCAGCATCTCTAATACAGCAAGAAAAATGAGCATGCCCAGAAAAAAAGAACTGTGTTTCCTGCTCATACGGACCATATCTAGTTGAACTCTGCTTATGAAACTGTAACAAACCACAGCATCTCTTACATAGATGCTCTTTAGTTAATAGTGAAAAACGTGTTGGCTTCGTGAATGTGTAAATTCATTTGAGCCGAAAAATCACTGGGTTTACTGGATATGAACTTTTGCTTGTAGGAAGACACAGAGATTTTGGTTTAACTCCGATTCTGAAGGAAAATTCAGACTAGTGTTCTCATCCATGAAACATACTCTGTTTTAACGCAAGAAGCATGCTATTCTTTCCAGCGTCTCCAATACAGCAAGAAATATGAGCATGCCTAGAAAAAAAGAACTGTGTTTCTTACTCATACGGAGCCTTATCGAGTTAAACTCTGCTTATGAAACTGTAACAAACCACAGCATCACTAACAAAAATGCGCTTTCATTTATAGTGAAAAACGAGTTGGTTTTCTGAACTTTGTAAATTCATTTGATCCGAAAAATCACTGGGTTTACCGGAATTGAACTCTTGCTTGTAGGAAGACACAGAGACTTTGGTTGAACTACGTGTCTGAAGGAAAATTCAGACCTGTGTTCTCATCCATGAAACACCCTCTGTTTTAACGCATGAAGCATCCTCTTCTTTCCAGCATCTCTAAGACAACAAGAAACATGAGCATGCCCAGAAAAAAAGAACTGTGTTTCCTGCTCATACGGACCATATCTAGTTGAACTCTGCTTATGAAACTGTAACAAACCACAGCATCTCTTACATAGATGCTCTTTAGTTAATAGTGAAAAACGTGTTGGGTTCCTGAACTGTGTAAATTCATTTGTGCCGAAAAATCACTGGGTTTACCGGAAATGAACTCTTGCTTGTAGGAAGACACAGAGACTTTGGTTTAACTCCGTTTCTGAAGGAAAATTCAGACCAGTGTTCTCAACCATGAAACATACTCTGTTTTAACGCAAAAAGCATCCTCTTCCTTCCAGAGTCCACAATGCAGCAAGAAATATGAGTATGTCCAGAAAAAAAGAACTGAGTTTCCTACTAGTATGGACCATATCTAGTTGAAATCTGCTTAAGAAACTGTAACAAACGACAGCATCTCTTACATAGATGCTCTTTAGTTAATAGTGAAAATCGTGTTGGGTTCAAGAACTGTGTAAATTCATTTGCGCCGAAAAATCACTGGTTTACCGGATATGAACTCTTGCTTGTAGGAAGACACAGAGGCTTTGGTTTAACTCTGATTCTGAAAGGAATTTCAGACCAGTGTTCTCATCCATGAAACACCCTCTGTTGTAACGAGAGAAGTATGTTCTTCTTTCCAGTGTCTCTAATACAGCAAGAAACATGAGCATGCCCAGAAAAAAAGAAATGTGTTTCCTACTCATACGGACCATATCTACTTGGACTCTGCTCATTAAACTGTAACAAAGCAAATCATCTCTTACATAGATGCTGTTTAGTTAATAGTGAAAATCGTGTTGGGTTCAAGAACTGTGTAAATTCACTTGAGTCAAAAAATCACTGGGTTTACCGTAAATGAACTCTTGCTTGTAGGAAGACAAAGAGCCTTTGGTTTAACGCCGTTTGTGAAGGGAAATTCAGACCAGTGTTCTCATCCATGAAACACCCTCTGTTTTAACGCAAGAAGCATCCTCTTCTGTCCAGAGTCTGCAATACAGCAAGAAATATGAGCATGTCCAGAAAAAATCAACTGTGTTTCCAACTCATACGGACCATATCTCCTTGAACTCTGATTATGAAACTGTAACAAACTACAGCATCTCTTACATAGATGCTCTTTAGTTAATAGCGAAAAAATGTGTTGGGTTCGTGAACTGTGTAAATTCATTTGAGCCGAAAAATCACTGGGCTTACCGGAAATGAACTCTTGCTTGTAGGAAGACACAGAGCCTTTGGTTTAACTCCGTTTCTGATGGAAAATTAAGACCGGTGTTCTCATCCATGAAACATACTCTGTTGTAACGCGAGAAGCATGCTCTTCTTTCCAGTATCTCCAATACAGCAAGAAACATGAGCATGCCAGGAAAAAAAGAACTGTGTTTCATACTCATACGGACCATATCTAGTGGAACTCTGCTCATTAAACTGTAACAAAGCAAAGCATCTCTTACATAGATGCTGTTTAGTTAATAGTGAAAATCGTGTTGGGTTCAAGAACTTTGTAAATTCATTTGAGCTGAAAAATCACTGGGTTTACCATAAATGAACTCTTGCTTGTAGGAAGACAAAGAGCCTTTGGTTTAACTCCGTTTGTGAAGGGAAATTCAGACCAGTGTTCTCATCCATGAAAAACGCTCTGTTTTAACGCAAGAAGCATCCTATTCTTTCCAGACTCTGCAATACAGCAAGAAATATGAGCATGTCCAGAAAAAATGAACTGTGTTTCCTACTCATACGGACCATATCTAGTTGAACTCTGATTATGAAACTGTAACAAACTACAGCATCTCTTACATAGATGCTCTTTAGTTAATAGTGAAAAACGTGTTGGCTTCGTGAATGTGTAAATTCATTTGAGCCGAAAAATCACTGGGTTTACTGGATATGAACTTTTCCTTGTAGGAAGACACAGAGATTTTGGTTTAACTCCGATTCTGAAGGAAAATTCAAACCAGTGTTCTCATCCATGAAACATACTCTGTTTTAACGCAAGAAGCATGCTCTTCTTTCCAGCGTCTCCAATACAGCAAGAAACATGAGCATGCCCAGAAAAAAAGAACTGTGTTTCTTACTCATACGGACCATATCGAGTTAAACTCTGCTAATGAAACTGTAACAAACCACAGCATCTCTTACAAAAATGCTCTTTCATTTATAGTGAAAAACAAGTTGGGTTCCTGAACTGTGTAAATTCATTTGATCCAAAAAATCACTGGGTTTACCGGAATTGAACTCTTGCTCCTAGGAAGACACAGAGACTTTGGTTTAACTACGTGTCTGAAGGAAAATTCAGACCAGTGTTCTCATCCATGGAACACCATCTGTTTTATCGCAAAAAGCATCCTCTGCTTGCCAAATTCCACAATACAGCAAGAAATATGAGCATGTCCAGAAAAAAAGAACTGTGTTTCCTACTAATACAGACCATATCTAGTTGAAATTTGCTTAAGAAACTGTAACAAATGACAGCATCTATTACATAGATGCTCTTTAGTTAATAGTGAAAAACGTGTTAGGTTCGTGGACTGTGTAAATTCATTTGAGCCGAAAAATCACTGGTTTACCGGATGTGAACTCTTGCTTGTAGGAAGACACAGAGACTTTGGTTTTACTCCGATTCTGAAGGAAAATTCAGACCAGTGTTCTAATCCATGAAACATACTCTGTTTTAACCCAGGAAGCATGCTCTTCTTTCCAGCGTCTCTAGTACATCAAGAAACATGAGCATGCCCTGAAAATAAAGAACTGTGTTTCCAACTGATAAGGACATTATCTAGTTGAACTCTGCTTATGAAACTGTAACAAACTACAGCACCTCTTACATAGATGCTCTTTAGTTAATAATGAAAAAATGTGTTGGGTTCGTGAACTGTGTAAATTCATTTGAGCCGAAAAATCACTGGGCTTACCGGAAATGAACTCTTGCTTGTAGGAAGACTCAGAGCCATTGGTTTAACTCCGTGTCTGATGGAAAATTAAGACCGGTGTTCTCATCCATGAAACATACTCTCTTTTAACGCAAGAAGCATGCACTTCATCCAGCGTCTCCAATACAGCAAGAAACATGAGCATGCCCAGAAAAAAAGAACTGTGTTTCTTATTCATATGGACCATCTCGAGTTAAACTCTGCTTATGAAACTGTAACAAACCACAGCATCTCTTACAAAAATGCTCTTTCATTTAAAGTGAAAATCGTGTTGGGTTCCTGAACTGTGTGAATTCATTTGAGCCAAAAAATCACTGGTTTTACCGGAAATGAACTCTTGCTTGTAGGAAGACACAGACCCTTTGGTTTAACTCAGTTTGTGAAGGGAAATTCAGAGCAGTGTTCTCATCCAAGAAACACACTCTGTTTTAACGCAAGAAGCATCCTCTTCTGTCCAGAGTCTGCAATACAGCAAGAATTATGAGCATGTCCAGAAAAAAAGCAGTGTGTTTCCTACTCATACGGACCATATCTAGTTGAACTCTGCTCATTAAACTATAACAAACCACAGCATCTCTTACATAGATGCTGTTTGGTTAATAGTGAAAATCGTGTTGGGTTCAAGAACTTTGTAAATTCATTTGAGCTGAAAAATCACTGGGTTTACCATAAATGAACTCTTGCTTGTAGGAAGACAAAGAGCCTTTGGTTTAACTCCGTTTGTGAAGGGAAATTCAGACCAGTGTTCTCATCCATGAAACACCCTCTGTTTTAACGCAAGAAGCATCCTCTTCTGTCCAGAGTCTGCAATACAGCAAGAAATATGAGCATGTCCAGAAAAAATGAACTGTGTTTCCTACTCATTCGGACCATATCTAGTTGAACTCTGATTATGAAACTGTAACAAACTACAGCATCTCTTACATAGATGCTCTTTAGTTAATAGTGAAAAACGTGTTGGGTTCGTGAATGTGTAAATTCATTTGAGCCGAAAAATCACTGGCTTTACTGGATATGAACTTTTGCTTGTAGGAAGACACAGTGATTTTGGTTTAACTCCGATTATGAAGGAAAATTCAGACCAGTGTTCTCATCCATGATACATACTCTGTTTTAACGCAAGAAGCATGCTATTCTTTCCAGCGTCTCCAATAGAGCAAGAAATATGAGCATGCCCAGAAAAAAAAGAACTGTGCTTCTTACTCATACGGAACATATCGAGTTAAACTCTGCTTATGAAACTGTAACGAACCACAGCATCTCTTACAAAAATGCTCTTTCATTTATAGTGAAAAACGAGTTGGGTTCCTGAACTGTGTAAATACATTTTATCCGAAAATTCACTGGGTTTACAGAAATTGAACTCTTGCTTGTAGGAAGACACAGAGACTTTGGTTTAACTATGTTTCTGAAGGAAAATTCAGACCAGTGTTCTCATCCGTGAAACACCCTCTGTTTTATCGCAAAAAGCATCCTCTGCTTTCCAGAGTCCACAATACAGCAAGAAATATGAGCATGTCCAGAAAAAAAGAATTGTGTTTCCTACTAGTACGGACCATATCTATTTGAAATCTGCTTAAGAAACTGTAACAAACGACAGCATCTATCACATAGATGCTCTTTAGTTAATAGTGAAAATCGTGTTAGGTTCGTGGAATGTGTAAATTCATTTTAGCCGAAAAATCACTGGTTTACTAGATATGAACTCTTGCTTGTAGGAAGACACAGAGATTTGGTTTTATTCCGATTCTGAAGGAAAATTCAGACCAGTGTTCTTATCCATGAAACATACTCTGTTTTAACCCAGGAAGCATGCTCTTCATTCCAGCATCTCTAATACATCAAGAAACATGAGCATGACCTGAAAAAAAGGAACTGTGTTTCCAACTGATACGGACATTATCAAGTTGAACTCTGCTTATGAAACTGTAACGAACCACAGCATGTGTTACATAGATGCTCTTTAGTTTATAGTGAAAAACATGTTGGGTTCATGAACTGTGTAAATTCATTTGAGAAAAAAACCCTGGGTTAACCGGAAAGGAACTCTTGCTTGTAGGAAGACACAGAGGCTTTGGTTTAACTCCGTTTGTGAAGGGAAATTCAGACCAGACTTCTCATCCATGAAACACACTCTGTTTTAACGCAAGAAGCATGCTATTCTTTCCAGCATCTCTAATACAGCAAGAAACATGAGAATGCCCAGAAAAAAAGAACTGTGTTTCCAACTCATACGGACCATATCTACTTGAACTCTGATTATGAAACTGTAACAAACTACACCAACTCTTACATAGATGCTCTTTAGTTAATAGTGAAAAAATGTGTTGGGTTCGTGAACTGTGTAAATTCATTTGAGCTGAAAAATCAGTGGGTTTGCCGGAAATGAACTCTTGCTTGTAGGAAGACAAAGAGCCTTTGGTTTAACTCCGTTTGTGAAGTGAAATTCAGACCAGTGTTCTCATCCATGAAACACCCTCTGTTTTAACGCAAGAAGCATCCTCTTCTGTCCAGAGTCTGCAATACAGCAAGAAATATGAGTATGTCCAGAAAAAATGAACTGTGTTTCTAACTCATACGGACCATATCTACTTGAACTCTGATTATGAAACTGTAACAAAGTACAGCATCTCTTACATATATGCTCTTTAGTTAATAGTGAAAAAATGTGTTGGGTTCGTGAACTGTGTAAATACATTTGAGCCGAAAAATCACTGGGCTTACCGGAAATGAACTCTTGCTTGTAGGAAGACACAGAACGTTTGGTTTAACTCCGTTTCTGATGGAAAATTAAGACCGGTGTTCTCATCCATGAAACATACTCTGTTGTAACGCGAGAAGCATGCTCTTCTTTCCAGCATCTCCAATACAGCAAAAAAAAATGAGCATGCCCAGAAAAAAAGAACAGTGTTTCCTACTAATACGTTCCATATCTAGTTGAAATCTGCTTAAGGAACTGTAACAAACAACAGCAGCTCTTACATAGATGCTCTTTAGTTAATAGTGAAAAACGTGTTGGTTTCGTGAACTGTGTAAATTCATTTGAGCCGAAAAATCACTGGTTTACCGGATATGAACTCTTGCTTTTGGGAAGACACAGAGACTTTGGTTTAACTCCAATTCTAAAGGGAAATTCAGACCAGTGTTCTCATCCATGAAACACCCTCTGTTTTAACGCAAGAACCATCCTCTTCTTTCCAGCATCTCTAATACAGCAAGAAACATGAGCATGCCCAGAAAAAAAGAACTGTGTTTCCTGCTCATATGGACCATATCTAGTTGAACTCTGCTTATGAAACTGTAACAAACCACAGCATCTCTTACATAGATGCTCTTTAGTTAATAGTGAAAATCGTGTTGGGTTCAAGAACTGTGTAAATTCATGTGAGCCGAAAAATCAGTGGGTTTGCCGGAAATGAACTCTTGCTTGTAGGAAGACATAGTTTATTTGGTTTCACTCCGTTTGTCAAGGGAAATTCAGACCAGTGTTCTCATCCATGAAACATACTCTGTTTTAACGCAAGAAGCATGCTCTTCTTTCCAGCGTCTCCAATACAGCAAGAAACATGAGCATGCCCAGAAAAAAAGAACTGTGTTTCTTACTCATACGGACCATATCGAGTTAAACTCTGCTTATGAAACTGTAACAAACCACAGCATCTCTTACAAAAATGCTCTTTCATTTATAGTGAAAAACGTGTTGGGTTCCAGAACTGTGTAAATTCATTTGAGCCAAAAAATCACTGGTTTTACCAGAAATGAACTCTTGCTTGTAGGAAGACACAGAGCCTTTGGTTTAACTCCGTTTGTGAAGGGAAATTCAGAGCAGTGTTCTCATCCATGAAACACCCTCTCTTTTAACGCAAGAAGCATCCTCTTCTTTCCAGACTCTGCAATACAGCAAGAAATATGAGCATGTCCAGAAAAAAAGCAGTGTGTTTCCTACTCATACGGACCATATCTAGTTGAACTCTGCTTATGAAACTGTAACAAACCACAGCAGCTCTTACATAGATGCTCTTTAGTTAATAGTGAAAAACGTGTTGGTTTCGTGAACTGTGTAAATTCATTTGAGCCGAAAAATCACTGGTTAACCGGATATGAACTCTTGCTTTTGGGAAGACACAGAGACTTTGGTTTAACTCCAATTCTAAAGGGAAATTCAGACCAGTGTTCTCATCCATGAAACACCCTCTGTTTTAACGCAAGAAACATCCTCTTCTTTCCAGCATCTCTAATACAGCAAGAAACATGAGCATGCCCAGAAAAAAAGAACTGTGTTTCCTGCTCATATGGACCATATCTAGTTGAACTCTGCTTATGAAACTGTAACAAACCACAGCATCTCTTACATAGATGCTCTTTAGTTAATAGTGAAAATCGTGTTGGGTTCAAGAACTGTGTAAATTCATTTGAGCCGAAAAATCAGTGGGTTTGCCGGAAATGAACTCTTGCTTGTAGGAAGACATAGAGCATTTGGTTTCACTCCGTTTGTCAAGGGAAATTCAGACCAGTGTTCTCATCCATGAAACATACTCTGTTTTAACGCAAGAAGCATGCTCTTCTTTCCAGCGTCTCCAATACAGCAAGAAACATGAGCATGCCCAGAAAAAAAGAACTGTGTTTCTTACTCATACGGACCATATCGAGTTAAACTCTGCTTATGAAACTGTAACAAACCACAGCATCTCTTACAAAAATGCTCTTTCATTTATAGTGAAAAACGTGTTGGGTTCCAGAACTGTGTAAATTCATTTGAGCCAAAAAATCACTGGTTTTACCAGAAATGAACTCTTGCTTGTAGGAAGACACAGAGCCTTTGGTTTAACTCCGTTTGTGAAGGGAAATTCAGAGCAGTGTTCTCATCCATGAAACACCCTCTGTTTTAACGCAAGAAGCATCCTCTTCTTTCCAGACTCTGCAATACAGCAAGAAATATGAGCATGTCCAGAAAAAAAGCAGTGTGTTTCCTACTCATACGGACCATATCTAGTTGAACTCTGCTTATGAAACTGTAACAAACCACAGCATCTCTTACATAGATGCTCTTTAGTTAATAGTGAAAAACGTGTTGGGTTCATGAACTGTGTAAATTCATTTGTGCCGAAAAATCACTGGGTTTACCGGAAATGAACTCTTGCTTGTAGGAAGACACAGAGACTTTGGTTTAACTCCGTTTCTGAAGGACAATTCAGACCAGTGTTCTCATCCATGAAACATCCTGTGTTTTAACGCAAAAAGCATCCTCTTCCTTCCAGAGTCCACAATACAGCAAGAAATATGAGTATGTCCAGAAAAAAAGAACTGTGTTTCCTACTAGTACGGACCATATCTAGTTGAAATCTGCTTATGAAACTGTAACAAACGACAGCATCTCTTACATAGATGCTCTTTAGTTAATAGTGAAAATCATGTTGGATTCAAGAACTGTGTAAATTCATTTGCGCCGAAATATCACTGGTTTACCGGATATGAACTCTTGCTTGTAGGAAGACACAGAGACTTTGGTTTAACTCCGATTCTGAAGGGAAATTGAGAGCAGTGTTCTCATCCATGAAACACCCTCTGGTTTACCGAAAGAAGTATGCTCTTCTTTCCAGTGTCTCTAATACAGCAAGAAACATGAGCATGCCCAGAAAAAAAGAACTGTGTTTCCTACTCATACGGACCATATCTAGTTGAAATTTGCTTAAGAATCTGTAACAAACGACAGCATCTATTACATTGATGCTCTTTAGTTAATAGTGAAAAACGTGTTAGGTTCGTGGACTGTGTAAATTCATTTGAGCCGAGTAATCACTGGTTTACCGGATATGAACTCTTGCTTGTTTGAAGACACAGAGACTTTGGTTTTACTCCGATTCTGAAGGAAAATTCAGACCAGTGTTCTAATCCATGAAACATACTCTGTTTTAACCCAGGAAGCATGCTCAACTTTCCAGCGTCTACAATACAGCAAGAAACATGACCATGCTCTGAAAAAAAAGAACTGTGTTTCCAACTGATACGGACATTATCTAGCTGGACTCTGCTTATGAAACTGTAACAAACCACAGCATGTGTTACATAGATGCTCTTTATTTAATAGTGAAAAACGTGTTGGGTTCATGAACTGTGTAAATTCATTTGAGAAAAAAACCCTGGGTTTACTGGAAAGGAACTCTTGCTTGTAGGAAGACACAGAGGCTTTGGTTTAACTCCGTTTGGGAAGGGAAATTCAGACCAGAATTCTCATCCATGAAACACACTCTGTTTTAACTCAAGAAGCATGCTGTTCTTTCCAGCATCTCTAATACAGCAAGAAACATGAGCATGCCCAGAAAAAAAGAACTGTTTTTCCTACTCATATAGACCATATCTACTTGAACTCTGATCATTAAAGTGTAACAAAGCAAAGCATCTCTTACATAGATGCTGTTTAGTTAATAGTGAAAATCGTGTTGGGTTCAAGAACTGTGTAAATTCACTTGAGTCGAAAAATCACTGGGTTTACCGTAAATGAACTCTTGCTTGTAGGAAGACAAAGAGCCTTTGGTTTAACGCCGTTTGTGAAGGGAAATTCAGACCAGTGTTCTCATCCATGAAACACCCTCTGTTTTAACGCAAGAAGCATCCTCTTCTGTCCAGAGTCTGCAATACAGCAAGAAATATGAGCATGTCCAGAAAAAATGAACTGTGTTTCCAACTCATATGGACCATATCTACTTGAACTCTGATTATGAAACTGTAACAAACTACAGCATCTCTTACATAGATGCTCTTTAGTTAATAATGAAAAAATGTGTTGGGTTCGTGAACTGTGTAAATTCATTTGAGCCGAAAAATCACTGGGCTTACCGGAAATGAACTCTTGCTTGTAGGAAGACACAGAGCCATTGGTTTAACTCCGTTTCTGATGGAAAATTAAGACCGGTGTTCTCATCCATGAAACATACTCTCTTTTAACGCAAGAAGCATGCACTTCATCCAGCATCTCCAATACAGCAAGAAACATGAGCATGCCCAGAAAAAAAGAACTGTGTTTCTTACTCATATGGACCATCTCGAGTTAAACTCTGCTTATGAAACTGTAACAAACCACAGCATCTCTTACAAAAATGCTCTTTCATTTATAGTGAAAATCGTGTTGGGTTCCTGAACTGTGTAAATTCATTTGAGCCAAAAAATCACTGGTTTTACCGGAAATGAACTCTTGCTTGTAGGAAGACACAGACCCTTTGGTTTAACTCAGTTTGTGAAGGGAAATTCAGAGCAGTGTTCTCATCCAAGAAACACACTCTGTTTTAACGCAAGAACCATCCTCTTCTTTCCAGACTCTGCAATACAGCAAGAATTATGAGCATGTCCAGAAAAAAAGCAGTGTGTTTCCTACTCATACAGACCATATCTAGTTGAACTCTGCTCATTAAACTATAACAAACCACAGCATCTCTTACATAGATGCTGTTTAGTTAATAGTGAAAATCGTGTTGGGTTCAAGAACTTTGTAAATTCATTTGAGCTGAAAAATCACTGGGTTTACCATAAATGAACTCTTGCTTGTAGGAAGACAAAGAGCCTTTGGTTTAACTCCGTTTGTGAAGGGAAATTCAGACCAGTGTTCTCATCCATGAAACACCCTCTGTTTTAACGCAAGAAGCATCCTCTTCTGTCCAGAGTCTGCAATACAGCAAGAAATATGAGCATGTCCAGAAAAAATGAACTGTGTTTCCTACTCATTCGGACCATATCTAGTTGAACTCTGATTATGAAACTGTGACAAACTACAGCATCTCTTACATAGATGCTCTTTAGTTAATAGTGAAAAACGTGTTGGCTTCGTGAATGTGTAAATTCATTTGAGCCGAAAAATCACTGGCTTTACTGGATATGAACTTTTGCTTGTAGGAAGACACAGTGATTTTGGTTTAACTCCGATTATGAAGGAAAATTCAGACCAGTGATCTCATCCATGAAACATATTCTGTTTTAACCCAGGAAGCATGCTCTTCTTTCCAGCGTCTCTAATACATTAAGAAACATGAGCATGCCCAGAAAAAATGAACTATGTTTCCTACTCATACGGTCCATATCTAGGTGAACTCTGCTTATGAAACTGTAACAAACCACAGCATCTCTTACATAGATGCTCTTTAGTTAATAGTGAAAATCGTGTTGGGTTCAAGAACTGTGTAAATTCATTTGAGCCGAAAAATCAGTGGGTGTACCGGGAATGACTCTTGCTTATAAGAAGACACAGAGCCTTTGGTTTAACTCCGTTTCTGAAGGAAAATTCAGACCAGGGTTCTCATCCATGAAACACCCTCTGTTTTAACTCAAGAAGCATCCTCTTCTGTCCAGAGTCTGCAATACAGCATGAAATATGAGCATGTCCAGAAAAAATTAACTGTGTTTCCTACTCATACGGACCATATCTACTTGAACTCTGATTATAAAACTGTAACAAACCACAGCGTCTCTTACATAGATGCTCTTTAGTTAATAGTGAAAAACGTGTTGGGTTCGTGAACCGTGTAAATTCATTTGAGCCGAAAAATCACTGGGTTTACCGGATATGAACTCTTGCTTGTAGGAAGACACAGAGACTTGGGTTTAACTCCGGATTCTGAAGGAAAATTCAGACCAGTGTTCTCATCCATGAAACATACTCTGTTTTAACGCAAGAAGCATGCTCTTCGGTCCAGAGTCTGCAATACAGCAAGAAATATGAGCATGTCCAGAGAAAATGAATTGTGTTTCCTACTCATACGGACCATATCTACTTGAACTCTGAATATGAAACTGTAACAAACCACAGCATCTCTTACATAGATGCTCTTTAGTTAATAGTGAAAAACATGTTGGATTCGTGAACTGTATAAATATATTTGATCCGAAAAATCACTGGGTTTACCGGAAATGAACTCTTGCTTGTATTAAGACACAGAGGCTTTGGTTTCACTCCGTTTGTGAAGGGAAATTCACACCAGAGATCTCATCCATGAAACACACTCTGTTTTAACTCAAAGAGCATGCTCTTCTTTCCAGCGTCTCTAATACCGCAAGAAACATGAGCATGCCCAGAAAAAAGAACTGTGCTTCCTAATCATACAGATCATATCTAGTTGAACTCTGCTTATGAAACTGTAACAAACCACAGCATGTGTTACATAGATGCTCTTTAGTTAATAGTGAAAATCGTGTTGGGTTCGTGAACTGTATAAATATATTTGAGCCAAAAAATCACTGGGTGTACCAGAAATGACTCTTGCGTATAAGAAGACACAGAGCCTTTGGTATAACTCCGTTTGTGAAGGAAAATTCAGACCAGTGTTCTCATCCATGAAACACCCTCTGTTTTAACGCAAGAAGCATCCTCTTCTGTCCAGAGTCTGCAATACAGCAAGAAATATGAACATGTCCAGAAAAAATGAACTGTTTTTCCTACTCATACGGACCATATCTACTTGAATTCTGCTCGTGAAACTGTAACAAACCACAGCATCTCTTACTAGATGCTCTTTAATTAATAGTCTAAATTGTGTTGGGTTCATGAACTCTGTAAATTCATTTGAGGCGAAAAACCCCTGGGTTTACCGAAAATGAACTCTTGCTTGTATTAAGACACAGAGGCTGTGGTTTCACTCCGATTGTGAAGGGAAATTCGCACCAGAGATCTCATCCATGAAACACACTCTGTTTTAACGCAAAGAACATGCTCTTCTTTCCATCGTCTCTAATATAGCAAGAAACAAGAGCAGGCCCAGAAATAAAGAACTGTGTTTCCTACTCATACGGATCATATCTAGTTGAACTCTGCTTATTTAACTGTAACAAACCACAGCATGTGTTACATAGATGCTCTGTAGTTAATAGTGAAAATCGTGTTGGGTTCGTGAACTGTGTAAATTCATTTGAGCCAAAAAATCACTGGTAGTACTGGAAATGACTCTTGCTTATAAGAAGACACAGAGCCTTTGGTTTAACTCCATTTGTGAAGGAAAATTCAGACCAGTGTTCTTATCCAAGAAACACCCTCTGTTTTAACGCAAGAAGCATCCTCTTCTGTCCAGCGTCTCTAATACAGCAAGAAACATGAGCATGCCCAGAAAAAAGAACTGTGTTTCCTACTCATACGGATCATATCTAGTTGTACTCTGCTTATGAAACTGTAACAAACCACAGCATGTGTTACATAGATGCTCTTTAGTTAATAGTGAAAATCGTGTTGGGTTCGTGAACTGTGTAAATTCATTTGAACCGAAAAATCACTGGGTGTACTGGAAATGACTCTTGCTTATAAGAAGACACAGAGCCTTTGGTTTAACTCCGTTTCTGAAGGAAAATACAGACCAGTGTTCTCATCCATGAAACACCCTAAGTTTTAAATCAAGAAGCATCCTCTTCTGTCCAGAGTCTGCAATACAGCAAGAAATATGAGCATGTCCAGAAAAAAATGAACTGTGTTTCCTACTCATACGGAACATATCTACTTGAACTCTGTTTATGAAACTGTAACAAACCACAGCATCTCTTACATAGATGCTCTTTAGTTAATAGTGAAAAACCTGTTGGGTTCATGAACTGTGTAAATTCATTTGAGCCGAAAAACCCCTGGGTTTACCGGAAATGATCTCTTGCTTGTATTAAGACACAGAGGCTTTGGTTTCACTCCGTTTGTGAAGGGAAATTCAAAGCAAAGATCTCATCCATGAAACACACTCTGTTTTAACGCAAAGAGAATGCTCTTCTTTCCAGCGTCTTAATACAGCAAGAAACATGTGCATGCCTGGAAAAAGAACTGTGTTTCCTACTCATACGGATCATATCTAGTTGAACTCTGCTTATGAAACTGTAACAAAACACAGCATGTGTTACATAGATGCTCTTTAGTTAATAGTGAAAATCGTGTTGCGTTCATGAACTGTGTAAATTCATTTGAGCCGAAAAACCCCTGGGTTTACCGGAAAGGAACTCTTGCTTGTATTAAGACACAGAGGCTTTGGTTTCACTCCGTTTGTGAAGGGAAATTCACACCAGAGATGTCATCCATGAAACACACTCTGTTTTAACGCAAAGAGCATGCTCTTCTTTCCAGCATCTCTAATACAGCAAGAAACATGAGCATGCCCAGAAAAAAGAACTGTGTTTCCTACTCATACGGATCATATCTAGTTCAACTCTGCTTATGAAACTGTAACAAACCACAGCATGTGTTACAGAGATGCTCTTTACTTAATAGTGAAAATCGTGTTGGGTTCGTGAACTGTGTAAATTCATTTGAGCTGAAAAATCACTGGGCTTACCGGAAATGAACTCTTGCTTGTAGGAAGACACAGAGAATTTTGTTTAACTCTGTTTCTGAAGGAAAATTCAGACCAGTGTTCTCATCCATGAAACACACTCTGTTTTAAGACAAGAAGCATCCTCTTCTTTCCATACCTCCAAAACAGCAAGAACCATCAGCATTTCCAGAAAAAAAGAACTTTGTTTCCTACTCATACGGACCATATGTGGTTCAACTCTGCTTATGAAACTGATACAAACCACAGCTCCACTTACATAAATGGTCTTTAGTTAATAGTGAGAATTGCATTGGGTTTTTGAACTGTGTAAAATCGTTAGAGCCCAAACTTCAATTGGTTTACCAGAAATGAACACTTGCTTGTAGGAAGACACAGATCCTGGGCTTTAACTCCATTTCTGAAGGGAAATTCAGACCAGAGTTCTCATCCATGAAACACACTCTGTTTTAACGCAAAAAGCAAGCTCTTCTTTCCAGATTTTAAAATACAGCGAGAATAATGTGCATGCCATGTAAAAAAGAAATGTGTTTCTTACTCATACCGACTATATGTATTTCATCTCTGCTTATGAACCTGATGCAAACCACAGCTCCTCTTACATAAATGCTCATTAGTTAAAAGTGAGAATCGCGTTGGTTTCGTGAACAGCAAATAATCATTTGAGCCCAAAATTCACTTGGTTTACCAGAAATGAACTCTTGCTTGTAGGAAGACACAGATCCTGGGGTTTAACTCTGTTTCTGAAGGGAAATTCATACCAGAGTTCTCAACGCTGAAACACACTCTGTTTTAAGGTAAGAATCATCCTCTTCTTTCCAGCGTCTCCAAAACAGTAAGTACCATTAGCTTGTCCAGAAAAAAAGATCTGTGTTTCCTACTCATACGCACCATATGTAGTTCAACTCTGCTTAGGAAACTGATACAGACCACAGCTCCTCTTACATAAATGCTCTTTAGTTAATAGTGAGAATCGCATTGGGTTTCTGAACTGTGTTAAATCATTTGACCCCAAAATTCACTTGGTTTACCAGAAATGAACTCTTGCTTGTATGAAGACACAGATCCTGAGGTTTAACTCTGTTTCTGAACGGAAAATCAGACCAGAGTTCTCATCCATGAAACACACTCTGTTTTAATGCAAGAAGCAAGCTCTTCTTTCCAGCGTCTATAATACAGCAAGATCCAAGATCATGCCCTGAAAAAAAGAACTGTGTTTCTCACTGATACAGACCATATGTAGTTCAAGTCTGCTTTTGAAACTGATACAAACCACAGCTCCTCTTACATAAATGCTCTTTGGTTAATAGTGAGAATCGCGTTGGGTTCGTGAACTACAAAAAGTCATGTGAGCCAAAAATTCCCTGGGTTTACCAGAAATGAACTCTTGCTTGTAGGAAGACGCAGATCCTGGGGTTTAACTGCGTTTCTGAAGGCAAATTCTGAGCAGAGTTCTCATCACTGAAACACACTCTGTTTTAACGCAAGAATCATCCTCTTCTTTCCATTGTCTCCAATAGAGTAAGAACCATATCCATGCCCTGAAAAAATTAACTGTGTTTCCTACTCATACGGACCATATGTAGTTCAACTCTGCTCATGAAAATGATACAAACCATAGCTCCTCTTACATAAATGCTCTTTAGTTAATAGTGAGAATCGCGTTGGGTTCATGAACTGTGAAAAATCATTTAAGCCCAAAATTCACTGGATTTATCAGAAATGAACTCTTGCCTTTAGGAAGACACAGATCCTGGAGTTTAACTCCGTTTCTGAAGGCAAATTCAGAACAGAGTTCTCATCCCTGAAACACACTCTGTTTTAACGCAAGAATGAAGCTCTTCTTTCCAGCGTCTACAATACAGCAAGAACCATGAGCATGCCCAGAAAAAAACAAATGTGTTTCCTAATCATACGCACCATATGTAATTCAACTCTGCTTATGAAACTGATAGAAACCACAGCTCCTCTTACATAAATGGTCTTTAGTTAATAGTGAGAATAGCGTTGGGTTTGCGTATTGCGAAAAAACATTTGAGCCCAAAATCCACTCGGTTTACCAGAAATGAACTCCTGTTTATAGGAAGATACAGATCCTGCGGTTTAACTCCGTTTCTGAATGCAAATTCAGACCAGAGTTCTCATCCCTGAAACACACACTGTTTTAACGCAAACATCAAGCTCTTCTTTCCAGAGTCTCCAATACAGCAAGAACCATGAGCATGCCCTGAAAAAAAGAACTGTGTTTCCTACTCATACGGACCATATGTAGTTCAACTCTGCTTTGAAACTGATACAAACCACATCTCCTCTTACATAAATGCTCTTTAGTTAATAGTGAGATTCGCGTTGGGTTGGTGACCTGCAAAAACCTTTGATCCCACCATTCACTGGGTTTACCAGAAATGAACTCTTGCTTGTAGGAAGACACAGATCCTGGGGTTTAACTCAGTTTCTGAAGGCAAATTCAGACCCAAGTTCTTATCCCTGAAAAACACTCAGTTTTAAGGCAAGAATCATCCTCTTCTTTCCAGTGTCTCCAAAACAATAAGAACCATCAGCATGTCCAGAAAAAAAGAACTGTGTTCCCTACTCATACGGACCATATGTGGTTCAACTCTGCTTATGAAACTGATACAAACCACAGCTCCACTTACATAAATGCTCTTTAGTTAATAGTGAGAATTGCTTTGGGTTTTTGAACTGTGTAAAATCATTTGAGCCTAAAATTCAATTTGTTTACCAGAAATGAACTCTTGCTTGTAGGAAGACACAGATCCTGGGCTTTAACTCCGTTTCTGAAGGGAAATTCAGACCAGAGTTCTCATCCATGAAACACACTCTGTTTTAACACAAAAAGCAAGCTCTTCTTTCCAAATTCTAATATACAGCAAGAATAATGTGCATGCCCTGTAAAAAAGAAAGGTGTTTCTTACTCATACGGACTATATGTATTTCAACTCTGCTTATGAACCTGATACAAACCACAGCTCCACTTACATAAATGCTCATTAGTTAAAAGTGAGAATCGCGTTGGGTTCATGAACAGCAAATAATCATTTGAGTCCAAAATTCCCTTGGTTTACCATAAATGAACTCTTGCTTGTAGGAAGACACAGATCCTGGGGTTTAACTCTGTTTCTGAAGGGAAATTCATACCAGAGTTCTCAACCCTGAAACACACTCTGTTTTAAGGTAAGAATCATCCTCTTCTTTCCAGCGTCTCCAAAACAGTACCATTAGCATGTCCAGAAAAAAAGATCTGTGTTTCCTACTCATACGCACCATATGTAGTTCAACTCTGCTTAGGAAACTGATACAGACCACAGCTTCTCTTACATAAATGCTCTTTAGTTAATAGTGAGAATCGCATTGGGTTTCTGAACTGTGTTAAATCATTTGACACCAAAATTCACTTGGTTTACCAGAAATGAACTCTTGCTTGTAGGAAGACACAGACCCTGGGGTTGAACTCCGTTTCTGTCGGGAAATTCAGACCAGAGTTCTCATCCATGAAACACACTCTGTTTTAATGCAAGAAGCAAGCTCTTCTTTCCAGCGTCTATAATACAGAAAGATCCAAGAGCATGCCCTGAAAAAAAGAACTGTGTTTCTCACTGATACGGACCATATGTAGTTCAAGTCTGCTTATGAAACTGATACAAACCACAGCTCCTCTTACATAAAGGCTCTTTGGTTAATAGTGAGAATCGCGTTGGGTTCGTGAACTGCGAAAAATCATGTGAGCCAAAAATTCACTGGGTTTACCAGAAATGAACTCTTGCTTGTAGGAAGACACAGATCCTGGGGTTTAACTGCGTTTCTGAAGGCAAATTCACACCAGAGTTCTCATCACTGAAACACACTCTGTTTTAACGCAAGAATCAAGCTCTCTTTCCAGCATCTACAATACAGCAAGAACCATGAGCATGCCCAGAAAAAAAGAACTGTTTTTCCTACTCATACGCACCATATGTAGTTCAACTCTGCTTATGAAACTGATACAAACGGCAGCTCCTCTTTCATAAATGCTCTTTAGTTAATAGTGAGAATCTCGTTGGATTCAGGCATTGCGAAAAATCATTGAGTCGAAAATTCACTTGGTTTGCCAGAAAAGAACTCTTGCTTGTAGGAAGACACAGATCCTGTTGTTTTACTCTGTTTCTGAAGGGAAATTCAGACGAGAGTTCTCATCCATGAAACACACTCTGTTTTAATGAAGAAGCAAGCTCTTCTTTCCAGCGTCTATAATACAGCAAGATCCAAGAGCATGCCCTGAAAAAAAGAACTGTGTTTCTCACTGATACGGACCATATGTAGTTCAAGTCTGCTTCTGAAACTGATACAAACCACAGCTCCTCTTACATAAATGCTCTTTAGTTAATAGTGAGAATCGCATTGGATTTCTGAACTGTGTTAAATCATTTGACCCCAAAATTCACTTGGTTTACCAGAAATGAACTCTTGCTTGTAGGAAGACACAGATCCTGGTGTTTAACTCGGTTTCTGAAGGGAAATTCAGACCAGAGTTCTCATCCCTGAAACACACTCTGTTTTAATGCAAGAAGCAAGCTCTTCTTTCCAGCGTCTATAATACAGCAAGATCAAAGAGCATGTCCTGAAAAAAAGAACTGTTTCTCACTGATACAGACCATATGTAGTTCAAGTCTGCTTATGAAACTGATACAAACCACAGCTCCTCTTACATAAATGCTCTTTAGTTAATAGTGAGAATTGCATTGGGTTTTTGAACTGTGTAAAATCATTTGAGCACAAAATTCAATTGGTTTACCAGAAATGATCTCTTGCTTGTAGGAAGATACAGATCCTGGGCTTTAACTCCGTTTCTGAAGGCAAATTCAGACCAGAGTTCTCATCCATGAAACAGACTCTGTTTTAACGCAAGAAGCAAGCTCTTCTTCCCAGATTCTAAAATACAGCAAGAATAATGTGCATGCCCTGTAAAAAAGAAATGTGTTTCTTACTGATACGGACTATATGTATTTCAACTCTGCTTATGAACCTGATACAAACCACAGCTCCTCTTACATAAATGCTCATTAGTTAATAGTGAGAATCGCGTTGGGTTCGTGAACTGCAAAAAATCATTTCAGCCCGAAATACTGGGTTTACCATAAATGAACTCTTGCTTGTAGGAAGACACAGATCCTGGAGTTTAACTCCATTTCTGAAGGCGAATTCAGACCAGAGTTCTCATCCCTGAAACACACTCTGTTTTAATGCAAGAATCAACTCTTCGGTCCAGAATCTCCAATACAGCAAGAAACATGAGTATGCCCAGAAAAAAAGAACTGTGTTTCCTACTCATAGGGATCATATGTAGTTCAACTCTGCTTTGAAACTGATACAAACCACAGCTCCTCTTACATAAATGCTCTTTAGTTAATAGTGATAATCGCGATGGGTTCGTGACCTGCAAAATACGATTTGATCCCACCATTCACTGGGTTTACAAGAAATGAACTCTTGCTTGTAGCAAGACAAAGATCCTGGGGTTTAACTCAGTTTCCTAAGGCAAATTCAGACCGGAGTTCTCATCCCTGAAACACACTCTGTTTAAACGCAAGAATCAAGCTCTTCTTTCCTGCGTCTACAGTACAGCAAGAACAATGAGCATGCCCAGAAAAAAAGAATTGTGTTTCCTACTCATACAGACCATATGTAGTTCAACTCTGCTTATGAAACTGATAGAAACCACAGCTCCTCTTACATAAATGGTCTTTAGTTAATAGTGAGAATAGCGTTGGGTTTGCGTATTGCGAAAAAACATTTGAGCCCAAAATCCACTCGGTTTACCAGAAATGAACTCCTGTTTATAGGAAGATACAGATCCTGCGGTTTAACTCCGTTTCTGAATGCAAATTCAGACCAGAGTTCTCATCCCTGAAACACACACTGTTTTAACGCAAACATCAAGCTCTTCTTTCCAGAGTCTCCAATACAGCAAGAACCATGAGCATGCCCTGAAAAAAAGAACTGTGTTTCCTACTCATACGGACCATATGTAGTTCAACTCTGCTTTGAAACTGATACAAACCACATCTCCTCTTACATAAATGCTCTTTAGTTAATAGTGAGATTCGCGTTGGGTTGGTGACCTGCAAAAACCTTTGATCCCACCATTCACTGGGTTTACCAGAAATGAACTCTTGCTTGTAGGAAGACACAGATCCTGGGGTTTAACTCAGTTTCTGAAGGCAAATTCAGACCCAAGTTCTTATCCCTGAAAAACACTCAGTTTTAAGGCAAGAATCATCCTCTTCTTTCCAGTGTCTCCAAAACAATAAGAACCATCAGCATGTCCAGAAAAAAAGAACTGTGTTCCCTACTCATACGGACCATATGTGGTTCAACTCTGCTTATGAAACTGATACAAACCACAGCTCCACTTACATAAATGCTCTTTAGTTAATAGTGAGAATTGCTTTGGGTTTTTGAACTGTGTAAAATCATTTGAGCCTAAAATTCAATTTGTTTACCAGAAATGAACTCTTGCTTGTAGGAAGACACAGATCCTGGGCTTTAACTCCGTTTCTGAAGGGAAATTCAGACCAGAGTTCTCATCCATGAAACACACTCTGTTTTAACACAAAAAGCAAGCTCTTCTTTCCAAATTCTAATATACAGCAAGAATAATGTGCATGCCCTGTAAAAAAGAAAGGTGTTTCTTACTCATACGGACTATATGTATTTCAACTCTGCTTATGAACCTGATACAAACCACAGCTCCACTTACATAAATGCTCATTAGTTAAAAGTGAGAATCGCGTTGGGTTCATGAACAGCAAATAATCATTTGAGTCCAAAATTCCCTTGGTTTACCATAAATGAACTCTTGCTTGTAGGAAGACACAGATCCTGGGGTTTAACTCTGTTTCTGAAGGGAAATTCATACCAGAGTTCTCAACCCTGAAACACACTCTGTTTTAAGGTAAGAATCATCCTCTTCTTTCCAGCGTCTCCAAAACAGTACCATTAGCATGTCCAGAAAAAAAGATCTGTGTTTCCTACTCATACGCACCATATGTAGTTCAACTCTGCTTAGGAAACTGATACAGACCACAGCTTCTCTTACATAAATGCTCTTTAGTTAATAGTGAGAATCGCATTGGGTTTCTGAACTGTGTTAAATCATTTGACACCAAAATTCACTTGGTTTACCAGAAATGAACTCTTGCTTGTAGGAAGACACAGACCCTGGGGTTGAACTCCGTTTCTGTCGGGAAATTCAGACCAGAGTTCTCATCCATGAAACACACTCTGTTTTAATGCAAGAAGCAAGCTCTTCTTTCCAGCGTCTATAATACAGAAAGATCCAAGAGCATGCCCTGAAAAAAAGAACTGTGTTTCTCACTGATACGGACCATATGTAGTTCAAGTCTGCTTATGAAACTGATACAAACCACAGCTCCTCTTACATAAAGGCTCTTTGGTTAATAGTGAGAATCGCGTTGGGTTCGTGAACTGCGAAAAATCATGTGAGCCAAAAATTCACTGGGTTTACCAGAAATGAACTCTTGCTTGTAGGAAGACACAGATCCTGGGGTTTAACTGCGTTTCTGAAGGCAAATTCACACCAGAGTTCTCATCACTGAAACACACTCTGTTTTAACGCAAGAATCAAGCTCTCTTTCCAGCATCTACAATACAGCAAGAACCATGAGCATGCCCAGAAAAAAAGAACTGTTTTTCCTACTCATACGCACCATATGTAGTTCAACTCTGCTTATGAAACTGATACAAACGGCAGCTCCTCTTTCATAAATGCTCTTTAGTTAATAGTGAGAATCTCGTTGGATTCAGGCATTGCGAAAAATCATTGAGTCGAAAATTCACTTGGTTTGCCAGAAAAGAACTCTTGCTTGTAGGAAGACACAGATCCTGTTGTTTTACTCTGTTTCTGAAGGGAAATTCAGACGAGAGTTCTCATCCATGAAACACACTCTGTTTTAATGAAGAAGCAAGCTCTTCTTTCCAGCGTCTATAATACAGCAAGATCCAAGAGCATGCCCTGAAAAAAAGAACTGTGTTTCTCACTGATACGGACCATATGTAGTTCAAGTCTGCTTCTGAAACTGATACAAACCACAGCTCCTCTTACATAAATGCTCTTTAGTTAATAGTGAGAATCGCATTGGATTTCTGAACTGTGTTAAATCATTTGACCCCAAAATTCACTTGGTTTACCAGAAATGAACTCTTGCTTGTAGGAAGACACAGATCCTGGTGTTTAACTCGGTTTCTGAAGGGAAATTCAGACCAGAGTTCTCATCCCTGAAACACACTCTGTTTTAATGCAAGAAGCAAGCTCTTCTTTCCAGCGTCTATAATACAGCAAGATCAAAGAGCATGTCCTGAAAAAAAGAACTGTTTCTCACTGATACGGACCATATGTAGTTCAAGTCTGCTTATGAAACTGATACAAACCACAGCTCCTCTTACATAAATGCTCTTTAGTTAATAGTGAGAATTGCATTGGGTTTTTGAACTGTGTAAAATCATTTGAGCACAAAATTCAATTGGTTTACCAGAAATGATCTCTTGCTTGTAGGAAGATACAGATCCTGGGCTTTAACTCCGTTTCTGAAGGCAAATTCAGACCAGAGTTCTCATCCATGAAACAGACTCTGTTTTAACGCAAGAAGCAAGCTCTTCTTCCCAGATTCTAAAATACAGCAAGAATAATGTGCATGCCCTGTAAAAAAGAAATGTGTTTCTTACTGATACGGACTATATGTATTTCAACTCTGCTTATGAACCTGATACAAACCACAGCTCCTCTTACATAAATGCTCATTAGTTAATAGTGAGAATCGCGTTGGGTTCGTGAACTGCAAAAAATCATTTCAGCCCGAAATACTGGGTTTACCATAAATGAACTCTTGCTTGTAGGAAGACACAGATCCTGGAGTTTAACTCCATTTCTGAAGGCGAATTCAGACCAGAGTTCTCATCCCTGAAACACACTCTGTTTTAATGCAAGAATCAACTCTTCGGTCCAGAATCTCCAATACAGCAAGAAACATGAGTATGCCCAGAAAAAAAGAACTGTGTTTCCTACTCATAGGGATCATATGTAGTTCAACTCTGCTTTGAAACTGATACAAACCACAGCTCCTCTTACATAAATGCTCTTTAGTTAATAGTGATAATCGCGATGGGTTCGTGACCTGCAAAATACGATTTGATCCCACCATTCACTGGGTTTACAAGAAATGAACTCTTGCTTGTAGCAAGACAAAGATCCTGGGGTTTAACTCAGTTTCCTAAGGCAAATTCAGACCGGAGTTCTCATCCCTGAAACACACTCTGTTTAAACGCAAGAATCAAGCTCTTCTTTCCTGCGTCTACAGTACAGCAAGAACAATGAGCATGCCCAGAAAAAAAGAATTGTGTTTCCTACTCATACAGACCATATGTAGTTCAACTCTGCTTATGAAACTGATACAAACGACAGCTCCTCTTACATAAATGCTCTTTAGTTAACAGTGAGAATCTCGTTGGATTCAGGCATTGCGAAAAAATCATTGAGCCGAAAATTCACAGTGTTTACCAGAAATGAATTCTTGCATGTAGGAAGACACAGATCCTGGGGTTTAACTCCATTTCTGAAGGGAAATTCAGACCGGAGTTCTCATCCCTGAAAAACACTCTGTTTTAAGGCAAGAATCATCCTCTTCTTTCCAGCGTCTCCAAAACAGTAAGAACCATAAGCATGTCCAGAAAACAAGAACTGTGTTTCCTACACATACGGACCATATGTAGTTCAAGTCGCTTTGAAACTGATAAAGACCAGTGCTCCTCTTACATAAATGCTCTTTAGTTAATTGTGATAATCGCATTCTGTTCTAGAACTGTGTAAAATCATTTGAGCCCAAAATTCACTGAGTTAACCAGAAATGAACTCTTGCTTGTAGGAAGACAAAGATCCTGGGTTTAACTCTGATTCTAAAGTGGAAATTCAGAGCAGAGTTCTCATCCCTGAAGCACACTCTCTTTTAACACAAGAAGCAAGCTCTTCTTTCCAGATTCTAAAATACAGCAAGAATAATGTGCATGCCCTTTGTAAAAGAAATGTGTTTCTTACTCATATGGACCATATGTATTTCAACTCTGCTTATGAACCTGATACAAACCACAGCTCCTCTTACATAAATGCCCTTTGGTTAATAGTGAGAATCACGTTGTGTTCGTGAACTGCAAAAAATCATGTGAGCCAAAAATTCACTGGGTTTACCAGAAATGAACTCTTGCTTGTAGGAAGACACAGATCCTGGGGTTTACCTGCGTTTCTGAAGGCAAATTCAGACCAGAGTTCTCATCCCTGAATCACACTCTGTTTTAACGCAAGAATCAAGCTCTTCTTTCCAGCATCTACAATACAGCAAGAACCATGAGCATACCCAGAAAAAAAGAACTGTGTTTCCTACTCATATGCACCATATGTAGTTCAACTCTGCTTATGAAACTGATACAAACCACAGCTCCTCTTACATAAATGGTCTTTAGTTAATAGTGAGAATAGTGTTGGTTTTGCGTACTGTGAATAAACATTTTAGCCCAAAATTCACTGGGTTTACCAGAAATGAACACCTGTATATAGGAAGATACAGATCCTGAGGTTTAACTCCGTTTCTGAAGGCAAACTCAGACCAGAGTTCTCATCCCTGAAACACACACTGTTTTAACGCAAATATCAAGCTCTTCTTTCCAGAGTCTCCAATACCGCAGTATCGATGAGCATGCCCTGAAAAAAAGAACAGTGTTTCCTACTCATACAGACCATATGTAGTTCAACTCTGTTTATGAAACAGATAAAAACCACAGCTCCTCTTACACAAATGCTCTTTAGTTAATAGTGAGAATATAGTTGGATTCAGGAATTGCGAAAAATCATTGAGCCCAAAATTCACAGGGTTTACCAGAAATGAACTCTTGCATGTAGGAAGACACAGATCCTGGGGTTTAACTCCATTTCTGAAGGGAAATTCAGACCCGAGTTCTTATCCCTGAACAACACTCTGTTTTAAGGCAAGCATCATCCTCTTCTTTCCAGCGTCTCCAAAAGAGTAAGAACCATCAGCATGTCCGGAAAAAATGAACTGTGTTTCCTACTCATACGGACCATATGTAGTTCAACTCTGCTTTGAAACTGATACAGACAAGTGCTCCTCTTACAAAAATGCTCTTTAGTTAAAAGGGAGAATCGCGTTGGGTTCGTGAACAGCAAATAATCATTTGAGCCCAAAATTCACTTTGTTTACCAGAAATGAACTCTTGCTTGTAGGAAGACACAGATCTTGGAGTTTAATTCCGTTTCTGATGGCAAATTCAGACTCGAGTTCTCATCCCTGAAACACACTCTGTTTTAACGCAAGAATCAAGCTCTTCGTTCCAGAGTCTCCAATGCAGCAAGAAACATGAGTATGCCCAGAAAAAAAGAATTGGGTTTCCTACTCATACGCACCATATGTAGTTCAACTCTGCTTAGGAAACTGATACAGACCACAGCTTCTCTTACATAAATGCTCTTTAGTTAATAGAGAGAATCGCATTGGGTTTCTGAACTGTGTTAAATCATTTGACACCAAAATTCACTTGGTTTACCAGAAATGAACTCTTGCTTGTAGGAAGACACAGACCCTGGGGTTGAACTCTGTTTCTGAAGGGAAATTCAGACCAGAGTTCTCATCCATGAAACACACTCTGTTTTAATGCAAGAAGCAAGCTCTTCTTTCCAGCGTCTATAATACAGCAAGATCCAAGAGCATGCCCTGAAAAAAAGAACTGTGTTTCTCACTGATACGGACCATATGTAGTTCAAGTCTGCTTATGAAACTGATACAAACCACAGCTCCTCTTACATAAAGGCTCTTTGGTTAATAGTGAGAATCGCGTTGGGTTCGTGAACTGCGAAAAATCATGTGAGCCAAAAATTCACTGGGTTTACCAGAAATGAACTCTTGCTTGTAGGAAGACACAGATCCTGGGGTTTAACTGCGTTTCTGAGGGCAAATTCACACCAGAGTTCTCATCACTGAAACACACTCTGTTTTACCGCAAGAATCAAGCTCTCTTTCCAGCATCTACAATACAGCAAGAACCATGAGCATGCCCAGAAAAAAAGAACTGTTTTTCCTACTCATACGCACCATGTGTAGTTCAACTCTGCTTATGAAACTGATACAAACGGCAGCTCCTCTTTCATAAATGCTCTTTAGTTAATAGTGAAAATCTCGTTGGATTCAGGCATTGCGAAAAATCATTGAGTCGAAAATTCACTTGGTTTGCCAGAAAAGAACTCTTGCTTGTAGGAAGACACAGATCCTGTTGTTTTACTCTGTTTCTGAAGGGAAATTCAGACCAGAGTTCTCATCCATGAAACACACTCTGTTTTAATGAAGAAGCAAGCTCTTCTTTCCAGTGTCTATAATACAGCAAGATCTAAGAGCATGCCCTGAAAAAAAGAACTGTGTTTCTCACTGATACGGACCATATGTAGTTCAAGTCTGCTTCTGAAACTGATACAAACCACAGCTCCTCTTACATAAATGCTCTTTAGTTAATAGTGAGAATCGCATTGGATTTCTGAACTGTGTTAAATCATTTGACCCCAAAATTCACTTGGTTTACCAGAAATGAACTCTTGCTTGTAGGAAGACACAGATCCTGGTGTTTAACTCAGTTTCTGAAGGGAAATTCAGACCAGAGTTCTCATCCCTGAAACACACTCTGTTTTAACGCAAGAATCAAGCTCTTCTTTCCTGCCTCTACATTACAGCAAGAACAATGAGCATGCCCAGAAAAAAAGAACTGTGTTTCCTACTCATACAGACCATATGTAGTTCAACTCTGCTTATGAAACAGATAAAAACCACAGCTCCTCTTACACAAATGCTCTTTAGTTAATAGTGAGAATATAGTTGGATTCAGGAATTGCGAAAAATCATTGAGCCCAAAATTCACAGGGTTTACCAGAAATGAACTCTTGCATGTAGGAAGACACAGATCCTGGGGTTTAACTCCATTTCTGAAGGGAAATTCAGACCCGAGTTCTTATCCCTGAAAAACACTCTGTTTTAAGGCAAGCATCATCCTTTTCTTTCCAGCGTCTCCAAAACAGTAAGAACCATCAGCATGTCCGGAAAAAAAGAACTGTGTTTCCTACTCATACGGACCATATGTAGTTCAACTCTGCTTTGAAACTGATACAGACAAGTGCTCCTCTTACAAAAATGCTCTTTAGTTAAAAGGGAGAATCGCGTTGGGTTCGTGAACAGCAAATAATCATTTGAGCCCAAAATTCACTTGGTTTACCAGAAATGAACTCTTGCTTGTAGGAAGACACAGATCTTGGAGTTTAATTCCGTATCTGATGGCAAATTCAGACTCGAGTTCCCATCCCTGAAACACACTCTGTTTTAACGCAAGAATCAAGCTCTTCGTTCCAGAGTCTCCAATACAGCAAGAAACATGAGTATGCCCAGAAAAAAAGAACTGGGTTTCCTACTCATACGGATCATATGTAGTTCAACTCTGCTTTGAAACTGATACAAACCACAGCTCCTCTTACATGAATGCTCTTTAGGTAATAGTGATAATCGCGATGGGTTCGTGACCTGCAAAAAACCATTTGATCCCACCATTCAGTGGGTTTACCAGAAATGAACTCTTGCTTGTAGGAAGACACAGATCCTGGGGTTTAACTCAGTTTCTGAAGGCAAATTCAGACCAGCGTTCTCATCCCTGAATCACACTCTGTTTTAACGCAAGAATCAAGCTCTCTTTCCAGCGTCTACAATACAGCAAGAACGATGAGCATGCCCAGAAAAAAAGAACTGTGTTTCCTACTCATACGCACCATATGTAGTTCAACTCTGCTTATGAAACTGACACAAACGACAGCTCCTCTTACATAAATGCTCTTTAGTTAATAGTGAGAATCTCGTTGGATTCAGGCATTGCGAAAAATCATTGAGCCCAAAATTCACTTGATTTACCAGAAATGAACTCCTGCTTGTAGGAAGAAACAGATCCTGGGGTTTAACTCTGTTTCTGAAGGGAAATTCAGACCAGAGTTCTCATCCCTGAAAGACACTCTGTTTTAAGGCAAGAATCATCCTCTTCTTTCCAGCGTCTCCAAAACAGTAAGTACCATTAGCATGTCCAGAAAAAAAGATCTGTGTTTCGTACTCATACGGATCATATGTAGTTCAACTATGCTTAGGAAACTGATACAGACCACAGCTCCTCTTACATAAATGCTCTTTAGTTAAGAGTGAGAATCGCATTGGGGTTCTGAACTGTGTAAAATCATTTCCCCCAAAATTCACTTGGTTTACCAGAAAAGAACTCTTGCTTGTAGGAAGGCACAGACCCTGGGGTTTAACTCCGTTTCTGAAGGCAAATTCAGACCATATATCTTATCCATGAAACACACTCTGTTTTAATGCAAGAGGCAAGCTCTTCTGTCCAACGTCTATAATGCAGCAAGATCCGTGAGCATGCCCTGAAAAAAAGAACTGTGTTTCACACTGATACGGACCATATATAGTTCAACTCTGCTTTGAAACTGATACAAACAAAATCTCCTCTTACAGAAATGCTCTTTAGTTAATAGTGAGAATCACGTTGGGTTCTAGAACTGTGTTAAATCATTTGAGCCCAAAATTCACTGGGTTTACCAGAAATGAACTCTTGCTTGTAGGAAGACACAGATCCTGGGCTTTAACTCCGTTTCTGAATGCAAATTCAGACCAGAGTTCTCATCCCTGAAACACACTCTGCTTTAAAGAAAGAGGCAAGCTCTTCTTTCCAACTTGTAAAATATAGCAAGAACCATGAGCATGCCCAGAAAAAAGAACTGTGTTTCCTACTCATGCGGACCATATGCAGTTCAACTCTGCTTTGAAACTGATACAAACCACATCTCCTCTTACATAAATGCTCTTCAGTTAATAGTGAGAATCGTGTTGGGTTCGTGAACTGCGAAAAATCATTTGAGCCCGAAATACTGGGTTTACCATAAATGAACTCTTGCTTGTAGGAAGACACAGATCCTGGAGTTTAATTCCGTTTCTGAAGGCAAATTCAGACTCGAGTTCTCATCCCTGAAACACACTCTGTTTTAACGCAAGAATCAAGCTCTTCTTTCCAGAGTCTCCAATACAGCAAGAAACATGAGTATGCCCAGAAAAAAAGAACTGGGTTTCCTACTCATACGGATCATATGTAGATCAACTCTGCTTTGAAACTGATACGAACCACAGCTCCTCTTACATAAATGCTCTTTAGTTAATAGTGATAATCGCGATGGGTTCGTGACCTGCCAAAAACCATTTGATCCCACCATTCACTGGGTTTACCAGAAATGAACTCTTGCTTGTAGGAAGACAAAGATCCTGGGGTTTAACTCAGTTTCTGAATGCAAATTCAGACCAGAGTTCTCATCCCTGAATCACACTCTGTTTTAACGCAAGAATCAAGCTCTCTTTCCAGTGTCTACAATACAGCAAGAACCATGAGCATGCCCAGAAAAAAAGAACTGTGTTTCCTACTCATACACACCATATGTAGTTCAACTCTGCTTATGAAACTGATACAAACGACAGCTCCTCTTACATAAATGCTCTTTAGTTAATAGTGAGAATCTCGTTGGATTCAGGCATTGCGAAAAATCATTGAGCCCAAAATTCACTTGATTTACCAGAAATGAACTCCTGCTTGTAGGAAGAAACAGATCCTGGGGTTTAACTCTGTTTCTGAAGGGAAATTCAGACCTGAGTTCTTATCCCTGAAAAACACTCTGTTTTAAGGCAAGAATCATCCTCTTCTTTCCAGTGTCTCAGAAACATTAAGAACCATCAACATGTCCAGAAAAAAAGAACTGTGTTTCCTACTCATATGGACCATATGTAGTTCAACTCTTCTTTGAAACTGATACAGACCAGTGCTCCTCTTACATAAATGCTCTTTAGTTAATAGTGATAATCACGTAGTGTTCTAGAACTGTGTAAAATCATTTGAGACCAAAATTCACTGGGTTTACCAGAAATGAACTCTTGCTTGTAGGAAGACACAGATCCTGGGGATTAACTCCAATTCTAAAGTGGAAATTCAGACCAGAGTTCTCATCCCTGAAGCACACTCTCTGTTAACGCATGAAGCAAGCTCTTCTTTCCAGATTCTAAAATACAGCAAGAATAATGTGCGTGCCGTGTATAAAAGAAATGTGTTTCTTACTCAAAAGGACCATATGTATTTCAACTCTGCTTATGAACCTGATGCAAACTACAGCTCCTCTTACATAAATGTTCTTTAGTTAAAAGAAAATCACGTTGGGTTCATGAACTGCAAATAATCATCTGAGCCAAAATTCACTAGGTTTATCAGAAATGAACTCTTGCTTGTAGGAAGACACAGATCCTGGGGTTTAACTCTGTTTCTGAAGGAAAATACAGACCAGAGTTCTCATCCATGAAACACACTCTGTTTTAATGCAAGAAGCAAGCTCTTCTTTCCAGCGTCTATAATACACAAGATCCAAGAGCATGCCCTGAAAAAAAGAACTGTGTTTCTCACTGATACGGACCATATGTAGTTCAAGTCTGCTTATGGGACTGATACAAACCACAGCTCCTGTTACATAAATGCTCTTTGGTTAATAGTGAGAATCACGTTGGGTTCGTGAACTGCGAAAAATCATGTGAGCCAAAAATTCACTGGGTTTACCAGAAATGAACTCTTGCTTGTAGGAAGACACAGATCCTGGGGTTTAACTGCGTTTCTGAAGGCAAGTACAGAGCAGAGTTCTCATCCCTGAAACAGACTCTGTTTTAACGCAAGAATGAAGCTCTTCTTTCCAGCGTCTACAATACAGCAAGAACCATGAGCATGCCTAGAAAAAAAAACTGTGTTTCCTAATCATACTCACCATAGGTAGTTCAACTCTGCTTATGAAAGTGATACAAACCACAGCTCCTCTTACATAAATGGTCTTTAATTAATAGTGAGAATAGCGTTGGGTTTGTGTAATGCGAAAATCATTTGAGCCCAATGTTCACTGGGTTTACCAGAAATGAACTCCTGTTTATAGGAAGACACAGATCCTGGGGTTTAACTCCGTTTCTGAAGGCAAATTCAGACCAGATTTCTCATCCCTGAAACACACTCTGTTTTAACTCAAATATCAAGCTCTTCTTTCCAGAGTCTCCAATACAGCAAGAACCGTGAGCATGCCCTGAAAAAAAGAACTGTGTTTCCTACTCATAGGGATCATATGTAGTTCAACTCTGCTTTGAAACTGATACAAACCACAGCTCCTCTTACATAAATGCTCTTTAGTTAATAGTGATAATCGCGATGGGTTCGTGACCTGCAAAATACGATTTGATCCCACCATTCACTGGGTTTACAAGAAATGAACTCTTGCTTGTAGCAAGACAAAGATCCTGGGGTTTAACTCAGTTTCCTAAGGCAAATTCAGACCGGAGTTCTCATCCCTGAAACACACTCTGTTTAAACGCAAGAATCAAGCTCTTCTTTCCTGCGTCTACAGTACAGCAAGAACAATGAGCATGCCCAGAAAAAAAGAATTGTGTTTCCTACTCATACAGACCATATGTAGTTCAACTCTGCTTATGAAACTGATACAAACGACAGCTCCTCTTACATAAATGCTCTTTAGTTAACAGTGAGAATCTCGTTGGATTCAGGCATTGCGAAAAAATCATTGAGCCGAAAATTCACAGTGTTTACCAGAAATGAATTCTTGCATGTAGGAAGACACAGATCCTGGGGTTTAACTCCATTTCTGAAGGGAAATTCAGACCGGAGTTCTCATCCCTGAAAAACACTCTGTTTTAAGGCAAGAATCATCCTCTTCTTTCCAGCGTCTCCAAAACAGTAAGAACCATAAGCATGTCCAGAAAACAAGAACTGTGTTTCCTACACATACGGACCATATGTAGTTCAAGTCGCTTTGAAACTGATAAAGACCAGTGCTCCTCTTACATAAATGCTCTTTAGTTAATTGTGATAATCGCATTCTGTTCTAGAACTGTGTAAAATCATTTGAGCCCAAAATTCACTGAGTTAACCAGAAATGAACTCTTGCTTGTAGGAAGACAAAGATCCTGGGTTTAACTCTGATTCTAAAGTGGAAATTCAGAGCAGAGTTCTCATCCCTGAAGCACACTCTCTTTTAACACAAGAAGCAAGCTCTTCTTTCCAGATTCTAAAATACAGCAAGAATAATGTGCATGCCCTTTGTAAAAGAAATGTGTTTCTTACTCATATGGACCATATGTATTTCAACTCTGCTTATGAACCTGATACAAACCACAGCTCCTCTTACATAAATGCCCTTTGGTTAATAGTGAGAATCACGTTGTGTTCGTGAACTGCAAAAAATCATGTGAGCCAAAAATTCACTGGGTTTACCAGAAATGAACTCTTGCTTGTAGGAAGACACAGATCCTGGGGTTTACCTGCGTTTCTGAAGGCAAATTCAGACCAGAGTTCTCATCCCTGAATCACACTCTGTTTTAACGCAAGAATCAAGCTCTTCTTTCCAGCATCTACAATACAGCAAGAACCATGAGCATACCCAGAAAAAAAGAACTGTGTTTCCTACTCATATGCACCATATGTAGTTCAACTCTGCTTATGAAACTGATACAAACCACAGCTCCTCTTACATAAATGGTCTTTAGTTAATAGTGAGAATAGTGTTGGTTTTGCGTACTGTGAATAAACATTTTAGCCCAAAATTCACTGGGTTTACCAGAAATGAACACCTGTATATAGGAAGATACAGATCCTGAGGTTTAACTCCGTTTCTGAAGGCAAACTCAGACCAGAGTTCTCATCCCTGAAACACACACTGTTTTAACGCAAATATCAAGCTCTTCTTTCCAGAGTCTCCAATACCGCAGTATCGATGAGCATGCCCTGAAAAAAAGAACAGTGTTTCCTACTCATACAGACCATATGTAGTTCAACTCTGTTTATGAAACAGATAAAAACCACAGCTCCTCTTACACAAATGCTCTTTAGTTAATAGTGAGAATATAGTTGGATTCAGGAATTGCGAAAAATCATTGAGCCCAAAATTCACAGGGTTTACCAGAAATGAACTCTTGCATGTAGGAAGACACAGATCCTGGGGTTTAACTCCATTTCTGAAGGGAAATTCAGACCCGAGTTCTTATCCCTGAACAACACTCTGTTTTAAGGCAAGCATCATCCTCTTCTTTCCAGCGTCTCCAAAAGAGTAAGAACCATCAGCATGTCCGGAAAAAATGAACTGTGTTTCCTACTCATACGGACCATATGTAGTTCAACTCTGCTTTGAAACTGATACAGACAAGTGCTCCTCTTACAAAAATGCTCTTTAGTTAAAAGGGAGAATCGCGTTGGGTTCGTGAACAGCAAATAATCATTTGAGCCCAAAATTCACTTTGTTTACCAGAAATGAACTCTTGCTTGTAGGAAGACACAGATCTTGGAGTTTAATTCCGTTTCTGATGGCAAATTCAGACTCGAGTTCTCATCCCTGAAACACACTCTGTTTTAACGCAAGAATCAAGCTCTTCGTTCCAGAGTCTCCAATGCAGCAAGAAACATGAGTATGCCCAGAAAAAAAGAATTGGGTTTCCTACTCATACGCACCATATGTAGTTCAACTCTGCTTAGGAAACTGATACAGACCACAGCTTCTCTTACATAAATGCTCTTTAGTTAATAGAGAGAATCGCATTGGGTTTCTGAACTGTGTTAAATCATTTGACACCAAAATTCACTTGGTTTACCAGAAATGAACTCTTGCTTGTAGGAAGACACAGACCCTGGGGTTGAACTCTGTTTCTGAAGGGAAATTCAGACCAGAGTTCTCATCCATGAAACACACTCTGTTTTAATGCAAGAAGCAAGCTCTTCTTTCCAGCGTCTATAATACAGCAAGATCCAAGAGCATGCCCTGAAAAAAAGAACTGTGTTTCTCACTGATACGGACCATATGTAGTTCAAGTCTGCTTATGAAACTGATACAAACCACAGCTCCTCTTACATAAAGGCTCTTTGGTTAATAGTGAGAATCGCGTTGGGTTCGTGAACTGCGAAAAATCATGTGAGCCAAAAATTCACTGGGTTTACCAGAAATGAACTCTTGCTTGTAGGAAGACACAGATCCTGGGGTTTAACTGCGTTTCTGAGGGCAAATTCACACCAGAGTTCTCATCACTGAAACACACTCTGTTTTACCGCAAGAATCAAGCTCTCTTTCCAGCATCTACAATACAGCAAGAACCATGAGCATGCCCAGAAAAAAAGAACTGTTTTTCCTACTCATACGCACCATGTGTAGTTCAACTCTGCTTATGAAACTGATACAAACGGCAGCTCCTCTTTCATAAATGCTCTTTAGTTAATAGTGAAAATCTCGTTGGATTCAGGCATTGCGAAAAATCATTGAGTCGAAAATTCACTTGGTTTGCCAGAAAAGAACTCTTGCTTGTAGGAAGACACAGATCCTGTTGTTTTACTCTGTTTCTGAAGGGAAATTCAGACCAGAGTTCTCATCCATGAAACACACTCTGTTTTAATGAAGAAGCAAGCTCTTCTTTCCAGTGTCTATAATACAGCAAGATCTAAGAGCATGCCCTGAAAAAAAGAACTGTGTTTCTCACTGATACGGACCATATGTAGTTCAAGTCTGCTTCTGAAACTGATACAAACCACAGCTCCTCTTACATAAATGCTCTTTAGTTAATAGTGAGAATCGCATTGGATTTCTGAACTGTGTTAAATCATTTGACCCCAAAATTCACTTGGTTTACCAGAAATGAACTCTTGCTTGTAGGAAGACACAGATCCTGGTGTTTAACTCAGTTTCTGAAGGGAAATTCAGACCAGAGTTCTCATCCCTGAAACACACTCTGTTTTAACGCAAGAATCAAGCTCTTCTTTCCTGCCTCTACATTACAGCAAGAACAATGAGCATGCCCAGAAAAAAAGAACTGTGTTTCCTACTCATACAGACCATATGTAGTTCAACTCTGCTTATGAAACAGATAAAAACCACAGCTCCTCTTACACAAATGCTCTTTAGTTAATAGTGAGAATATAGTTGGATTCAGGAATTGCGAAAAATCATTGAGCCCAAAATTCACAGGGTTTACCAGAAATGAACTCTTGCATGTAGGAAGACACAGATCCTGGGGTTTAACTCCATTTCTGAAGGGAAATTCAGACCCGAGTTCTTATCCCTGAAAAACACTCTGTTTTAAGGCAAGCATCATCCTTTTCTTTCCAGCGTCTCCAAAACAGTAAGAACCATCAGCATGTCCGGAAAAAAAGAACTGTGTTTCCTACTCATACGGACCATATGTAGTTCAACTCTGCTTTGAAACTGATACAGACAAGTGCTCCTCTTACAAAAATGCTCTTTAGTTAAAAGGGAGAATCGCGTTGGGTTCGTGAACAGCAAATAATCATTTGAGCCCAAAATTCACTTGGTTTACCAGAAATGAACTCTTGCTTGTAGGAAGACACAGATCTTGGAGTTTAATTCCGTATCTGATGGCAAATTCAGACTCGAGTTCCCATCCCTGAAACACACTCTGTTTTAACGCAAGAATCAAGCTCTTCGTTCCAGAGTCTCCAATACAGCAAGAAACATGAGTATGCCCAGAAAAAAAGAACTGGGTTTCCTACTCATACGGATCATATGTAGTTCAACTCTGCTTTGAAACTGATACAAACCACAGCTCCTCTTACATGAATGCTCTTTAGGTAATAGTGATAATCGCGATGGGTTCGTGACCTGCAAAAAACCATTTGATCCCACCATTCAGTGGGTTTACCAGAAATGAACTCTTGCTTGTAGGAAGACACAGATCCTGGGGTTTAACTCAGTTTCTGAAGGCAAATTCAGACCAGCGTTCTCATCCCTGAATCACACTCTGTTTTAACGCAAGAATCAAGCTCTCTTTCCAGCGTCTACAATACAGCAAGAACGATGAGCATGCCCAGAAAAAAAGAACTGTGTTTCCTACTCATACGCACCATATGTAGTTCAACTCTGCTTATGAAACTGACACAAACGACAGCTCCTCTTACATAAATGCTCTTTAGTTAATAGTGAGAATCTCGTTGGATTCAGGCATTGCGAAAAATCATTGAGCCCAAAATTCACTTGATTTACCAGAAATGAACTCCTGCTTGTAGGAAGAAACAGATCCTGGGGTTTAACTCTGTTTCTGAAGGGAAATTCAGACCAGAGTTCTCATCCCTGAAAGACACTCTGTTTTAAGGCAAGAATCATCCTCTTCTTTCCAGCGTCTCCAAAACAGTAAGTACCATTAGCATGTCCAGAAAAAAAGATCTGTGTTTCGTACTCATACGGATCATATGTAGTTCAACTATGCTTAGGAAACTGATACAGACCACAGCTCCTCTTACATAAATGCTCTTTAGTTAAGAGTGAGAATCGCATTGGGGTTCTGAACTGTGTAAAATCATTTCCCCCAAAATTCACTTGGTTTACCAGAAAAGAACTCTTGCTTGTAGGAAGGCACAGACCCTGGGGTTTAACTCCGTTTCTGAAGGCAAATTCAGACCATATATCTTATCCATGAAACACACTCTGTTTTAATGCAAGAGGCAAGCTCTTCTGTCCAACGTCTATAATGCAGCAAGATCCGTGAGCATGCCCTGAAAAAAAGAACTGTGTTTCACACTGATACGGACCATATATAGTTCAACTCTGCTTTGAAACTGATACAAACAAAATCTCCTCTTACAGAAATGCTCTTTAGTTAATAGTGAGAATCACGTTGGGTTCTAGAACTGTGTTAAATCATTTGAGCCCAAAATTCACTGGGTTTACCAGAAATGAACTCTTGCTTGTAGGAAGACACAGATCCTGGGCTTTAACTCCGTTTCTGAATGCAAATTCAGACCAGAGTTCTCATCCCTGAAACACACTCTGCTTTAAAGAAAGAGGCAAGCTCTTCTTTCCAACTTGTAAAATATAGCAAGAACCATGAGCATGCCCAGAAAAAAGAACTGTGTTTCCTACTCATGCGGACCATATGCAGTTCAACTCTGCTTTGAAACTGATACAAACCACATCTCCTCTTACATAAATGCTCTTCAGTTAATAGTGAGAATCGTGTTGGGTTCGTGAACTGCGAAAAATCATTTGAGCCCGAAATACTGGGTTTACCATAAATGAACTCTTGCTTGTAGGAAGACACAGATCCTGGAGTTTAATTCCGTTTCTGAAGGCAAATTCAGACTCGAGTTCTCATCCCTGAAACACACTCTGTTTTAACGCAAGAATCAAGCTCTTCTTTCCAGAGTCTCCAATACAGCAAGAAACATGAGTATGCCCAGAAAAAAAGAACTGGGTTTCCTACTCATACGGATCATATGTAGATCAACTCTGCTTTGAAACTGATACGAACCACAGCTCCTCTTACATAAATGCTCTTTAGTTAATAGTGATAATCGCGATGGGTTCGTGACCTGCCAAAAACCATTTGATCCCACCATTCACTGGGTTTACCAGAAATGAACTCTTGCTTGTAGGAAGACAAAGATCCTGGGGTTTAACTCAGTTTCTGAATGCAAATTCAGACCAGAGTTCTCATCCCTGAATCACACTCTGTTTTAACGCAAGAATCAAGCTCTCTTTCCAGTGTCTACAATACAGCAAGAACCATGAGCATGCCCAGAAAAAAAGAACTGTGTTTCCTACTCATACACACCATATGTAGTTCAACTCTGCTTATGAAACTGATACAAACGACAGCTCCTCTTACATAAATGCTCTTTAGTTAATAGTGAGAATCTCGTTGGATTCAGGCATTGCGAAAAATCATTGAGCCCAAAATTCACTTGATTTACCAGAAATGAACTCCTGCTTGTAGGAAGAAACAGATCCTGGGGTTTAACTCTGTTTCTGAAGGGAAATTCAGACCTGAGTTCTTATCCCTGAAAAACACTCTGTTTTAAGGCAAGAATCATCCTCTTCTTTCCAGTGTCTCAGAAACATTAAGAACCATCAACATGTCCAGAAAAAAAGAACTGTGTTTCCTACTCATATGGACCATATGTAGTTCAACTCTTCTTTGAAACTGATACAGACCAGTGCTCCTCTTACATAAATGCTCTTTAGTTAATAGTGATAATCACGTAGTGTTCTAGAACTGTGTAAAATCATTTGAGACCAAAATTCACTGGGTTTACCAGAAATGAACTCTTGCTTGTAGGAAGACACAGATCCTGGGGATTAACTCCAATTCTAAAGTGGAAATTCAGACCAGAGTTCTCATCCCTGAAGCACACTCTCTGTTAACGCATGAAGCAAGCTCTTCTTTCCAGATTCTAAAATACAGCAAGAATAATGTGCGTGCCGTGTATAAAAGAAATGTGTTTCTTACTCAAAAGGACCATATGTATTTCAACTCTGCTTATGAACCTGATGCAAACTACAGCTCCTCTTACATAAATGTTCTTTAGTTAAAAGAAAATCACGTTGGGTTCATGAACTGCAAATAATCATCTGAGCCAAAATTCACTAGGTTTATCAGAAATGAACTCTTGCTTGTAGGAAGACACAGATCCTGGGGTTTAACTCTGTTTCTGAAGGAAAATACAGACCAGAGTTCTCATCCATGAAACACACTCTGTTTTAATGCAAGAAGCAAGCTCTTCTTTCCAGCGTCTATAATACACAAGATCCAAGAGCATGCCCTGAAAAAAAGAACTGTGTTTCTCACTGATACGGACCATATGTAGTTCAAGTCTGCTTATGGGACTGATACAAACCACAGCTCCTGTTACATAAATGCTCTTTGGTTAATAGTGAGAATCACGTTGGGTTCGTGAACTGCGAAAAATCATGTGAGCCAAAAATTCACTGGGTTTACCAGAAATGAACTCTTGCTTGTAGGAAGACACAGATCCTGGGGTTTAACTGCGTTTCTGAAGGCAAGTACAGAGCAGAGTTCTCATCCCTGAAACAGACTCTGTTTTAACGCAAGAATGAAGCTCTTCTTTCCAGCGTCTACAATACAGCAAGAACCATGAGCATGCCTAGAAAAAAAAACTGTGTTTCCTAATCATACTCACCATAGGTAGTTCAACTCTGCTTATGAAAGTGATACAAACCACAGCTCCTCTTACATAAATGGTCTTTAATTAATAGTGAGAATAGCGTTGGGTTTGTGTAATGCGAAAATCATTTGAGCCCAATGTTCACTGGGTTTACCAGAAATGAACTCCTGTTTATAGGAAGACACAGATCCTGGGGTTTAACTCCGTTTCTGAAGGCAAATTCAGACCAGATTTCTCATCCCTGAAACACACTCTGTTTTAACTCAAATATCAAGCTCTTCTTTCCAGAGTCTCCAATACAGCAAGAACCGTGAGCATGCCCTGAAAAAAAGAACTGTGTTTCCTACTCATACGGACCATATGTAGTTCAACTCTGCTTATGAAACTGATACAAACGACAGCTCCTCTTACATAAATGCTCTTTAGATAATAGTGAGAAAATCTCGTTGGATTCAGGCATTGCGAAAAATCATTGAGCTTAAAATTCACTTGGTTTACCAGAAATGAACTCTTGCTTGTAGGAAGACACAGATCCTGGTGTTTAACACTGTTTCTGAAGGGAAATTCAGACCTGAGTTCTCATCCCTGAAGCACACTCTGTTTTAATGCAAGAATCAAGCTCTTCGTTCCAGAGGCTCCAATACTGCAAGAAACATGAGTATGCCCCGAAAAAAAAAGAACTGTGTTTCCTACTCATAGGGATCATATGAAGTTCAACTCTGCTTTGAAACTGATACAAACCACAGCTCCTCTTACATAAATTCTCTTTAGTTAATAGTGATAATCGCCATGGGTTCGTGACCTACAAAAAACCATTTGATCCCACCATTCACTGGGTTTACCAGAAATGAACTCTTGCTTGTAGGAAGACAAAGATCCTGGGGTTTCACTCAGTTTCTGAAGGCAAATTCAGACCGGAGTTCTCATCCCTGAAACACAATCTGTATTAACGCAAGAATCAAGCTCTTCTTTCCAGCGTCTACAATACAGCAAGAACAATGACCATGCCCAGAAAAAAAGAACTGTGTTTCCTACTCATACAGACCATATGTAGTTCAACTCTGCTTATGAAACTGATACAAACGACAGCTCCTCTTACATAAATGCTCTTTAGTTAATAGTGAGAATCTCGTTGGATTCAGGCATTGCGAAAAATCATTGAGCCGAAAATTCACAGTGTTTACCAGAAATGAACACTTGCATGTAGGAAGTCAAAGATCCTGGGGTTTCACTCATTTTCTGAAGGCAAATTCAGACCGGAGTTCTCATCCCTGAAACACAATCTGTATTAACGCAAGAATCAAGCTCTTCTTTCCAGCGTCTACAATACAGCAAGAACAATGACCATGCCCAGAAAAAAAGAACTGTGTTTCCTACTCATACGGACCATATGTAGTTCAACTCTGCTTTGAAACTGATACAGACCAGTGCTCCTCTTACATAAATGCTCTTTAGTTAATAGTGATAATCGCATTCTGTTCTAGAACATATGTAGTTCAACTCTCCTTTGAAACTGATACAGACCAGTGCTCCTCTTACATAAATGCTCTTTAGTTAATAGTGATAATCGCATTCTGTTCTAGAACTGTGTAAAATCATTTGAGCCCAAAATTCATTGGGTTAACGAGAAATGAACTCTTGCTTGTAGGAAGACACAGATCCTGTGGTTTAACTCTGATTCTAAATTGGAAATTCAGAGCAGAGTTCTCATCCCTGAAGCACACTCTCTTTTAACACAAGAAGCAAGCTCTTCTTTCCAGATTCTAAAATACAGCAAGAATAATGTGCATGCCCTTTGTAAAAGAAATGTGTTTCTTACTCATACGGACCATATTGATTTCAACTCTGCTCATGAACCTGATACAAACCACAGCTCCTCTTACATAAATGCCCTTTGGTTAATAGTGAGAATCGCGTTGGGTTCGTGAACTGCGAAAAATCATGTGAGCCAAAAATTCACTGGGTTTACCAGAAATGAACTCTTGCTTGTAGGAAGACAAAGATCCTGGGGTTTCACTCAGTTTCTGAAGGCAAATTCAGACCGGAGTTCTCATCCCTGAAACACAATCTGTATTAACGCAAGAATCAAGCTCTTCTTTCCAGCGTCTACAATACAGCAAGAACAATGACCATGCCCAGAAAAAAAGAACTGTGTTTCCTACTCATACAGACCATATGTAGTTCAACTCTGCTTATGAAACTGATACAAACGACATCTCCTCTTACATAAATGCTCTTTAGTTAATAGTGAGAATCTCGTTGGATTCAGGCATTGCGAAAAATCATTGAGCCGAAAATTCACAGTGTTTACCAGAAATGAACTCTTGCATGTAGGAAGTCAAAGATCCTGGGGTTTCACTCATTTTCTGAAGGCAAATTCAGACCGGAGTTCTCATCCCTGAAACACAATCTGTATTAACGCAAGAATCAAGCTCTTCTTTCCAGCGTCTACAATACAGCAAGAACAATGACCATGCCCAGAAAAAAAGAACTGTGTTTCCTACTCATACGGACCATATGTATTTCAACTCTGCTTTGAAACTGATAAAGACCAGTGCTCCTCTTACATAAATGCTCTTTAGTTAATAGTGATAATCGCATTCTGTTCTAGAACTGTGTAAAATCATTTGAGCCCAAAATTCATTGGGTTAACGAGAAATGAACTCTTGCTTGTAGGAAGACACAGATCCTGTGGTTTAACTCTGATTCTAAATTGGAAATTCAGAGCAGAGTTCTCATCCCTGAAGCACACTCTCTTTTAACACAAGAAGCAAGCTCTTCTTTCCAGATTCTAAAATACAGCAAGAATAATGTGCATGCCCTTTGTAAAAGAAATGTGTTTCTTACTCATACGGACCATATTGATTTCAACTCTGCTCATGAACCTGATACAAACCACAGCTCCTCTTACATAAATGCCCTTTGGTTAATAGTGAGAATCGCGTTGGGTTCGTGAACTGCGAAAAATCATGTGAGCCAAAAATTCACTGGGTTTACCAGAAATGAACTCTTGCTTATAGGAATACACAGATCCAGGGGTTTAACTCCATTTCTGAAGGAAAATTCAGACCAGAGTTATCATCCCTGAAACACACTCTGTTTTAACGCAAGAATCAAGCTCTTCTTTCCAGCATCTACAATACAGCAAGAACCATGAGCATGCCCAGAAAAAAAGAACTGTGTTTCCTACTCATATGCACCATATGGAGTTCACTCTGCTTATGAAACTGATACAAACCACAGCTCCTCTTACATAAATGGTCTTAAGTTAATAGTGAGAATAGTGTTGGTTTTGCGTACTGTGAAAAAACATTTTAGCCCAAAATTCACTGGATTTACCAGAAATGAACACCTGTTTATAGGAAGATACAGATCCTGAGGTTTAACTCCGTTTCTGAAGGCAAATTCAGACCAGAGTTCTCATCCCTGAAACACACTCTGTTTTAACGCAAATATCAAGCTCTTCTTTCCAGAGGCTCCAATACCGCAGTATCGATGAGCATGCCCTGAAAAAAAAAACAGTGTTTCCTACTCATACAGACCATATGAAGTTCAACTCTGCTTATGAAATAGATAAAAACCACACCTCTTTAGTTAATAGTGAGAATCGCGTTGGATTAAGGAATTGCGAAAAATCATTGAGCCCAAAATTCACAGGGTTTACCAGAAATGAACTCTTGCATGTAGGAAGACACAGATCCTGGGGTTTAACTCCATTTCTGAAGGGAAATTCAGACCCGAGTTCTTATCCCTGAAAAACACTCTGTTTTAAGGCAAGCATCATCCTCTTCTTTCCAGCGTCTCCAAAACAGTAAGAACCATCAGCATGTCCGGAAAAAAAAAGAACTGTGTTTCCTACTCATACGGACCATATGTAGTTCAACTCTGCTTTGAAACTCATAAAGACCAGTGCTCCTCTTACATAAATGCTCTTTAGTTTAAAGGGAGAATCGCGTTGGGTTCGTGAACAGCAAATAATCATTTGAGCCGAAAATTCACTTGGTTTACCAGAAATGAACTCTTGCTTGTAGGAAGAAACAGATCCTGGGTTTTAACTCCGTTTCTGAAGGCAAATTCAGACCAGAGTTCTCATCCCTGAAACACACTCTGCTTTAAAGCAAGAGGCAAGCTCTTCTTTCCAACTTCTAAAATATAGCAAGAACCATGAGCATGCCCAGAAAAAAAGAACTGTGTTTCCTACTCATACGGACCATATATAGTTCAACTCTGCTTTGAAACTGATACAAACAACATCTCCTCTTATATAAATGCTCTTTAGTTAATAGTGAGAATCGCTTTGGGTTTGTGAACTGTGAAAAATCATTTGAGCCGGAAATACTGGGTTTACCATAAATGAACTCTTGCTTGTAGGAAGACACAGATCCTGGAGTTTAATTCCGTTTCTGAAGGCAAATTCAACTCGAGTCCTCATCCCTGAAACACACTCTGTTTTAACGCAAATATCAAGCTCTTCTTTCCATAGTCTCCAATACAGCAAGAATCAGGAGCATGCCCTGAAAAAAAGAACTGTGTTTCCTACTCATACGGATCATATGTAGTTCAACTCTGCTTATGAAACTGATACCAATGACAGCTCCTCTTACATAAATGCTTTTTAGTTAATAGTGAGACTCGCGTTGGATTCAGGAATTGCGAAAAATAATTGAGCCCAAAATTCACAGGGTTTACCAGAAATGAACTCTTGCATGTAGGAAGACACAGATCCTGGGGTTTAACTCCATTTCTGAAGGGAAATTCAGACCCGAGTTCTTATCCCTGAAAAACACTCTGTTTTAAGGCAAGAATCATCCTCTTCTTTCCAGCGTCTCAGAAACAGTAAGAACCATCAACATGTCCAGAAAAAAAGAACTGTGTTTCCTACTCATATGGACCATATGTAGTTCAACTCTTCTTTGAAACTGATACAGACCAGTGCTCCTCTTACATAAATGCTCTTTAGTTAATAATGATAATCGCGTAGTGTTCTAGAACTGTGTAAAATCATTTCAGACCAAAATTCACTGGGTTTACCAGAAATGAACTCTTGCTTGTAGGAAGACACAGATCCTGGGGATTAACTCCAATTCTAAACGGGAAATTCAGACAAGAGTTCTCATCCCTGAAACACACTCTGTTTTAACTCAAATATCAAGCTCTTCTTTCCAGAGTCTCCAATACAGCAAGAACCGTGAGCATGCCCTGAAAAAAAGAACTGTGTTTCCTACTCATACGGACCATATGTAGTTCAACTCTGCTTATGAAACTGATACAAACGACAGCTCCTCTTACATAAATGCTCTTTAGATAATAGTGAGAAAATCTCGTTGGATTCAGGCATTGCGAAAAATCATTGAGCTTAAAATTCACTTGGTTTACCAGAAATGAACTCTTGCTTGTAGGAAGACACAGATCCTGGTGTTTAACACTGTTTCTGAAGGGAAATTCAGACCTGAGTTCTCATCCCTGAAGCACACTCTGTTTTAATGCAAGAATCAAGCTCTTCGTTCCAGAGGCTCCAATACTGCAAGAAACATGAGTATGCCCCGAAAAAAAGAACTGTGTTTCCTACTCATAGGGATCATATGAAGTTCAACTCTGCTTTGAAACTGATACAAACCACAGCTCCTCTTACATAAATGCTCTTTAGTTAATAGTGATAATCGCCATGGGTTCGTGACCTACAAAAAACCATTTGATCCCACCATTCACTGGGTTTACCAGAAATGAACTCTTGCTTGTAGGAAGACAAAGATCCTGGGGTTTCACTCAGTTTCTGAAGGCAAATTCAGACCGGAGTTCTCATCCCTGAAACACAATCTGTATTAACGCAAGAATCAAGCTCTTCTTTCCAGCGTCTACAATACAGCAAGAACAATGACCATGCCCAGAAAAAAAGAACTGTGTTTCCTACTCATACAAACCATATGTAGTTCAACTCTGCTTATGAAACTGATACAAACGACAGCTCCTCTTACATAAATGCTCTTTAGTTAATAGTGAGAATCTCGTTGGATTCAGGCATTGCGAAAAATCATTGAGCCGAAAATTCACAGTGTTTACCAGAAATGAACACTTGCATGTAGGAAGTCAAAGATCCTGGGGTTTCACTCATTTTCTGAAGGCAAATTCAGACCGGAGTTCTCATCCCTGAAACACAATCTGTATTAACGCAAGAATCAAGCTCTTCTTTCCAGCGTCTACAATACAGCAAGAACAATGACCATGCCCAGAAAAAAAGAACTGTGTTTCCTACTCATACGGACCATATGTAGTTCAACTCTGCTTTGAAACTGATACAGACCAGTGTTCCTCTTACATAAATGCTCTTTAGTTAATAGTGATAATCGCATTCTGTTCTAGAACTGTGTAAAATCATTTGAGCCCAAAATTCATTGGGTTAACGAGAAATGAACTCTTGCTTGTAGGAAGACACAGATCCTGTGGTTTAACTCTGATTCTAAATTGGAAATTCAGAGCAGAGTTCTCATCCCTGAAGCACACTCTCTTTTAACACAAGAAGCAAGCTCTTCTTTCCAGATTCTAAAATACAGCAAGAATAATGTGCATGCCCTTTGTAAAAGAAATGTGTTTCTTACTCATACGGACCATATTGATTTCAACTCTGCTCATGAACCTGATACAAACCACAGCTCCTCTTACATAAATGCCCTTTGGTTAATAGTGAGAATCGCGTTGGGTTCGTGAACTGCGAAAAATCATGTGAGCCAAAAATTCACTGGGTTTACCAGAAATGAACTCTTGCTTGTAGGAAGACAAAGATCCTGGGGTTTCACTCAGTTTCTGAAGGCAAATTCAGACCGGAGTTCTCATCCCTGAAACACAATCTGTATTAACGCAAGAATCAAGCTCTTCTTTCCAGCGTCTACAATACAGCAAGAACAATGACCATGCCCAGAAAAAAAGAACTGTGTTTCCTACTCATACAGACCATATGTAGTTCAACTCTGCTTATGAAACTGATACAAACGACATCTCCTCTTACATAAATGCTCTTTAGTTAATAGTGAGAATCTCGTTGGATTCAGGCATTGCGAAAAATCATTGAGCCGAAAATTCACAGTGTTTACCAGAAATGAACTCTTGCATGTAGGAAGTCAAAGATCCTGGGGTTTCACTCATTTTCTGAAGGCAAATTCAGACCGGAGTTCTCATCCCTGAAACACAATCTGTATTAACGCAAGAATCAAGCTCTTCTTTCCAGCGTCTTCAATACAGCAAGAACAATGACCATGCCCAGAAAAAAAGAACTGTGTTTCCTACTCATACGGACCATATGTATTTCAACTCTGCTTTGAAACTGATAAAGACTAGTGCTCCTCTTACATAAATGCTCTTTAGTTAATAGTGATAATCGCATTCTGTTCTAGAACTGTGTAAAATCATTTGAGCCCAAAATTCATTGGGTTAACGAGAAATGAACTCTTGCTTGTAGGAAGACACAGATCCTGTGGTTTAACTCTGATTCTAAATTGGAAATTCAGAGCAGAGTTCTCATCCCTGAAGCACACTCTCTTTTAACACAAGAAGCAAGCTCTTCTTTCCAGATTCTAAAATACAGCAAGAATAATGTGCATGCCCTTTGTAAAAGAAATGTGTTTCTTACTCATACGGACCATATTGATTTCAACTCTGCTCATGAACCTGATACAAACCACAGCTCCTCTTACATAAATGCCCTTTGGTTAATAGTGAGAATCGCGTTGGGTTCGTGAACTGCGAAAAATCATGTGAGCCAAAAATTCACTGGGTTTACCAGAAATGAACTCTTGCTTATAGGAATACACAGATCCAGGGGTTTAACTCCATTTCTGAAGGAAAATTCAGACCAGAGTTATCATCCCTGAAACAAACTCTGTTTTAACGCAAGAATCAAGCTCTTCTTTCCAGCATCTACAATACAGCAAGAACCATGAGCATGCCCAGAAAAAAAGAACTGTGTTTCCTACTCATATGCACCATATGGAGTTCACTCTGCTTATGAAACTGATACAAACCACAGCTCCTCTTACATAAATGGTCTTAAGTTAATAGTGAGAATAGTGTTGGTTTTGCGTACTGTGAAAAAACATTTTAGCCCAAAATTCACTGGATTTACCAGAAATGAACACCTGTTTATAGGAAGATACAGATCCTGAGGTTTAACTCCGTTTCTGAAGGCAAATTCAGACCAGAGTTCTCATCCCTGAAACACACTCTGTTTTAACGCAAATATCAAGCTCTTCTTTCCAGAGTCTCCAATACCGCAGTATCGATGAGCATGCCCTGAAAAAAAGAACAGTGTTTCCTACTCATACAGACCATATGAAGTTCAACTCTGCTTATGAAATAGATAAAAACCACACCTCTTTAGTTAATAGTGAGAATCGCGTTGGATTAAGGAATTGCGAAAAATCATTGAGCCCAAAATTCACAGGGTTTACCAGAAATGAACTCTTGCATGTAGGAAGACACAGATCCTGGGGTTTAACTCCATTTCTGAAGGGAAATTCAGACCCGAGTTCTTATCCCTGAAAAACACTCTGTTTTAAGGCAAGCATCATCCTCTTCTTTCCATCGTCTCCAAAACAGTAAGAACCATCAGCATGTCCGGAAAAAAAAAGAACTGTGTTTCCTACTCATACGGACCATATGTAGTTCAACTCTGCTTTGAAACTCATAAAGACCAGTGCTCCTCTTACATAAATGCTCTTTAGTTTAAAGGGAGAATCGCGTTGGGTTCGTGAACAGCAAATACTCATTTGAGCCGAAAATTCACTTGGTTTACCAGAAATGAACTCTTGCTTGTAGGAAGAAACAGATCCTGGGTTTTAACTCCGTTTCTGAAGGCAAATTCAGACCAGAGTTCTCATCCCTGAAACACACTCTGCTTTAAAGCAAGAGGCAAGCTCTTCTTTCCAACTTCTAAAATATAGCAAGAACCATGAGCATGCCCAGAAAAAAAGAACTGTGTTTCCTACTCATACGGACCATATATAGTTCAACTCTGCTTTGAAACTGATACAAACAACATCTCCTCTTATATAAATGCTCTTTAGTTAATAGTGAGAATCGCTTTGGGTTTGTGAACTGTGAAAAATCATTTGAGCCGGAAATACTGGGTTTACCATAAATGAACTCTTGCTTATAGGAAGACACAGATCCTGGAGTTTAATTCCGTTTCTGAAGGCAAATTCAACTCGAGTCCTCATCCCTGAAACACACTCTGTTTTAACGCAAATATCAAGCTCTTCTTTCCATAGTCTCCAATACAGCAAGAATCAGGAGCATGCCCTGAAAAAAAGAACTGTGTTTCCTACTCATACGGATCATATGTAGTTCAACTCTGCTTATGAAACTGATACCAATGACAGCTCCTCTTACATAAATGCTTTTTAGTTAATAGTGAGACTCGCGTTGGATTCAGGAATTGCGAAAAATAATTGAGCCCAAAATTCACAGGGTTTACCAGAAATGAACTCTTGCATGTAGGAAGACACAGATCCTGGGGTTTAACTCCATTTCTGAAGGGAAATTCAGACCCGAGTTCTTATCCCTGAAAAACACTCTGTTTTAAGGCAAGAATCATCCTCTTCTTTCCAGCGTCTCAGAAACAGTAAGAACCATCAACATGTCCAGAAAAAAAGAACTGTGTTTCCTACTCATATGGACCATATGTAGTTCAACTCTTCTTTGAAACTGATACAGACCAGTGCTCCTCTTACATAAATGCTCTTTAGTTAATAATGATAATCGCGTAGTGTTCTAGAACTGTGTAAAATCATTTCAGACCAAAATTCACTGGGTTTACCAGAAATGAACTCTTGCTTGTAGGAAGACACAGATCCTGGGGATTAACTCCAATTCTAAACGGGAAATTCAGACAAGAGTTCTCATCCCTGAAGCACACTCTCTTTTAACGCATGAAGCAAGCTCGTCTTTCCAGATTCTAAAATACAGCAAGAATAATGTGCTTTCCCTGTAAAAAAGAAATGTGTTTCTTACTCATACGGACTATATGTACTTCAACTCTACTTATGAACCTGATACAAACAACAACTTCTCTTACATAAATGCTCTTTAGTTAAAAGTGAGAATCGCGTTGGGTTCGTGAACAGCAAATCATCATTTGAGCCCAAAATTCACTTGGTTTACCAGAAATGAACTCTTGCTTGTAGAAAGACACAGATCCTGGGGTTTAACTCTGTTTCTCTAGGGAAATTCATACCAGAGTTCTCAACCCTGAAACACACTCTGTTTTAAGGCAAGAATCATCCTCTTCTTTCCAGCGTCTCCAAAACAGTAAGTAGCATTAGCATGTCTAGAAAAACAGATCTGTGTTTTCTACTCATACGCACCATATGTACTTCAATTCTGCTTAGGAAACTGATACAGACCACAGCTCCTCTTACATAAATGCTCTTTAGTTAATAGTGAGAATCGCATTGGATTTCTGAACTGTGTTAAATCATTTGACCCCAAAATTCACTTGGTTTACCAGAAAAGACCTCTTGCTTTTAGGAAGACACAGATCCTGGTGTTTAACTCGGTTTCTGAAGGGAAATTCAGACCAGAGTTCTCATCCATGAAACACACTCTGTTTTAATGCAAGAAGCAAGCTCTTCTTTCCAGCGTCTATAATACATCAAGAACCTTGAGCATGTCCTGAAAAAAAGAACTGTGTTTCCCCTGATATGGACCATATGTAGTTCAAGTCTGCTTATGAAACTGGTACAAACCACAGCTCCACTTACATAAATGCTCTTTGGTTAATAGTGAGAATCGCGTTGGGTTCGTGAACTCTGAAAAATCATGTGAGCCAAAAATTCACTGGATTTACCAGAAATGAACTCTTGCTTGTATGAAGACACAGATCCTGGGGTATAACTGCGTTTCTGAAGGCAAATTCAGAGCAGAGTTCTCATCACTGAAACACACTCTGTTTTAAGGCAAGAATCATCCTCTTCTTTCCAGTGTCTCCAATAGAGTAAGAACCACATCCATGCCCTGAAAAAAAGAACTGTGTTTCCTCCTCATACGGACCATATGTAGTTCAACTCTGCTCATGAAACTGATACAAACCATAGCTCCTCTTACATAAATGTTCTTTAGTTAATAGTGAGAATCGTGTTGGGTTCATGAACTGGGAAAAATCATTTAAGCCCAAAATTCACTGGGTTTATCAGAAATGAACTCTTGCTTGTAGGAAGACACAGATCCTGGAGTTTAACTCCGTTTCTGAAGGCAAATTCAGACCAGAGTTCTCCCTGAAACACACTCTGTTTTAACGTAAGAATGAATCTCTTCTTTCCAGCGTCTACAATACAGCAAGAACCATGAGCATGACCAGAAAAAAAGATCTGTGTTTCCTACTCATACAGACCATATGTAGTTCAACTCTGCATAGGAAACTGATACAGACCACAGCTCCTCTTACATAACTGCTCTTTAGTTAATAGTGAGAATCGCATTGGGTTTCTGAACTGTGTTAAATCATTTGACACCAAAATTCACTTGGTTTACCAGAAATGAACTCTTGCTTGTAGGAAGACACAGACCCTGGGGTTTAACTCAGTTTCTGAAGGCAAATTGAGACCAGAGTTCTCATCCATGAAACACACTCTGTTTTAACGCAAATATCAAGCTCTTCTTTCCAGAATCTCCAATACAGCAAGAACCATGAGCATGCCCTGAAAAAATATAACTGTGTTTCCTACTCAGACGGACCATATATAGTTCAACTCTACTTTGAAACTGATACAAACCACATCTCCTCTTACATAAATGCTCTTTAGTTAATCGTGAGAATCGTGTTGGGTTCTAGAACTGTGTTAAATCATTTGAGCCCAAAATTCACTGGGTTTACCAGAAATGAACTCTTGCTTGTAGGAAGACACAGATCCTGGGTTTTAACTCCGTTTCTGAAGGCAAATTCAGACCAGAGTTCTCATCCCTGAAACACACTCTGTTTTAAAGCAAGAGGCAAGCTCTTCTTTCCAACTTCTAAATTATAGCAAGAACCATGAGCATGCTCAGAAAAAAAGAACTGTTTTCCCTACTCATACGGACCATATGCAGTTCAACTCTGCTTTGAAACTGATACAAACCACATCTCCTCTTACATAAATGCTCTTTAGTTAATAGTGAGAATCGTGTTGGGTTCGTGAACTGCGAAAAATCATTTGAGCCCCAAATACTGGGTTTACCATAAATGAACTCTTGCATGTAGGAAGACACAGATCCTGGGGTTTAACTCATTTTCTGGATGCAAATTCAGACTAGAGTTCTCATCCCTGAAACACACTCTGTTTTAACGCAAGAATCAAGCTCTTCTTTCCAGCGTCTACAATATAGCAAGAACCATGAGCATGCCCAGAAAAAAAGAACTGTGTTTCCTACTCTTATGTACCATATGTAGTTCAACTCTGCTTATGAAACTGATACAAACGACAGCTCCCCTTACATAAATGCTCTTCAGTTAATAGTGAGAATCTCGTTGGATTCAGGCATTGCGAAAAATCATTGAGCCGAAAATTCACTTGGTTTACCAGAAATGAACTCTTGCATGTAGGAAGACACAGATCCTGGGGTTAAACTCCATTTCTGAAGGGAAATGCAGACCCGAGTTCTTATCCCTGAAAAACACTGTGTTTTAAGACAAGAATCTTCCTCTTCTTTCCAGCGTCTCCAAAACAGTAAGAACCATCAGCATGTCCAGAAAACAAGAACTGTGTTCCCTACTTATACGGACCATATGTAGTTCAACTCTGCTTTGAAACTGATAAAGACCAGTGCTCCTCTTACATAAATGCTCTTTAGTTAATAGTGATAATCGCATTCTGTTCTAGAACTGTGTAAAATCATTTGAGCCCAATATTCACTGGGTTAACCAGAAATGAACTTTTGCTTGTAGGAAGACACAGATCCTGGGGTTTAACTCTGATTCTAAAGTGGAAATTCAGAGCAGAGTTCTCATCCCTGAAGCACACTCTCTTTTAACACAAGAAGCAAGCTCTTCTTCCCAGATTCTAAAATACAGCAAGAATAATGTGCATGCCCTGTAAAAAAGAAATGTGTTTCTTACTCATACGGACTATATGTATTTCAACTCTGCTTATGAACCTGATACAAACCACAGCTCCTCTTACATAAATGCTCATTAGTTAATAGTGAGAATCGCGTTGGGTTAGTGAACTGCAAAAAATCATTTAGCCCGAAAAACTGGGTTTACCATAAATGAACTCTTGCTTGTAGGAAGACACAGATCCTGGAGTTTATCTCCATTTCTGAAGGAAAATTCAGACCAGAGTTCTCATCCCTGAAACACACTCTGTTTTAATGCAAGAATCAAGCTCTTCGTTCCAGAGTCTCCAATACAGCAAGAAACATGAGTATGCCCAGAAAAAAAGAACTGAGTTTCCTACTCATAGGGATCATATGTAGTTCAACTCTGCTTTGAAACTGATACAAACCAAAGCTCCTCTTACATAAATGCTCTTTAGTTAATAGTGATAATCGCGATGGGTTCGTGACCTGCAAAAAACCATTTGATCCCACCATTCACTGGGTTTACCAGAAATGAACTCTTGCTTGTAGGAAGACAAAGATCCTGGGGTTTAACTCAGTTTCTGAAGGCAAATTCAGACCGGAGTTCTCATCCCTGAAACACACTCTGTTTTAACGCAAGAATCAAGCTCTTCTTTCCAGCATCTACAATACAGCAAGAACAATGAGCATGCCCAGAAAAAAAGAACTGTGTTTCAAACTCATACAGACCATATGTATTTCAACTCTGCTTATGAAACTAATACAAACGACAGCTCCTCTTACATAAATGCTCTTTAGTTAATAGTGAGAATCTCGTTGGATTCAAGCATTGCGAAAAATCTTTGAGCTGAAAATTCACAGTGTTTACCAGAAATGAACTCTTGCATGTAGGAAGACACAGATCCTGGGGTTTAACTCCATTTCTGAAGGGAAATTCAGACCCGAGTTCTTATCCCTGAAAAACACTCTGTTTTAAGGCAAGCATCATCCTCTTTTTTCCAGCGTCTCCAAAACTGTAAGAACCATCAGCATGTCCGGAAAAATGAACTGTGTTTCCTACTCATACGGACCATAAGTAGTTCAACTCTGCTTTGAAACTGATACAGACAAGTGTTCCTCTTACATAAATGCTCTTTAGTTAAAAGTGAGAATTGCATTGGGTTTTTGAACTGTGTAAAATCACTTGAGCCCAAAATTCAATTGGATTACCAGAAATGAACTGTTGCTTGTTGGAAGACACAGATCCTGGGGTATAACTCCGTTTCTGAAGGGAAATTCAGACCAGAGTTCTCATCCATGAAACACACTCTGTTTTAACGCAAAAAGCAAGCTCTTCTTTCCAGATTCTAAAATACAGCAAGAATAATGTGCATGCCCTATAAAAAAGAAATGTGTTTCTTACTCACACGGACTATATGTATTTCAACTCTGCTTAGGAATCTGATACAAACCACAGCTCCTCTTACATAAATGCTCTTTAGTTAATAGTGATAATCGCGATGGGTTCGTGACCTGAAAAAAACCATTTGATCCCACCATTCAGTGGGTTTACCAGAAATGAACTCTTGCTTGTACTAAGACACAGATCCTGGGGTTTAACTCAGTTTCTGAAGGCAAATTCAGACCAGAGTTCTCAATCCTGAATCACACTCTGTTTTAACGCAAGAATGAAGCTCTCTTTCCAGCGTCTACAAAACAGCAAGAACCATGAGCATGCCCAGAAAAAAAGAACTGTGTTTCCTACTCATGTGCACCATATGTAGTTCAACTCTGCTTATGAAACAGATACAAACGACAGCTCCTCTTATATAAATGCTCTTTAGTTAATAGTGAGAATCTCGTTGGATTCAGGCATTGCGAAAAATCATTGAGCCCAAAATTCACTTGATTTACCAGAAATGAACTCCTGCTTGTAGGAAGAAACAGATCCTGGGGTTTAACTCTGTTTCTGAAGGGAAATTCAGACCAGAGTTCTCATCCCTGAAAAACACTCTGTTTTAAGGCAAGAATCTACCCCTTCTTTCCAGCGTCTCCAAAACAGTAAGTACCATTAGTATGTCCAGAAAAAAAGATCTGTGTTTCCAACTCATACGGACCATATGTAGTTCAACTCTGCTTAGGAAACTGATACAGACCACAGATCCTCTTACATAAATACTCTCTAGTTAATAGTGAGAATCGCATTGGGTTTCTGAACTGTGTAAAATCATTTGACCCCAAAATTCACTTGGTTTACCAGAAAAGAACTCTTGCTTGTAGGAAGACACAGACCCTGGGGTTTAACTCCGTTTCTGAAGGGAAATTCAGACCATAGTTCTCATCCATGAAACACACTCTGTTTTAACGCAAAAAGCAAGCTCTTCTTTCCAGATTCTAAAATACAGCAAGAATAATGTGCATGCCCTGTAAAAAAGAAATGTGTTTCTTACTCATACGGACTATATGTATATCAACTCTGCTTATGAACCTGATACAAACCACAGCTCCTCTTACATAAGGGCTCATTAGTTAAAAGTGAGAGTCGCGTTGGGTTCGTGAACAGCAAATAATCATTTGAGCCCAAAATTCACTTGGTTTACCAAAAATGAACCCTTTCTTGTAGGAAGACACAGATCCTGGTGTTTAACTCTGTGTCTGAAGGGAAATTCAGACCAGAGTTCTCATCCTTGAAACACACTCTGTTTTAATTCAAGAAGCAAGCTCTTCTTTCCAGCGTCTATAATACAGCAAGATCCAAGAGCATGCCATGAAAAAAAGAACTGTGTTTCTCACTGATACGGACCATATGTAGTTCATGTCTGCTTATGAAACTGATACAAACCACAGCTCCTCTTACATAAATGCTCTTTGGTTAATAGTGAGAATCGCATTGGGTTCGTGAACTGCGAAAAAACATGTGAGCCAAAAATTCACTGGGTTTACCAGAAATGAACTCGTGCTTGTAGGAAGACACAGATCCTGGGGTTTAACTGCGTTTCTGAAGGCAAATTCAGAGCAGAGTTCTCATCACTGAAACACACTCGGTTTTAACGCAAGAATCATCCTCTTCTTTCCTGTGTCTCCAATAGAGTAAGAACCATATCCATGCCCTGAAAAAAAGAACTGTGTTTCCTATTCATACGGACCATATGTAGTTCAACTCTGCTCATGAAACTGATACAAACCATAGCTCCTCTTACATAAATGCTCTTTAGTTAATAGTGAGAATCGTGTGGGAATCAGGAATTGCGAAAAATCATTGAGCGCAAAATTCACAGGGTTTACCAGAAATGAACTCTTGCTTATAGGAAGACACAGATCCTGGGGTTTAACTCTGTTTCTGAAGGCAAATTCATACCAGAGTTCTCAACCCTGAAACACACTCTGTTTTAAGGCAAGCATCATCCTCTTCTTTCCAGCGTCTCCAAAACAGTAAGTACCATTAGCATGTCCAGAAAAAAAGATCTGTTTTCCTACTCCTACGCACCATATGTAGTTCAACTCTGCTTAGGAAACTGATACAGACCACAGCTCCTCTTACATAAATGCTCTCTAGTTAATATTGAGAATCGCATTGGGTTTCTGAACTGTGTTAAATCATTTGACCTCAAAATTCACTTGGTTTACCAGAAATGAACTCTTGCTTGTAGGAATACACAGACCCTGGGGTAGAACTCCGTTTCTGAAGGGAAATTAAGACCAGAGATCTCATCCATGAAATACACTCTGTTTTAATGCAAGAAGCAAGCTCTTCTTTCCAGCGTCTATAATACAGCAAGATCCAAGAGCATGCCCTGAAAAAAAGAACTGTGTTTGTCACTGATACGGACCATATGTAGTTCAAGTATGCTTATGAAACTGATACAAACCACAGCTCCTCTTACATAAATGCTCTTTGGTTAATAGTGAGAATCGCGTTGAGTTCGTGAACTGCGAAAAATCATGTGAGCCAAAAATTCACTGGGCTTACCATAAATGAACTCTTGCTTGTATGAAGACACAGACTTGGAGTTTAACTCCGTTTCTGAAGGCAAATTAAGACCAGAGTTCTCATGCCTGAAACACACTCTGTTTTAACGCCAGATTCAAGCTCTTCGTTCCAGAATCTCCAATACAGCAAGAAACATGAGTATGCCCAGAAAAAAAGAACTGTGTTTCCTACTCATATGGATCATATGTAGTTCAAATCTGCTTTGAAACTGATACAGACCACAGCTCCTCTTACATAAATGCTCTTTAGTTAATAGTGAGATTCGCCATGGGTTCTTCACCTGCAAAAAACCATTTGATCCCACCATTCACTGGGTTTACCAGATATGAACTCTTGCTTGTAGGAAGACACAGATCCTGGGGTTTAACTCTGTTTCTGAAGGGAAATTGAGACTAGAGTTCTCATCCATGAAACACACTCTGTTTTAACGCAAAAAGCAAGCTCTTCTTTCCAGATTCTAAAATACAGCAAGAATAATGTGCATGCCCTATAAAAAAGAAATGTGCTTCTTACTCACACGGACTATATGTATTTCAACTCTGCTTATGAATCTGATACAAACCACAGCTCCTCTTACATAAATGCTCTTTAGTTAATAGTGATAATCGCGATGGGTTCGTGACCTGAAAAAAACCATTTGATCCCACCATTCAGTGGGTTTACCAGAAATGAACTCTTGCTTGTACTAAGACACAGATCCTGGGGTTTAACTCAGTTTCTGAAGGCAAATTCAGACCAGAGTTCTCATCCCTGAATCACACTCTGTTTTAACGCAAGAATGAAGCTCTCTTTCCAGCGTCTACAAAACAGCAAGAACCATGAGCATGCCCAGAAAAAAAGAACTGTGTTTCCTACTCATGTGCACCATATGTAGTTCAACTCTGCTTAGGAAACTGATACAGACCACAGATCCTCTTACATAAATACTCTCTAGTTAATAGTGAGAATCGCATTGGGTTTCTGAACTGTGTAAAATCATTTGACCCCAAAATTCACTTGGTTTACCAGAAAAGAACTCTTGCTTGTAGGAAGACACAGACCCTGGGGTTTAACTCCGTTTCTGAAGGGAAATTCAGACCAGAGTTCTCATCCATGAAACACACTCTGTTTTAACGCAAAAAGCAAGCTCTTCTTTCCAGATTCTAAAATACAGCAAGAATAATGTGTATGCCCTGTAAAAAAGAAATGTGTTTCTTACTCATACGGACTATATGTATATGAACTCTGCTTATGAACCTGATACAAACCACAGCTCCTCTTACATAAGGGCTCATTAGTTAAAAGTGAGAGTCGCGTTGGGTTCGTGAACAGCAAATAATCATTTGAGCCCAAAATTCACTTGGTTTACCAAAAATGAACTCTTTCTTGTAGGAAGACACAGATCCTGGTGTTTAACTCTGTGTCTGAAGGGAAATTCAGACCAGAGTTCTCATCCATGAAACACACTCTGTTTTAATTCAAGAAGCAAGCTCTTCTTTCCAGCGTCTATAATACAGCAAGATCCAAGAGCATGCCCTGAAAAAAAGAACTGTGTTTCTCACTGATACGGACCATATGTAGTTCATGTCTGCTTATGAAACTGATACAAACCACAGCTCCTCTTACATAAATGCTCTTTGGTTAATAGTGAGAATCGCATTGGGTTCGTGAACTGCGAAAAAACATGTGAGCCAAAAATTCACTGGGTTTACCAGAAATGAACTCGTGCTTGTAGGAAGACACAGATCCTGGGGTTTAACTGCGTTTCTGAAGGCAAATTCAGAGCAGAGTTCTCATCACTGAAACACACTCTGTTTTAACGCAAGAATCATCCTCTTCTTTCCAGTGTCTCCAATAGAGTAAGAACCATATCCATGCCCTGAAAAAAAGAACTGTGTTTCCTACTCATACGGACCATATGTAGTTCATCTCTGCTCATGAAACTGATACAAACCATAGCTCCTCTTACATAAATGCTCTTTAGTTAATAGTGAGAAACGTGTGGGAATCAGGAATTGCGAAAAATCATTGAGCGCAAAATTCACAGGGTTTACCAGAAATGAACTCGTGCTTGTAGGAAGACACAGATCCTGGGGTTTAACTGTGTTTCTGAAGGCAAATTCAGAGCAGAGTTCTCATCCATGAAACACACTCTGTTTTAACGCAAAAAGCAAGCTCTTCTTTCCAGATTCTAAAATACAGCAAGAATAATGTGCATGCCCTGTAAAAAAGAAATGTGTTTCTTACTCATACGGACTATATGTATATGAACTCTGCTTATGAACCTGATACAAACCACAGCTCCTCTTACATAAGGGCTCATTAGTTAAAAGTGAGAGTCGCGTTGGGTTCGTGAACAGCAAATAATCATTTGAGCCCAAAATTCACTTGGTTTACCAAAAATGAACTCTTTCTTGTAGGAAGACACAGATCCTGGTGTTTAACTCTGTGTCTGAAGGGAAATTCAGACCAGAGTTCTCATCCATGAAACACACTCTGTTTTAATTCAAGAAGCAAGCTCTTCTTTCCAGCGTCTATAATACAGCAAGATCCAAGAGCATGCCCTGAAAAAAAGAACTGTGTTTCTCACTGATACGGACCATATGTAGTTCATGTCTGCTTATGAAACTGATACAAACCACAGCTCCTCTTACATAAATGCTCTTTGGTTAATAGTGAGAATCGCATTGGGTTCGTGAACTGCGAAAAAACATGTGAGCCAAAAATTCACTGGGTTTACCAGAAATGAACTCGTGCTTGTAGGAAGACACAGATCCTGGGGTTTAACTGCGTTTCTGAAGGCAAATTCAGAGCAGAGTTCTCATCACTGAAACACACTCTGTTTTAACGCAAGAATCATCCTCTTCTTTCCAGTGTCTCCAATAGAGTAAGAACCATATCCATGCCCTGAAAAAAAGAACTGTGTTTCCTACTCATACGGACCATATGTAGTTCATCTCTGCTCATGAAACTGATACAAACCATAGCTCCTCTTACATAAATGCTCTTTAGTTAATAGTGAGAAACGTGTGGGAATCAGGAATTGCGAAAAATCATTGAGCGCAAAATTCACAGGGTTTACCAGAAATGAACTCGTGCTTGTAGGAAGACACAGATCCTGGGGTTTAACTGTGTTTCTGAAGGCAAATTCAGAGCAGAGTTCTCATCCATGAAACACACTCTGTTTTAACGCAAAAAGCAAGCTCTTCTTTCCAGATTCTAAAATACAGCAAGAATAATGTGCATGCCCTGTAAAAAAGAAATGTGTTTCTTACTCATACGGACTATATGTATATCAACTCTGCTTATGAACCTGATACAAACCACAGCTCCTCTTACATAAGGGCTCATTAGTTAAAAGTGAGAGTCGCGTTGGGTTCGTGAACAGCAAATAATCATTTGAGCCCAAAATTCACTTGGTTTACCAAAAATGAACTCTTTCTTGTAGGAAGACACAGATCCTGGTGTTTAACTCTGTGTCTGAAGGGAAATTCAGACCAGAGTTCTCATCCATGAAACACACTCTGTTTTAATTCAAGAAGCAAGCTCTTCTTTCCAGCGTCTATAATACAGCAAGATCCAAGAGCATGCCCTGAAAAAAAGAACTGTGTTTCTCACTGATACGGACCATATGTAGTTCATGTCTGCTTATGAAACTGATACAAACCACAGCTCCTCTTACATAAATGCTCTTTGGTTAATAGTGAGAATCGCATTGGGTTCGTGAACTGCGAAAAAACATGTGAGCCAAAAATTCACTGGGTTTACCAGAAATGAACTCGTGCTTGTAGGAAGACACAGATCCTGGGGTTTAACTGCGTTTCTGAAGGCAAATTCAGAGCAGAGTTCTCATCACTGAAACACACTCTGTTTTAACGCAAGAATCATCCTCTTCTTTCCAGTGTCTCCAATAGAGTAAGAACCATATCCATGCCCTGAAAAAAAGAACTGTGTTTCCTACTCATACGGACCATATGTAGTTCATCTCTGCTCATGAAACTGATACAAACCATAGCTCCTCTTACATAAATGCTCTTTAGTTAATAGTGAGAAACGTGTGGGAATCAGGAATTGCGAAAAATCATTGAGCGCAAAATTCACAGGGTTTACCAGAAATGAACTCGTGCTTGTAGGAAGACACAGATCCTGGGGTTTAACTGTGTTTCTGAAGGCAAATTCAGAGCAGAGTTCTCATCCATGAAACACACTCTGTTTTAACGCAAAAAGCAAGCTCTTCTTTCCAGATTCTAAAATACAGCAAGAATAATGTGCATGCCCTGTAAAAAAGAAATGTGTTTCTTACTCATACGGACTATATGTATATCAACTCTGCTTATGAACCTGATACAAACCACAGCTCCTCTTACATAAGGGCTCATTAGTTAAAAGTGAGAGTCGCGTTGGGTTCGTGAACAGCAAATAATCATTTGAGCCCAAAATTCACTTGGTTTACCAAAAATGAACTCTTTCTTGTAGGAAGACACAGATCCTGGTGTTTAACTCTGTGTCTGAAGGGAAATTCAGACCAGAGTTCTCATCCATGAAACACACTCTGTTTTAATTCAAGAAGCAAGCTCTTCTTTCCAGCGTCTATAATACAGCAAGATCCAAGAGCATGCCATGAAAAAAAGAACTGTGTTTCTCACTGATACGGACCATATGTAGTTCATGTCTGCTTATGAAACTGATACAAACCACAGCTCCTCTTACATAAATGCTCTTTGGTTAATAGTGAGAATCGCATTGGGTTCGTGAACTGCGAAAAAACATGTGAGCCAAAAATTCACTGGGTTTACCAGAAATGAACTCGTGCTTGTAGGAAGACACAGATCCTGGAGTTTAACTGCGTTTCTGAAGGCAAATTCAGAGCAGAGTTCTCATCACTGAAACAAACTCTGTTTTAACGCAAGAATCATCCTCTTCTTTCCAGTGTCTCCAATAGAGTAAGAACCATATCCATGCCCTGAAAAAAAGAACTGTGTTTCCTACTCATACGTACCATATGTAGTTCAACTCTTCTCATGAAACTGATACAAACCATAGCTCCTCTTACATAAATGCTCTTTAGTTAATTGTGAGAATCGTGTGGGAATCAGGAATTGCGAAAAATCATTGAGCGCAAAATTCACAGGCTTTACCAGAAATGAACTCTTGCTTTTAGGAAGACACAGATCCTCGGGTTTAACTCTGTTTCTGAAGGCAAATTCATACCAGAGTTCTCAACCCTGAAACACACTCTGTTTTAAGGCAAGCATCATCCTCTTCTTTCCAGCGTCTCCAAAACAGTAAGTAACATTAGCATGTCCAGAAAAAAAGATCTGTTTTCCTACTCCTACGCACCATATGTAGTTCAACTCTGCTTAGGAAACTGATACAGACCACAGCTCCTCTTACATAAATGCTCTTTAGTTAATAGTGAGAATCGCATTGGGTTTCTGAACTGTGTTAAATCATTTGACCCCAAAATTCACTTGGTTTACCAGAAATGAACTCTTGCTTGTAGGAATACACAGACCCTGGGGTAGAACTCCGTTTCTAAAGGGAAATTAAGACCAGAGATCTCATCCATGAAATACACTCTGTTTTAATGCAAGAAGCAAGCTCTTCTTCCCAGCGTCTATAATACAGCAAGATCCAAGCGCATGCCCTGAAAAAAAGAACTGTGTTTGTCACTGATACGGACCATATGTAGTTCAAGTATGCTTATGAAACTGATACAAACCACAGCTCCTCTTACATAAATGCTCTTTGGTTAATAGTGAGAATCGCGTTGAGTTCGTGAACTGCGAAAAATCATGTGAGCCAAAAATTCACTGGGCTTACCATAAATGAACTCTTGCTTGTATGAAGACACAGACTTGGAGTTTAACTCCGTTTCTGAAGGCAAATTAAGACCAGAGTTCTCATGCCTGAAACACACTCTGTTTTAACGCCAGATTCAAGCTCTTCGTTCCAGAGTCTCCAATACAGCAAGAAACATGAGTAAGCCCAGAAAAAAAGAACTGTGTTTCCTACTCATATGGATCATATGTAGTTCAACTCTGCTTTGAAACTGATACAAACCACAGCTCCTCTTACATAAATGCTCTTTAGTTAATAGTGAGAATCGCCATGGGTTCTTCACCTGCAAAAAACCATTTGATCCCACCATTCACTGGGTTTACCAGATATGAACTCTTGCTTGTAGGAAGACACAGATCCTGGGGTTTAACTCTGTTTCTGAAGGGAAATTCAGACTAGAGTTCTCATCCATGAAACACACTCTGTTTTAATGCAAGAAGCAATCTCTTCTTTCCAGCGTCTATAATACAGCAAGATCCAAGAGCATGCCCTGAAAGAAAGAACTGTGTTTCTCACTGATACGGACCATATGTAGTTCAAGTCTGCTTATGAAACTGATACAAACCACAGCTCCTCTTACATAAATGCTCTTTGGTTAATAGTGAGAATCGCGTTAGTTTCGTGAACTGCGAAAAATCATGTGAGCCAAAATTTCACTGGGTTACCAGAAATGAACTCGTGCTTGTAGGAAGACACAGATCCTGGGGTTTAACTGCGTTTCTGAAGGCAAATTCAGAGCAGAGTTCTCATCACTGAAACCCACTCGGTTTTAACGCAAGAATCATCCTCTTCTTTCCAGTGTCTGCAATACAGTAAGAACCATATCCATGCCCTGAAAAAAAAGAACTGAGTTTCCTACTCATACGGACCATATGTAGTTCAACTCTGCTCATGAAACTGATACAAACCATAGCTCCTCTTACATAAATGCTCTTTAGTTAATAGTGAGAATCGTGTGGGATTCAGGAATTGCGAAAAATCATTGAGCCCAAAATTCACAGGGTTTACCAGAAATGACCACTTGCTTGTAGGAAGACACAGATCCTGGTGTTTAACTCTGTTTCTGAAGGGAAATTCATACCAGAGTTCTCAACCCTGAAACCCACTCTGGTTTAAGGCAAGAATCATCCTCTTCTTTCCAGCGTCTCCAAAACAGTAAGTACCATTAGCATGTCCAGAAAAAAAGATCTGTGTTTCTCACTGATACGGACCAGTGCAGTTCAATTCTGCTTATGTAACTGATACAAACCACAGCTCCAATTACATAAATGCTCTTTGGTTAATAGTGAGAATCCCGTTGGGTTCGTGAACTGCGAAAAATCATGTGAGCCAAAAATTCACTGGGTTTACCAGAAATGAAATATTGCTTGTAGGAAGACACAGATCCTGGGGTTTAACTGCCTTTCTGAAGGCAAATTCAGAGCAGAGTTCTCATCCCTGAAACAGACTCTGTTTTAACGCAAGAATGAAGCTCTTCTTTCCAGCGTCTAAAATACAGCAAGAACCATGAGCATGCCCAGAAAAAAAGAACTGTGTTTCCTAATCATACGCACCATATGTAATTCAACTCTGCTTATGAAAATGATAGAAACCAGAGCTCCCCTTGCATAAATGGTCTTTAGTTAATAGTGAGAATTGCGTTGTGTTTGCGTATTGCGAAAAAACATTTGAGCCCAAAATTCACTGGGTTTACCAGAAAAGAACTCCTGTTTGTAGGAAGATACAGATCCTGGGGTTTAACTCCGTTTCTGAAGGCAAATTCAGACCAGAGTTTTCATCCCTGAAACACACACTGTTTTAACGCAAATATCAAGCTCTTCTTTCCAGCGTCTCCAAAACAGTAAGTACCATTAGCATGTCCAGAAAAAAAGATCTGTGTTTCCTACTCATACGCACCATATGTAGTTCAACTCTGCTTAGGAAACTGATACAGACCACAGCTCCTCTTACATAAATGCTCTTTAGTTAATAGTGAGAATCACATTGGGTTTCTGAACTGTGTTAAATCCTTTGACCCCAAAATTCACTTGGTTTACCGGAAATGAACTCTTGCTTGTAGGAAGACACAGACCCTGGGGTAGAACTCCGTTTCTGAAGGATAATTCAGATCAGAGTTCTCACCCATGAAACACCCTCTGTTTTAATGCAAGAAGCAATCTCTTCTTTCCAGCGTCTATAATACAGCAAGATCCAAGAGCATGCCCTGAAAAAAAGAACTGTGTTTCTCACTGATATGAAACATATATAGTTCAAGTCTGCTTATGAAACTGATACAGATCACAGCTCCTCTTACATAAATGCTCTTTGGTTAATAGTGAGAATCGCGTTGGGTTCGTGAACTGCGAAAAATCATGTGAGCCCAAAATTCACTGGGTTTACCAGAAATGAACTCTTGCTTGTAGGAAGACAGAGATCCAGGGGTTTAACTCCATTTCTGAAGGAAAATTCAGACCAGAGTTCTCATCCCTGAAACACACTCTGTTTTAACGCAAATATCAAGCTCTTCTTTCCAGAATCTCCAATACAGCAAGAACCATGAGCATGCCCTGAATAATAAATAACTGTGTTTCCTACTCATACGGACCAAATATAGTTCAACTCTGCTTTGAACGTGATACAAACCACTTCTCCTCTTACATAAATGCTCTTTAGTTAATAGTGAGAATCGCGTTGGGTTCTAAACTGTGTTAAATCATTTGAGCCCAAAATTCACTGGGTTTACCAGAAATGAACTCTTGCTTGTAGGAAGACACAGATCCTGGGTTTTAACTCTGTTTCTGAAGGCAAATTCAGACCAGAGTTCTCATCCCTGAAACACACTCTGTTTTAAAGCAAGAGGCCAGCTCTTCTTTCCAACTTCTAAAATATAGCAAGAACCATGAGCATGCCCAGAAAAAAAGAACTGTGTTTCCTACTCATACCGACCATATATAGTTCAACTCTGCTTTGAAACTGATACAAACCCCATCTCCTCTTACATAAATGCTCTTTGGTTAATAGTGAGAATCGCGTTGGGTTCGTGAACTGCGAAAAATCATTTGAGCTCCAAATACTGGGTTTACCATAAATGTACTCTTGCTTGTAGGAAGACACAGACCTGGAGTTTAACTCCGTTTCTGAAGTCAATTAAGACCAGAGTTCTCATCCCTGAAACACACTCTGTTTTAACGCCAGAATCAATCTCTTCGTTCTAGAGTCTCCAATACAGCAAGAAACATGAGTATGCCCAGAAAAAAAGAACTGTGATTCCTACTCATACGGATCATATGTACTTCAACTCTGCTTTGAAACTGATACAAACCACAGCTCGTCTTACATAAATGCTCTTTAGTTAATAGTGAGAATCGCAATGGGTTCTTGACCTGCAAAAAACCATTTGACCCCACCATTCACTGGGTTTACCAGAAATGAACTCTTGCTTGTAGGAAGACACAGATCCTGGGGTTTAACTAAGTTTCTGAAGTCAAATTCAGACCAGAGTTCTCATCCCTGAAACACACTGTGTTTTAACGCAAGTATCAAGCTCTTCTTTCCAGCGTCTACAATACAGCAAGAACCATGAGCATGCCCAGAAAAATAGAACTGTTTTTCCTACTCATATGCACCATATGTAGTTCAACTCTGCTTATGAAACTGATACAAACGGCAGCTCCTCTCACATAAATGCTCTTTAGTTAATAGTGAGAATCTCGTTGGATTCAGGCATTGCGAAAAATCATTGTGTCAAAAATTCACTTGGTTTACCAGAAAATAACTCTTGCTTTTAGGAAGACACAGATCCTGGTGTTTAACTCTGTTTCTGAAGGGAAATTCAGACAAGAGTTCTCATCCATGAAACACACTCTGTTTTAATGCAAGAAGCAAGCTCTTCTTTCCAGCGTCTATAATACAGCAAGATCCAAGAGCATGCCCTGAAAAAGAGAACTGTGTTTCTCACTGATACGGACCATATGTAGTTCATGTCTGCTTATGAAACTGATACAAACCACAGCTCCTCTTACATAAATGCTCTTTAGTTAATAGTGAGAATCGCGTTGGGTTCGTGAAATGCGAAAAATCATGTGAACCAAAAATTCACTGGGTTTACCAGAAATGAACTCTTGCTTGTAGGAAGACACAGATCCTAGGGTTTAACTGTATTTCTGAAGGCAAATTCAGAGCAGAGTTCTCATCCCTGAAACACACTCTGTTTTAACGCAAATATCAAGCTCTTCTTTCCAGAATCTCCAATACAGCAAGAACCATGAGCATGCCCAGGAAAAAAGAACTGTGTTTCCTAATCATACGCACCATATGTAATTCAACTCTGCTCATGAAACTGATAGAAACCACAGCTCCTCTTACATAAATGCTCTTTAGTTAATAGTGAGAATCGCGTTGGGTTCGAGAACTGTGTTAAATCATTTGAGCCCAAAATTCACTGGGTTTACCAGAAATGAACTCCTGTTTATAGGAAGATACAGATCCTGGGGTTTAACTCCGTTTCTGAAGGCAAATTCAGACCAGAGTTCTCATCCCTGAAACACACACTGTTTTAACGCAAATATCAAGCTCTTCTTTCCAGAGTCTCCAATACAGCAAGAACCATGAGCATGCCCTGAAAAAAAGAAATGTGTTTCCTACTCATACGGACCATATGTAGTTCAACTCTGCTTATGAAACAGACAAAAACCACAGCTCCTCTTACATAAATGCTCTTTAGTTAATAGTGAGAATCGTGTGGGATTCAGGAATTGCGAAAAATCATTGAGACCAAAATTCACAGGGTTTACCAGAAATGACCTCTTGCATGTAGGAAGACACAGATCCTGGGGTTTAACTCCATTTCTGAAGGGAAATTCAGACCCAAGTTTTTATCCCTTAAAAACACTCTGTTTTAAGGCAAGAATCATCCTCTTCTTTCCATTGTCTCCAAAACAGTAAGAACCATCAGCATGTCCAGCAAAAAAGAACTGTGTTTCCTACTCATACGGACCATATGCAGTTCAACTCTGCTTTGAAACTGATACAAACCCCATCTCCTCTTACATAAATGCTCTTTGGTTAATAGTGAGAATCGCGTTGGGTTCGTGAACTGTGAAAAATCATTTGAGATCCAAATACTGGGTTTACCATAAATGAACTCTTGCTTGTAGGAAGACACAGACCTGGAGTTTAACTCCGTTTCTGAAGGCAAATTAAGACCAGAGTTCTCATCCCTGAAACACACTCTGATTTAACGCCAGATTCAAGCTCTTCGTTCCAGAGTCTCCAATACAGCAAGAAACATGAGTATGCCCAGAAAAAATGAACTGTGTTTCCTACTCATATGGATCATATGTAGTTCAACTCTGCTTTGAAACTGATACAAACCACAGCTCCTCTTACATAAATGCTCTTTAGTTAATAGTGAGAATCGCCATGGGTTCTTCACCTCCAAAAAACCATTTGATCCCACCATTCACTGGGTTTACCAGAAATGAACTCTTGCATGTAGGAAGACACAGATCCTGGGGTTAAACTCTGTTTCTGAAGGGAAATTCAGACTAGAGTTCTCATCCATGAAACACACTCTGTTTTAATGCAAGAAGCAAGCTCTTCTTTCCAGCATCTATAATAGAGCAAGATCCAAGAGCATGCCCTGAAAAAAAGAACTGTGTTTCTCACTGATACGGACCATATGTAGTTCAAGTCTGCTTATGAAACTGATACAAACCACAGCTCCTCTTACATAAATGCTCTTTGGTTAATAGTGAGAATCGCATTAGGTTCGAGAACTGCAAAAAATCATGTGAGCCAAAAATTCACTGGGTTTACCAGAAATGAACTCGTGCTTGTAGGAAGACACAGATCCTGGGGTTTAACTGCGTTTCTGAAGGCAAATTCAGAGCAGAGTTCTCATCACTGAAACACACTCTGTTTTAACGCAAGAATCATCCTCTTCTTTCCAGTGTCTCCAATACAGTAAGAACCATATCCATGCCCTGAAAAAAAGAACTGTATTTCCTACTCATACAGACCATATGCAGTTCAGTCTGCTTATGAAACTGATACAAACCATAGCTCCTCTTACATAAATGCTCTTTAGTTAATATTGAGAATAGTGTGGGATTCAGGAATTGTGAAAAATCATTGACCCCAAAATTCACTTGGTTTACCAGAAATGAACTCTTGCTTGTAGGAAGACACAGATCCTGGTGTTTAACTCTGTTTCTGAAGGGAAATTCAAACCAGAGTTCTCAACCCTGAAACACACTCTGTTTTAAGGCAAGAATCATCCTCTTCTTTCCAGCGTCTCCAAAACAGTAAGTACCATTAGCATGTCCAGAAAAAAAGATCTGTGTTTCCTACTCATACGCACCATATGTAGTTCAACTCTGCTTAGGAAACTGATACAGACCACAGCTCCTCTTACATAAATGCTCTTTGGTTAATAGTGAGAATCGCGTTGGGTTCGTGAACTGCGAAAAATCATGTCAGCCAAAAATTCACTGGGTTTACCAGAAATGAACTCTTGCTTGTAGGAAGACACAGATCCTGGGGTTTAACTGCGTTTCTGAAGGCAAATTCAGAGCAGAGTTCTCATCCCTGAAACACACTCTGTTTTAACGCAAGAATGAAGATCTTCTTTCCAGCGTCTACAATACAGCAAGAACCTTGAGCATGCCCAGAAAAAAAGAACTGTGTTTCCTAATCTTACGCACCATATGTAATTCAACTCTGCTTATGAAACTGATACAAACCACAGCTCCTCTTACATAAATGGTCTTTAGTTAATAGTGAGAATAGCGTTGGGTTTGTGTATTGCGAAAAAACATTTGAGCCCAAAATTCACTGGGTTTACCAGAAATGAACTCCTGTTTATAGGAAGATACAGATCCTGGGGTTTAACTCCGTTTCTGCATGCAAATTCAGACCAGAGTTCTCATCCATGAAACACGCTCTGTTTTAACGCAAATATCAAGCTCTTCTTTCCAGAATCTCCAATACAGCAAGAACCATGAGCATGCCATGAAAAAAAAAATAACTGTGTTTCCTACTCATACGGATCATATATAGTTCAACTCTGCTTTGAACGTGATACAAACCACATCTCCTCTTACATAAATGCTCTTTACTTAATAGTGAGAATCGCATTGGGTTCTAGAACTGAGTTAAATCATTTGAGCCCAAAATTCACTGGGTTTACCAGAAATGATCTCTTGCTTGTAGGAAGACACAGATCCTGGGTTTTAACTCCGTTTCTGAAGGCATATTAAGACCAGAGTTCTCATCCCTGAAAAACACTCTGTTTTAACGCCAGAATCAAGCTCTTCGTTCCAGAGTCTCCAATACAGCAAGAACCATGAGCATGCCCAGAAAAAAAGAACTGTTTTTCCTACTCAAACGCACCATATGTAGATCAACTCTGCTTATGAAACTGATAAAAACGGCAGCTCCTCTTACATAAATGCTCTTTAGTTAATAGTGAGAATCTCGTTGGATTCAGGCATTGCAAAAAATCATTGAGTCGAAAATTCACTTGGTTTACCAGAAAATAACTCTTGCTTTTAGGAAGACACAGATCCTGGTGTTTAACTCTGTTTCTGAAGGGAAATTCAGACCAGAGTTCTCATCCATGAAACACACTCTGTTTTAATGCAAGAAGCAAGCTCTTCTTTCCAGCGTCTATAATACAGCATATCCAAGAGCATGCCCTGAAAAAAAGAACTGTGTTTCTCACTGATACGGACCATATGTAGTTCATGTACGCTTATGAAACTGATACAAACCACAGCTCCTTTACATAAATTCTCTTTGGTTAATAGTGAGAATCGCGTTGGGTTCGTGAACTGCGAAAAATCATGTCAGCCAAAAATTCACTGGGTTTACCAGAAATGAACTCTTGCTTGTAGGAAGACACAGATCCTGGGGTTTACCTGCGTTTCTGAAGGCAAATTCAGAGCAGAGTTCTCATCCCTGAAACACACTCTGTATTAACGCAAGAATGAAGCTCTTCTTTCCAGCGTCTACAATACAGCAAGAACCATGAGCATGCCCAGAAAAAAAGAACTGTGTTTCCTACTCATACGGACCATATGTAGTTCAACTCTGCTTATGAAACAGACAAAAACCACAGCTCCTCTTACATAAATGCTCTTTAGTTAATAGTGAGATTCGTGTGGGATTCAGGAATTGCAAAAAATCATTGAGCCCAAAATTCACAGGGTTTACCAGAAATGAACTCTTGCATGTAGGAAGACACAGATCCCGGGGTTTAACTCCATTTCTGAAGGGAAATTCAGACGCAAGTTCTTATCCCTGAAAAACACTCTGTTTTAGGCAAGAATCATCCTCTTCTTTCCAGTGTCTCCAAAACAGTAAAAACCATCAGCATGTCCAGAAAAAAAGAACTTTGTTTCCTACTCATACGGACCATATGTGGTTCAACTCTGCTTATGAAACTGATACAAACCATAGCTCCTCTTACATAAATGCTCTTTAGTTAATAGTGAGAATCGTGTGGAATTCAGGAATTGCGAAAAATCATTGAGCCCAAAATTCACAGGGTTTACCAGAAATGAACTCTTGCTTGTAGGAAGGCACAGATCCTGGAGTTAAATCTGTTTCTGAAGGGAAATTCATACCAGAGTTCTCAACCCTGAAACACACTCTGTTTTAAGGCAAGAATCATCCTCTTCTTTCCAGCTTCTGCAAAACAGTAAGTACCATTAGCATGTCCAGAAAAAAAGATCTGTGGTCCTACTCATATGCACCATATGTAGTTCAACTCTGCTTAGGAAACTGATACAGACCACAGCTCCTCTTACATACATGCTCTTTAGTTAATAGTGAGAATCACATTGGGTTTCTGAACTGTGTTAAATCATTTGACCCCAAAATTCACTTGGTTTACCAGAAATGAGCTCTTGCTTGTAGGAAGACACAGACCCTGGGGTAGAACTCCGTTTCTGAAGGCAAATTCAGATCAGAGTTCTCATCCATGAAACACACTCTGTTTTAATGCAAGAATCAAGCTCTTCTTTCCAGCGTCTACAATACAGCAAGAACCATGAGCATGCCCAGAAAAATAGAACTGTTTTTCCTACTCATACGCACCATATGTAGTTAAACTCTGCTTATGAAACTGATACAAACGGCAGCTCCTCTTACATAAAGGCTCTTTAGTTAATAGTGAGAATCTCGTTGGATTCAGGCATTGCGAAAAATCATTGAGTCGAAAATTCACTTGGTTTACCAGAAAATAACTCTTGGTTTTAGGAAGACACAGATCCTGGTGTTTCACTCTGTTTCTGAAGGGAAATTCAGACCAGAGTTCTCATCCATGAAACACACTCTGTTTTAATGCAAGAAGCAAGCTCTTCTTTCCAGCGTCTATAATACAGCAAGATACAAGGGAATGCCCTGAAAAAAAGAACTGTGTTTCTCACTGATACGGACCATATGTAGTTCATGTATGCTTATGAAACTGATACAAACCACAGTTCCTCTTACATAAATGCTCTTTGGTAAATAGTGAGAATCGCGTTGGTTTCGTGAACTGCGAAAAATCATGTGAGCCAAAAATTCACTGGGTTTACCAGAAATGAACTCTTGCTTGTAGGAAGACACAGATCCTGGGGTTTAACTGCGTTTCTGAAGGCAAGTACAGAGCAGAGTTCTCATCCCTGAAACACACTCTGTTTTAACGCAAGAATGAAGCACTTCTTTCCAGCGTCTACAATACAGCAAGAACCATGAGCATGCCCAGAAAAAAAGAACTGTGTTTCCTAATCATATGCACCATATGTAATTCAACTCTGCTTATGAAACTGATAGAAACCACAGCTCCTCTTACAAAAATGGTCTTTAGTTAATAGTGAGAATAGCGTTGGGTTTGCGAAATGCGAAAAAACATTTGAGCCCCAAATTCACTGGGTTTACCAGAAATGAACTCCTGTTTATAGGAAGATACAGATCCTGGGGTTTAACTCCGTTTCTGAAGGCAAATTCAGACCAGAGTTCTCATCCCTGAAACACACACTGTTTTAACGCAAATATCAAGCTCTTCTTTCCAGAGTCTCCAATACAGCAAGAACCATGAGCATGTCCTGAAAAAAAGAACTGTGTTTCCTACTCATACGGATCATATGTAGTTCAACTCTGCTTATGAAACTGATACAAACCACAGCTCCACTTACGTAAATGCTCTTTAGTTAATAGTGAGAATTGCATTGGGTTTTTGAACTGTGTAAAATCATTTGAGCCCAAAATTCAATTGGTTTACCAGAAATGAACTCTTGCTTGTAGGAAGACACAGATCCTGGGCTTTAACTCCGTTTCTGAAGGGAAATTCAGACCAGAGTTCTCATCCATGAAACACACTCTGTTTTAACGCAAAAAGCAAGCTCTTCTTTCCAGATTATAAAATACAGCAAGAATAATGTGCATGCCCTGTAAAAAAGAAATGTGTTTCTTACTCATAGGGACTATATGTATTTCAACTCTGCTTGTGAACCTGATACAAACCACAGCTCCTCTTACTTAAATGCTCATTAGTTAAAAGTGAGAATCGCGTTGGGTTCGTGAACAGCACTTAATCATTTGAGCCCAAAATTTACTTGGTTTACCAGAAATGAACTCTTGCTTGTAGGAAGACACAGATCCTGGGGTTTAACTCTGTTTCTGAAGGGAATTTCATACCAGAGTTCTCAACGCTGAAACACACTCTGTTTTAAGGCAAGAATCATCCTCTTCTTTCCAGTGACTCCAAAACAGTAAGTACCATTAGTATGTCCAGAAAAAAAGATCTGTGTTTCCAACTCATACGGACCATATGTAGTTCAACTCTGCTTAGGAAACTGATACAAACCACAGCTCCTCTTACATACATGCTCTTTAGTTAATAGTGAGAATCGCATTGGGTTTCTGAACTGTGTTAAATCATTTGACCCCAAAATTCACTTGGTTTACCAGAAATGAACTCTTGCTTGTAGGAAGACACAGGCCCTGGGGTTTAACTACGTTTCTGAAGGGAAATTCAGACCAGAGTTCTCATCCATGAAACACACTCTGTTTTAATGCAAGAAGCAAGCTCTTCTTTCCAGCATCTATAATACAGCAAGATCCAAGAGCATGCCCTGAAAAAAAGAACTGTGTTTCTCACTGATACGGACCATATGTAGTTCAAGTCTGCTTATGAGACTGATACAAACCACAGCTCCTCTTACATAAATGCTCTTTGGTTAATAGTGAGAATCGCATTTGGTTCGTGAACTGCGAAAAATCATGTGAGCCAAAAATTCACTGGGTTTACCAGAAATGAACTCTTGCTTGTAGGAAGACACAGATCCTGGGATTTAACTCCATTTCTGAAGGAAAATTCAGACCAGAGTTCTCATCCCTGAAACACACTCTGTTTTAACGCAAATATCAAGCTCTTCTTTCCAGAATCTCCAATACAGCAAGAACCATGAGCATGCCGTGAAAAAAAATAACTGTGTTTCCTATTCATACGGACCATATATAGTTCAACTCTGCTTTGAAAGTGATACAAACCATATCTCCTCTTACATAAATGCTCTTTAGTTAATAGTGAGAATCGTGTTCTGTTCTAGAACTGTGTTAAAACATTTGAGCCCAAAATACACTGGGTTTACCAGAAATGAACTCTTGCTTGTGGGAAGACACAGATCCTGGCTTTTAACTCCGTTTCTGAAGGCAAATTCAGACCAGAGTTCTCATCCCTGAAACACACTCTGTTTTAAAGCAAGAGGCAAGCTCTTCTTTCCAACTTCTAAAATATGGCAAGAACCATGAGCATGTCCAGAAAAAATGAACTGGGTTTCCTACTCATATGGACCATATGTAGATCAACTCTGCTTTGAAACTGATACAAACCACATCTCCTCTTACATAAATGCTCTTTAGTTAATAGTGAGAATCGCGTTGGGTTCGTGAACTGTGAAAAATCATTTGAGCTCCAAATACTGGGTTTACCAGAAATGAACTCTTGCTTGTAGGAAGACACAGATGCTGGGGTTCAACTCAGTTTCTGAAGGCAAATTCAGACCAGAGTTCTCATCCCTGAAACACAGTCTGTTTTAACAAAAGAATCAAGCTCTTCTTTCTAGCATCTACAATACAGCAAGAACAATGAGTATGCCCAGAAAAAAAGAACTGTGTTTCCTACACATACGCACCATATGTAGTTCAACTCTGCTTATGAAACCGATACAAACGACCACTCCTCTTACATAAATGCTCTTTAGTTAATAGTGAGAATCTCTATGGATTCAGGCATTGCGAAAAATCATTGAGCCGAAAATTCACTTGGTTTATAAGAAATGAACTCTTGCTTGTAGGACGACACAGATCCTGGGGTTTAACTGTGTTTCTGAAGGGAAATTCTGACCAGAGTTCTCATCCATGAAACACACTCTGTTTTAATGCAAGAAGCAAGCTCTTCTTTCCAGCGTCTATAATACAGCGAGATCCAAGAGCATGCCCTGAAAAAAAGAACTGTGTTTCTCACTGATACAGACCATATGTAGTTCAAGTCTGCTTATGAAACTGATACAAACCACAGCTCCTCTTACATCAATGCTCTTTGGTTAGTAGTGAGAATCGCGTTGGGTTCGTGAAATGCGAAAAATCATGTGAGCCAAAAATTCACTGGGTTTACCTGAAATGAACTCTTGCTTGTAGGAAGATACAGATCCTGGGGTTTAACTGCGATTCTGAAGGCAAATTCAGAGCAGAGTTCTCATCCCTGAAACACACTCTGTTTTAACGCAGGACTCATCCTCTTCTTTCCAGTGTCTCCAATTCAGTAAGAAACATACCCATGCCCTGAAAAAAAGAACTGTGTTTCCTACTCATACGGACCATATGTAGTTCAACTCTGCTTATGAAACAGATAAAAACCACAGCTCCTCTTACATAAATGCTCTTTAGTTAATAGTGAGAAACCTGTTGGATTCAGGAATTGCGAAAAATAATTGAGCCCAAAATTCACAGGGTTTACCAGAAATGAACTCTTGCATGAAGGAAGACACAGATCCTGGGGTTTAACTCCATTTCTGAAGGGAAATTCAGACCCAAGTTCTTATCCCTGAAAAACACTCTGCTTTAAGGCAAGAATCATCCTCTTCTTTCCAGTGTCTCCAAAACAGTAAGAACAATCAGCATGTCCAGAAAAAAAGAACTTTGTTTCCTACTCATAGGGACCATATGTGGTTCAACTCTGCTTATGAAACTGATACAAACCACAGATCCACTTACATAAATGCTCTTTAGTTAATAGTGAGAATTGAATTGGGTTTTTGAACTGTGTAAAATCATTTGAGCCCAAAATTCAATTGGTTTACCAGAAATGAACTCTTGCTTGTAGGAAGACACAGATCCTGGGCTTTAACTCCGTTTCTGAAGGGAAATTCAGACGCAAGTACTTATCCCTGAAAAAGACTCTGATTTAGGCAAGAATCATCCTCTTCTTTCCAGTGTCTCCAAAACAGTAAGAACCATCAGCATGTCCAGAAAAAAAGAACTTTTTTTCCTACTCATACAGACCATATATAGTTCAACTCTGCTTATGAAAATGATACAACCCACAGCTCCACTTACATAAATGCTCTTTAGTTAATAGTGACAATTGCATTGGGTTTTTGAACTGTGTAAAATAATTTGAGCCCAAAATTCACTGGGTTTACCAGAAATGAACTCTTGCTTGTAGGAAGACACAGACCCTGGGCTTTAACTGCGTTTCCGAAGGGAAATTCAGACCAGAGTTCTCATCCATGAAACACACTCTGTTTTATTGCAAGAAGCAAGCTCTTCTTTCCAACGTCTATAATACAGCAAGATCCGTGAGCATGCCCTGAAAAAAAGAACTGTGTTTCTCACTGATATGGAACATATGTAGTTCAACTCTGCTTATGAAACTGATACAAACCACAGCTCCTCATACATAAATACTCTTTGGTTAATAGTGAGAATCTCGTAGGGTTCGTGATGTGTGAAAAATCATGTGAGCCCAAAATTCACTGGGTTTACCAGAAATGAACTCTTGCTTGTAGGAAGACACAGATCCTGGGATTTAACTCCGTTTCTGACGGCAAATTCAGACCAGAGTTCTCATCCCTGAAACACACTCTGTTTTAACGCAAATATCAAGCTCTTCTATCCAGAATCTCCAATACAGCAAGAACCATGAGCATGCCCAGAAAAAAAGAACTGTGTTTCCTACTCATACGGATCATATGTAGTTCAACTCTGCTTTGAAACTGATACAAACCACAGCTCCTCTTTCATAAATGCTCTTTAGATAATAGTGAGTATCGCAATGGGTTCGTGACCTGCAAAAAACCATTTGATCCCACCATTCACTGGGTTTACCAGAAATGAACTCTTGCATGTAGGAAGACACAGATCCTGGGGTTTAACTCCATTTCTGAAGGGAAATTCAGACGCAAGTTCTTATCCCTGAAAAACACTCTGTTTTAAGGCAAGAATCATCCTCTTCTTTCCAGTGTCTCCAAAACAGTAAGAACCATCAGCATGTCCAGAAAAAAAGAACTTTGTTTCCTACTCATACGGACCATATGTGGTTCAACTCTGCTTATGAAACTGATACAAACCATAGATCCACTTACATAAATGCTCTTTAGTTAATAGTGAGAATCGTGTGGGATTCAGGAATTGCGAAAAATCATTGAGCCCAAAATTCACGGGTTTACCAGAAATGAAATCTTGCTTGTAGGAAGACAAAGATCCTGGGGTTTAACTCTGTTTCTGAAGGGAAATTCATACCAGAGTTCTGAACCTTGAAACACACTCTGTTTTAAGGCAAGAATCATCCTCTTCTTTCCAGCTTCTGCAAAACAGTAAGTACCATTAGCATGTCCAGAAAAAAAGATCTGTGTGTCCTACTCATACGCACCATATGTAGTTCAACTCTGCTTAGGAAACTGATACAGACCACAGCTCCTCTTACATACATGCTCTTTAGTTAATAGTGAGAATAGCGTTGGGTTTGCGAAATGCGAAAAAACATTTGAGCCCAGAATTCACTGGGTTTACCAGAAATGAACTCCTGTTTATAGGAAGATACAGATCCTGGGGTTTAACTCCGTTTCTGAAGGCAAATTCAGACCAGAGTTCTCATCCCTGAATCACACACTGTTTTAACGCAAATATCAAGCTCTTCTTTCCAGAGTCTCCAATACAGCAAGAACCATGAGCATGTCCTGAAAAAAAGAACTGTGTTTCCTACTCATACGGATCATATGTAGTTCAACTCTGCTTATGAAACTGATACAAACCACAGCTCCACTTACGTAAATGCTCTTTAGTTAATAGTGAGAATAGCATTGGGTTTTTGAACAGTGTAAAATCATTTGAGCCCAAAATTCAATTGGTTTACCAGAAATGAACTCTTGCTTGTAGGAAGACACAGATCCTGGGCTTTAACTCCGTTTCTGAAGGGAAATTCAGACCAGAGTTCTCATCCATGAAACATACTCTGTTTTAACGCAAAAAGCAAGCTCTTCTTTCCAGATTATAAAATACACCAAGAATAATGTGCATGCCCTGTAAAAAAGAAATGTGTTTCTTACTCATAGGGACTATATGTATTTCAACTCTGCTTGTGAACCTGATACAAACCACAGCTCCTCTTACTTAAATGCTCATTAGTTAAAAGTGAGAATCGCGTTGGGTTCGTGAACAGCACTTAATCATTTGAGCCCAAAATTTACTTGGTTTACCAGAAATGAACTCTTGCTTGTAGGAAGACACAGACCCTGGGGTTTAACTCCGTTTCTGATGGAAAATTCAGACCAGAGTTCTCATCCATGTAACACACTCTGTTTTAACGCAAATATCAAGCTCTTCTTTCCAGAATCTCCAATACAGCAAGAACCTTGAGCATGCCCTGAAAAATAATAACTGTGTTTCCTACTCATACCGACCATATATAGTTCAACTCTGCTTTGAAACTGATACAAACCACATCTCCTCTTACATAAATGCTCTTTAGTTAATAGTAAGAATCGCGTTGGGTTCTAGAACTGTGTTAAATCATTAGAGCCCAAAATTCACTGGGTTTACCAGAAATGAACTCTTGCTTGTAGGAAGACACAGATCCTGGGTTTTAACTCCGTTTCTGAAGGCAAATTCAGACCAGAGTTCTCATCCCTGAAACACAGTCTGTTTTAACAAAAGAATCAAGCTCTTCTTTCTAGCATCTACAATACAGCAAGAACAATGAGTATGCCCAGAAAAAAAGAACTGTGTTTCCTACACATACGCACCATATGTATTTCAACTCTGCTTATGAAACCGATACAAACGACCGCTCCTCTTACATAAATGCTCTTTAGTTAATAGTGAGAATCTCTATGGATTCAGGCATTGCGAAAAATCATTGAGCCGAAAATTCACTTGGTTTATAAGAAATGAACTCTTGCTTGTAGGACGACACAGATCCTGGCGTTTAACTCTGTTTCTGAAGGGAAATTCAGACCAGAGTTCTCATCCATGAAACACACTCTGTTTTAATGCAAGAAGCAAGCTCTTCTTTCCAGCGTCTATAATACAGCAAGATCCAAGAGCATGCCCTGAAAAAAAGAACTGTGTTTCTCACTGATACAGACCATATGTAGTTCAAGTCTGCTTATGAAACTGATACAAACCACAGCTCCTCTTACATCAATGCTCTTTGGTTAGTAGTGAGAATCGCGTTGGGTTCGTGAAATGCGAAAAATCATGTGAGCCAAAAATTCACTGGGTTTACCTGAAATGAACTCTTGATTGTAGGAAGACAAAGATCCTGGGGTTTAACTGCGTTTCTGAAGGCAAATTCAGAGCAGAGTTCTCATCCCTGAAACACACTCTGTTTTAACGCAGGACTCATCCTCTTCTTTCCAGTGTCTCCAATACAGTAAGAAACATACCCATGCCCTGAAAAAAAGAACTGTGTTTCCTACTCATACGGACCATATGTAGTTCAACTCTGCTTATGAAACAGATAAAAACCACAGCTCCTCTTACATAAATGCTCTTTAGTTAATAGTGAGAAACCTGTTGGATTCAGGAATTGCGAAAAATAATTGAGCCCAAAATTCACAGGGTTTACCAGAAATGAACTCTTGCATGAAGGAAGACACAGATCCTGGGGTTTAACTCCATTTCTGAAGGGAAATTCAGACCCAAGTTCTTATCCCTGAAAAACACTCTGCTTTAAGGCAAGAATCATCCTCTTCTTTCCAGTGTCTCCAAAACAGTAAGAACCATCAGCATGTCCAGAAAAAAAGAACTTTGTTTCCTACTCATAGGGACCATATGTGGTTCAACTCTGCTTATGAAACTGATACAAACCACAGATCCACTTACATAAATGCTCTTTAGTTGATAGTGAGAATTGCATTGGGTTTTTGAACTGTGTAAAATCATTTGAGCCCAAAATTCAATTGGTTTACCAGAAATGAACTCTTGCTTGTAGGAAGACACAGATCCTGGGCTTTAACTCCGTTTCTGAAGGGAAATTCAGACGCAAGTTCTTATCCCTGAAAAACACTCTGTTTTAGGCAAGAATCATCCTCTTCTTTCCAGTGTCTCCAAAACAGTAAGAACCATCAGCATGTCCAGAAAAAAAGAACTTTGTTTCCTACTCATACGGACCATATGTGGTTCAACTCTGCTTATGAAACTGATACAAACCATAGCTCCTCTTACATAAATGCTATTTAGTTAATAGTGAGATTCGTGTGGGATTCAGGAATTGCGAAAAATCATTGAGCCCAAAATTCACAGGGTTTACCAGAAATGAACTCTTGCATGTAGGAAGACACAGATCCTGGGGTTTAACTCCATTTCTGAAGGGAAATTCAGACGCAAGTACTTATCCCTGAAAAAGACTCTGATTTAGGCAAGAATCATCCTCTTCTTTCCAGTGTCTCCAAAACAGTAAGAACCATCAGCATGTCAAGAAAAAAAGAACTTTTTTTCCTACTCATACGGACCATATGTAGTTCAACTCTGCTTATGAAAATGATACAACCCACAGCTCCACTTACATAAATGCTCTTTAGTTAATAGTGACAATTGCATTGGGTTTTTGAACTGTGTAAAATAATTTGAGCCCAAAATTCACTGGGTTTACCAGAAATGAACTCTTGCTTGTAGGAAGACACAGACCCTGGGCTTTAACTGCGTTTCCGAAGGGAAATTCAGACCAGAGTTCTCATCCATGAAACACACTCTGTTTTATTGCAAGAAGCAAGCTCTTCTTTCCAACGTCTATAATACAGCAAGATCCGTGAGCATGCCCTGAAAAAAAGAACTGTGTTTCTCACTGATATGGAACATATGTAGTTCAACTCTGCTTATGAAACTGATACAAACCACAGCTCCTCATACATAAATACTCTTTGGTTAATAGTGAGAATCTCGTAGGGTTCGTGATGTGTGAAAAATCATGTGAGCCCAAAATTCACTGGGTTTACCAGAAATGAACTCTTGCTTGTAGGAAGACACAGATCCTGGGATTTAACTCCGTTTCTGAAGGCAAATTCAGACCAGAGTTCTCATCCCTGAAACACACTCTGTTTTAACGCAAATATCAAGCTCTTCTTTCCAGAATCTCCAATACAGCAAGAACCATGAGCATGCCCAGATAAAAAGAACTGTGTTTCCTACTCATACGGATCATATGTAGTTCAACTCTGCTTTGAAACTGATACAAACCACAGCTCCTCTTTCATAAATGCTCTTTAGATAATAGTGAGTATCGCAATGGGTTCGTGACCTGCAAAAAACCATTTGATCCCACCATTCACTGGGTTTACCAGAAATGAACTCTTGCATGTAGGAAGACACAGATCCTGGGGTTTAACTCCATTTCTGAAGGGAAATTCAGACGCAAGTTCTTATCCCTGAAAAACACTCTGTTTTAAGGCAAGAATCATCCTCTTCTTTCCAGTGTCTCCAAAACAGTAAGAACCATCAGCATGTCCAGAAAAAAAGAACTTTGTTTCCTACTCATACGGACCATATGTGGTTCAACTCTGCTTATGAAACTGATACAAACCATAGCTCCTCTTACATAAATGCACTTTAGTTAATAGTGAGAATCGTGTGGGTTCAGGAATTGCGAAAAATCATTGAGCCCAAAATTCACGGGTTTACCAGAAATGAAATCTTGCTTGTAGGAAGACACAGATCCTGTGGTTTAACTCTGTTTCTGAAGGGAAATTCATACCAGAGTTCTGAACCTTGAAACACACTCTGTTTTAAGGCAAGAATCATCCTCTTCTTTCCAGCTTCTGCAAAACAGTAAGTACCATTAGCATGTCCAGAAAAAAAGATCTGTGTGTCCTACTCATACGCACCATATGTAGTTCAACTCTGCTTAGGAAACTGATACAGACCACAGCTCCTCTTACATACATGCTCTTTAGTTAATAGTGAGAATCACATTGGGTTTCTGAACTGTGTTAAATCCTTTGACCCCAAAATTCACTTGGTTTACCAGAAATGAACTCTTGCTTGTAGGAAGACACAGACCCTGGGGTAGAACTCAGTTTCTGAAGCGAAATTCAGATCAGAGTTCTCATCCATGAAACACACTCTGTTTTAATGCAAGAATCAAGCTCTTCTTTCCAGCATCTACAATACAGCAAGAACCATGAGCATGCCCAGAAAAATAGAACTGTTTTTCCTACTCATACGCACCATATGTAGTTCAACTCTGCTTATGAAACTGATACAAACAGCAGCTCTTCTTACATAAATGCTCTTTAGTTAATAGTGAGAATCTCGTTGGATTCAGGCATTGCGAAAAATCATTGAGTCGAAAATTCACCTCGTTTACCAGAAAATAACTCTTGGTTTTAGGAAGACACAGATCCTGGTGTTTAACTCTGTTTCTGAAGGGAAATTCAGACCAGAGTTCTCATCCATGAAACACACTCTGTTTTAATGCCAGAAGCAAGCTCTTCTTTCCAGCGTCTATAATACAGCAAGATCCAAGAGCATGCCCTGAAAAAAAGAACTGTGTTTCTCACTGATACGGACCATATGTAGTTCATGTATGCTTATGAAACTGATACAAACCACAGCTCCTCTTACATAAATGCTCTTTGGTAAATAGTGAGAATCGCGTTGGGTTCGTGAACTGCGAAAAATCATGTGAGCCAAAAATTCACTGGGTTTATCAGAAATGAACTCTTGCTTGTGGGAAGACACAGATCCTGGGGTTTAACTGCGTTTCTGAAGGCAAATACAGAGCAGAGTTCTCATCCCTGAAACACACTCTGTTTTAACGCAAGAATGAAGCTCTTCTTTCCAGCGTCTACAATACAGCAAGAACCATGAGCATGCCCAGAAAAAAAGAACTGTGTTTCTTAATCATACGCACCATATGTAATTCAACTCTGCTTATGAATCTGATAGAAACCACAGCTCCTCTTACATAAATGGTCTTCAGTTAATAGTGAGAATAGCGTTGGGTTTGCGAATTGTGAAAAAACATTTTAGCCCAAAATTCACTGGGTTTACCAGAAATGAACTCCTGTTTATAGGAAGATACAGATCCTGGGATTTAACTCCGTTTCTGAAGGCAAATTCAGACCAGAGTTCTCATCCCTGAAACACACACTGTTTTAACGCAAATATCAAGCTCTTCTTTCCAGAGTCTCCAATACAGCAAGAACCATGAGCATGTCCTGAAAAAAAGAACTGTGTTTCCTACTCATACGGATCATATGTAGTTCAACTCTGCTTCTGAAACTGATAGAAACCACAGCTCCTCTTACATAAATGCTCTTTAGTTAATAGTGAGAATCGTGTGGGATTCATGAATTGCGAAAAATCATTGAGCCCTAAATTCACAGGGTTTACCAGAAATGAACTCTTGCATGTAGGAAGACACAGATCCTGGGGTTTAACTCCATTTCTGAAGGGAAATTCAGACCCAAGTTCTTATCCCTGAAAAACACTCTGTTTTAAGGCAAGAATCATCCTCTTCTTTCCAGTAACTCCAAAACTGTAAGAACCATCAGCATGTCCAGAAAAAAAGAACTTTGTTTCCTACTTATACGGACCATATGTGGTTCAACTCTGCTTATGAAACTGATACAAAGCACAGCTCCACTTACGTAAATGCTCTTTAGTTAATAGTGAGAATTGCATTGGGTTTTTGAACTGTGTAAAATCATTTGAGCCCAAAATTCAATTGGTTTACCAGAAATGAACTCTTGCTTGTAGGAAGACACAGATCCTGGGCTTTAACTCCGTTTCTGAAGGGAAATTCAGACCAGAGTTCTCATCCATGAAACACACTCTGTTTTAACGCAAAAAGAAAGCTCTTCTTTCCAGATTCTAAAATACAGCAAGAATAATATGCATGCCCTGTAAAAAAGAAATGTGTTTCTTACTCATACGGACTATATGTATTTCAACTCTGCTTGTGAACCTGATACAAACCACAGCTCCTCTTACTTAAATGCTCATTAGTTAAAAGTGAGAATCGCGTTGGGTTCGTGAACAGCACTTAATCATTTGAGCCCAAAATTTACTTGGTTTACCAGAAATGATCTCTTGCTTGTAGGAAGACACAGATCCTGGGGTTTAACTCTGTTTCTGAAGGGAAATTCATACCAGAGTTCTCAACCCTGAAACACACTCTGTTTTAAGGCAAGAATCATCCTCTTCTTTCCAGTGACTCCAAAACAGTAAGTACCATTAGTATGTCCAGAAAAAAAGATCTGTGTTTCCAACTCATACGGACCATATGTAGTTCAACTCTGCTTAGGAAACTGATACAAACCACAGCTCCTCTTACATACATGCTCTTTAGTTAATAGTGAGAATCGCATTGGGTTTCTGAACTGTGTTAAATCATTTGACACCAAAATTCACTTGGTTTACCAGAAATGAACTCTTGCTTGTAGGAAGACACAGACCCTGGTGTTTAACTACGTTTCTGAAGGGAAATTCAGACCAGAGTTCTCATCCATGAAACACACTCTGTTTTAATGCAAGAAGCAAGCTCTTCTTTCCAGCATCTATAATACAGCAAGATCCAAGAGCATGCCCTGAAAAAGAACTGTGTTTCTCACTGATACGGACCATATGTAGTTCAAGTCTGCTTATGAGACTGATACAAACCACAGCTCCTGTTACATAAATGCTCTTTGGTTAATAGTGAGAATCGCGTTGGGTTCGTGAACTGCGAAATATCATGTGAGCCAAAAATTCACTGGGTTTACCAGAAATGAACTCTTGCTTGTAGGAAGACACAGATCCTGGGATTTAACTACATTTCTGAAGGCAAATTCAGACCAGATTTCTCATCCCTGAAACACACTCTGTTTTAACGCAAATATCAAGCTCTTCTTTCCAGAATCTCCAATACAGCAGGAACCATGAGCATGCCCAGAAAAAAAGAACTGTGTTTCCTAATCATACGCACCATATAATTCAACTCTGCTTATGAAACTGATAGAAACCACAGCTCCTCTTACATTAATGGTCTTTAGTTAATAGTGAGAATAGCATTGGGTTTGCGAATTGCGAAAAAAAAAATTGAGCCCAAAATTCACTGGGTTTACCAGAAATGAACTCCTGTTTATAGGAAGATACAGATCCTGGGGTTACCTCCGTTTCTGAAGGCAAATTCAGACCAGAGTTCTCATCCCTGAAACACACACTGTTTTAACGCAAATATCAAGCTCTTCTTTCCAGAGTCTCCAATACAGCAAGAACCATGAGCATGTCCTGAAAAAAAGAACTGTGTTTCCTACTCATACGGATCATATGTAGTTCAACTCTGCTTATGAAACAGACAAAAACCACAGCTCCTCTTACATAAATGCTCTTTAGTTAATAGTGAGAATCGTGTGGGATTCATGAATTGCGAAAAATCATTGAGCCCAAAATTCACTTGGTTTACCAGAAATGAACTCTTGCTGGTAGGAAGACACAGATCCTGGGGTTTAACTCTGTTTCTGATGGGAAATTCATACCAGAGTTCTCAACCCTGAAACACACTCTGTTTTAAGGCAAGAATCATCCTCTTCTTTCCAGCTTCTCCAAAACAGTAAGTACCATTAGCATGTCCAGAAAAAAAGACCTGTGTTTCCTACTCATACGCACCATATGTAGTTCAACTCTGCTTAGAAAACTGATACAGACCGCAGCTCCTCTTACATAAATGCTTTTTAGTTAATAGTGAGAATCATGTTGTATTCAGGAATAGCAAAAAATCTTTGAGCCCAAAATTCACAGGGTTTACCAGAAATGAACCCTTACATGTAGGAAGACCCAGATCCTGGGGTTTAAGTCCATTTCTGAAGGGAAATTCAGACCCAAGTTCTTATCCCTGAAAAACACTCTGTTTTAAGCCAAGAATCATCCTCTTCTTTCCAGTGTCTCCAAAACAGTATGAACCATCAGCATGTCCAGAAAAAAAGAACTTTGTTTCCTACTCATAGGGACCATATGTGGTTCAACTCTGCTTATGAAACTGATACAAACCACAGATCCACTTACATAAATGCTCTTTAGTTAATAGTGAGAATTGCATTGGGTTTTTGAACTGTGTAAAATCATTTGAGCCCAAAATTCAATTGGTTTACCAGAAATGAACTCTTGCTTGTAGGAAGACACAGATCCTGGGCTTTAACTCCGTTTCTGAAGGGAAATTCAGACCAGAGTTCTCATCCATGAAACACACTCTGTTTTAACGCAAAAAGAAAGCTCTTCTTTCCAGATTCTAAAATACAGCAAGAATAATATGCATGCCCTGTAAAAAAGAAATGTGTTTCTTACTCATACGGACTATATGTATTTCAACTCTGCTTGTGAACCTGATACAAACCACAGCTCCTCTTACTTAAATGCTCATTAGTTAAAAGTGAGAATCGCGTTGGGTTCGTGAACAGCACTTAATCATTTGAGCCCAAAATTTACTTGGTTTACCAGAAATGATCTCTTGCTTGTAGGAAGACACAGATCCTGGGGTTTAACTCTGTTTCTGAAGGGAAATTCATACCAGAGTTCTCAACCCTGAAACACACTCTGTTTTAAGGCAAGAATCATCCTCTTCTTTCCAGTGACTCCAAAACAGTAAGTACCATTAGTATGTCCAGAAAAAAAGATCTGTGTTTCCAACTCATACGGACCATATGTAGTTCAACTCTGCTTAGGAAACTGATACAAACCACAGCTCCTCTTACATACATGCTCTTTAGTTAATAGTGAGAATCGCATTGGGTTTCTGAACTGTGTTAAATCATTTGACACCAAAATTCACTTGGTTTACCAGAAATGAACTCTTGCTTGTAGGAAGACACAGACCCTGGTGTTTAACTACGTTTCTGAAGGGAAATTCAGACCAGAGTTCTCATCCATGAAACACACTCTGTTTTAATGCAAGAAGCAAGCTCTTCTTTCCAGCATCTATAATACAGCAAGATCCAAGAGCATGCCCTGAAAAAGAACTGTGTTTCTCACTGATACGGACCATATGTAGTTCAAGTCTGCTTATGAGACTGATACAAACCACAGCTCCTGTTACATAAATGCTCTTTGGTTAATAGTGAGAATCGCGTTGGGTTCGTGAACTGCGAAATATCATGTGAGCCAAAAATTCACTGGGTTTACCAGAAATGAACTCTTGCTTGTAGGAAGACACAGATCCTGGGATTTAACTACATTTCTGAAGGCAAATTCAGACCAGAGTTCTCATCCCTGAAACACACTCTGTTTTAACGCAAATATCAAGCTCTTCTTTCCAGAATCTCCAATACAGCAGGAACCATGAGCATGCCCAGAAAAAAAGAACTGTGTTTCCTAATCATACGCACCATATAATTCAACTCTGCTTATGAAACTGATAGAAACCACAGCTCCTCTTACATTAATGGTCTTTAGTTAATAGTGAGAATAGCATTGGGTTTGCGAATTGCGAAAAAAAAAATTGAGCCCAAAATTCACTGGGTTTACCAGAAATGAACTCCTGTTTATAGGAAGATACAGATCCTGGGGTTACCTCCGTTTCTGAAGGCAAATTCAGACCAGAGTTCTCATCCCTGAAACACACACTGTTTTAACGCAAATATCAAGCTCTTCTTTCCAGAGTCTCCAATACAGCAAGAACCATGAGCATGTCCTGAAAAAAAGAACTGTGTTTCCTACTCATACGGATCATATGTAGTTCAACTCTGCTTATGAAACAGACAAAAACCACAGCTCCTCTTACATAAATGCTCTTTAGTTAATAGTGAGAATCGTGTGGGATTCATGAATTGCGAAAAATCATTGAGCCCAAAATTCACTTGGTTTACCAGAAATGAACTCTTGCTGGTAGGAAGACACAGATCCTGGGGTTTAACTCTGTTTCTGATGGGAAATTCATACCAGAGTTCTCAACCCTGAAACACACTCTGTTTTAAGGCAAGAATCATCCTCTTCTTTCCAGCTTCTCCAAAACAGTAAGTACCATTAGCATGTCCAGAAAAAAAGACCTGTGTTTCCTACTCATACGCACCATATGTAGTTCAACTCTGCTTAGAAAACTGATACAGACCGCAGCTCCTCTTACATAAATGCTTTTTAGTTAATAGTGAGAATCATGTTGTATTCAGGAATAGCAAAAAATCTTTGAGCCCAAAATTCACAGGGTTTACCAGAAATGAACCCTTACATGTAGGAAGACCCAGATCCTGGGGTTTAAGTCCATTTCTGAAGGGAAATTCAGACCCAAGTTCTTATCCCTGAAAAACACTCTGTTTTAAGCCAAGAATCATCCTCTTCTTTCCAGTGTCTCCAAAACAGTATGAACCATCAGCATGTCCAGAAAAAAAGAACTTTGTTTCCTACTCATAGGGACCATATGTGGTTCAACTCTGCTTATGAAACTGATACAAACCACAGATCCACTTACATAAATGCTCTTTAGTTAATAGTGAGAATTGCATTGGGTTTTTGAACTGTGTAAAATCATTTGAGCCCAAAATTCAATTGGTTTACCAGAAATGAACTCTTGCTTGTAGGAAGACACAGATCCTGGCTTTAACTCTGTTTCTTAAGGGAAATTCAGACCAGAGTTCTCATCCATGAAACACACTCTGTTTTAAATCAAAAAGCAAGCTCTTCTTTCCAGATTATAAAATACAGCAAGAATAATGTGCATGCCCTGTAAAAAAGAAATGTGTTTCTTACTCATACTGACTATATGTATTTCAACTATGCTTATGAACCTGATACAAACCACAGCTCCTCTTATGTAAATGCTCATTAGTTAAAAGTGAGAATCGCGTTGGGTTCGTGAACAAAATAATCATTTGAGCCCAAAATTCACTTGGTTTACCAGAAATGAACTCTTGCTTGTGGGAAGACACAGATCCTGGGGTTTAACTCCATTACTGAAGGGAAATTCAGGCCCGAGTTCTTCTCCCTGAAAATCACTCTGTTCTAAGGCAAGAATCATCTTCTTCTTTCAAAAATTCTCCAAAACAGTAAGAACCATCAGCATGTCCAGAAAAAAAGAACTTTGTTTCCTACTCATACAGACCATATGTGGTTCAACTCTGTTTATGAAACTGATACAAACCACAGCTCCACTTACATAAATGCTCTTTAGTTAATAGTGAGAATTGCATTGGGTTTTTGAACAGTGTAAAATCATTTGACCCCAAAATTCACTTGGTTTACCAGAAATGAACTCTTGCTTGTAGGAAGACACAGACCCTGGGGTTTAACTCCGTTTCTGATGGAAAATTCAGACCAGAGTTCTCATCCATGTAACACACTCTGTTTTAACGCAAATATCAAGCTCTTCTTTCCAGAATCTCCAATACAGCAAGAACCTTGAGCATGCCCTGAAAAATAATAACTGTGTTTCCTACTCATACCGACCATATATAGTTCAACTCTGCTTTGAAACTGATACAAACCACATCTCCTCTTACATAAATGCTCTTTAGTTAATAGTAAGAATCGCGTTGGGTTCTAGAACTGTGTTAAATCATTAGAGCCCAAAATTCACTGGGTTTACCAGAAATGAACTCTTGCTTGTAGGAAGACACAGATCCTGGGTTTTAACTTCGTTTCTGAAGGCAAATTCAGACCAGAGTTCTCATCCCTGAAACACAGTCTGTTTTAACAAAAGAATCAAGCTCTTCTTTCTAGCATCTACAATACAGCAAGAACCATGAGTATGCCCAGAAAAAAAGAACTGTGTTTCCTACACATACGCACCATATGTATTTCAACTCTGCTTATGAAACCGATACAAACGACCGCTCCTCTTACATAAATGCTCTTTAGTTAATAGTGAGAATCTCTATGGATTCAGGCATTGCGAAAAATCATTGAGCCGAAAATTCACTTGGTTTATAAGAAATGAACTCTTGCTTGTAGGACGACACAGATCCTGGCGTTTAACTCTGTTTCTGAAGGGAAATTCAGACCAGAGTTCTCATCCATGAAACACACTCTGTTTTAATGCAAGAAGCAAGCTCTTCTTTCCAGCGTCTATAATACAGCGAGATCCAAGAGCATGCCCTGAAAAAAAGAACTGTGTTTCTCACTGATACAGACCATATGTAGTTCAAGTCTGCTTATGAAACTGATACAAACCACAGCTCCTCTTACATCAATGCTCTTTGGTTAGTAGTGAGAATCGCGTTGGGTTCGTAAATGCGAAAAATCATGTGAGCCAAAAATTCACTGGGTTTACCTGAAATGAACTCTTGATTGTAGGAAGACAAAGATCCTGGGGTTTAACTGCGTTTCTGAAGGCAAATTCAGAGCAGAGTTCTCATCCCTGAAACACACTCTGTTTTAACGCAGGACTCATCCTCTTCTTTCCAGTGTCTCCAATACAGTAAGAAACATACCCATGCCCTGAAAAAAAGAACTGTGTTTCCTACTCATACGGACCATATGTAGTTCAACTCTGCTTATGAAACAGATAAAAACCACAGCTCCTCTTACATAAATGCTCTTTAGTTAATAGTGAGAAACCTGTTGGATTCAGGAATTGCGAAAAATAATTGAGCCCAAAATTCACAGGGTTTACCAGAAATGAACTCTTGCATGAAGGAAGACACAGATCCTGGGGTTTAACTCCATTTCTGAAGGGAAATTCAGACCCAAGTTCTTATCCCTGAAAAACACTCTGCTTTAAGGCAAGAATCATCCTCTTCTTTCCAGTGTCTCCAAAACAGTAAGAACCATCAGCATGTCCAGAAAAAAAGAACTTTGTTTCCTACTCATAGGGACCATATGTGGTTCAACTCTGCTTATGAAACTGATACAAACCACAGATCCACTTACATAAATGCTCTTTAGTTGATAGTGAGAATTGCATTGGGTTTTTGAACTGTGTAAAATCATTTGAGCCCAAAATTCAATTGGTTTACCAGAAATGAACTCTTGCTTGTAGGAAGACACAGATCCTGGGCTTTAACTCCGTTTCTGAAGGGAAATTCAGACGCAAGTTCTTATCCCTGAAAAACACTCTGTTTTAGGCAAGAATCATCCTCTTCTTTCCAGTGTCTCCAAAACAGTAAGAACCATCAGCATGTCCAGAAAAAAAGAACTTTGTTTCCTACTCATACGGACCATATGTGGTTCAACTCTGCTTATGAAACTGATACAAACCATAGCTCCTCTTACATAAATGCTATTTAGTTAATAGTGAGATTCGTGTGGGATTCAGGAATTGCGAAAAATCATTGAGCCCAAAATTCACAGGGTTTACCAGAAATGAACTCTTGCATGTAGGAAGACACAGATCCTGGGGTTTAACTCCATTTCTGAAGGGAAATTCAGACGCAAGTACTTATCCCTGAAAAAGACTCTGATTTAGGCAAGAATCATCCTCTTCTTTCCAGTGTCTCCAAAACAGTAAGAACCATCAGCATGTCCAGAAAAAAAGAACTTTTTTTCCTACTCATACGGACCATATGTAGTTCAACTCTGCTTATGAAAATGATACAACCCACAGCTCCACTTACATAAATGCTCTTTAGTTAATAGTGACAATTGCATTGGGTTTTTGAACTGTGTAAAATAATTTGAGCCCAAAATTCACTGGGTTTACCAGAAATGAACTCTTGCTTGTAGGAAGACACAGACCCTGGGCTTTAACTGCGTTTCCGAAGGGAAATTCAGACCAGAGTTCTCATCCATGAAACACACTCTGTTTTATTGCAAGAAGCAAGCTCTTCTTTCCAACGTCTATAATACAGCAAGATCCGTGAGCATGCCCTGAAAAAAAGAACTGTGTTTCTCACTGATATGGAACATATGTAGTTCAACTCTGCTTATGAAACTGATACAAACCACAGCTCCTCATACATAAATACTCTTTGGTTAATAGTGAGAATCTCGTAGGGTTCGTGATGTGTGAAAAATCATGTGAGCCCAAAATTCACTGGGTTTACCAGAAATGAACTCTTGCTTGTAGGAAGACACAGATCCTGGGATTTAACTCCGTTTCTGAAGGCAAATTCAGACCAGAGTTCTCATCCCTGAAACACACTCTGTTTTAACGCAAATATCAAGCTCTTCTTTCCAGAATCTCCAATACAGCAAGAACCATGAGCATGGCCAGATAAAAAGAACTGTGTTTCCTACTCATACGGATCATATGTAGTTCAACTCTGCTTTGAAACTGATACAAACCACAGCTCCTCTTTCATAAATGCTCTTTAGATAATAGTGAGTATCGCAATGGGTTCGTGACCTGCAAAAAACCATTTGATCCCACCATTCACTGGGTTTACCAGAAATGAACTCTTGCATGTAGGAAGACACAGATCCTGGGGTTTAACTCCATTTCTGAAGGGAAATTCAGACGCAAGTTCTTATCCCTGAAAAACACTCTGTTTTAAGGCAAGAATCATCCTCTTCTTTCCAGTGTCTCCAAAACAGTAAGAACCATCAGCATGTCCAGAAAAAAAGAACTTTGTTTCCTACTCATACGGACCATATGTGGTTCAACTCTGCTTATGAAACTGATACAAACCATAGCTCCTCTTACATAAATGCACTTTAGTTAATAGTGAGAATCGTGTGGGTTCAGGAATTGCGAAAAATCATTGAGCCCAAAATTCACGGGTTTACCAGAAATGAAATCTTGCTTGTAGGAAGACACAGATCCTGTGGTTTAACTCTGTTTCTGAAGGGAAATTCATACCAGAGTTCTGAACCTTGAAACACACTCTGTTTTAAGGCAAGAATCATCCTCTTCTTTCCAGCTTCTGCAAAACAGTAAGTACCATTAGCATGTCCAGAAAAAAAGATCTGTGTGTCCCTCTCATACGCACCATATGTAGTTCAACTCTGCTTAGGAAACTGATACAGACCACAGCTCCTCTTACATACATGCTCTTTAGTTAATAGTGAGAATCACATTGGGTTTCTGAACTGTGTTAAATCCTTTGACCCCAAAATTCACTTGGTTTACCAGAAATGAACTCTTGCTTGTAGGAAGACACAGACCCTGGGGTAGAACTCAGTTTCTGAAGCGAAATTCAGATCAGAGTTCTCATCCATGAAACACACTCTGTTTTAATGCAAGAATCAAGCTCTTCTTTCCAGCATCTACAATACAGCAAGAACCATGAGCATGCCCAGAAAAATAGAACTGTTTTTCCTACTCATACGCACCATATGTAGTTCAACTCTGCTTATGAAACTGATACAAACAGCAGCTCTTCTTACATAAATGCTCTTTAGTTAATAGTGAGAATCTCGTTGGATTCAGGCATTGCGAAAAATCATTGAGTCGAAAATTCACCTCGTTTACCAGAAAATAGCTCTTGGTTTTAGGAAGACACAGATCCTGGTGTTTAACTCTGTTTCTGAAGGGAAATTCAGACCAGAGTTCTCATCCATGAAACACACTCTGTTTTAATGCCAGAAGCAAGCTCTTCTTTCCAGCGTCTATAATACAGCAAGATCCAAGAGCATGCCCTGAAAAAAAGAACTGTGTTTCTCACTGATACGGACCATATGTAGTTCATGTATGCTTATGAAACTGATACAAACCACAGCTCCTCTTACATAAATGCTCTTTGGTAAATAGTGAGAATCGCGTTGGGTTCGTGAACTGCGAAAAATCATGTGAGCCAAAAATTCACTGGGTTTATCAGAAATGAACTCTTGCTTGTGGGAAGACACAGATCCTGGGGTTTAACTGCGTTTCTGAAGGCAAATACAGAGCAGAGTTCTCATCCCTGAAACACACTCTGTTTTAACGCAAGAATGAAGCTCTTCTTTCCAGCGTCTACAATACAGCAAGAACCATGAGCATGCCCAGAAAAAAAGAACTGTGTTTCTTAATCATACGCACCATATGTAATTCAACTCTGCTTATGAATCTGATAGAAACCACAGCTCCTCTTACATAAATGGTCTTTAGTTAATAGTGAGAATAGCGTTGGGTTTGCGAATTGTGAAAAAACATTTGAGCCCAAAATTCACTGGGTTTACCAGAAATGAACTCCTGTTTATAGGAAGATACAGATCCTGGGATTTAACTCCGTTTCTGAAGGCAAATTCAGACCAGAGTTCTCATCCCTGAAACACACACTGTTTTAACGCAAATATCAAGCTCTTCTTTCCAGAGTCTCCAATACAGCAAGAACCATGAGCATGTCCTGAAAAAAAGAACTGTGTTTCCTACTCATACGGATCATATGTAGTTCAACTCGGCTTCTGAAACTGATAGAAACCACAGCTCCTCTTACATAAATGCTCTTTAGTTAATAGTGAGAATCGTGTGGGATTCATGAATTGCGAAAAATCATTGAGCCCTAAATTCACAGGGTTTACCAGAAATGAACTCTTGCTTGTAGGAAGACACAGACCCTGGGCTTTAACTGCGTTTCCGAAGGGAAATTCAGACCAGAGTTCTCATCCATGAAACACACTCTGTTTTATTGCAAGAAGCAAGCTCTTCTTTCCAACGTCTATAATACAGCAAGATCCGTGAGCATGCCCTGAAAAAAAGAACTGTGTTTCTCACTGATATGGAACATATGTAGTTCAACTCTGCTTATGAAACTGATACAAACCACAGCTCCTCATACATAAATACTCTTTGGTTAATAGTGAGAATCTCGTAGGGTTCGTGATGTGTGAAAAATCATGTGAGCCCAAAATTCACTGGGTTTACCAGAAATGAACTCTTGCTTGTAGGAAGACACAGATCCTGGGATTTAACTCCGTTTCTGAAGGCAAATTCAGACCAGAGTTCTCATCCCTGAAACACACTCTGTTTTAACGCAAATATCAAGCTCTTCTTTCCAGAATCTCCAATACAGCAAGAACCATGAGCATGCCCAGATAAAAAGAACTGTGTTTCCTACTCATACGGATCATATGTAGTTCAACTCTGCTTTGAAACTGATACAAACCACAGCTCCTCTTTCATAAATGCTCTTTAGATAATAGTGAGTATCGCAATGGGTTCGTGACCTGCAAAAAACCATTTGATCCCACCATTCACTGGGTTTACCAGAAATGAACTCTTGCATGTAGGAAGACACAGATCCTGGGGTTTAACTCCATTTCTGAAGGGAAATTCAGACGCAAGTTCTTATCCCTGAAAAACACTCTGTTTTAAGGCAAGAATCATCCTCTTCTTTCCAGTGTCTCCAAAACAGTAAGAACCATCAGCATGTCCAGAAAAAAAGAACTTTGTTTCCTACTCATACGGACCATATGTGGTTCAACTCTGCTTATGAAACTGATACAAACCATAGCTCCTCTTACATAAATGCACTTTAGTTAATAGTGAGAATCGTGTGGGTTCAGGAATTGCGAAAAATCATTGAGCCCAAAATTCACGGGTTTACCAGAAATGAAATCTTGCTTGTAGGAAGACACAGATCCTGTGGTTTAACTCTGTTTCTGAAGGGAAATTCATACCAGAGTTCTGAACCTTGAAACACACTCTGTTTTAAGGCAAGAATCATCCTCTTCTTTCCAGCTTCTGCAAAACAGTAAGTACCATTAGCATGTCCAGAAAAAAAGATCTGTGTGTCCTACTCATACGCACCATATGTAGTTCAACTCTGCTTAGGAAACTGATACAGACCACAGCTCCTCTTACATACATGCTCTTTAGTTAATAGTGAGAATCACATTGGGTTTCTGAACTGTGTTAAATCCTTTGACCCCAAAATTCACTTGGTTTACCAGAAATGAACTCTTGCTTGTAGGAAGACACAGACCCTGGGGTAGAACTCAGTTTCTGAAGCGAAATTCAGATCAGAGTTCTCATCCATGAAACACACTCTGTTTTAATGCAAGAATCAAGCTCTTCTTTCCAGCATCTACAATACAGCAAGAACCATGAGCATGCCCAGAAAAATAGAACTGTTTTTCCTACTCATACGCACCATATGTAGTTCAACTCTGCTTATGAAACTGATACAAACAGCAGCTCTTCTTACATAAATGCTCTTTAGTTAATAGTGAGAATCTCGTTGGATTCAGGCATTGCGAAAAATCATTGAGTCGAAAATTCACCTCGTTTACCAGAAAATAACTCTTGGTTTTAGGAAGACACAGATCCTGGTGTTTAACTCTGTTTCTGAAGGGAAATTCAGACCAGAGTTCTCATCCATGAAACACACTCTGTTTTAATGCCAGAAGCAAGCTCTTCTTTCCAGCGTCTATAATACAGCAAGATCCAAGAGCATGCCCTGAAAAAAAGAACTGTGTTTCTCACTGATACGGACCATATGTAGTTCATGTATGCTTATGAAACTGATACAAACCACAGCTCCTCTTACATAAATGCTCTTTGGTAAATAGTGAGAATCGCGTTGGGTTCGTGAACTGCGAAAAATCATGTGAGCCAAAAATTCACTGGGTTTATCAGAAATGAACTCTTGCTTGTGGGAAGACACAGATCCTGGGGTTTAACTGCGTTTCTGAAGGCAAATACAGAGCAGAGTTCTCATCCCTGAAACACACTCTGTTTTAACGCAAGAATGAAGCTCTTCTTTCCAGCGTCTACAATACAGCAAGAACCATGAGCATGCCCAGAAAAAAAGAACTGTGTTTCTTAATCATACGCACCATATGTAATTCAACTCTGCTTATGAATCTGATAGAAACCACAGCTCCTCTTACATAAATGGTCTTTAGTTAATAGTGAGAATAGCGTTGGGTTTGCGAATTGTGAAAAAACATTTGAGCCCAAAATTCACTGGGTTTACCAGAAATGAACTCCTGTTTATAGGAAGATACAGATCCTGGGATTTAACTCCGTTTCTGAAGGCAAATTCAGACCAGAGTTCTCATCCCTGAAACACACACTGTTTTAACGCAAATATCAAGCTCACCTTTCCAGAGTCTCCAATACAGCAAGAACCATGAGCATGTCCTGAAAAAAAGAACTGTGTTTCCTACTCATACGGATCATATGTAGTTCAACTCTGCTTCTGAAACTGATAGAAACCACAGCTCCTCTTACATAAATGCTCTTTAGTTAATAGTGAGAATCGTGTGGGATTCATGAATTGCGAAAAATCATTGAGCCCTAAATTCACAGGGTTTACCAGAAATGAACTCTTGCTTGTAGGAAGACACAGACCCTGGGCTTTAACTGCGTTTCCGAAGGGAAATTCAGACCAGAGTTCTCATCCATGAAACACACTCTGTTTTATTTCAAGAAGCAAGCTCTTCTTTCCAACGTCTATAATACAGCAAGATCCGTGAGCATGCCCTGAAAAAAAGAACTGTGTTTCTCACTGATATGGAACATATGTAGTTCAACTCTGCTTATGAAACTGATACAAACCACAGCTCCTCATACATAAATACTCTTTGGTTAATAGTGAGAATCTCGTAGGGTTCGTGATGTGTGAAAAATCATGTGAGCCCAAAATTCACTGGGTTTACCAGAAATGAACTCTTGCTTGTAGGAAGACACAGATCCTGGGATTTAACTCCGTTTCTGAAGGCAAATTCAGACCAGAGTTCTCATCCCTGAAACACACTCTGTTTTAACGCAAATATCAAGCTCTTCTTTCCAGAATCTCCAATACAGCAAGAACCATGAGCATGCCCAGATAAAAAGAACTGTGTTTCCTACTCATACGGATCATATGTAGTTCAACTCTGCTTTGAAACTGATACAAACCACAGCTCCTCTTTCATAAATGCTCTTTAGATAATAGTGAGTATCGCAATGGGTTCGTGACCTGCAAAAAACCATTTGATCCCACCATTCACTGGGTTTACCAGAAATGAACTCTTGCATGTAGGAAGACACAGATCCTGGGGTTTAACTCCATTTCTGAAGGGAAATTCAGACGCAAGTTCTTATCCCTGAAAAACACTCTGTTTTAAGGCAAGAATCATCCTCTTCTTTCCAGTGTCTCCAAAACAGTAAGAACCATCAGCATGTCCAGAAAAAAAGAACTTTGTTTCCTACTCATACGGACCATATGTGGTTCAACTCTGCTTATGAAACTGATACAAACCATAGCTCCTCTTACATAAATGCACTTTAGTTAATAGTGAGAATCGTGTGGGTTCAGGAATTGCGAAAAATCATTGAGCCCAAAATTCACGGGTTTACCAGAAATGAAATCTTGCTTGTAGGAAGACACAGATCCTGTGGTTTAACTCTGTTTCTGAAGGGAAATTCATACCAGAGTTCTGAACCTTGAAACACACTCTGTTTTAAGGCAAGAATCATCCTCTTCTTTCCAGCTTCTGCAAAACAGTAAGTACCATTAGCATGTCCAGAAAAAAAGATCTGTGTGTCCTACTCATACGCACCATATGTAGTTCAACTCTGCTTAGGAAACTGATACAGACCACAGCTCCTCTTACATACATGCTCTTTAGTTAATAGTGAGAATCACATTGGGTTTCTGAACTGTGTTAAATCCTTTGACCCCAAAATTCACTTGGTTTACCAGAAATGAACTCTTGCTTGTAGGAAGACACAGACCCTGGGGTAGAACTCAGTTTCTGAAGCGAAATTCAGATCAGAGTTCTCATCCATGAAACACACTCTGTTTTAATGCAAGAATCAAGCTCTTCTTTCCAGCATCTACAATACAGCAAGAACCATGAGCATGCCCAGAAAAATAGAACTGTTTTTCCTACTCATACGCACCATATGTAGTTCAACTCTGCTTATGAAACTGATACAAACAGCAGCTCTTCTTACATAAATGCTCTTTAGTTAATAGTGAGAATCTCGTTGGATTCAGGCATTGCGAAAAATCATTGAGTCGAAAATTCACCTCGTTTACCAGAAAATAACTCTTGGTTTTAGGAAGACACAGATCCTGGTGTTTAACTCTGTTTCTGAAGGGAAATTCAGACCAGAGTTCTCATCCATGAAACACACTCTGTTTTAATGCCAGAAGCAAGCTCTTCTTTCCAGCGTCTATAATACAGCAAGATCCAAGAGCATGCCCTGAAAAAAAGAACTGTGTTTCTCACTGATACGGACCATATGTAGTTCATGTATGCTTATGAAACTGATACAAACCACAGCTCCTCTTACATAAATGCTCTTTGGTAAATAGTGAGAATCGCGTTGGGTTCGTGAACTGCGAAAAATCATGTGAGCCAAAAATTCACTGGGTTTATCAGAAATGAACTCTTGCTTGTGGGAAGACACAGATCCTGGGGTTTAACTGCGTTTCTGAAGGCAAATACAGAGCAGAGTTCTCATCCCTGAAACACACTCTGTTTTAACGCAAGAATGAAGCTCTTCTTTCCAGCGTCTACAATACAGCAAGAACCATGAGCATGCCCAGAAAAAAAGAACTGTGTTTCTTAATCATACGAACCATATGTAATTCAACTCTGCTTATGAATCTGATAGAAACCACAGCTCCTCTTACATAAATGGTCTTTAGTTAATAGTGAGAATAGCGTTGGGTTTGCGAATTGTGAAAAAACATTTGAGCCCAAAATTCACTGGGTTTACCAGAAATGAACTCCTGTTTATAGGAAGATACAGATCCTGGGATTTAACTCCGTTTCTGAAGGCAAATTCAGACCAGAGTTCTCATCCCTGAAACACACACTGTTTTAACGCAAATATCAAGCTCACCTTTCCAGAGTCTCCAATACAGCAAGAACCATGAGCATGTCCTGAAAAAAAGAACTGTGTTTCCTACTCATACGGATCATATGTAGTTCAACTCTGCTTCTGAAACTGATAGAAACCACAGCTCCTCTTACATAAATGCTCTTTAGTTAATAGTGAGAATCGTGTGGGATTCATGAATTGCGAAAAATCATTGAGCCCTAAATTCACAGGGTTTACCAGAAATGAACTCTTGCTTGTAGGAAGACACAGACCCTGGGCTTTAACTGCGTTTCCGAAGGGAAATTCAGACCAGAGTTCTCATCCATGAAACACACTCTGTTTTATTTCAAGAAGCAAGCTCTTCTTTCCAACGTCTATAATACAGCAAGATCCGTGAGCATGCCCTGAAAAAAAGAACTGTGTTTCTCACTGATATGGAACATATGTAGTTCAACTCTGCTTATGAAACTGATACAAACCACAGCTCCTCATACATAAATACTCTTTGGTTAATAGTGAGAATCTCGTAGGGTTCGTGATGTGTGAAAAATCATGTGAGCCCAAAATTCACTGGGTTTACCAGAAATGAACTCTTGCTTGTAGGAAGACACAGATCCTGGGATTTAACTCCGTTTCTGAAGGCAAATTCAGACCAGAGTTCTCATCCCTGAAACACACTCTGTTTTAACGCAAATATCAAGCTCTTCTTTCCAGAATCTCCAATACAGCAAGAACCATGAGCATGCCCAGATAAAAAGAACTGTGTTTCCTACTCATACGGATCATATGTAGTTCAACTCTGCTTTGAAACTGATACAAACCACAGCTCCTCTTTCATAAATGCTCTTTAGATAATAGTGAGTATCGCAATGGGTTCGTGACCTGCAAAAAACCATTTGATCCCACCATTCACTGGGTTTACCAGAAATGAACTCTTGCATGTAGGAAGACACAGATCCTGGGGTTTAACTCCATTTCTGAAGGGAAATTCAGACGCAAGTTCTTATCCCTGAAAAACACTCTGTTTTAAGGCAAGAATCATCCTCTTCTTTCCAGTGTCTCCAAAACAGTAAGAACCATCAGCATGTCCAGAAAAAAAGAACTTTGTTTCCTACTCATACGGACCATATGTGGTTCAACTCTGCTTATGAAACTGATACAAACCATAGCTCCTCTTACATAAATGCACTTTAGTTAATAGTGAGAATCGTGTGGGTTCAGGAATTGCGAAAAATCATTGAGCCCAAAATTCACGGGTTTACCAGAAATGAAATCTTGCTTGTAGGAAGACACAGATCCTGTGGTTTAACTCTGTTTCTGAAGGGAAATTCATACCAGAGTTCTGAACCTTGAAACACACTCTGTTTTAAGGCAAGAATCATCCTCTTCTTTCCAGCTTCTGCAAAACAGTAAGTACCATTAGCATGTCCAGAAAAAAAGATCTGTGTGTCCTACTCATACGCACCATATGTAGTTCAACTCTGCTTAGGAAACTGATACAGACCACAGCTCCTCTTACATACATGCTCTTTAGTTAATAGTGAGAATCACATTGGGTTTCTGAACTGTGTTAAATCCTTTGACCCCAAAATTCACTTGGTTTACCAGAAATGAACTCTTGCTTGTAGGAAGACACAGACCCTGGGGTAGAACTCAGTTTCTGAAGCGAAATTCAGATCAGAGTTCTCATCCATGAAACACACTCTGTTTTAATGCAAGAATCAAGCTCTTCTTTCCAGCATCTACAATACAGCAAGAACCATGAGCATGCCCAGAAAAATAGAACTGTTTTTCCTACTCATACGCACCATATGTAGTTCAACTCTGCTTATGAAACTGATACAAACAGCAGCTCTTCTTACATAAATGCTCTTTAGTTAATAGTGAGAATCTCGTTGGATTCAGGCATTGCGAAAAATCATTGAGTCGAAAATTCACCTCGTTTACCAGAAAATAACTCTTGGTTTTAGGAAGACACAGATCCTGGTGTTTAACTCTGTTTCTGAAGGGAAATTCAGACCAGAGTTCTCATCCATGAAACACACTCTGTTTTAATGCCAGAAGCAAGCTCTTCTTTCCAGCGTCTATAATACAGCAAGATCCAAGAGCATGCCCTGAAAAAAAGAACTGTGTTTCTCACTGATACGGACCATATGTAGTTCATGTATGCTTATGAAACTGATACAAACCACAGCTCCTCTTACATAAATGCTCTTTGGTAAATAGTGAGAATCGCGTTGGGTTCGTGAACTGCGAAAAATCATGTGAGCCAAAAATTCACTGGGTTTATCAGAAATGAACTCTTGCTTGTGGGAAGACACAGATCCTGGGGTTTAACTGCGTTTCTGAAGGCAAATACAGAGCAGAGTTCTCATCCCTGAAACACACTCTGTTTTAACGCAAGAATGAAGCTCTTCTTTCCAGCGTCTACAATACAGCAAGAACCATGAGCATGCCCAGAAAAAAAGAACTGTGTTTCTTAATCATACGCACCATATGTAATTCAACTCTGCTTATGAATCTGATAGAAACCACAGCTCCTCTTACATAAATGGTCTTCAGTTAATAGTGAGAATAGCGTTGGGTTTGCGAATTGTGAAAAAACATTTTAGCCCAAAATTCACTGGGTTTAGCAGAAATGAACTCCTGTTTATAGGAAGATACAGATCCTGGGATTTAACTCCGTTTCTGAAGGCAAATTCAGACCATTGTTCTCATCCCTGAAACACACACTGTTTTAACGCAAATATCAAGCTCTTCTTTCCAGAGTCTCCAATACAGCAAGAACCATGAGCATGTCCTGAAAAAAAGAACTGTGTTTCCTACTCATACGGATCATATGTAGTTCAACTCTGCTTCTGAAACTGATAGAAACCACAGCTCCTCTTACATAAATGCTCTTTAGTTAATAGTGAGAATCGTGTGGGATTCATGAATTGGGAAAAATCATTGAGCCCTAAATTCACAGGGTTTACCAGAAATGAACTCTTGCATGTAGGAAGACACAGATCCTGGGGTTTAACTCCATTTCTGAAGGGAAATTCAGACCCAAGTTCTTATCCCTGAAAAACACTCTGTTTTAAGGCAAGAATCATCCTCTTCTTTCCAGTAACTCCAAAACTGTAAGAACCATCAGCATGTCCAGAAAAAAAGAACTTTGTTTCCTACTTATACGGACCATATGTGGTTCAACTCTGCTTATGAAACTGATACAAAGCACAGCTCCACTTACGTAAATGCTCTTTAGTTAATAGTGAGAATTGCATTGGGTTTTTGAACTGTGTAAAATCATTTGAGCCCAAAATTCAATTGGTTTACCAGAAATGAACTCTTGCTTGTAGGAAGACACAGATCCTGGGCTTTAACTCCGTTTCTGAAGGGAAATTCAGACCAGAGTTCTCATCCATTTAACACACTCTGTTTTAACGCAAAAAGAAAGCTCTTCTTTCCAGATTCTAAAATACAGCAAGAATAATATGCATGCCCTGTAAAAAAGAAATGTGTTTCTTACTCATACGGACTATATGTATTTCAAGTCTGCTTGTGAACCTGATACAAACCACAGCTCCTCTTACTTAAATGCTCATTAGTTAAAAGTGAGAATCGCGTTGGGTTCGTGAACAGCACTTAATCATTTGAGCCCAAAATTTACTTGGTTTACCAGAAATGATCTCTTGCTTGTAGGAAGACACAGATCCTGGGGTTTAACTCTGTTTCTGAAGGGAAATTCATACCAGAGTTCTCAACCCTGAAACACACTTTGTTTTAAGGCAAGAATCATCCTCTTCTTTCCAGTGACTCCAAAACAGTAAGTACCATTAGTATGTCCAGAAAAAAAGATCTGTGTTTCCAACTCATACGGACCATATGTAGTTCAACTCTGCTTAGGAAACTGATACAAACCACAGCTCCTCTTACATACATGCTCTTTAGTTAATAGTGAGAATCGCATTGGGTTTCTGAACTGTGTTAAATCATTTGACACCAAAATTCACTTGGTTTACCAGAAATGAACTCTTGCTTGTAGGAAGACACAGACCCTGGTGTTTAACTCCGTTTCTGATGGAAAATTCAGACCAGAGTTCTCATCCATGTAACACACTCTGTTTTAACGCAAATATCAAGCTCTTCTTTCCAGAATCTCCAATACAGCAAGAACCTTGAGCATGCCCTGAAAAAAAATAACTGTGTTTCCTACTCATACCGACCATATATAGTTCAACTCTGCTTTGAAACTGATACAAACCACATCTCCTCTTACATAAATGCTCTTTAGTTAATAGTGAGAATCGCGTTGGGTTCTAGAACTGTGTTAAATCATTTGAGCCCAAAATTCACTGGGTTTAAAAGAAATGAACTCTTGCTTGTAGGAAGACACAGATCCTGGGTTTTAACTCCGTTTCTGAAGGGAAATTCAGACCAGATTTCTCATCCATGAAACACACTCTGTTTTAATGCCAGAAGCAAGCTCTTCTTTCCAGCATCTATAATACAGCAAGATCCAAGAGCATGCCCTGAAAATGAACTGTGTTTCTCACTGATACGGACCATATGTAGTTCAAGTCTGCTTATGAGACTGATACAAACCACAGCTCCTGTTACATAAATGCTCTTTGGTTAATAGTGAGAATCGCGTTGGGTTCGTGAACTGCGAAATATCATGTGAGCCAAAAATTCACTGGGTTTACCAGAAATGAACTCTTGCTTGTAGGAAGACACAGATCCTGGGATTTAACTACATTTCTGAAGGCAAATTCAGACCAGAGTTCTCATCCCTGAAACACACTCTGTTTTAACGCAAATATCAAGCTCTTCTTTCCAGAATCTCCAATACAGCAGGAACCATGAGCATGCCCAGAAAAAAAGAACTGTGTTTCCTAATCATACGCACCATATAATTCAACTCTGCTTATGAAACTGATAGAAACCACAGCTCCTCTTACATTAATGGTCTTTAGTTAATAGTGAGAATAGCATTGGGTTTGCGAATTGCGAAAAAAAAAATTGAGCCCAAAATTCACTGGGTTTACCAGAAATGAACTCCTGTTTATAGGAAGATACAGATCCTGGGGTTACCTCCGTTTCTGAAGGCAAATTCAGACCAGAGTTCTCATCCCTGAAACACACACTGTTTTAACGCAAATATCAAGCTCTTCTTTCCAGAGTCTCCAATACAGCAAGAACCATGAGCATGTCCTGAAAAAAAGAACTGTGTTTCCTACTCATACGGATCATATGTAGTTCAACTCTGCTTATGAAACAGACAAAAACCACAGCTCCTCTTACATAAATGCTCTTTAGTTAATAGTGAGAATCGTGTGGGATTCATGAATTGCGAAAAATCATTGAGCCCAAAATTCACTTGGTTTACCAGAAATGAACTCTTGCTGGTAGGAAGACACAGATCCTGGGGTTTAACTCTGTTTCTGATGGGAAATTCATACCAGAGTTCTCAACCCTGAAACACACTCTGTTTTAAGGCAAGAATCATCCTCTTCTTTCCAGCTTCTCCAAAACAGTAAGTACCATTAGCATGTCCAGAAAAAAAGACCTGTGTTTCCTACTCATACGCACCATATGTAGTTCAACTCTGCTTAGAAAACTGATACAGACCGCAGCTCCTCTTACATAAATGCTTTTTAGTTAATAGTGAGAATCATGTTGTATTCAGGAATAGCAAAAAATCTTTGAGCCCAAAATTCACAGGGTTTACCAGAAATGAACCCTTACATGTAGGAAGACCCAGATCCTGGGGTTTAAGTCCATTTCTGAAGGGAAATTCAGACCCAAGTTCTTATCCCTGAAAAACACTCTGTTTTAAGCCAAGAATCATCCTCTTCTTTCCAGTGTCTCCAAAACAGTATGAACAATCAGCATGTCCAGAAAAAAAGAACTTTGTTTCCTACTCATAGGGACCATATGTGGTTCAACTCTGCTTATGAAACTGATACAAACCACAGATCCACTTACATAAATGCTCTTTAGTTAATAGTGAGAATTGCATTGGGTTTTTGAACTGTGTAAAATCATTTGAGCCCAAAATTCAATTGGTTTACCAGAAATGAACTCTTGCTTGTAGGAAGACACAGATCCTGGCTTTAACTCTGTTTCTTAAGGGAAATTCAGACCAGAGTTCTCATCCATGAAACACACTCTGTTTTAACTCAAAAAGCAAGCTCTTCTTTCCAGATTATAAAATACAGCAAGAATAATGTGCATGCCCTGTAAAAAAGAAATGTGTTTCTTACTCATACTGACTATATGTATTTCAACTATGCTTATGAACCTGATACAAACCACAGCTCCTCTTATGTAAATGCTCATTAGTTAAAAGTGAGAATCGCGTTGGGTTCGTGAACAAAATAATCATTTGAGCCCAAAATTCACTTGGTTTACCAGAAATGAACTCTTGCTTGTGGGAAGACACAGATCCTGGGGTTTAACTCCATTACTGAAGGGAAATTCAGGCCCGAGTTCTTCTCCCTGAAAATCACTCTGTTCTAAGGCAAGAATCATCTTCTTCTTTCAAAAATTCTCCAAAACAGTAAGAACCATCAGCATGTCCAGAAAAAAAGAACTTTGTTTCCTACTCATACAGACCATATGTGGTTCAACTCTGTTTATGAAACTGATACAAACCACAGCTCCACTTACATAAATGCTCTTTAGTTAATAGTGAGAATTGCATTGGGTTTTTGAACAGTGTAAAATCATTTGACCCCAAAATTCACTTGGTTTACCAGAAATGAACTCTTGCTTGTAGGAAGACACAGACCCTGGGGTTTAACTCCGTTTCTGATGGAAAATTCAGACCAGAGTTCTCATCCATGTAACACACTCTGTTTTCACGCAAATATCAAGCTCTTCTTTCCAGAATCTCCAATACAGCAAGAACCTTGAGCATGCCCTGAAAAATAATAACTGTGTTTCCTACTCATACCGACCATATATAGTTCAACTCTGCTTTGAAACTGATACAAACCACATCTCCTCTTACATAAATGCTCTTTAGTTAATAGTAAGAATCGCGTTGGGTTCTAGAACTGTGTTAAATCATTAGAGCCCAAAATTCACTGGGTTTACCAGAAATGAACTCTTGCTTGTAGGAAGACACAGATCCTGGGTTTTAACTCCGTTTCTGAAGGCAAATTCAGACCAGAGTTCTCATCCATGTAACACACTCTGTTTTAAAGCAAGAGGCAAGCTCTTCTTTCCAACTTCTAAAATATAGCAAGAACCATGAGCATGCGCAGAAAAAAAGAACTGTGTTTCCTACTCATACCGACCATATATAGTTCAACTCTGCTTTGAAACTGATACAAACCACATCTCCTCTTACATAAATGCTCTTTAGTTAAAAGTGAGAATCGCGTTGGGTTCTAGAACTGTGTTAAATCATTTGAGCCAAAAATTCACTGGGTTTACCAGAAATGAACTCTTGCTTGTAGGAAGACACAGATCCTGGGTTTTAACTCCGTTTCTGAAGGCAAATTCAGACCAGAGTTCTCATCCCTGAAACACACTCTGTTTTAAAGCAAGAGGCAAGCTCTTCTTTCCAACTTCTAAAATATAGCAAGAACCATGAGCATGCCCAGAAAAAAAGAACTGTGTTTCCTACTCATGCGGACCATATGCAGTTCAACTCTGCTTTGAAACTGATACAAACCACATCTCCTCTTACATAAATGCTCTTTAGTTAATAGTGAGAATCGCGTTGGGTTCGTGAACTGCAAAAAATCATTTGAGCCCCAAATACTGGGTTTACCAGAAATGAACTCTTGCTTGTAGGAAGACACAGATCCTGTGGTTTAACTCGGTTTCTGAAGGCAAATTCAGACCAGAGTTCTCATCCCTGAAACACACTCTGTTTTAACGCAAGAATCAAGCTCTTCTTTCCAGCGTCCCCAAAACAGTAAGTACCATTAGCATGTCCAGAAAAAAAGATCTGTGTTTCCTACTCATACGCACCATATGTAGTTCAACTCTGCTTAGGAAACTGATACAGACCACAGCACCTCTTAAATAAATGCTCTTTAGTTAATAGTGAGAATCGCATTGGGTTTCTGAACTGTGTTAAATCATTTGACCCCAAAATTCACTTGGTTTACCAGAAAACAACTCTTGCTTGTAGGAAGAAACAGATCCTGGTGTTTAACTCCGTTTCTGAAGGCAAATTCAGACCAGAGTTCTCATCCCTGAAACACACACTGTTTTAACGCAAATAGCAAGATCCAAGAGCATGCCCTGAAAAAAAGAACTGTGTTTCCTACTCATACGGACCATATGTAGTTCAAGTCTGCTTATGAAACTGATACAAACCACAGCTCCTCTTACATAAATGCTCTTTGGTTAATAGTGAGAATCGCGTTGGGTTCGTGAACTGCGAAAAATCATGTGAGCCAAAAATTCACTGGGTTTACCAGAAATGAACTCTTGCTTTTAGGAAGACACAGATCCTGGAGTTTAACTCCGTTTCTGAAGGCAAATTCAGACCAGAGTTCTCATCCCTGAAAAACACTCTCTTTTAACTCAAGAATGAAGCTCTTCTTTCCAGCATATACAATACAGCAAGAACCATGAGCATGCCCAGAAAAAAAGAACTGTGTTTCCTACTCATACAGACCATATGTAGTTCAAGTCTGCTTATGAAACTGATACAAACCACAGCTCCACTTACATAAATGCTCTTTAGTTAATAGTGAGAATTGCATTGGGTTTTTGAACAGTGTAAAATCTTTTGGAGCCCAAAATTCATTTGGTTAACCAGAAATGAACTCTTGCATGCAGGAAGACACAGATCCTGGGCTTTAACTCCGTTTCTGAAGGGAAATTCAGACCAGAGTTCTCATCCATGAAACACACTCTTTTTTAATGCAATAAGCAAGCTCTTCTTTCCAGATTCTAAAATACAGCAAGAATACTGTGCATACCCAGTAAAAAATAAATGTGTTTCTTACTCATACGGACTATATGTATTTCAACTCTGCTTATGAACCTGATACAAAGACAGCTCCTCTTACATAAATGGTCTTTAGTTAAAGGTGAGAATCGCGTTGGGTTCGTGAACAGCAAATAATCATTTGAGCCCAAAATTCACTTGGTTTACCAGAATTGAACTCTTGCTTGTAGGAAGACATAGATCCTGGGGTTTAACTCTGTTTCTGAAGGGAAATTCATACCGGAGTTCTCAACCCTGAAACACACTCTGTTTTAAGGCAAGAATCATCCTCTTCTTTCCAGCGTCTCCAAAACAGTAAGTACCATGAGCATGTCCAGAAAAAAAGATCTGTGTTTCCTACTCATACGGACCATATGTAGTTCAACGCTGTATAGGAAGCTGATACAGACCACAGCTCCTCTTACATAAATGCTCTTTAGTTAATAGTGAGAATCGCATTGGGTTTCTGAATTGTGTTAAATCATTTGACCCCAAAATTCACTTGGTTTACCAGAAATGAACTCTTGCTTGTAGGAAGACACAGACCCTGGGGTTTAACTCCGTTTCTGATGGAAAATTCAGACCAGAGTTCTCATCCATGTAACACACTCGGTTTTAACGCAAATATCAAGCTCTTCTTTCCAGAATCTCCAATACAGCAAGAACCTTGAGCATGCCCTGAAAAAAAATAACTGTGTTTCCTACTCATACCGACCATATATAGTTCAACTCTGCTTTGAAACTGATACAAACCACATCTCCTCTTACATAAATGCTCTTTAGTTAATAGTGAGAATCGCGTTGGGTTCTAGAACTGTGTTAAATCATTTGAGCCAAAAATTCACTGGGTTTACCAGAAATGAACTCTTGCTTGTAGGAAGACACAGATCCTGGGTTTTAACTCCGTTTCTGAAGGCAAATTCAGACCAGAGTTCTCATCCCTGAAACACACTCTGTTTTAAAGCAAGAGGCAAGCTCTTCTTTCCAACTTCTAAAATATAGCAAGAACCATGAGCATGCCCAGAAAAAAAGAACTGTGTTTCCTACTCATGAGGACCATATGCAGTTCAACTCTGCTTTGAAACTGATACAAACCACATCTCCTCTTACATAAATGCTCTTTAGTTAATAGTGAGAATCGCGTTGGGTTCTAGAACTGTGTTAAATCATTTGAGCCAAAAATTCACTGGGTTTACCAGAAATGAACTCTTGCTTGTAGGAAGACACAGATCCTGGGTTTTAACTCCGTTTCTGAAGGCAAATTCAGACCAGAGTTCTCATCCCTGAAACACACTCTGTTTTAAAGCAAGAGGCAAGCTCTTCTTTCCAACTTCTAAAATATAGCAAGAACCATGAGCATGCCCAGAAAAAAAGAACTGTGTTTCCTACTCATGCGGACCATATGCAGTTCAACTCTGCTTTGAAACTGATACAAACCACATCTCCTCTTACATAAATGCTCTTTAGTTAATAGTGAGAATCGCGTTGGGTTTGTGAACTGCGAAAAATCATTTGAGCCCCAAAAACTGGGTTTACCATAAATGAACTCTTGCTTGTAGGAAGACACAGATCCTGTGGTTTAACTCAGTTTCTGAAGGCAAATTCAGACCAGAGTTCTCATCCCTGAAACACACTCTGTTTTAACGCAAGAATCAAGCTCTTCTTTCCAGCGTCCCCAAAACAGTAAGTACCATTAGCATGTCCAGAAAAAAAGATCTGTGTTTCCTACTCATACGCACCATATGTAGTTCAACTCTGCTTAGGAAACTGATACAGACCACAGCACCTCTTACATAAATGCTCTTTAGTTAATAGTGAGAATCGCATTGGGTTTCTGAACTGTGTTAAATCATTTGACCCCAAAATTCACTTGGTTTACCAGAAAACAACTCTTGCTTGTAGGAAGAAACAGATCCTGGTGTTTAACTCCGTTTCTGAAGGCAAATTCAGACCAGAGTTCTCATCCCTGAAACACACACTGTTTTAACGCAAATAGCAAGATCCAAGAGCATGCCCTGAAAAAAAGAACTGTGTTTCCTACTCATACGGACCATATGTAGTTCAAGACTGCTTATGAAACTGATACAGACCACAGCACCTCTTACATAAATGCTCTTTGGTTGATAGTGAGAATCGCGTTGTGTTCGTGAACTGCGAAAAATAATGTGAGCCAAAAATTCACTGGGTTTACCAGAAATGAACTCTTGCTTTTAGGAAGACACAGATCCTGGAGTTTAACTCCGTTTCTGAAGGCAAATTCAGACCATAGTTCTCATCCCTGAAACACACTCTGTTTTACCTCAAGAATGAAGCTCTTCTTTCCAGCGTCTACAATACAACAAGAACCATGAGCATGCCCAGAAAAAAAGAACTGTGTTTCCTACTCATACGGACCATATGTAGTTCAAGTCTGCTTATGAAACTGATACAAACCACAGCTCCTCTTACATAAATGCTCTTTAGTTAATAGTGAGAATACCGTTGGGTTTGCGTATTGCGAAAAAACATTAGAGCCCAAAATTCACTGGGTTTACCAGAAATGAACTCCTGTTTATAGGAAGATACAGATCCTGGGGTTTAACTCCGTTTCTGAAGGCAAATTCAGACCAGAGTTCTCATCCCTGAAACACACACTGTTTTAACGCAAATATCAAGCTCTTCTTTCCAGAGTCTCCAATACAGCAAGAACCATGAGCATGCCCCGAAAAAAAGAACTGTGTTTCCTACTCATACGGACCATATGTAGTTCAACTCTGCTTATGAAACACATAAAAACCACAGCTCCTCTTACATAAATGCTCTTTAGTTAACAGTGAGAATCGTGTGGGATTCAGGAATTGCGAAAATCATTGAGCCCAAAATTCACAGGGTTTAGCAGAAATGAACTCTTGCATGTAGGAAGACACAGATCCTGGGGTTTAACTCCAATTCTGAAGGGAAATTCTGACCCAAGTTCTTATCCATGAAAAACACTCTGTTTTAAGGCAAGAATCATCCTCCTCTTTCCAGTGTCTCCAAAACTGTAAGAACCATCAGCATGTCCAGAAAAAAAGAACTTTGTTTCCTACTCATACGGACCATATGTGGTTCAACTCTGCTTATGAAACTGACACAAACCACAGCTCCACTTACGTAAATGCTCTTTAGTTAATAGTGAGTATTGCATTGGGTTTTTGAACTGTGTAAAATCATTTGAGCCCAAAATTCATTTGGTTAACCAGAAATGAACTCTTGCTTGTAGGAAGACACAGATCCTGGGCTTTAACTCCGTTTCTGAAGGGAAATTCAGACCAGAGTTCTCATCCATGAAACACACTCTTTTTTAATGCAAAAAGCAAGCTCTTCTTTCCAGATTCTAAAATACAGCAAGAATACTGTGCATACCCAGTAAAAAAGAAATGTGTTTCTTACTCATACAGACTATATGTATTTCAACTCTGCTTATGAACCTGATACAAACCACAGCTCCTCTTACATAAATGCTCATTAGTTAAAAGTGAGATTCGCGTTGGGTTCGTGAACAGCAAATAATCATTTGAGTCCAAAATTCACTTGGTTTACCAGAAATGAACTCTTGCTTGTAGGAAGACAGAGATCCTGGGGTTTAACGCTGTTTCTGAAGGGAAATTCATACCAGAGTTCTCAACCCTGAAACACACTCTGTTTTAAGGCAAGAACCATCCTCTTCTTTCCAGCGTCTCCAAAACAGTAAGTACCATGAGTATGTCCAGAAAAAAAGATCTGTGTTTCCTACTCATACGGACCATATGTAGTTCAACGCTGTATAGGAAGCTGATACAGACCACAGCTCCTCTTACATAAATGCTCTTTAGTTAATAGTGAGAATCGCATTGGGTTTCTGAATTGTGTTAAATCATTTGACCCCAAAATTCACTTGGTTTACCAGAAATGAACTCTTGCTTGTAGGAAGACACAGACCCTGGGGTTTAACTCCGTTTCTGATGGCAAATTCAGACCAGAGTTTTCATCCATGTAACACACTCTGTTTTAACGCAAATATCAAGCTCTTCTTTCCAGAATCTCCAATACAGCAAGAACCATGAGCATGCCCTGAAAAAAAATAACTGTGTTTCCTACTCATACCGACCATATATAGTTCAACTCTGCTTTGAAACTGATACAAACCATATCTCCTCTTACATAAATGCTCTTTAGTTAATAGTGAGAATCGCGTTGGGTTCTAGAACTGTGTTAAAACATTTGAGCCCAAAATTCACTGGGTTTACCAGAAATGAACTCTTGCTTGTAGGAAGACACAGTTCCTGGGTTTTAACTCCGTTTCTGAAGGCAAATTCAGACCAGAGTTCTCATCCCTGAAACACACTCTGTTTTAAAGCAAGAGGCAAGCTCTTCTTTCCAACTTCTAAAATATAGCAAGAACCATGAGCATGCCCAGAAAAAAAGAACTGTGTTTCCTACTCATACCGACCATATATAGTTCAACTCTGCTTTGAAACTGATACAAACCACATCTCCTCTTACATAAATGCGCTTTAGTTAATAGTGAGAATCGGGTTGGGTTCTAGAACTGTGTTAAATCATTTGAGCCAAAAATTCACTGGGTTTACCAGAAATGAACTCTTGCTTGTAGGAAGACACAGATCCTGGGTTTTAACTCAGTTTCTGAAGGCAAATTCAGACCAGAGTTCTCATCCCTGAAACACACTCTGTTTTAATGCAAGAATGAAGCTCTTCTTTCCAGCGTCTCCAAAACAGTAAGTACCATTAGCATGTCCAGAAAAAAAGATCTGTGTTTCCTACTCATACGCACCATATGTAGTTCAACTCTGCTTAGGAAACTGATACAGACCACAGCACCTCTTACATAAATGCTCTTTAGTTAATAGTGAGAATCGCATTGGGTTTCTGAACTGTGTTAAATCATTTGACCCCAAAATTCACTTGGTTTACCAGAAAAGAACTCTTGCTTGTAGGAAGAAACAGATCCTGGTGTTTTACTCCGTTTCTGAAGTGAAATTCAGACCAGAGTTCTCATTAATGAAACACACTCTGTTATAATGCAAGAATCAAGCTCTTTTTTCCAGCGTCTATAATACAGCAAGATCCAAGAGCATGCCCTGAAAAAAAGAACTGTGTTTCTCACTGATACGGACCAATTGTAGTTCAAGTCAGCTTATGAAACTTATACAAACCACAGCTCCTCTTACATAAATGCTCTTTGGTTAATAGTGAGAATCGCGTTGGGTTCGTGAACTGCGAAAAAACATGTGCGCCAAAAATTCACTGGGTTTACCAGAAAAGAACTCTTGCTTGTAGGAAGACACAGATCCTGGGGTTTAACTGCGTTTCTGAATGCAAATTCAGAGCAGACTTCTCATCACTGAAACACCCTCTGTTTTAACGTAAGAATGAAGCTCTTCTTTCCAGCGTCTCCAAAACAGTAAGTACCATTAGCATGTCCAGAAAAAAAGATCTGTGTTTCCTACTCATACGCACCATATGTAGTTCAACTCTGCTTAGGAAACTGATACAGACCACAGCACCTCTTACATAAATGCTCTTTAGTTAATAGTGAGAATCGCATTGGGTTTCTGAACTGTGTTAAATCATTTGACCCCAAAATTCACTTGGTTTACCAGAAAAGAACTCTTGCTTGTAGGAAGAAACAGATCCTGGTGTTTAACTCCGTTTCTGAAGGGAAATTCAGACCAGAGTTCTCATTAATGAAACACACTCTGTTATAATGCAAGAATCAAGCTCTTCTTTCCAGCGTCTATAATACAGCAAGATACAAGAGCATGCCCTGAAAAAAAGAACTGTGTTTCTCACTGATACGGACCATATGTAGTTCAAGTCTGCTTATGAAACTTATACAAACCACAGCTCCTCTTACATAAATGCTCTTTGGTTAATAGTGAGAATCGCGTTGGGTTCGTGAACTGCGAAAAATCATGTGCGCCAAAAATTCACTGGGTTTACCAGAAAAGAACTCTTGCTTGTAGGAAGACACAGATCCTGGGGTTTAACTGCGTTTCTGAAGGCAAATGCAGAGCAGACTTCTCATCACTGAAACACCCTCTGTTTTAACGCAAGAATCATCCTCTTCTTTCCAGTGTCTCCAATAGAGTAAGAACCATATCCATGCCCTGAAAAAAAGAACTGTGTTTCCTACTCATACGGACCATATGTAGTTCAACTCTGCTTAGGAAACTGATACAGACCACAGCTCCTCTTACATACATGCTCTTTAGTTAATAGTGAGAATCACATTGGGTTTCTGAACTGTGTTAAATCCTTTGACCCCAAAATTCACTTGGTTTACCAGAAATGAACTCTTGCTTGTAGGAAGACACAGACCCTGGGGTAGAACTCAGTTTCTGAAGCGAAATTCAGATCAGAGTTCTCATCCATGAAACACACTCTGTTTTAATGCAAGAATCAAGCTCTTCTTTCTAGCGTCTACAATACAGCAAGAACCATGAGCATGCCCAGAAAAATAGAACTGTTTTTCCTACTCATATGCACCATATGTAGTTCAACTCTGCTTATGAAACTGATACAAACAGCAGCTCTTCTTACATAAATGCTCTTTAGTTAATAGTGAGAATCTCGTTGGATTCAGGCATTGCGAAAAATCATTGAGTCGAAAATTCACCTCGTTTACCAGAAAATAACTCTTGGTTTTAGGAAGACACAGATCCTGGTGTTTAACTCTGTTTCTGAAGGGAAATTCAGACCAGAGTTCTCATCCATGAAACACACTCTGTTTTAATGCCAGAAGCAAGCTCTTCTTTCCAACGTCTATAATACAGCAAGATCCGTGAGCATGCCCTGAAAAAAAGAACTGTGTTTCTCACTGATATGGAACATATGTAGTTCAACTCTGCTTCTGAAACTGATAGAAACCACAGCTCCTCTTACATAAATGCTCTTTAGTTAATAGTGAGAATCGTGTGGGATTCATGAATTGCGAAAAATCATTGAGCCCTAAATTCACAGGGTTTACCAGAAATGAACTCTTGCTTGTAGGAAGACACAGACCCTGGGCTTTAACTGCGTTTCCGAAGGGAAATTCAGACCAGAGTTCTCATCCATGAAACACACTCTGTTTTATTGCAAGAAGCAAGCTCTTCTTTCCAACGTCTATAATACAGCAAGATCCGTGAGCATGCCCTGAAAAAAAGAACTGTGTTTCTCACTGATATGGAACATATGTAGTTCAACTCTGCTTATGAAACTGATACAAACCACAGCTCCTCATACATAAATACTCTTTGGGTAATAGTGAGAATCTCGTAGGGTTCGTGATGTGTGAAAAATCATGTGAGCCCAAAATTCACTGGGTTTACCAGAAATGAACTCTTGCTTGTAGGAAGACACAGATCCTGGGATTTAACTCCGTTTCTGAAGGCAAATTCAGACCAGAGTTCTCATCCCTGAAACACACTCTGTTTTAACGCAAATATCAAGCTCTTCTTTCCAGAATCTCCAATACAGCAAGAACCATGAGCATGCCCAGATAAAAAGAACTGTGTTTCCTACTCATACGGATCATATGTAGTTCAACTCTGCTTTGAAACTGATACAAACCACAGCTCCTCTTTCATAAATGCTCTTTAGATAATAGTGAGTATCGCAATGGGTTCGTGACCTGCAAAAAACCATTTGATCCCACCATTCACTGGGTTTACCAGAAATGAACTCTTGCATGTAGGAAGACACAGATCCTGGGGTTTAACTCCATTTCTGAAGGGAAATTCAGACGCAAGTTCTTATCCCTGAAAAACACTCTGTTTTAAGGCAAGAATCATCCTCTTCTTTCCAGTGTCTCCAAAACAGTAAGAACCATCAGCATGTCCAGAAAAAAAGAACTTTGTTTCCTACTCATACGGACCATATGTGGTTCAACTCTGCTTATGAAACTGATACAAACCATAGCTCCTCTTACATAAATGCACTTTAGTTAATAGTGAGAATCGTGTGGGTTCAGGAATTGCGAAAAATCATTGAGCCCAAAATTCACGGGTTTACCAGAAATGAAATCTTGCTTGTAGGAAGACACAGATCCTGTGGTTTAACTCTGTTTCTGAAGGGAAATTCATACCAGAGTTCTGAACCTTGAAACACACTCTGTTTTAAGGCAAGAATCATCCTCTTCTTTCCAGCTTCTGCAAAACAGTAAGTACCATTAGCATGTCCAGAAAAAAAGATCTGTGTGTCCTACTCATACGCACCATATGTAGTTCAACTCTGCTTAGGAAACTGATACAGACCACAGCTCCTCTTACATACATGCTCTTTAGTTAATAGTGAGAATCACATTGGGTTTCTGAACTGTGTTAAATCCTTTGACCCCAAAATTCACTTGGTTTACCAGAAATGAACTCTTGCTTGTAGGAAGACACAGACCCTGGGGTAGAACTCAGTTTCTGAAGCGAAATTCAGATCAGAGTTCTCATCCATGAAACACACTCTGTTTTAATGCAAGAATCAAGCTCTTCTTTCCAGCATCTACAATACAGCAAGAACCATGAGCATGCCCAGAAAAATAGAACTGTTTTTCCTACTCATACGCACCATATGTAGTTCAACTCTGCTTATGAAACTGATACAAACAGCAGCTCTTCTTACATAAATGCTCTTTAGTTAATAGTGAGAATCTCGTTGGATTCAGGCATTGCGAAAAATCATTGAGTCGAAAATTCACCTCGTTTACCAGAAAATAACTCTTGGTTTTAGGAAGACACAGATCCTGGTGTTTAACTCTGTTTCTGAAGGGAAATTCAGACCAGAGTTCTCATCCATGAAACACACTCTGTTTTAATGCCAGAAGCAAGCTCTTCTTTCCAGCGTCTATAATACAGCAAGATCCAAGAGCATGCCCTGAAAAAAAGAACTGTGTTTCTCACTGATACGGACCATATGTAGTTCATGTATGCTTATGAAACTGATACAAACCACAGCTCCTCTTACATAAATGCTCTTTGGTAAATAGTGAGAATCGCGTTGGGTTCATGAACTGCGAAAAATCATGTGAGCCAAAAATTCACTGGGTTTATCAGAAATGAACTCTTGCTTGTGGGAAGACACAGATCCTGGGGTTTAACTGCGTTTCTGAAGGCAAATACAGAGCAGAGTTCTCATCCCTGAAACACACTCTGTTTTAACGCAAGAATGAAGCTCTTCTTTCCAGCGTCTACAATACAGCAAGAACCATGAGCATGCCCAGAAAAAAAGAACTGTGTTTCTTAATCATACGCACCATATGTAATTCAACTCTGCTTATGAATCTGATAGAAACCACAGCTCCTCTTACATAAATGGTCTTTAGTTAATAGTGAGAATAGCGTTGGGTTTGCGAATTGTGAAAAAACATTTGAGCCCAAAATTCACTGGGTTTACCAGAAATGAACTCCTGTTTATAGGAAGATACAGATCCTGGGATTTAACTCCGTTTCTGAAGGCAAATTCAGACCAGAGTTCTCATCCCTGAAACACACACTGTTTTAACGCAAATATCAAGCTCTTCTTTAGAGAGTCTCCAATACAGCAAGAACCATGAGCATGTCCTGAAAAAAAGAACTGTGTTTCCTACTCATACGGATCATATGTAGTTCAACTCTGCTTCTGAAACTGATAGAAACCACAGCTCCTCTTACATAAATGCTCTTTAGTTAATAGTGAGAATCGTGTGGGATTCATGAATTGCGAAAAATCATTGAGCCCTAAATTCACAGGGTTTACCAGAAATGAACTCTTGAATGTAGGAAGACACAGATCCTGGGGTTTAACTCCATTTCTGAAGGGAAATTCAGACCCAAGTTCTTATCCCTGAAAAACACTCTGTTTTAAGGCAAGAATCATCCTCTTCTTTCCAGTAACTCCAAAACTGTAAGAACCATCAGCATGTCCAGAAAAAAAGAACTTTGTTTCCTACTCATACAGACCATATGTGGTTCAACTCTGCTTATGAAACTGATACAAAGCACAGCTCCACTTACGTAAATGCTCTTTAGTTAATAGTGAGAATTGCATTGGGTTTTTGAACTGTGTAAAATCATTTGAGCCCAAAATTCAATTGGTTTACCAGAAATGAACTCTTGCTTGTAGGAAGACACAGATCCTGGGCTTTAACTCCGTTTCTGAAGGGAAATTCAGACCAGAGTTCTCATCCATGAAACACACTCTGTTTTAACGCAAAAAGAAAGCTCTTCTTTCCAGATTCTAAAATACAGCAAGAATAATATGCATGCCCTGTAAAAAAGAAATGTGTTTCTTACTCATACGGACTATATGTATTTCAACTCTGCTTGTGAACCTGATACAAACCACAGCTCCTCTTACTTAAATGCTCATTAGTTAAAAGTGAGAATCGCGTTGGGTTCGTGAACAGCACTTAATCATTTGAGCCCAAAATTTACTTGGTTTACCAGAAATGATCTCTTGCTTGTAGGAAGACACAGATCCTGGGGTTTAACTCTGTTTCTGAAGGGAAATTCATACCAGAGTTCTCAACCCTGAAACACACTCTGTTTTAAGGCAAGAATCATCCTCTTCTTTCCAGTGACTCCAAAACAGTAAGTACCATTAGTATGTCCAGAAAAAAAGATCTGTGTTTCCAACTCATACGGACCATATGTAGTTCAACTCTGCTTAGGAAACTGATACAAACCACAGCTCCTCTTACATACATGCTCTTTAGTTAATAGTGAGAATCGCATTGGGTTTCTGAACTGTGTTAAATCATTTGACACCAAAATTCACTTGGTTTACCAGAAATGAACTCTTGCTTGTAGGAAGACACAGACCCTGGGGTTTAACTACGTTTCTGAAGGGAAATTCAGACCAGAGTTCTCATCCATGAAACACACTCTGTTTTAATGCAAGAAGCAAGCTCTTCTTTCCAGCATCTATAATACAGCAAGATCCAAGAGCATGCCCTGAAAAAGAACTGTGTTTCTCACTGATACGGACCATATGTAGTTCAAGTCTGCTTATGAAACTGATACAAACCACAGCTCCTGTTACATAAATGCTCTTTGGTTAATAGTGAGAATCGCGTTGGGTTCGTGAACTGCGAAATATCATGTGAGCCAAAAATTCACTGGGTTTACCAGAAATGAACTCTTGCTTGTAGGAAGACACAGATCCTGGGATTTAACTCCATTTCTGAAGGCAAATTCAGACCAGAGTTCTCATCCCTGAAACACACTCTGTTTTAACGCAAATATCAAGCTCTTCTTTCCAGAATCTCCAATACAGCAGGAACCATGAGCATGCCCAGAAAAAAAGAACTGTGTTTCCTAATCATACGCACCATATGTAATTCAACTCTGCTTATGAAACTGATAGAAACCACAGCTCCTCTTACATAAATGGTCTTCAGTTAATAGTGAGAATGGCATTGGGTTTGCGAATTGCGAAAAAAAAAAATTGAGCCCAAAATTCACTGGGTTTACCAGAAATGAACTCCTGTTTATAGGAAGATACAGATCCTGGGGTTACCTCCGTTTCTGAAGGCAAATTCAGACCAGAGTTCTCATCCCTGAAACACACACTGTTTTAACGCAAATATCAAGCTCTTCTTTCCAGAGTCTCCAATACAGCAAGAACCATGAGCATGTCCTGAAAAAAAGAACTGTGTTTCCTACTCATACGGATCATATGTAGTTCAACTCTGCTTATGAAACAGACAAAAACCACAGCTCCTCTTACATAAATGCTCTTTAGTTAATAGTGAGAATCGTGTGGGATTCATGAATTGCGAGAAATCATTGAGCCCAAAATTCAATTGGTTTACCAGAAATGAACTCTTGCTTGTAGGAAGACACAGATCCTGGGGTTTAACTCTGTTTCTGATGGGAAATTCATACCAGAGTTCTCAACCCTGAAACACACTCTGTTTTAAGGCAAGAATCATCCTCTTCTTTCCAGCTTCTCCAAAACAGTAAGTACCATTAGCATGTCCAGAAAAAAAGACCTGTGTTTCCTACTCATACGCACCATATGTAGTTCAACTCTGCTTAGAAAACTGATACAGACCGCAGCTCCTCTTACATAAATGATTTTTAGTTAATAGTGAGAATCATGTTGTATTCAGGAATAGCAAAAAATCTTTGAGCCCAAAATTCACAGGGTTTACAAGAAATGAACTCTTACATGTAGGAAGACCCAGATCCTGGGGTTTAAGTCCATTTCTGAAGGGCAATTCAGACCCAAGTTCTTATCCCTGAAAAACACTCTGTTTTAAGCCAAGAATCATCCTCTTCTTTCCAGTGTCTCCAAAACAGTATGAACCATCAGCATGTCCAGAAAAAAAGAACTTTGTTTCCTACTCATAGGGACCATATGTGGTTCAACTCTGCTTATGAAACTGATACAAACCACAGCTCCTCTTACATAAATGCTCTTTGGTTAATAGTGAGAATCGCGTTGGGTTCGTGAACTGCGAAAAATCATGTGAGCCAAAAATTCACTGGGTTTACCAGAAATGAACTCTTGCTTTTAGGAAGACACAGATCCTGGAGTTTAACTCCGTTTCTGAAGGCAAATTCAGACCAGAGTTCTCATCCCTGAAAAACACTCTCTTTTAACTCAAGAATGAAGCTCTTCTTTCCAGCATATACAATACAGCAAGAACCATGAGCATGCCCAGAAAAAAAGAACTGTGTTTCCTACTCATACGGACCATATGTAGTTCAAGTCTGCTTATGAAACTGATACAAACCACAGCTCCACTTACATAAATGCTCTTTAGTTAATAGTGAGAATTGCATTGGGTTTTTGAACAGTGTAAAATCTTTTGGAGCCCAAAATTCATTTGGTTAACCAGAAATGAACTCTTGCATGCAGGAAGACACAGATCCTGGGCTTTAACTCCGTTTCTGAAGGGAAATTCAGACCAGAGTTCTCATCCATGAAACACACTCTTTTTTAATGCAATAAGCAAGCTCTTCTTTCCAGATTCTAAAATACAGCAAGAATACTGTGCATACCCAGTAAAAAATAAATGTGTTTCTTACTCATACGGACTATATGTATTTCAACTCTGCTTATGAACCTGATACAAAGACAGCTCCTCTTACATAAATGCTCTTTAGTTAAAGGTGAGAATCGCGTTGGGTTCGTGAACAGCAAATAATCATTTGAGCCCAAAATTCACTTGGTTTACCAGAATTGAACTCTTGCTTGTAGGAAGACATAGATCCTGGGGTTTAACTCTGTTTCTGAAGGGAAATTCATACCGGAGTTCTCAACCCTGAAACACACTCTGTTTTAAGGCAAGAATCATCCTCTTCTTTCCAGCGTCTCCAAAACAGTAAGTACCATGAGCATCTCCAGAAAAAAAGATCTGTGTTTCCTACTCATACGGACCATATGTAGTTCAACGCTGTATAGGAAGCTGATACAGACCACAGCTCCTCTTACATAAATGCTCTTTAGTTAATAGTGAGAATCGCATTGGGTTTCTGAATTGTGTTAAATCATTTGACACCAAAATTCACTTGGTTTACCAGAAATGAACTCTTGCTTGTAGGAAGACACAGACCCTGGGGTTTAACTCCGTTTCTGATGGAAAATTCAGACCAGAGTTCTCATCCATGTAACACACTCTGTTTTAACGCAAATATCAAGCTCTTCTTTCCAGAATCTCCAATACAGCAAGAACCTTGAGCATGCCCTGAAAAAAAATAACTGTGTTTCCTACTCATACCGAACATATATAGTTCAACTCTGCTTTGAAACTGATACAAACCACATCTCCTCTTACATAAATGCTCTTTAGTTAATAGTGAGAATCGCGTTGGGTTCTAGAACTGTGTTAAATCATTTGAGCCAAAAATTCACTGGGTTTACCAGAAATGAACTCTTGCTTGTAGGAAGACACAGATCCTGGGTTTTAACTCCGTTTCTGAAGGCAAATTCAGACCAGAGTTCTCATCCCTGAAACACACTCTGTTTTAAAGCAAGAGGCAAGCTCTTCTTTCCAACTTCTAAAATATAGCAAGAACCATGAGCATGCCCAGAAAAAAAGAACTGTGTTTCCTACTCATGCGGACCATATGCAGTTCAACTCTGCTTTGAAACTGATACAAACCACATCTCCTCTTACATAAATGCTCTTTAGTTAATAGTGAGAATCGCGTTGGGTTCTAGAACTGTGTTAAAACATTTGAGCCAAAAATTCACTGGGTTTACCAGAAATGAACTCTTGCTTGTAGGAAGACACAGATCCTGGGTTTTAACTCCGTTTCTGAAGGCAAATTCAGACCAGAGTTCTCATCCCTGAAACACACTCTGTTTTAAAGCAAGAGGCAAGCTCTTCTTTCCAACTTCTAAAATATAGCAAGAACCATGAGCATGCCCAGAAAAAAAGAACTGTGTTTCCTACTCATGCGGACCATATGCAGTTCAACTCTGCTTTGAAACTGATACAAACCACATCTCCTCTTACATAAATGCTCTTTAGTTAATAGTGAGAATCGCGTTGGGTTTGTGAACTGCGAAAAATCATTTGAGCCCCAAATACTGGGTTTACCATAAATGAACTCTTGCTTGTAGGAAGACACAGATCCTGTGGTTTAACTCAGTTTCTGAAGGCAAATTCAGACCAGAGTTCTCATCCCTGAAACACACTCTGTTTTAACGCAAGAATCAAGCTCTTCTTTCCAGCGTCCCCAAAACAGTAAGTACCATTAGCATGTCCAGAAAAAAAGATCTGTGTTTCCTACTCATACGCACCATATGTAGTTCAACTCTGCTTAGGAAACTGATACAGACCACAGCACCTCTTACATAAATGCTCTTTAGTTAATAGTGAGAATCGCATTGGGTTTCTGAACTGTGTTAAATCATTTGACCCCAAAATTCACTTGGTTTACCAGAAAACAACTCTTGCTTGTAGGAAGAAACAGATCCTGGTGTTTAACTCCGTTTCTGAAGGCAAATTCAGACCAGAGTTCTCATCCCTGAAACACACACTGTTTTAACGCAAATAGCAAGATCCAAGAGCATGCCCTGAAAAAAAGAACTGTGTTTCCTACTCATACGGACCATATGTAGTTCAAGACTGCTTATGAAACTGATACAGACCACAGCACCTCTTACATAAATGCTCTTTGGTTGATAGTGAGAATCGCGTTGGGTTCGTGAACTGCGAAAAATAATGTGAGCCAAAAATTCACTGGGTTTACCAGAAATGAACTCTTGCTTTTAGGAAGACACAGATCCTGGAGTTTAACTCCGTTTCTGAAGGCAAATTCAGACCATAGTTCTCATCCCTGAAACACACTCTGTTTTAACTCAAGAATGAAGCTCTTCTTTCCAGCGTCTACAATACAGCAAGAACCATGAGCATGCCCAGAAAAAAAGAACTGTGTTTCCTACTCATACGGACCATATGTAGTTCAAGTCTCCTTATGAAACTGATACAAACCACAGCTCCTCTTACATAAATGCTCTTTAGTTAATAGTGAGAATACCGTTGGGTTTGCGTATTGCGAAAAAACATTAGAGCCCAAAATTCACTGGGTTTACCAGAAATGAACTCCTGTTTATAGGAAGATACAGATCCTGGGGTTCAACTCCGTTTCTGAAGGCAAATTCAGACCAGAGTTCTCATCCCTGAAACACACACTGTTTTAACGCAAATATCAAGCTCTTCTTTCCAGAGTCTCCAATACAGCAAGAACCATGAGCATGCCCCGAAAAAAAGAACTGTGTTTCCTACTCATACGGACCATATGTAGTTCAACTCTGCTTATGAAACACATAAAAACCACAGCTGCTCTTACATAAATGCTCTTTAGTTAACAGTGAGAATCGTGTGGGATTCAGGAATTGCGAAAATCATTGAGCCCAAAATTCACAGGGTTTAGCAGAAATGAACTCTTGCATGTAGGAAGACACAGATCCTGGGGTTTAACTCCAATTCTGAAGGGAAATTCTGACCCAAGTTCTTATCCATGAAAAACACTCTGTTTTAAGGCAAGAATCATCCTCCTCTTTCCAGTGTCTCCAAAACTGTAAGAACCATCAGCATGTCCAGAAAAAAAGAACTTTGTTTCCTACACATACGGACCATATGTGGTTCAACTCTGCTTATGAAACTGACACAAACCACAGCTCCACTTACGTAAATGCTCTTTAGTTAATAGTGAGTATTGCATTGGGTTTTTGAACTGTGTAAAATCATTTGAGCCCAAAATTCATTTGGTTAACCAGAAATGAACTCTTGCTTGTAGGAAGACACAGATCCTGGGCTTTAACTCCGTTTCTGAAGGGAAATTCAGACCAGAGTTCTCATCCATGAAACACACTCTTTTTTAATGCAAAAAGCAAGCTCTTCTTTCCAGATTCTAAAATACAGCAAGAATACTGTGCATACCCAGTAAAAAAGAAATGTGTTTCTTACTCATACAGACTATATGTATTTCAACTCTGCTTATGAACCTGATACAAACCACAGCTCCTCTTACATAAATGCTCATTAGTTAAAAGTGAGATTCGCGTTGGGTTCGTGAACAGCAAATAATCATTTGAGTCCAAAATTCACTTGGTTTACCAGAAATGAACTCTTGCTTGTAGGAAGACAGAGATCCTGGGGTTTAACGCTGTTTCTGAAGGGAAATTCATACCAGAGTTCTCAACCCTGAAACACACTCTGTTTTAAGGCAAGAACCATCCTCTTCTTTCCAGCGTCTCCAAAACAGTAAGTACCATGAGTATGTCCAGAAAAAAAGATCTGTGTTTCCTACTCATACGGACCATATGTAGTTCAACGCTGTATAGGAAGCTGATACAGACCACAGCTCCTCTTACATAAATGCTCTTTAGTTAATAGTGAGAATCGCATTGGGTTTCTGAATTGTGTTAAATCATTTGACCCCAAAATTCACTTGGTTTACCAGAAATGAACTCTTGCTTGTAGGAAGACACAGACCCTGGGGTTTAACTCCGTTTTTGATGGCAAATTCAGACCAGAGTTTTCATCCATGTAACACACTCTGTTTTAACGCAAATATCAAGCTCTTCTTTCCAGAATCTCCAATACAGCAAGAACCATAAGCATGCCCTGAAAAAAAATAACTGTGTTTCCTACTCATACCGACCATATATAGTTCAACTCTGCTTTGAAACTGATACAAACCATATCTCCTCTTACATAAATGCTCTTTAGTTAATAGTGAGAATCGCGTTGGGTTCTAGAAATGTGTTAAAACATTTGAGCCCAAAATTCACTGGGTTTACCAGAAATGAACTCTTGCTTGTAGGAAGACACAGACCCTGGGGTTTAACTCCGTTTCTGATGGCAAATTCAGACCAGAGTTCTCATCCATGTAACACACTCTGTTTTAACGCAAATATCAAGCTCTTCTTTCCAGAATCTCCAATACAGCAAGAACCATGAGCATGCCCTGAAAAAAAAACTGTGTTTCCTACTCATACCGACCATATATAGTTCAACTCTGCTTTGAAACTGATACAAACCATATCTCCTCTTACATGAATGCTCTTTAGTTAATAGTGAGAATCGCGTTGGGTTCTAGAACTGTGTTAAAACATTTGAGCCCAAAATTCACTGGGTTTACCAGAAATGAACTCTTGATTGTAGGAAGACACAGTTCCTGGGTTTTAACTCCGTTTCTGAAGGCAAATTCAGACCAGAGTTCTCATCCCTGAAACACACTCTGTTTTAAAGCAAGAGGCAAGCTCTTCTTTCCAACTTCTAAAATATAGCAAGAACCATGAGCATGCCCAGAAAAAAAGAACTGTGTTTCCTACTCATACCGACCATATATAGTTCAACTCTGCTTTGAAACTGATACAAACCACAGCTCCTCTTACATAAATGCGCTTTAGTTAATAGTGAGAATCGGGTTGGGTTCTAGAACTGTGTTAAATCATTTGAGCCAAAAATTCACTGGGTTTACCAGAAATGAACTCTTGCTTGTAGGAAGACACAGATCCTGGGTTTTAACTCTGTTTCTGAAGGCAAATTCAGACCAGAGTTCTCATCCCTGAAATACACTCTGTTTTAAAGCAAGAGGCAAGCTCTTCTTTCCAACCTCTAAAATATAGCAAGAACCATGAGCATGCCCAGAAAAAAAGAACTGTGTTTCCACTCCTGCGGACCATATGCAGTTCAACTCTGCTTTGAAACTGATACAAACCACATCTCCTATTACATAAATGCTCTTTAGTTAATAGTGAGAATCGCGTTGGTTTCGTGAACTGCGAAAAATCATTTGAGCCCCAATACTGGGTTTACCATAAATGAACTCTTGCTTGTAGGAAGACACAGATCCTGGGTTTTAACTCAGTTTCTGAAGGCAAATTCAGACCAGAGTTCTCATCCCTGAAACACACTCTGTTTTAATGCAAGAATGAAGCTCTTCTTTCCAGCGTCTCCAAAACAGTAAGTACCATTAGCATGTCCAGAAAAAAAGATCTGTGTTTCCTACTCATACGCACCATATGTAGTTCAACTCTGCTTAGGAAACTGATACAGACCACAGCACCTCTTACATAAATGCTCTTTAGTTAATAGTGAGAATCGCATTGGGTTTCTGAACTGTGTTAAATCATTTGACCCCAAAATTCACTTGGTTTACCAGAAAAGAACTCTTGCTTGTAGGAAGAAACAGATCCTGGTGTTTAACTCCGTTTCTGAAGTGAAATTCAGACCAGAGTTCTCATTAATGAAACACACTCTGTTATAATGCAAGAATCAAGCTCTTTTTTCCAGCGTCTATAATACAGCAAGATCCAAGAGCATGCCCTGAAAAAAAGAACTGTGTTTCTCACTGATACGGACCAATTGTAGTTCAAGTCTGCTTATGAAACTTATACAAACCACAGCTCCTCTTACATAAATGCTCTTTGGTTAATAGTGAGAATCGCGTTGGATTCGTGAACTGCGAAAAAACATGTGCGCCAAAAATTCACTGGGTTTACCAGAAAAGAACTCTTGCTTGTAGGAAGACACAGATCCTGGGGTTTAACTGCGTTTCTGAATGCAAATTCAGAGCAGACTTCTCATCACTGAAACACCCTCTGTTTTAACTTAAGAATGAAGCTCTTCTTTCCAGCGTCTCCAAAACAGTAAGTACCATTAGCATGTCCAGAAAAAAAGATCTGTGTTTCCTACTCATACGCACCATATGTAGTTCAACTCTGCTTAGGAAACTGATACAGACCACAGCACCTCTTACATAAATGCTCTTTAGTTAATAGTGAGAATCGCATTGGGTTTCTGAACTGTGTTAAATCATTTGACCCCAAAATTCACTTGGTTTACCAGAAAAGAACTCTTGCTTGTAGGAAGAAACAGATCCTGGTGTTTAACTCCGTTTCTGAAGGGAAATTCAGACCAGAGTTCTCATTAATGAAACACACTCTGTTATAATGCAAGAATCAAGCTCTTCTTTCCAGCGTCTATAATACAGCAAGATACAAGAGCATGCCCTGAAAAAACGAACTGTGTTTCTCACTGATACGGACCATATGTAGTTCAAGTCTGCTTATGAAACTTATACAAACCACAGCTCCTCTTACATAAATGCTCTTTGGTTAATAGTGAGAATCGCGTTGGGTTCGTGAACTGCGAAAAATCATGTGCGCCAAAAATTCACTGGGTTTACCAGAAAAGAACTCTTGCTTGTAGGAAGACACAGATCCTGGGGTTTAACTGCGTTTCTGAAGGCAAATTCAGAGCAGACTTCTCATCACTGAAACACCCTCTGTTTTAACGCAAGAATCATCCTCTTCTTTCCAGTGTCTCCAATAGAGTAAGAACCATATCCATGCCCTGAAAAAAAGAACTGTGTTTCCTACTCATACGGACCATATGTAGTTCAACTCTGCTCATGAAACTGATACAAACAATAGCTCCTCTTACATAAATGCTCTTTAGTTAATAGTGAGAATCGCGTTGGGTTCATGAACTTCGAAAAATCATTTAAGCCCAAAATTCACTGTATTTATCACAAATGAACTCTTGCTTTTAGGAAGACACAGATCCTGGAGTTTAACTCCGTTTCTGAAGGCAAATTCAGACCAGAGTTATCATCCCTGAAACACACTCTGTTTTAACTCAAGAATGAAGCTCTTCTTTCCAGTGTCTACAATACAGCAAGAACCATGAGCATGCCCAGAAAAAAAGAACTGTGTTTCCTAATCATACGCACCATATGTAGTTCAACTCTGCTTATGAAACTGATACAAACCACAGCTCCTCTTACATAAATGGTCTTTAGTTAATAGTGAGAATAGCGTTGGGTTTGCGTATTGCGAAAAAACATTAGAGCCCAAAATTCACTGGGTTTACCAGAAATGAAATCCTGTTTATAGGAAGATACATATCCTGGGGTTTAACTCTGTTTCTGAAGGCAAATTCAGACCAGAGTTCTCATCCCTGAAACACACACTGTTTTAACGCAAATATCAAGCTCTTCTTTCCAGAGTCTCCAATACAGCAAGAACCATTAGCATGCCCCGAAAAAAAGAACTGTGTTTCCTACTCATACGGACCATATGTAGTTCAACTCTGCTTATGAAACACATAAAAACCACAGCTCCTCTTACATAAATGCTCTTTAGTTAACAGTGAGAATCGTGTGGGATTCAGGAATTGCGAAAAATCATTGAGTCGAAAATAAACTTGGTTTACAAGAAAAGAACTCTTGCTTTTAGGAAGATACAGATCCTGGTGTTGAATTCTGTTTCTGAAGGGAAATTCAGACCAGAGTTCTCATTAATGAAACACACTCTGTTTTAATGCCAGAAGCAAGCTCTTCTTTCCAGCGTCTATAATACAGCAAGATCCAAGAGTATGCCCTGAAAAAAAGAACTGTGTTTCTCACTGATACGGACCGTATGTAGTTCAAGTCTGCTTATGAAACTGATACAAACCACAGCTCCTCTTACATAAATGCTCTTTGGTTAATAGTGAGAATCGCGTTGCGTTCGTGAAATGCGAAAAATCATGTGAGCCAAAAATTCACTGGGTTTACCAGAAATGAACTCTTGCTTGTAGGAAGACACAGAACCTGTAGTTTAACTGCGTTTCTGAAGGCAAATTCAGAGCAGAGTTCTCATCACTGAAACACACTCTGTTTTAACGGAAGAATCATCCTCTTCTTTCCAGTGTCTCCAATAGAGTAAGAACCATATCCATGCCCTGAAAAAAAGAACTGTGTTTCCTACTCATACGGACCATATGTAGTTCAACTCTGCTCATGAAACTGATACGAACCATAGCTCCTCTTACATAAATGCTCTTTAGTTAACAGTGAGAATCGCGTTGGGTTCATTAACTTTGAAAAATCATTTAAGCCCAAAATTCACTAGATTTATCAGAAATGAACTCTTGTTTTTAGGAAGACACAGATCCTGGAGTTTAACTCCGTTTCTGAAGGCAATTTCAGACCAGAGTTCTCCTCCCTGAAACACACTCTGTTTTAACACAAGAATGAAGCTCTTCTTTCCAGCGTCTACAATACAGCAAGAACCATGAGCATGCCCAGAATCAAAGAACTGTGTTTCCTACTCATACGCACCATATGTAGTTCAACACTGCTCATGAAACTGATACAAACCACAGCTCCTCTTACATAAATGGTCTTTAGTTAACAGTGAGAATCGTGTGGGATTCAGGAATTGCGAAAAATCATTGAGCCCAAAATTCACAGGGTTTACCAGAAATGAACTCTTGCATGTAGGAAGACACAGATCCTGGGGTTTAACTCCATTTCTGAAGGGAAATTCAGACCCAAGTTCCTATACCTGAAAAACACTCTGTTTTAAGGCAAGAATCATCCTCCTCTTTCCAGTGTCTCCAAAACTGTAAGAACCATCTGCATGTCCAGAAAAAAAGAACTTTGTTTCCTACTCATACAGACCATATGTGGTTCAACTCTGCTTATGAAATTGATACAAACCACAGCTCCACTTACATAAATGCTCTTGAGTTAATAGTGAGAATTGCATTGGGTTTTTGAACAGTGTAAAATCTTTTGGAGCCCAAAATTCATTTGGTTAACCAGAAATGAACTCTTGCATGTAGGAAGACACAGATCCTGGTCTTTAACTCCGTTTCTGAAGGGAAATTCAGACCAGAGTTCTCATCCATGAAACACACTCTTTTTTAATGCAATAAGCAAGCTCTTCTTTCCAGATTCTAAAATACAGCAAGAATACTGTGCATACCCAGTAAAAAAGAAATGTGTTTCTTACTCATACGGATTATATGTATTTCAACTCTGCTTATGAACCTGATACAAAGACAGCTCCTCTTACATAAATGCTCTTTAGTTAAAGGTGAGAATCGCGTTGGGTTCTTGAACAGCAAATAATCATTTGAGCCCAAAATTCACTTGGTTTACCAGAATTGAACTCATGCTTGTAGGAAGACATAGATCCTGGGGTTTAACTCTGTTTCTGAAGGGAAATTCATACCAGAGTTCTCATCACTGAAACACACTCTGTTTTAAGGCAAGAATCATGCTCTTCTTTCCAGCGTCTCCAAAACAGTAAGTACCATGAGCATGTCCAGAAAAAAAAGATCTGTGTTTCCTACTCATACGGACCATATGTAGTTCAACGCTGTATAGGAAGCTGATACAGACCACAGCTCCTCTTACATAAATGCTCTTTAGTTAATAGTGAGAATCGCGTTGGGTTTCTGAATTGTGTTAAATCATTTGACCCCAAAATTCACTTGGTTTACCAGAAATGAACTCTTGCTTGTAGGAAGAAACAGACCCTGGAGTTTAACTCCGTTTCTGATGGAAAATTCAGACCAGAGTTCTCATCCATGTAACACACTCTGTTTTAACGCAAATATCAAGCTCTTCTTTCCAGAATCTCCAATACAGCAAGAACCTTGAGCATGCCCTGAAAAAAAATAACTGTGTTTCCTACTCATACCGACCATATATAGTTCAACTCTGCTTTGAAACTGATACAAACCACATCTCCTCTTACATAAATGCTCTTTAGTTAATAGTGAGAATCGCGTTGGGTTCTAGAACTGTGTTAAATCATTTGAGCCCAAAATTCACTGGGTTTAAAAGAAATGAACTCTTGCTTGTAGGAAGACACAGATCCTGGGTTTTAACTCCGTTTCTGAAGGCAAATTCAGACCTGAGTTCTCATCCCTGAAACACACTCTGTTTTAAAGCAAGAGGCAAGCTCTTCTTTCCAACTTCTAAAATATAGCAAGAACCATGATCATGCCCAGAAAAAAAGAACTGTGTTTCCTACTCATACCGACCATATATAGTTCAACTCTGCTTATGAAACTGATACAAACCACAGCTCCTCTTACATAAATGCTCTTTGGTTAATAGTGAGAATCGCGTTGGGTTCGTTAACTGCGAAAAATCATGTGAGCCAAAAATTCACTGGGTTTACCAGAAATGAACTCTTGCTTGTAGGAAGACACAGATCCTGGAGTTTAACTCCGTTTCTGAAGGCAAATTCAGACCAGAGTTCTCATCCCTGAAACACACTCTGTTTTAACTCAAGAATGAAGCTCTTCTTTCAAGCGTCTACAATACAGCAAGAACCATGAGCATGCCCAGAAAAAAAGAACTGTGTTTCCTAATCATACGCACCATATGTAGTTCAACTCTGCTTATGAAACTGATACAAACGAAGGTTCCTCTTACATAAATGGTCTTTAGTTAATAGTGAGAATAGCGTTGGGTTTGCGTATTGCGAAAAAACATTAGAGCCCAAAATTCACTGGGTTTACCAGAAATGAACTCCTGTTTATAGGAAGATACAGATCCAGGGGTTTTACTCCGTTTCTGAAGGCAAATTCAGACCAGAGTTCTCATCCCTGAAACACACACTGTTTTAACGCAAATATCAAGCTCTTCTTTCCAGAGTCTCCAATACAGCAAGAACCATGAGCATGCCCCGAAAAAAGAACTGTGTTTCCTACTTATACGGACCATATGTAGTTCAACTCTGCTTATGAAACAGATAAAAACCACAGCTCCTCTTACATAAATGCTCTTTAGTTAACAGTGAGAATCGTGTGGGATTCAGGAATTGCGAAAATCATTGAGCCCAAAATTCACAGGGTTTAGCAGAAATGAACTCTTGCATGTAGGACGACACAGATCCTGGGGTTTAACTCCAATTCTGAAGGGAAATTCTGACCCAAGTTCTTATCCCTGAAAAACACTCTGTTTTAAGGCAAGAATCATCCTCCTCTTTCCAGTGTCTCCAAAAATGTAAGAACCATCAGCATGTCCAGAAAAAAAGAACTTTGTTTCCTACTAATATGGACCATATGTGGTTCAACTCTGCTTATGAAACTGACACAAACCACAGCTCCACTTACGTAAATGCTCTTTAGTTAATAGTGAGAATTGCATTGGGTTTTTGAACTGTGTAAAATCATTTGAGCCCAAAATTCATTTGGTTAAAAAGAAATGAACTCTTGCTTGTAGGAAGACACAGATCCTGGGCTTTAACTCCGTTTCTGAAGGGAAATTCAGACCAGAGTTCTCATCCATGAAACACACTCTTTTTTAATGCAAAAAGCAAGCTCTTCTTTCCAGATTCTAAAATACAGCAAGAATAATGTGCATACCCAGTAAAAAAGAAATGTGTTTCTTACTCATACGGACTATATGTATTTCAACTCTGCTTATGAACCTGATACAAACCACAGCTCCTCTTACATAAATGCTCATTAGTTAAAAGTGAGATTCGCGTTGGGTTCGTGAACAGCAAATAATCATTTGAGTCCAAAATTCACTTGGTTTACCAGAAATGAACTCTTGCTTGTAGGAAGACACAGATCCTGGGGTTTAACGCTGATTCTGAAGGGAAATTCATACCAGAGTTCTCAACCCTGAAACACACTCTGTTTTAAGGCAAGAATCATCCTCTTCTTTCCAGCGTCTCAAAAACAGTAAGTACCATGAGCATGTCCAGAAAAAAAGATCTGTGTTTCCTACTCATACGGACCATATGAAGTTCAACGCTGTATAGGAAACTGATACAGACCACAGCTCCTCTTACATAAATGCTCTTTAGTTAATAGTGAGAATCGCATTGGGTTTCTGAATTGTGTTAAATCATTTGACCCCAAAATTCACTTGGTTTACCAGAAATGATCTCTTGCTTGTAGGAAGACAAAGACCCTGGGGTTTGACTCCGTTTCTGATGGCAAATTCAGACCAGCGTTCTCATTCATGTAACACACTCTGTTTTAATGCAAATATCCAGCTCTTCTTTCCAGAATCTCGATACAGCAAGAACCATGAGCATGCCCTGAAAAAAAATAACTGTGTTTCCTACTCATACCGACCATATATAGTTCAACTCTGCTTTGAAACTGATACAAACCACATCTCCTCTTACATAAATGCTCTTTAGTTAATAGTGAGAATCGCGTTGGGTTCTAGAACTGTGTTAAATCATTTGAGCCAAAAATTCACTGGGTTTACCAGAAATGAACTCTTGCTTGTAGGAAGACACAGATCCTGGGTTTTAACTCTGTTTCTGAAGGCAAATTCAGACCAGATTTCTCATCCCTGAAACACACTCTATTTTAAAGCAAGAGGCAAGCTCTTCTTTCCAACTTCTAAAATATAGCAAGAACCATGAGCATGCCCAGAAAAAAAGAACTGTGTTTCTACTCATACGGACCATATGCAGTTCAACTCTGCTTTGAAACTGATACAAACCACATCTCCTCTTACATAAATGCTCTTTAGTTAATAGTGAGAATCGCGTTGGGTTCGTGAACTGCGAAAAATCATTTGAGCCCCAAATACTGGGTTTACCATAAATGAACTCTTGCTTGTAGGAAGACACAGATCCTGGGGTTTAACTCAGTTTCTGAAGGCAAATTCAGACCAATGTTCTCATCCCTGAAACACACTCTGTTTTAACGCAAGAATGAAGCTCTTCTTTCCAGCGTCTCCAAAACAGTAAGTACCATTAGCATGTCCAGAAAAAAAGATCTGTGTTTCCTACTCATACGCAAAATATGTAGTTCAACTCTGCTTAGGAAACTGATACAGACCACAGCACCTCTTACATAAATGCTCTTTAGTTAATAGTGAGAATCGCATTGGGTTTCTGAACTGTGTTAAATCATTTGACCCCAAAATTCACTTGGTTTACCAGAAAAGAACTCTCGCTTGTAGGAAGAAACAGATCCTGGTGTTTAACTCCGTTTCTGAAGGGAAATTCAGACCAGAGTTCTCATTACTGAAACACACTCTGTTATAATGCAAGAATCAAGCTCTTCTTTCCAGCGTCTATAATACAGCAAGATCCAAGAGCATGCCCTGAAAAAAAGAACTGTGTTTCTCACTGATACGGACCATATGTAGTTCATGTATGCTTATGAAACTGATACAAACCACAGCTCCTCTTACATAAATGCTCTTTGGTTAATAGTGAGAATCGCGTTGGGTTCGTGAACTGCGAAAAATCATGTGTGCCAAAAATTCACTGGGTTTACCAGAAAAGAACTCTTGCTTGTAGTAAGACACAGATCCTGGGGTTTAATTGCGTTTCTGAAGGCAAATTCAGAGCAGACTTCTCATCACTGAAACACACTCTGTTTTAACGCAAGAATCATCCTCTTCTTTCCAGTGTCTCCAATAGAGTAAGAACCATATCCATGCCATAAAAAAAAAACTGTGTTTCCTACTCATACGGACCATATGTAGTTCAACTCTGCTCATGAAACTGATACAAACCATAGCTCCTCTTACATAAATGCTCTTTAGTTAATAGTGAGAATCGCGTTGGGTTCATGAACTTCCAAAAATCATTTAAGCCCAAAATTCACTGGATTTATCACAAATGAACTCTTGCTTTTAGGAAGACACAGATCCTGGGGTTTAACTCAGTTTCTGAAGGCAAATTCAGACCAGAGTTCTCATCCCTGAAACACACTCTGTTTTTACGCAAGAATCAAGCTCTTCTTTCCAGCCTCTACAATACAGCAAGAACCATGAGCATGCACAGAAAAAAGAACTGTGTTTCCTACTCATACGAACCATAAGTAGTTCAACTCTGCTTATGAAACTGATACAAACGACAGCTCCTCTTACATAAATGCTCTTTAGTTAATAGTGAGAATCTCGTTGGATACAGGCATTGCAAAAAATCATTGAGCCGAAAATTCACTTGATTTACCAGAAATGAACTCTTGCTTGTAGGAAGACACAGATCCTGGGGTTTCACTCTGTTTCTGAAGGGAAATTTAGACTAGAGTTCTCATCCATGAAACAAACTCTGTTTAAATGCAAGAAGCAAGCTCATCTTTCCAGCATCTATAATACAGCAAGATCCAAGAGCATGCCCTGAAAACAAGAACTGTGTTTCTCACTGATACGGACCATATGTAGTTCAAGTCTGCTTATGAAACTGATACAAACCACAGCTCCTCTTACATAAATGCTCTTTGGTTAATAGTGAGAATCACGTTGGGTTTGCGTACCCTAAAAATCATTTGAGCCCAAAATTCACTGGGTTTACCAGAAATGAACTCCTGTTTATAGGAAGATACAGATCCTGGGGTTTAACTCCGTTTCTGAAGGCAAATTCAGACCAGAGTTCTCACCACTGAAACACACACTGTTTTAACTCAAATATCAAGCTCTTCTTTCCAGAGTCACCAATACAGCAAGAACCATGAGCATGCCCTCAAAAAAAGAACTGTGTTTCCTACTCATACGGACCATATTTAGTTCAACTCTGCTTATGAAACAGATAAAAACCACAGCTCCTCTTACATAAATGCTCTTTAGTTAATAGTGAAATTCGAATTGGATTCAGGAATTGCGAAAAATCATTGAGCACAAAATTCACAGGGTTTACCAGAAATGAACTCTTGCATGTAGGAAGACACAGATCCTGTGGTTTAACTCCATTTCTCAAGGGATATTCAGACCCAAGTTCTTATCCCTGAAAAACACTCTGTTTTAAGGCAAGAATCAAACTCTTCTTTCCAGTGTCTCCAAAACAGTAAGAGCCATCTGCATGCCCAGAAAAAAAGAACTGTGTTTCTACTCATACGGACCATATGCAGTTCAACTCTGCTTTGAAACTGATACAAACCACATCTCCTCTTACATAAATGCTCTTTAGTTAATAGTGAGAATCGCGTTGGGTTCGTGAACTGCGAAAAATCATTTGAGCCGCAAATACTGGGTTTAACATAAATGAAATCTTGCTTGTAGGAAGACACAGATCCTGGGTTTTAACTCTGTTTCTGAAGGCAAATTCAGACCAGATTTCTCATCCCTGAAACACACTCTATTTTAAAGCAAGAGGCAAGCTCTTCTTTCCAACTTCTAAAATATAGCAAGAACCATGAGCATGCCCAGAAAAAAAGAACTGTGTTTCTACTCATACGGACCATATGCAGTTCAACTCTGCTTTGAAACTGATACAAACCACATCTCCTCTTACATAAATGCTCTTTAGTTAATAGTGAGAATCGCGTTGGGTTCGTGAACTGCGAAAAATCATTTGAGCCCCAAATACTGGGTTTACCATAAATGAACTCTTGCTTGTAGGAAGACACAGATCCTGGGGTTTAACTCAGTTTCTGAAGGCAAATTCAGACCAATGTTCTCATCCCTGAAACACACTCTGTTTTAACGCAAGAATGAAGCTCTTCTTTCCAGCGTCTCCAAAACAGTAAGTACCATTAGCATGTCCAGAAAAAAAGATCTGTGTTTCCTACTCATACGCAAAATATGTAGTTCAACTCTGCTTAGGAAACTGATACAGACCACAGCACCTCTTACATAAATGCTCTTTAGTTAATAGTGAGATCGCATTGGGTTTCTGAACTGTGTTAAATCATTTGACCCCAAAATTCACTTGGTTTACCAGAAAAGAACTCTTGCTTGTAGGAAGAAACAGATCCTGGTGTTTAACTCCGTTTCTGAAGGGAAATTCAGACCAGAGTTCTCATTACTGAAACACACTCTGTTATAATGCAAGAATCAAGCTCTTCTTTCCAGCGTCTATAATACAGCAAGATCCAAGAGCATGCCCTGAAAAAAAGAACTGTGTTTCTCACTGATACGGACCATATGTAGTTCAAGTCTGCTTATGAAACTGATACAAACCACAGCTCCTCTTACATAAATGCTCTTTGGTTAAGGGTGAGAATCGCGTTGGGTTCGTGAACTGCGAAAAATCATGTGTGCCAAAAATTCACTGGGTTTACCAGAAAAGAACTCTTGCTTGTAGGAAGACACAGATCCTGGGGTTTAATTGCGTTTCTGAAGGCAAATTCAGAGCAGACTTCTCATCACTGAAACACACTCTGTTTTAACGCAAGAATCATCCTCTTCTTTCCAGTGTCTCCAATAGAGTAAGAACCATATCCATGCCATGAAAAAAAGAACTGTGTTTCCTACTCATACGGACCATATGTAGTTCAACTCTGCTCATGAAACTGTTACAAACCATAGCTCCTCTTACATAAATGCTCTTTAGTTAACAGTGAGAATCGCGTTGGGTTCATTAACTTTGAAAAATCATTTAAGCCCAAAATTCACTAGATTTATCAGAAATGAACTCTTGTTTTTAGGAAGACACAGATCCTGGAGTTTAACTCCGTTTCTGAAGGCAATTTCAGACCAGAGTTCTCCTCCCTGAAACACACTCTGTTTTAACACAAGAATGAAGCTCTTCTTTCCAGCGTCTACAATACAGCAAGAACCATGAGCATGCCCAGAATCAAAGAACTGTGTTTCCTACTCATACGCACCATATGTAGTTCAACACTGCTCATGAAACTGATACAAACCACAGCTCCTCTTACATAAATGGTCTTTAGTTAACAGTGAGAATCGTGTGGGATTCAGGAATTGCGAAAAATCATTGAGCCCAAAATTCACAGGGTTTACCAGAAATGAACTCTTGCATGTAGGAAGACACAGATCCTGGGGTTTAACTCCATTTCTGAAGGGAAATTCAGACCCAAGTTCCTATACCTGAAAAACACTCTGTTTTAAGGCAAGAATCATCCTCCTCTTTCCAGTGTCTCCAAAACTGTAAGAACCATCTGCATGTCCAGAAAAAAAGAACTTTGTTTCCTACTCATACAGACCATATGTGGTTCAACTCTGCTTATGAAATTGATACAAACCACAGCTCCACTTACATAAATGCTCTTGAGTTAATAGTGAGAATTGCATTGGGTTTTTGAACAGTGTAAAATCTTTTGGAGCCCAAAATTCATTTGGTTAACCAGAAATGAACTCTTGCATGTAGGAAGACACAGATCCTGGTCTTTAACTCCGTTTCTGAAGGGAAATTCAGACCAGAGTTCTCATCCATGAAACACACTCTTTTTTAATGCAATAAGCAAGCTCTTCTTTCCAGATTCTAAAATACAGCAAGAATACTGTGCATACCCAGTAAAAAAGAAATGTGTTTCTTACTCATACGGATTATATGTATTTCAACTCTGCTTATGAACCTGATACAAAGACAGCTCCTCTTACATAAATGCTCTTTAGTTAAAGGTGAGAATCGCGTTGGGTTCTTGAACAGCAAATAATCATTTGAGCCCAAAATTCACTTGGTTTACCAGAATTGAACTCATGCTTGTAGGAAGACATAGATCCTGGGGTTTAACTCTGTTTCTGAAGGGAAATTCATACCAGAGTTCTCATCACTGAAACACACTCTGTTTTAAGGCAAGAATCATGCTCTTCTTTCCAGCGTCTCCAAAACAGTAAGTACCATGAGCATGTCCAGAAAAAAAAGATCTGTGTTTCCTACTCATACGGACCATATGTAGTTCAACGCTGTATAGGAAGCTGATACAGACCACAGCTCCTCTTACATAAATGCTCTTTAGTTAATAGTGAGAATCGCGTTGGGTTTCTGAATTGTGTTAAATCATTTGACCCCAAAATTCACTTGGTTTACCAGAAATGAACTCTTGCTTGTAGGAAGAAACAGACCCTGGAGTTTAACTCCGTTTCTGATGGAAAATTCAGACCAGAGTTCTCATCCATGTAACACACTCTGTTTTAACGCAAATATCAAGCTCTTCTTTCCAGAATCTCCAATACAGCAAGAACCTTGAGCATGCCCTGAAAAAAAATAACTGTGTTTCCTACTCATACCGACCATATATAGTTCAACTCTGCTTTGAAACTGATACAAACCACATCTCCTCTTACATAAATGCTCTTTAGTTAATAGTGAGAATCGCGTTGGGTTCTAGAACTGTGTTAAATCATTTGAGCCCAAAATTCACTGGGTTTAAAAGAAATGAACTCTTGCTTGTAGGAAGACACAGATCCTGGGTTTTAACTCCGTTTCTGAAGGCAAATTCAGACCTGAGTTCTCATCCCTGAAACACACTCTGTTTTAAAGCAAGAGGCAAGCTCTTCTTTCCAACTTCTAAAATATAGCAAGAACCATGATCATGCCCAGAAAAAAAGAACTGTGTTTCCTACTCATACCGACCATATATAGTTCAACTCTGCTTATGAAACTGATACAAACCACAGCTCCTCTTACATAAATGCTCTTTGGTTAATAGTGAGAATCGCGTTGGGTTCGTTAACTGCGAAAAATCATGTGAGCCAAAAATTCACTGGGTTTACCAGAAATGAACTCTTGCTTGTAGGAAGACACAGATCCTGGAGTTTAACTCCGTTTCTGAAGGCAAATTCAGACCAGAGTTCTCATCCCTGAAACACACTCTGTTTTAACTCAAGAATGAAGCTCTTCTTTCAAGCGTCTACAATACAGCAAGAACCATGAGCATGCCCAGAAAAAAAGAACTGTGTTTCCTAATCATACGCACCATATGTAGTTCAACTCTGCTTATGAAACTGATACAAACGAAGGTTCCTCTTACATAAATGGTCTTTAGTTAATAGTGAGAATAGCGTTGGGTTTGCGTATTGCGAAAAAACATTAGAGCCCAAAATTCACTGGGTTTACCAGAAATGAACTCCTGTTTATAGGAAGATACAGATCCAGGGGTTTTACTCCGTTTCTGAAGGCAAATTCAGACCAGAGTTCTCATCCCTGAAACACACACTGTTTTAACGCAAATATCAAGCTCTTCTTTCCAGAGTCTCCAATACAGCAAGAACCATGAGCATGCCCCGAAAAAAGAACTGTGTTTCCTACTTATACGGACCATATGTAGTTCAACTCTGCTTATGAAACAGATAAAAACCACAGCTCCTCTTACATAAATGCTCTTTAGTTAACAGTGAGAATCGTGTGGGATTCAGGAATTGCGAAAATCATTGAGCCCAAAATTCACAGGGTTTAGCAGAAATGAACTCTTGCATGTAGGACGACACAGATCCTGGGGTTTAACTCCAATTCTGAAGGGAAATTCTGACCCAAGTTCTTATCCCTGAAAAACACTCTGTTTTAAGGCAAGAATCATCCTCCTCTTTCCAGTGTCTCCAAAAATGTAAGAACCATCAGCATGTCCAGAAAAAAAGAACTTTGTTTCCTACTAATATGGACCATATGTGGTTCAACTCTGCTTATGAAACTGACACAAACCACAGCTCCACTTACGTAAATGCTCTTTAGTTAATAGTGAGAATTGCATTGGGTTTTTGAACTGTGTAAAATCATTTGAGCCCAAAATTCATTTGGTTAAAAAGAAATGAACTCTTGCTTGTAGGAAGACACAGATCCTGGGCTTTAACTCCGTTTCTGAAGGGAAATTCAGACCAGAGTTCTCATCCATGAAACACACTCTTTTTTAATGCAAAAAGCAAGCTCTTCTTTCCAGATTCTAAAATACAGCAAGAATAATGTGCATACCCAGTAAAAAAGAAATGTGTTTCTTACTCATACGGACTATATGTATTTCAACTCTGCTTATGAACCTGATACAAACCACAGCTCCTCTTACATAAATGCTCATTAGTTAAAAGTGAGATTCGCGTTGGGTTCGTGAACAGCAAATAATCATTTGAGTCCAAAATTCACTTGGTTTACCAGAAATGAACTCTTGCTTGTAGGAAGACACAGATCCTGGGGTTTAACGCTGATTCTGAAGGGAAATTCATACCAGAGTTCTCAACCCTGAAACACACTCTGTTTTAAGGCAAGAATCATCCTCTTCTTTCCAGCGTCTCAAAAACAGTAAGTACCATGAGCATGTCCAGAAAAAAAGATCTGTGTTTCCTACTCATACGGACCATATGAAGTTCAACGCTGTATAGGAAACTGATACAGACCACAGCTCCTCTTACATAAATGCTCTTTAGTTAATAGTGAGAATCGCATTGGGTTTCTGAATTGTGTTAAATCATTTGACCCCAAAATTCACTTGGTTTACCAGAAATGATCTCTTGCTTGTAGGAAGACAAAGACCCTGGGGTTTGACTCCGTTTCTGATGGCAAATTCAGACCAGCGTTCTCATTCATGTAACACACTCTGTTTTAATGCAAATATCCAGCTCTTCTTTCCAGAATCTCGATACAGCAAGAACCATGAGCATGCCCTGAAAAAAAATAACTGTGTTTCCTACTCATACCGACCATATATAGTTCAACTCTGCTTTGAAACTGATACAAACCACATCTCCTCTTACATAAATGCTCTTTAGTTAATAGTGAGAATCGCGTTGGGTTCTAGAACTGTGTTAAATCATTTGAGCCAAAAATTCACTGGGTTTACCAGAAATGAACTCTTGCTTGTAGGAAGACACAGATCCTGGGTTTTAACTCTGTTTCTGAAGGCAAATTCAGACCAGATTTCTCATCCCTGAAACACACTCTATTTTAAAGCAAGAGGCAAGCTCTTCTTTCCAACTTCTAAAATATAGCAAGAACCATGAGCATGCCCAGAAAAAAAGAACTGTGTTTCTACTCATACGGACCATATGCAGTTCAACTCTGCTTTGAAACTGATACAAACCACATCTCCTCTTACATAAATGCTCTTTAGTTAATAGTGAGAATCGCGTTGGGTTCGTGAACTGCGAAAAATCATTTGAGCCCCAAATACTGGGTTTACCATAAATGAACTCTTGCTTGTAGGAAGACACAGATCCTGGGGTTTAACTCAGTTTCTGAAGGCAAATTCAGACCAATGTTCTCATCCCTGAAACACACTCTGTTTTAACGCAAGAATGAAGCTCTTCTTTCCAGCGTCTCCAAAACAGTAAGTACCATTAGCATGTCCAGAAAAAAAGATCTGTGTTTCCTACTCATACGCAAAATATGTAGTTCAACTCTGCTTAGGAAACTGATACAGACCACAGCACCTCTTACATAAATGCTCTTTAGTTAATAGTGAGAATCGCATTGGGTTTCTGAACTGTGTTAAATCATTTGACCCCAAAATTCACTTGGTTTACCAGAAAAGAACTCTCGCTTGTAGGAAGAAACAGATCCTGGTGTTTAACTCCGTTTCTGAAGGGAAATTCAGACCAGAGTTCTCATTACTGAAACACACTCTGTTATAATGCAAGAATCAAGCTCTTCTTTCCAGCGTCTATAATACAGCAAGATCCAAGAGCATGCCCTGAAAAAAAGAACTGTGTTTCTCACTGATACGGACCATATGTAGTTCATGTATGCTTATGAAACTGATACAAACCACAGCTCCTCTTACATAAATGCTCTTTGGTTAATAGTGAGAATCGCGTTGGGTTCGTGAACTGCGAAAAATCATGTGTGCCAAAAATTCACTGGGTTTACCAGAAAAGAACTCTTGCTTGTAGTAAGACACAGATCCTGGGGTTTAATTGCGTTTCTGAAGGCAAATTCAGAGCAGACTTCTCATCACTGAAACACACTCTGTTTTAACGCAAGAATCATCCTCTTCTTTCCAGTGTCTCCAATAGAGTAAGAACCATATCCATGCCATAAAAAAAAAAACTGTGTTTCCTACTCATACGGACCATATGTAGTTCAACTCTGCTCATGAAACTGATACAAACCATAGCTCCTCTTACATAAATGCTCTTTAGTTAATAGTGAGAATCGCGTTGGGTTCATGAACTTCCAAAAATCATTTAAGCCCAAAATTCACTGGATTTATCACAAATGAACTCTTGCTTTTAGGAAGACACAGATCCTGGGGTTTAACTCAGTTTCTGAAGGCAAATTCAGACCAGAGTTCTCATCCCTGAAACACACTCTGTTTTTACGCAAGAATCAAGCTCTTCTTTCCAGCCTCTACAATACAGCAAGAACCATGAGCATGCACAGAAAAAAGAACTGTGTTTCCTACTCATACGAACCATAAGTAGTTCAACTCTGCTTATGAAACTGATACAAACGACAGCTCCTCTTACATAAATGCTCTTTAGTTAATAGTGAGAATCTCGTTGGATACAGGCATTGCAAAAAATCATTGAGCCGAAAATTCACTTGATTTACCAGAAATGAACTCTTGCTTGTAGGAAGACACAGATCCTGGGGTTTCACTCTGTTTCTGAAGGGAAATTTAGACTAGAGTTCTCATCCATGAAACAAACTCTGTTTAAATGCAAGAAGCAAGCTCATCTTTCCAGCATCTATAATACAGCAAGATCCAAGAGCATGCCCTGAAAACAAGAACTGTGTTTCTCACTGATACGGACCATATGTAGTTCAAGTCTGCTTATGAAACTGATACAAACCACAGCTCCTCTTACATAAATGCTCTTTGGTTAATAGTGAGAATCACGTTGGGTTTGCGTACCCTAAAAATCATTTGAGCCCAAAATTCACTGGGTTTACCAGAAATGAACTCCTGTTTATAGGAAGATACAGATCCTGGGGTTTAACTCCGTTTCTGAAGGCAAATTCAGACCAGAGTTCTCACCACTGAAACACACACTGTTTTAACTCAAATATCAAGCTCTTCTTTCCAGAGTCACCAATACAGCAAGAACCATGAGCATGCCCTCAAAAAAAGAACTGTGTTTCCTACTCATACGGACCATATTTAGTTCAACTCTGCTTATGAAACAGATAAAAACCACAGCTCCTCTTACATAAATGCTCTTTAGTTAATAGTGAAATTCGAATTGGATTCAGGAATTGCGAAAAATCATTGAGCACAAAATTCACAGGGTTTACCAGAAATGAACTCTTGCATGTAGGAAGACACAGATCCTGTGGTTTAACTCCATTTCTCAAGGGATATTCAGACCCAAGTTCTTATCCCTGAAAAACACTCTGTTTTAAGGCAAGAATCAAACTCTTCTTTCCAGTGTCTCCAAAACAGTAAGAGCCATCTGCATGCCCAGAAAAAAAGAACTGTGTTTCTACTCATACGGACCATATGCAGTTCAACTCTGCTTTGAAACTGATACAAACCACATCTCCTCTTACATAAATGCTCTTTAGTTAATAGTGAGAATCGCGTTGGGTTCGTGAACTGCGAAAAATCATTTGAGCCGCAAATACTGGGTTTAACATAAATGAAATCTTGCTTGTAGGAAGACACAGATCCTGGGTTTTAACTCTGTTTCTGAAGGCAAATTCAGACCAGATTTCTCATCCCTGAAACACACTCTATTTTAAAGCAAGAGGCAAGCTCTTCTTTCCAACTTCTAAAATATAGCAAGAACCATGAGCATGCCCAGAAAAAAAGAACTGTGTTTCTACTCATACGGACCATATGCAGTTCAACTCTGCTTTGAAACTGATACAAACCACATCTCCTCTTACATAAATGCTCTTTAGTTAATAGTGAGAATCGCGTTGGGTTCGTGAACTGCGAAAAATCATTTGAGCCCCAAATACTGGGTTTACCATAAATGAACTCTTGCTTGTAGGAAGACACAGATCCTGGGGTTTAACTCAGTTTCTGAAGGCAAATTCAGACCAATGTTCTCATCCCTGAAACACACTCTGTTTTAACGCAAGAATGAAGCTCTTCTTTCCAGCGTCTCCAAAACAGTAAGTACCATTAGCATGTCCAGAAAAAAAGATCTGTGTTTCCTACTCATACGCAAAATATGTAGTTCAACTCTGCTTAGGAAACTGATACAGACCACAGCACCTCTTACATAAATGCTCTTTAGTTAATAGTGAGATCGCATTGGGTTTCTGAACTGTGTTAAATCATTTGACCCCAAAATTCACTTGGTTTACCAGAAAAGAACTCTTGCTTGTAGGAAGAAACAGATCCTGGTGTTTAACTCCGTTTCTGAAGGGAAATTCAGACCAGAGTTCTCATTACTGAAACACACTCTGTTATAATGCAAGAATCAAGCTCTTCTTTCCAGCGTCTATAATACAGCAAGATCCAAGAGCATGCCCTGAAAAAAAGAACTGTGTTTCTCACTGATACGGACCATATGTAGTTCAAGTCTGCTTATGAAACTGATACAAACCACAGCTCCTCTTACATAAATGCTCTTTGGTTAAGGGTGAGAATCGCGTTGGGTTCGTGAACTGCGAAAAATCATGTGTGCCAAAAATTCACTGGGTTTACCAGAAAAGAACTCTTGCTTGTAGGAAGACACAGATCCTGGGGTTTAATTGCGTTTCTGAAGGCAAATTCAGAGCAGACTTCTCATCACTGAAACACACTCTGTTTTAACGCAAGAATCATCCTCTTCTTTCCAGTGTCTCCAATAGAGTAAGAACCATATCCATGCCATGAAAAAAAGAACTGTGTTTCCTACTCATACGGACCATATGTAGTTCAACTCTGCTCATGAAACTGTTACAAACCATAGCTCCTCTTACATAAATGCTCTTTAGTTAATAGTGAGAATCGCGTTGTGTTCATGAACTTTGAACAATCATTTAAGCCCAAAATTCACTGGATTTATCACAAATGAACTCTTGCTTTTAGGAAGACACAGATCCTGGGGTTTAACTCAGTTTCTGAAGGCAAATTCAGACCAGAGTTCTCATCCCTGAAACACACTCTGTTTTTACGCAAGAATCAAGCTCTTCTTTCCAGCCTCTACAATACAGCAAGAACCATAAGCATGCACAGAAAAAAGAACTGTGTTTCCTACTCATACGAACCATATGTAATTCAACTCTGCTTATGAAACTGATACAAACGACAGCTCCTCTTACATAAATGCTCTTTAGTTAATAGTGAGAATCTCGTTGGATTCTGGCATTGCGAAAAATCATTGAGCCGAAAATTCACTTGATTTACCAGAAATGAACTCTTGCTTGTAGGTAGACACAGATCCTGGGGTTTCACTCTGTTTCTGAAGGGAAAATTAGACTAGAGTTCTCATCCATGAAACAAACTCTGTTTAAATGCAAGAAGCAAGCTCTTCTTTCCAGCGTCTATAATACAGCAAGATCTAAGAGCATGCCCTGAAAACAAGAACTGTGTTTCTCACTGATACGGACCATATGTAGTTCAAGTCTGCTTATGAAACTGATACAAACCACAGCTCCTCTTACATAAATGCTCTTTGGTTAATAGTGAGAATCACGTTGGGTTTGCGTACCCTAAAAATCATTTGAGTCCAAAATTCACTGGGTTTACCAGAAATGAACTCCTGTTTATAGGAAGATACAGATCCTGGGGTTTAACTCCGTTTCTGAAGGCAAATTCAGACCAGAGTTCTCACCACTGAAACACACACTGTTTTAACTCAAATATCAAGCTCTTCTTTCCAGAGTCACCAATACAGCAAGAACCATGAGCATGCCCTCAAAAAAAGAACTGTGTTTCCTACTCATACGGACCATATTTACTTCAACTCTGCTTATGAAACAGATAAAAACCACAGCTCCTCTTACATAAATGCTCTTTAGTTAATAGTGAAATTCGCATTGGATTCAGGAATTGCGAAAAATCATTGAGCACAAAATTCACAGGGTTTACCAGAAATGAACTCTTGCATGTAGGAAGACACAGATCCTGTGGTTTAACTCCATTTCTCAAGGGATATTCAGACCCAAGTTCTTATCCCTGAAAAACACTCTGTTTTAAGGCAAGAATCAAACTCTTCTTTCCAGTGTCTCCAAAACTGTAAGAGCCATCTGCATGTCCAGGAAAAAATAACTTTGTTTCCTACTCATACGGACCATATGCAGTTCAACTCTGCTTTGAAACTGATACAAACCACATCTCCTCTTACATAAATGCTCTTTAGTTAATAGTGAGAATCGCGTTGGGTTCGTGAACTGCGAAAAATCATTTGAGCCGCAAATACTGGGTTTAACATAAATGAAATCTTGCTTGTAGGAAGACACAGATCCTGGGGTTTAACTCAGTTTCTGAAGGCAAATTCAGACCAGAGTTCTCATCCCTGAAACACACTCTGTTTTAAAGCAAGAGGCAAGCTCTTCTTTCCAACTTCTAAAATATAGCAAGAACAATGAGCATGCCCAGAAAAAAAGAACTGGGTTTCCTACTCATATGCACCATATGTAGTTCAACTCTGCTTTGAAACTGATACAGACCAGTGCTCCTCTTACATAAATGCTCTTTAGTTAATAGTGATAATCGCATTGTGTTCTAGAACTGTGTAAAATCATTTGAGCACAAAATTCACTGGGTTAACCATAAATCAACTCTTGCTTGTAAGAAGACACAGATCCTGGGGTTTAACTGTGATTCTAAAGTGGAAATTCAGACCAGAGTTCTCATCCCTGAAGCACACTCTCTTTTAACGCAAGAAGCAAGCTCTTCTTTCCAGATTCTAAAATACAGCAAGAATAATGTGCATGCCCTGTGTAAAAGAAATGTGTTTCTTAACAATACGGACCATATGTATTTCAACTCTGCTTATGAACCTGATACAATCCACAGCTCCTCTTACATAAATGTTCTTTGGTTAATAGTGAGAATCGCATTGGGTTCGTGACCTGCAAAAAACCATTTGATCCCACCATTCACTAGGTTTACCAGAAATGAACTATTGCTTGTAGGAAGACACAGATCCTGTGGTTCAACTCAGTTTCTGAAGGCAAATTCAGACCAGAGTTCTCATCCCTGAAACACACTCTGTTTTAACGCAAGAATCAAGCTCTTCTTTCCAGCGTCTACAATACAGCAAGAACCATGAGCATGCTCAGAAAAAAAGAACTGTGTTTCCTACTCTTACCCACCATATGTAGTTCAACTCTGCTTATGAAACTGATACAAACCACAGCTCCTCTTACATAAATGGTCTTTAGTTAATAGTGAGAATCTCGTTGGATTCAGGCATTGTGAAAAATCATTGAGCCGAAAATTTACATGGTTTACTAGAAATGAACTCTTGCATGTAGGAAGACACAAATCCTGGGGTTTAACTCTGTTTCTGAAGGGAAATTCAGACCAGAGTTCTCATCCATGAAACACACTCTGTTTTAAGGCAAGAAGCAAGCTCTTCTTTCCAGTGTCTCCAATACAGTAAGAACCATATCCATGCCCTGAAAAAAAGAACTGTGTTTCCTACTCATACGGACAATATGTAGTTCAACTCTGCTCATGAAACTGATACAAACCATAGCTCCCCTTACATAAATGCTCTTTAGTTAATAGTGCGAATCGCGTTGGGTTCATGAACTGGGAAAAATCATTTAAGCCCAAAATTCACTGGGATTATCAGAAATGAACTCTTGCTTGTAGGAAGACACAGTTCCTGGGTATTAACTCCGTTTCTGAAGGCAAATACAGACCAGAGTTGTCATCCCTGAAACTCACTGTGTTTTAACGCAAGAATCAAGCTCTCTTTCCAGCGTCTACAATACAGCAAGAACCATGAGCATGCCCAGAAAAAAAGAACTGTGTTTCCTACTCATACACACCATATTTAGTTCAACTCTGCTTATGAAACTGATACAAACCATAGCTCCTCTTACATAAATGCTCTTTAGTTAATAGTGAGATTCGCGTTGGATTCAGGAATTGAGAAAAATCATTGAGCCCCAAATTCACAGGGTTTACCAGAAATGAACTCTTGCATGTAGGAAGACACAGATCCTGGGGTTTAACTCCATTTCTGAAGGGAAATTCAGACCCGAGTTCTTATCCCTGAAAAACACTCTGTTTTAAGGCAAGAATCATCCTCTTCTTTCCAGCGTCTCAGAAATAGTAAGAACCATCAGCATGCCCAGAAAAAAAGAACTGTGTTTCCTACTCATATGGACCATATGTAGTTCAACTCTTCTTTGAAACTGATACAGACCAGTGCTCCTCTTACATAAATGCTCTTTAGTTAATAGTGATAATCACGTTGTGTTCTAGAACTGTGTAAAATCATTTGAGACCAAAATTCACTGGGTTTACCAGAAATGAACTCTTGCTTGTAGGAAGACACAGTTCCTGGGCTTTAAATCAGTTTCTAAAGGGAAATTCAGGCCAGAGTTCTCATCCATGAGACCCACTCTGTTTTAACGCAAGAACCAAGCTCTTCTTTCCAGATTATAAATTTCAGCAAGAATAATGTGCATGCACTTTAAAAAAGAAATGTGTTTCTTACTCATACGGACTATATGTGTTTCAACTCTGCTTATGAACCTGATACAAACCACAGCTCCTCTTACATAAATGCTCTTTAGTTAATAGTGAGAATCGCGTTGGGTTCTAGAACTGTGTTAAATCATTTGAGCCAAAAATTCACTGGGTTTACCAGAAATAGACACTTGCTTGTAGGAAGACACAGATCCTGGGTTTTAACTCCGTTTCTGAAGGCAAATTCAGACCAGAGTTCTCATCCCTGAAACACACTCTGTTTTAAAGCAAGGGGCAAGCTCTTCTTTCCAACTTCTAAAATATAGCAAGAAAAATGAGCATGCCCAGAAAAAAAGAACTGTGTTTCCTACTCATACGGACCATATGCAGTTCAACTCTGCTTTGAAACTGATACAAACCACATCTCCTCTTACATAAATGCTCTTTAGTTAATAGTGAGAATCGCGATGGGTTCGGGAACTGCGAAAAATCATTTGAGCCCCAAATACTGGGTTTAACATAAATGAACTCTTGCTTGTAGGAAGACACAGATCCTGGGGTTTAACTCAGTTTCTGAAGGCAAATTCAGACCAGAGTTCTCATCCCTGAAACACACTCTGTTTTAAAGCAAGAGGCAAGCTCTTCTTTCCAACTTCTAAAATAAAGCAAGAACCATGAGCATGCCCAGAAAAAAAGAACTGGATTTCCTACTCATACGCACCATATGAAGTTCAACTCTGCTTTGAAACTGATACAGACCAGTGCTCCTCTTACATAAATGCTCTTTAGTTAATAGTGATAATCGCATTGTGTTCTAGAACTGTGTAAAATCATTTGAGCACAAAATTCACTGGGTTAACCATAAATCAACTCTTGCTTGTAAGAAGACACAGATCCTGGGGTTTAACTGTGATTCTAAAGTGGAAATTCAGACCACAGTTCTCATCCCTGAAGCACACTCTCTTTTAACGCAAGAAGCAAGCTCTTCTTTCCAGATTCTAAAATACAGCAAGAATAATGTGCATGCCCTCTGTAAAAGAAATGTGTTTCTTAATCATACGGACCATATGTATTTCAACTCTGCTTATGAACCTGATACAAACCACAGCTCCTCTTACATAAATGTTCTTTGGTTTTAGTGAGAATCGCATTGGGTTCGTGACTTGCAAAAAAACATTTGATCCCACCATTCACTAGGTTTAACAGAAATGAACTATTGCTTGTAGGAAGACACAGATCCTGTGGTTCAACTTAGTTTCTGAAGGCAAATTCAGACCAGAGTTCTCATCCCTGAAACACACTCTGTTTTAACGCAAGAATCAAGCTCTTCTTTCCAGCGTCTACAATACAGCAAGAACCATGAGCATGCTCAGAAAAAAAGAACTGTGTTTCCTACTCTTACCCACCATATGTAGTTCAACTCTGCTCATGAATCTGATACAAACCATAGCTCCTCTTACATAAATGCTCTTTAGTTAATAGTGCGAATCGCGTTGGGTTCATGAACTGGGAAAAATCATTTAAGCCCAAAATTCACTGGGTTTTTCAGAAATGAACTCTTGCATGTAGGAAGACACAAATCCTGGGGTTTAACTCCATTTCTGAAGGGAAATTCAGACCCGAGTTCTCATCCCTGAAACACACTCTGTTTTAACGCAAGAATCAAGCTCTTCTTTCCAGCGTCTACAATACAGCAAGAACCATGTGCATGCTCAGAAAAAAAGAACTGTGTTTCCTACTCTTACTCACCATATGTAGTTCAACTCTGCTTATGAAACTGATACAAACGACAGCTCCTCTTACATAAATGCTCTTTAGTTAATAGTGAGAATCTCGTTGGATTCAGGCACTGTGAAAAATCATTGAGCCGAAAATTTACAGGGTTTACTAGAAATGAACTCTTGCATGTAGGAAGACACAAATCCTGGGGTTTAACTCTGTTTCTGAAGGGAAATTCAGACCAGAGTCCTCATCCATGAAACACACTCTATTTTAAGGCAAGAAGCAAGCTCTTCTTTCCAGTGTCTCCAATACAGTAAGAACCATATCCATGCCCTGAAAAAAAGAACTGTGTTTCCTACTCATACGGACAATATGTAGTTCAACTCTGCTCATGAAACTGATACAAACCATAGCTCCTCTTACATAAATGCTCTTTAGTTAATAGTGCGAATCGCGTTGGGTTCATGAACTGGGAAAAATCATTTAAGCCCAAAATTCACTGGGTTTTTCAGAAATGAACTCTTGCATGTAGGAAGACACAGATCCTGGGGTTTAACTCCATTTCTGAAGGGAAATTCAGACCCGAGTTCTTATCCCTGAAAAACACTCTGTTTTAAGGCAAGAATCATCCTCTTCTTTCCAGCGTCTCAGAAACAGTAAGAACCATCAGCATGCCCAGGAAAAAAGAACTGTGTTTCCTACTCATATTGACCATATGTAGTTCAACTCTTCTTTGAAACTGATACAGACCAGTGCTCCTCTTACATAAATGCTCTTTAGTTAATAGTGAAAATCACGTTGTGTTCTAGAACTGTGTAAAATCATTTGAGACCAAAATTCACTGGGTTTACCAGAAATGAACTCTTGCTTTAGGAAGACACAGTTCCTGGGCTTTAAATCCATTTCTGAAGGGAAATTCAGGCCAGAGTTCTCATCCATGAGACACACTCTGTTTTAACGCAAGAAGCAAGCTCTTCTTTCCAGATTATAAATTTCAGCAAGAATAATGTGCATGCACTTTAAAAAAGAAATGTGTTTCTTACTCATACGGACTATATGTATTTCAACTCTGCTTATGAACCTGATACAAACCACAGCTCCTCTTACATAAATGCTCTTTAGTTAATAGTGAGAATCGCGTTGGGTTCTAGAACTGTGTTAAATCATTTGAGCCAAAAATTCACTGGGTTTACCAGAAATGAACTCTTGCTTGTAGGAAGACACAGATCCTGGGTTTTAACTCCGTTTCTGAAGGCAAATTCAGACCAGAGTTCTCATCCCTGAAACACACTCTGTTTTAAAGCAAGAGGCAAGCTCTTCTTTCCAACTTCTAAAATATAGCAAGAACCATGAGCATGCCCAGAAAAAAAGAACTGTGTTTCCTACTCATACGGACCATATGCAGTTCAACTCTGCTTTGAAACTGATACAAACCACATCTCCTCTTACATAAATGCTCTTTAGTTAATAGTGAGAATCGCGTTGTTTTCATGAACTGTGAAAAATCATTTGAGCCCCAAATACTGGGTTTAACATAAATGAACTCTTGCTTGTAGGAAGACACAGATCCTGGGGTTTAACTGTGATTCTAAAGTGGAAATTCAGACCAGAGTTCTCATCCCTGAAGCACACTCTCTTTTGACGCAAGAAGCAAGCTCTTCTTTCCAGATTCTAAAATACAGCAAGAATAATGTGCATGCCCTGTGTAAAAGAAATGTGTTTCTTAATCATACGGACCATATGTATTTCAACTCTGCTTATGAACCTGATACAAACCACAGCTCCTCTTACATAAATGTTCTTTGGTTAATAGTGAGAATCGCATTGGGTTCGTGACCTGCAAAAAAACATTTGATACCACCATTCACTAGGTTTACCAGAAATGAACTATTGCTTGTAGGAAGACACAGATCCTGTGGTTCAACTCAGTTTCTGAAGGCAAATTCAGACCAGAGTTCTCATCCCTGAAACACACTCTGTTTTAATGCAGGAATCAAGCTCTTCTTTCCAATGTCTACAATACAGAAAGAACCATGTGCATGCTCAGAAAAAAAGAACTGTGTTTCCTACTCTTACCCACCATATGTAGTTCAACTCTGCTTATGAAACTGATACAAACGACAGCTCCTCTTACATAAATGCTCTTTAGTTAATAGTGAGAATCTCGTTGGATTCAGGCACTGTGAAAAATCATTGAGCCGAAAATTTACAGGGTTTACTAGAAATGAACTCTTGCATGTAGGAAGACACAAATATTGGGGTTTAACTCTGTTTCTGAAGGGAAATTCAGACCAGAGTCCTCATCCATGAAACACACTCTGTTTTAAGGCAAGAAGCAAGCTCTTCTTTCCAGTGTCTCCAATACAGTAAGAACCATATAAATGCCCTGAAAAAAAGAACTGTGTTTCCTACTCATACGGACAATATGTAGTTCAACTCTGCTCATGAAACTGATAAAAACCATAGCTCCTCTTACATAAATGCTCTTTAGTTAATAGTGCGAATCGCGTTGGGTTCATGAACTGGGAAAAATCATTTAAGCCCAAAATTCACTGGGTTTCTCAGAAATGAACTCTTGCATGTAGGAAGACACAGATCCTGGGGTTTAACTCCATTTCTGAAGGGAAATTCAGACCCGAGTTCTTATCCCTGAAAAACACTCTGTTTTAAGGAAAGAATCATCCTCTTCTTTCCAGCGTCTCAGAAACAGTAAGAACCATCAGCATGCCCAGAAAAAAAGAACTGTGTTTCCTACTCATATGGACCATATGTAGTTCAACTCTTCTTTGAAACTGATACAGACCAGTGCTCCTCTTACATAAATGCTCTTTCGTTAATAGTGATAATCACGTTGTGTTCTAGAACTGTGTAAAATCATTTGAGACCAAAATTCACTGGGTTTACCAGAAATGAACTCTTGCTTGTAGGAAGACACAGTTCCTGGGCTTTAAATCCGTTTCTGAAGAGAAATTCAGGCCAGAGTTCTCATCCATGAGACACACTCTGTTTTAACGCAAGAAGCAAACTCTTCTTTCCAGATTATAAATTTCAGCAAGAATAATGTGCATGCACTTTAAAAAAGAAATGTGTTTCTTACTCATACGGACTATATGTATTTCAACTCTGCTTATGAACCTGATACAAACCACAGCTCCTCTTACATAAATGCTCTTTAGTTAATAGTGAGAATCGCGTTAGGTTCTAGAACTGTGTTAAATCATTTGAGCCAAAAATTCACTGGTTTTACCAGAAATGAACTCTTGCATGTAGGAAGACACAAATCCTGGGGTTTAACTCCATTTCTGAAGGGAAATTCAGACCTGAGTTCTCATCCCTGAAACACACTCTGTTTTAACGCAAGAATCAAGCTCTTCTTTCCAGCGTCTACAATACAGCAAGAACCATGTGCATGCTCAGAAAAAAAGAACTGTGTTTCCTACTCTTACCCACCATATGTAGTTCAACTCTGCTTATGAAACTGATACAAACGACAGCTCCTCTTACATAAATGCTCTTTAGTTAATAGTGAGAATCTCGTTGGATTCAGGCACTGTGAAAAATCATTGAGCCGAAAATTTACAGGGTTTACTAGAAATGAACTCTTGCATGTAGGAAGACACAAATCCTGGGGTTTAACTCTGTTTCTGAAGGGAAATTCAGACCAGAGTCCTCATCCATGAAACACACTCTGTTTTAAGGCAAGAAGCAAGCTCTTCTTTCCAGTGTCTCCAATACAGTAAGAACCATATCCATGCCCTGAAAAAAAGAACTGTGTTTCCTACTCATACGGACAATATGTAGTTCAACTCTGCTCATGAAACTGATACAAACCATAGCTCCTCTTACGTAAATGCTCTTTAGTTAATAATGCGAATCGCGTTGGGTTCATGAACTGGGAAAAATCATTTAAGCCCAAAATTCACTGGGTTTTTCAGAAATGAACTCTTGCATGTAGGAAGACACAGATCCTGGGGTTTAACTCCATTTCTGAAGGGAAATTCAGACCCGAGTTCTTATCCCTGAAAAACACTCTGTTTTAAGGAAAGAATCATCCTCTTCTTTCCAGCGTCTCAGAAACAGTAAGAACCATCAGCATGCCCAGAAAAAAAGAACTGTTTTTCCTACTCATATGGACCATATGTAGTTCAACTCTTCTTTGAAACTGATACAGACCAGTGCTCCTCTTACATAAATGCTCTTTAGTTAATAGTGATAATCACGTTGTGTTCTAGAACTGTGTAAAATCATTTGAGACCAAAATTCACTGGGTTTACCAGAAATGAACTCTTGCTTGTAGGAAGACACAGTTCCTGGGCTTTAAATCCGTTTCTGAAGGGAAATTCAGGCCAGAGTTCTCATCCATGAGACACACTCTGTTTTAACGCAAGAAGCAAGCTCTTCTTTCCAGATTATAAATTTCAGCAAGAATAATGTGCATGCACTTTAAAAAAGAAATGTGTTTCTTACTCATACGGACTATATGTATTTCAACTCTGCTTATGAACCTGATACAAACCACAGCTCCTCTTACATAAATGCTCTTTAGTTAATAGTGAGAATCGCGTTGGGTTCTAGAACTGTGTTAAATCATTTGAGCCAAAAATTCACTGGGTTTACCAGAAATGAACTCTTGCTTGTAGGAAGACACAGATCCTGGGTTTTAACTCCGTTTCTGAAGGCAAATTCAGACCAGAGTTCTCATCCCTGAAACACACTCTGTTTTAAAGCAAGAGGCAAGCTCTTCTTTCAAACTTCTAAAATATAGCAAGAACAATGAGCATGCCCAGAAAAAAAGAACTGTGTTTCCTACTCATACGGACCATATGCAGTTCAACTCTGCTTTGAAACTGATACAAACCACATCTCCTCTTACATAAATGCTCTTTAGTTAATAGTGAGAATCGCGTTGGGTTCGTGAACTGTGAAAAATCATTTGAGCCCCAAATACTGGGTTTAACATAAATGAACTCTTGCTTGTAGGAAGACACAGATCCTGGGGTTTAACTCAGTTTCTGAAGGCAAATTCAGACCAGAGTTCTCATCCCTGAAACACACTCTGTTTTAAAGCAAGAGGCAAGCTCTTCTTTCCAAATTCTAAAATATAGCAAGAACCATGAGCATGCCCAGAAAAAAAGAACTGTGTTTCCTACTCATATGCACCATATGTAGTTCAACTCTGCTTTGAAACTGATACAGACCAGTGCTCCTCTTACATAAATGCTCTTTAGTTAATAGTGATAATTGCATTGTGTTCTAGAACTGTGTAAAATCATTTGAGCACAAAATTCACTGGGTTAACCATAAATCAACTCTTGCTTGTAAGAAGACACAGATCCTGGGGTTTAACTGTGATTCTAAAGTGGAAATTCAGACCAGAGTTCTCATCCCTGAAGCACACTCTCTTTTAACGCAAGAAGCAAGCTCTTCTTTCCAGATTCTAAAATACAGCAAGAATAATGTGCATGCCCTGTGTAAAAGAAATGGGTTTCTTAATCATACGGACCATATGTATTTCAACTCTGCTTATGAACCTGATACAAACCACAGCTCCTCTTACATAAATATCCTTTGGTTAATAGTGAGAATCGCATTGGGTTCGTGACCTGCAAAAAAACATTTGATCCCACCATTCACTAGGTTTAACAGAAATGAACTATTGCTTGTAGGAAGACACAGATCCTGTGGTTCAACTCAGTTTCTGAAGGCAAATTCAGACCAGAGTTCTCATCCCTGAAACACACTCTGTTTTAACGCAAGAATCAAGCTCTTCTTTCCAGCGTCTACAATACTGCAAGAACCATGAGCATGCTCAGAAAAAAAGAACTGTGTTTCCTACTCTTACCCACCATATGTAGTTCAACTCTGCTTATGAAACTGATACAAACGACAGCTCCTCTTACATAAATGCTCTTTAGTTAATAGTGAGAATCTCGTTGGATTCAGGCACTGTGAAAAATCATTGAGCCGAAAATTTACAGGGTTTACTAGAAATGAACTCTTGCATGTAGGAAGACACAAATCCTGGGGTTTAACTCTGTTTCTGAAGGGAAATTCAGACCAGAGTCCTCATCCATGAAACACACTCTATTTTAAGGCAAGAAGCAAGCTCTTCTTTCCAGTGTCTCCAATACAGTAAGAACCATATCCATGCCCTGAAAAAAAGAACTGTGTTTCCTACTCATACGGACAATATGTAGTTCAACTCTGCTCATGAAACTGATACAAACCATAGCTCCTCTTACATAAATGCTCTTTAGTTAATAGTGCGAATCGCGTTGGGTTCATGAACTGGGAAAAATCATTTAAGCCCAAAATTCACTGGGTTTTTCAGAAATGAACTCTTGCATGTAGGAAGACACAGATCCTGGGGTTTAACTCCATTTCTGAAGGGAAATTCAGACTCCAGTTCTTATCCCTGAAAAACACTCTGTTTTAAGGCAAGAATCATCCTCTTCTTTCCAGCGTCTCAGAAACAGTAAGAACCATCAGCATGCCCAGGAAAAAAGAACTGTGTTTCCTACTCATATTGACCATATGTAGTTCAACTATTCTTTGAAACTGATACAGACCAGTGCTCCTCTTACATAAATGCTCTTTAGTTAATAGTGAAAATCACGTTGTGTTCTAGAACTGTGTAAAATCATTTGAGACCAAAATTCACTGGGTTTACCAGAAATGAACTCTTGCTTGTAGGAAGACACAGTTCCTGGGCTTTAAATCCATTTCTGAAGGGAAATTCAGGCCAGAGTTCTCATCCATGAGACACACTCTGTTTTAACGCAAGAAGCAAGCTCTTCTTTCCAGATTATAAATTTCAGCAAGAATAATGTGCATGCACTTTAAAAAAGAAATGTGTTTCTTACTCATACGGACTATATGTATTTCAACTCTGCTTATGAACCTGATACAAACCACAGCTCCTCTTACATAAATGCTCTTTAGTTAATAGTGAGAATCGCGTTGGGTTCTAGAACTGTGTTAAATCATTTGAGCCAAAAATTCACTGGGTTTACCAGAAATGAACTCTTGCTTGTAGGAAGACACAGATCCTGGGTTTTAACTCCGTTTCTGAAGGCAAATTCAGACCAGAGTTCTCATCCCTGAAACACACTCTGTTTTAAAGCAAGAGGCAAGCTCTTCTTTCCAACTTCTAAAATATAGCAAGAACCATGAGCATGCCCAGAAAAAAAGAACTGTGTTTCCTACTCATACGGACCATATGCAGTTCAACTCTGCTTTGAAACTGATACAAACCACATCTCCTCTTACATAAATGCTCTTTAGTTAATAGTGAGAATCGCGTTGTTTTCATGAACTGTGAAAAATCATTTGAGCCCCAAATACTGGGTTTAACATAAATGAACTCTTGCTTGTAGGAAGACACAGATCCTGGGGTTTAACTCAGTTTCTGAAGGCAAATTCAGACCAGAGTTCTCATCCCTGAAACACACTCTGTTTTAAAGCAAGAGGCAAGCTCTTCTTTCCAACTTCTAAAATATAGCAAGAACCATGAGCATGCCCAGAAAAAAAGAACTGGGTTTCCTACTTATACGCACCATATGTAGTTCAACTCTGCTTTGAAACTGATATAGACCAGTGCTCCTCTTACATAAATGCTCTTTAGTTAATAGTGATAATCGCATTGTGTTCTAGAACTGTGTAAAATCATTTGAGCACAAAAATCACTGGGTTAACCATAAATCAACTCTTGCTTGTAAGAAGACACAGATCCTGGGGTTTAACTGTGATTCTAAAGTGGAAATTCAGACCAGAGTTCTCATCCCTGAAGCACACTCTCTTTTGACGCAAGAAGCAAGCTCTTCTTTCCAGATTCTAAAATACAGCAAGAATAATGTGCATGCCCTGTGTAAAAGAAATGTGTTTCTTAATCATACGGACCATATGTATTTCAACTCTGCTTATGAACCTGATACAAACCACAGCTCCTCTTACATAAATGTTCTTTGGTTAATAGTGAGAATCGCATTTGGTTCGGACCTGCAAAAAAACATTTGATACCACCATTCACTAGGTTTACCAGAAATGAACTATTGCTTGTAGGAAGACACAGATCCTGTGGTTCAACTCAGTTTCTGAAGGCAAATTCAGACCAGAGTTCTCATCCCTGAAACACACTCTGTTTTAATGCAGGAATCAAGCTCTTCTTTCCAGTGTCTACAATACAGAAAGAACCATGTGCATGCTCAGAAAAAAAGAACTGTGTTTCCTACTCTTACCCACCATATGTAGTTCAACTCTGCTCATGAAACTGATACAAACCATAGCTCCTCTTACATAAATGCTCTTTAGTTAATAGTGCGAATCGCGTTGGGTTCATGAACAGGGAAAAATCATTTAAGCCCAAAATTCACTGGGTTTCTCAGAAATGAACTCTTGCATGTAGGAAGACACAGATCCTGGGGTTTAACTCCATTTCTGAAGGGAAATTCAGACCCGAGTTCTTATCCCTGAAAAACACTCTGTTTTAAGGAAAGAATCATCCTCTTCTTTCCAGCGTCTCAGAAACAGTAAGAACCATCAGCATGCCCAGAAAAAAAGAACTGTGTTTCCTACTCATATGGACCATATGTAGTTCAACTCTTCTTTGAAACTGATACAGACCAGTGCTCCTCTTACATAAATGCTCTTTAGTTAATAGTGATAATCACGTTGTGTTCTAGAACTGTGTAAAATCATTTGAGACCAAAATTCACTGGGTTTACCAGAAATGAACTCTTGCTTGTAGGAAGACACAGTTCCTGGGCTTTAAATCCGTTTCTGAAGGGAAATTCAGGCCAGAGTTCTCATCCATGAGACACACTCTGTTTTAACGCAAGAAGCAAGCTCTTCTTTCCAGATTATAAATTTCAGCAAGAATAATGTGCATGCACTTTAAAAAAGAAATGTGTTTCTTACTCATACGGACTATATGTATTTCAACTCTGCTTATGAACCTGATACAAACCACAGCTCCTCTTACATAAATGCTCTTTAGTTAATAGTGAGAATCGCGTTGGGTTCTAGAACTGTGTTAAATCATTTGAGCCAAAAATTCACTGGGTTTACCAGAAATGAACTCTTGCTTGTAGGAAGACACAGATCCTGGGTTTTAACTCCGTTTCTGAAGGCAAATTCAGACCAGAGATCTCATCCCTGAAACACACTCTGTTTTAACGCAAGAATCAAGCTCTAGTTTCCAGCGTCTACAATACAGCAAGAACCATGAGCATGCTCAGAAAAAAAGAACTGTGTTTCCTACTCTTACCCACCATATGTAGTTCAACTCTGCTTATGAAACTGATACAAACGACAGCTCCTCTTACATAAATGCTCTTTAGTTAATAGTGAGAATCTCATTGGATTCAGGCATTGTGAAAAATCATTGAGCCGAAAATTTACAGGGTTTACCAGAAATGAACTCTTGCATGTAGGAAGAAACAAATCCTGGGGTTTAACTCTGTTTCTGATGGGAAATTCAGACCAGAGTTCTCATCCATGAAACACACTCTGTTTTAAGGCAAGAAGCAAGCTCTTCTTTCCAGTGTCTCCAATACAGTAAGAACCATATCCATGCCCTGAAAAAAAGAACTGTGTTTCCTACTCATACGGACAATATGTAGTTCAACTCTGCTCATGAAACTGATACAAACCACTGCTCCTCTTACATAAATGCTCTTTAGTTAATAGTGAGAATCGCGTTGGGTTCTAGAACTGTGTTAAATCATTTGAGCCAAAAATTCACTGGGTTTACCAGAAATGAACTCTTGCTTGTAGGAAGACACAGATCCTGGGTTTTAACTCCGTTTCTGAAGGCAAATTCAGACCAGAGTTCTCATCCCTGAAACACACTCTGTTTTAAAGCAAGAGGCAAGCTCTTCTTTCCAACTTCTGAAATATAGCAAGAACCATGAGCATGCCCAGAAAAAAAGAACTGTGTTTCCTACTCATACGGAACATATGCAGTTCAACTCTGCTTTGAAACTGTACAAACCACATCTCCTCTTACATAAATGCTCTTTAGTTAATAGTGAGAATCGCGTTGGGTTCATGAACTGCGAAAAATCATTTGAGCCCCAAATACTGGGTTTAACAAAAATGAACTCTTGCTTGTATGAAGACACAGATCCTGGGGTTTAACTCAGTTTCTGAAGGCAAATTCTTTCAGAGTTCTCATCCCTGAAACACACTCTGTTTTAAAGCAGGAGGCAAGCTCTTCTTTCCAACTTCTAAAATATAGCAAGAACCATGAGCATGCCCAGAAAAAAGGACTGGGTTTCCTACTCATACGCACCATATGTAGTTCAACTCTGCTTTGAAACTGATACAGACCAGTGCTCCTCTTACATAAATGCTCTTTAGTTAATAGTGATAATCGCATTGTGTTCTAGAACTGTGTAAAATCATTTGAGCACAAAATTCACTGGGTTAACCATAAATCAACTCTTGCTTGTAAGAAGACACATATCCTGGGGTTTAACTGTGATTCTAAAGTGGAAATTCAGACCAGAGTTCTCATCCCTGAAGCACACTCTCTTTTAACGCAAGAAGCAAGCTCTTCTTTCCAGATTCTAAAATACAGCAAGAATAATGTGCATGCCCTGTGTAAAAGAAATGTGTTTCTTAATCATACCGACCATATGTATTTCAACTCTGCTTATGAACCTGATACAAACCACAGCTCCTCTTTTATAAATGTTCTTTGGTTAATAGTGAGAATCGCATTGGGTTCGTGACCTGCAAAAAACCATTTGATCCCACCATTCACTAGGTTTACCAGAAATGAACTATTACTTGTAGGAAGACACAGATCCTGTGGTTCAACTCAGTTTCTGAAGGCAAATTCAGACCAGAGTTCTCATCCCTGAAACACACTCTGTTTTAAAGCAAGAATCAAGCTCTTCTTTACAGCGTCTACAATACAGCAAGAACCATGAGCATGCTCAGAAAAAAAGAACTGTGTTTCCCACTCATACCCACCATATGTAGTTCAACTCTGCTTATGAAACTGATACAAACGACAGCTCCTCTTACATAAATGCTCTTTAGTTAATAGTGAGAATCTTGTTGGATTCAGGCATTGTGAAAAATCATTGAGCCGAAATTTACAGGGTTTACCAGAAATGAACTCTTGCATGTAGGAAGACACAAATCATGGGGTTTAACTCTGTTTCTGAAGGGAAATACAGACCAGAGTTCTCATCCAAGAAACACACTCTGTTTTAAGGCAAGAAGCAAGCTCTTCTTTCCAGTGTCTCCAATACAGTAAGAACCATATCCATGCCCTGAAAAAAAGAACTGTGTTTCCTACTCATACGGACAATATGTAGTTCAACTCTGCTCATGAAACTGATACAAACCATAGCTCCCCTTACATAAATGCTCTTTAGTTAATAGTGAGAAGCGCGTTGGGTTCATGAACTGGGAAAAATCATTGAGCCCAAAATTCACAGGGTGTACCAGAAATGAACTCTTGCATGTAGGAAGACACAGATCCTGGGGTTTAACTCCATTTCTGAAGGGAAATTCAGACCCGAGTTCTTATCCCTGAAAAACACTCTGTTTTAAGGCAAGAATCATCCTCTTCTTTACAGCATCTCAGAAACAGTAAGAACCATCAACATTTCCAGAGAAAAAGAACTTTGTTTCCTACTCATACGGACCATATGTAGTTCAACTCTGCTCATGAAACTGATACAACCCACAGCTCCCTTTACATAAATGCTCTTTAGTTAATAGTGAGAATTGCATTGGTTTTTTGAACTGTGTAAAATCATTTGAGCCCAAAATTCACTTGGTTTACCAGAAATGAACTCTTGCCTGTAGGAAGACACAGACCCTGGGATTTAACTGCGTTTTCGAAGGGAAATTCAGACCAGAGTTTTCATCCATGAAACACACTCTGTTTTAGTGCAAGAAGCAAGCTCTTCTTTTCAACGTCTATAATACAGCAAGATCCGTGATCATGCCCTGAAAAAAAGAACTGTGTTTCTCACTGATATGGACCATATGTAGTTCAACTCTTCTTATGAAACTGATACAAACCACAGCTCCTCTTACATAAATGCTCTTTGGTTAATAGTGAGAATCTCGTTGCGTTCGTGAGTGCGAAAAATCATGTGAGCCCAAAATTCACTGGGTTTACCAGAAATGAACTCTTGCTTGTAGGAAGACACAGATCCTGGGTTTTAACTCCATTTCTGAAGGCAAATTCAGACCAGAGTTCTCATCCCTGAAACACACTCTGTTTTAACGCAAATATCAAGCTCCTCTTTCCAGAATCTCCAATACAGCAAGAACCATGAGCATGCCCTGAAAAAAAATAACTGTGTTTCCTACTCATAGGGACCATATGTAGTTCAACTCTTCTTTGAAACTGATACAGACCAGTGCTCCCCTTACATAAATGCTCTTCAGTTAATAGTGATAATCGCGTTGTGTTCTAGAACTGTGTAAAATCATTTGAGCCAAAATTCACTGGGTTTACCAGAAATGAACTCTTGCTTGTAGGAAGACACAGATCCGGGGGATTAACTCCGATTCTAAAGTTGAAATTCAGACCAGATTTCTCATCCCTGAAGCACACTCTCTTTTAACGCAAGATGCAAGCTCTTCTTTCCAGATTCTAAAATACAGCAAGAATAAATTGCATGCCCTGTAAAAAAGAAATGTGTTTCATATTCATACGGACCATATGTTTTTCAACTCTGCTTATGAACCTGATACAAACCACAGCTCATCTTACATAAATGCTCTTTAGTTAAAACTGAGAATCGCGTTGGGTTCTTGCACAGCAAATAATCATTTGAGCCCAAAATTCACTTGGTTTACCAGAAATGAACTCTTGCTTGTAGGAAGACACAGATCCTGGGGTTTAACTCAGTTTCTGAAGGGAAATTCAGACCAGAGTTCTCATCCCTGAAACACACTCTGTTTTAAGGCAAGAATCATCCTCTTCTTTCCAGCGTCTCCAAAACAGTAAGTACCATTAGCATGTCCAGAAAAAAAGATCTGTGTTTCCTACTCATACGGACCATATGTAGTTCAACTCTGCTTAGGAAACTGATACAAACCACAGCTCCTCATACATAAATGCTCTTTAGTTAATAATGAGAATCGCATTGGGTGTCTGAACTGTGTAAAATCATTTGACCCCAAATTCACTTGGTTTACCAGAAATGAACTCTTGCTTGTAGGAAGACACAGACCCTGGGGTTTAACTCCGTTTCTGAAGGCAAATTCAGACCAGAGTTCTCATCACTGAAACACACTCTGTTTTATCGCAAATATCAAGCTCTTCTTTCAGGAACCTCCTATACAGCAAGAACCATGAGCATGCCCTGAAAAAAATAACTGTGTTTCCTATTCATACGGACCATATATAGTTTAACTCTGCTTTCAAACTGATACAAACCACATCTCCTCTTACATAAATGCTCTTGAGTTAATAGTGAGAATTGTGTTGGGTTCTAGAACTGCGAAAATTATTTGAGCCCCAAATTCACTGGGTTTACCAGAAATGAACTCTTGCTTGTAGGAAGACACAGATCCTGGAGTTTAACTCCATTTCTGAAGGGGAATTCAGACCAGTGTTCTCATCCCTGAAACACACTCTGTTTTAACGCAAGAATCATCCTCTTCTTTCAAGCGTCTCCAAAACAGTAAGAACCATCAGTATGTCCAGAAAAAAAAAAAAAATGTTTCCTACTAATACGGACCATATGTAATTCAACTCTGCTTAGGAAACTGATAAAGACCACAGCTCCTCTTACATAAATGCTCTTTAGTTAATAGTGAGAATCGCATTGGGTTTTTGAACTGTGTAAAATCATTTGATCTCAAAATTCACTTGGTTTACCAGAAATGAACTCTTGCTTGTAGGAAGACACAGATCCTGGGGTTTTACTCCGTTTCTGAAGGCAAATTCAGACCAGAGTTCTCATCCATGAAACACACTGTGTTTTAATGCAAGAAGCAAGCTCTTCTTTCCAGCATCTATAATACAGCAAGATCCGTGAGCATGCCCAGAAAAAAAGAACTGTGTTTCTCACTGGTACGGACCATATGTAGTTCAACTCTGCTAGGAAACTGATACAAACCACAGTTTCTCTTACATAAAGGCTCTTTAGTTTCAGAAACGGAGTTAAACCCAAGGATGTGTGTCTTCCTATAAATAGGAGTTCATTTCTTGTAAACCCAGTGAATTTTGGGCTCAAATGATTTTTCGCATTATTCAAACCCCATGCTCATTGTTCTTACTGCATTTTTGACTCTGGAAAGAAGAGCTTGCTTCTTCTTTAAAACAGAGTGTGTTTCAGGGATGAGGACTATAGTCTGAATTTCCCCTCAGAAACGGAGTTAAACCGCAGGATCTGTGTCTTCCTACAAGCAAGAGTTCATTTTTGGTTAACCCAGTGAATTTTGGGCTCAAATGATTTTTCGCAGTTCACGAACCCAACGCGATTCTCACTATTAACTAAATAGCATTTATGTAAGCGGAGCTGTGGTTTGTATCAGTTTCATAAGCAGAGTTGAACTACATGTGGTCTGTGTGAGTAGAAAACACAGTTCTTTTTTTCAGGCCATGCTCATGATTTTGCTGTTTTTTAGACTCTGGAAAGAAGAGCTTCCACTTCGTTAAATCAGAGTGTGTTTCAAGGATGAGAACTCTGGTCTGAATTTGCCTTCAGAAACGGAGTTAAACCCCAGGATCTGTGTCTTCCTACAAGCAAGAGTTCATTTCTGGTTAACCAATTGAATTTTCTGCTCAAATGATTTTACACAGTTCTAGAACAAAACGCAACTATCACTATTAACTAAAGAGCATTTATGTAAGAGGAGGTGTGATCTGTATCAGTTTCATAAGCAGAGTTGAACTACATATGGTCCGTATGAATAGGAAACACAGTTCTTTTTTTCTGGCCATGCTCATGGTTCTTGCTATTTTTTAGACTCTGGAAAGAAGAGCTTGCTTCTACTTTAAAACAGAGTGTGTTTCAGGGATGAGAACTCTGGTCTGAATTTCCCTTCAGAATCGGAGTTAAACCCCATGAGCTTTGTCTTTCTACAAGCAAGAGTTCATTTCTGGTAAACCCATTGAATTGGGCTCAAATGATTTTTCGCAGTTCATGAACCCTACGCTATTCTCAATATTAACTAAAGAGGATGTATGTAAGAGGATCTGTGGTTTGTATCAGTTTCATAAGCAGAGTTGAACTACATATGGAAGATATGAGTACGAAACACATATCTTTTTTTCTTGGCATGCTCATGGTTCTTACTGTATTTTATACTCTGGAAAGAAGAGTTTGCTTCTTCTTTAAAACAGAGTGTGTTTCAGGGATGAGAACTATAGTCTGAATTTATGTTCAGAAACGGAGTTAAACCACAGGATCTGTGTCTTCCTACAAGCAAGAGTTCATTTTTGGTTAACCCAGTGAATTTTGGGCTCAAATGATTTTTCGCAGTTCACGAACCTAACGCGATTCTCACTATTAACTAAATAGCATTTATATAAGCGGAGCTGTGGTTTGTATCAGTTTCATAAGCAGAGTTGAACTACATGTGGTCTGTGTGAGTAGAAAACACAGTTCTTTTTTTCAGGCCATGCTCATGATCTTGCTGTATTTTAGACTCTGGAAAGAAGAGCTTCCACTTCGTTAAAACAGAGTGTGTTTCAGGGATGAGAACTCTGGTCTGAATTTGCCTTCAGAATCGGAGTTAAACCCCAGGAACTGTGTCTTCCTACAAGCAAGAGTTCATTTCTGGTTAACCAATTGAATTTTCTGCTCAAATGATTTTACACAGTTCTAGAACCCAACGCAACTATCACTATTAACTAAAGAGCATTTATGTAAGAGGAGGTGTGATCTGTATCAGTTTCATAAGCAGAGTTGAACTACATATGGTCCGTATGAATAGGAAACACAGTTCTTTTTTTCAGGCCATGCTCATGGTTCTTGCTGTTTTTTAGACTCTGGAAAAAAGAGCTTCCACTTCGTTAAAACAGAGTGTGTTTCAAGGATGAGAACTCTGGTCTGAATTTGCCTTCAGAAACGGAGTTAAACCCCAGGATCTGTGTCTTCCTACAAGCAAGAGTTCATTTCTGGTTAACCAATTGAATTTTCTGCTCAAATGATTTTACACAGTTCTAGAACAAAACGCAACTATCACTATTAAGTAAAGAGCATTTATGTAAGAGGAGGTGTGATCTGTATCAGTTTCATAAGCAGAGTTGAACTACATATGGTCCGTATGAATAGGAAACACAGTTCTTTTTTTCTGGCCATGCTCATGGTTCTTGCTATTTTTTAGACTCTGGAAAGAAGAGCTTGCTTCTACTTTAAAACAGAGTGTGTTTCAGGGATGAGAACTCTGGTCTGAATTTCCCTTCAGAATCGGAGTTAAACCCCATGAGCTTTGTCTTTCTACAAGCAAGAGTTCATTTCTGGTAAACCCATTGAATTGGGCTCAAATGATTTTTCGCAGTTCATGAACCCTACGCTATTCTCAATATTAACTAAAGAGGATGTATGTAAGAGGAGCTGTGGTTTGTATCAGTTTCATAAGCAGAGTTGAACTACATATGGAAGATATGAGTACGAAACACATATCTTTTTTTCTTGGCATGCTCATGGTTCTTACTGTATTTTATACTCTGGAAAGAAGAGCTTGCTTCTTGCGTTAAAGCAGACTGTTTTTCAGGGATGAGAACTCCGATCTGAATTTCCCTTCAGAAACGGAGTTAAACCCCAGGATCTGTGTCTTTCTCCAAGCAAGAGTTCACTTCTGGAAAAGCAAGAGAATTTTGGGCTCAAATGGTTTTTAGCAGTTGACTAACACAAACCGATTCTCACTATTAACTAAAGAGCATTTATGTAAGAGGAGCAGTGGTTTGTATCAGTTTCATAAGCAGAGTTGAACTACATGTGGTCTGTGTGAGTAGGAAACACAGTTCTTTTTTTCAGGCCATGCTCATGCTTCTTGCTGTATTTTAGACTCTGGAAGAAGAGCTTCCACTTCGTTAAAACAGAGTGTGTTTCAGGGATGAGAACTCTGGTCTGAATTTCCCTTCAGAATCGGAGTTAAACCCCATGAGCTTTGTCTTTCTACAAGCAAGAGTTCATTTCTGTTAAACCCATTGAATTGGACTCAAATGATTTTACACAGTTCTAGAACCCAACGCGATTATCACTATTAACTAAAGACCATTTATATAAGAGGAGCTGTGGTCTGTATCAGTTTCATAAGCGGAGTTGGACTACATATGGTCCGTATGAGTAGGAAAAATAGTTCTTTTTTTCCTTGGCATGCTCATGGATCTTACTGTATTGGAGACCCTCGAAAGAAGAGGATGATTCATGTCTTAAAACATTGTGTTTTTCAGGGATGAGAATTCTGGTCTCAATTACCCTTCAGAAACGGAGTTATTCCCCAAGATCTGTGTCTTCCTACAAGCAAGTGTTCAGTTCTGGTAAACCCAGTGAATTTTGGGCTCAAACGATTTTTCTCAGTTCCCGAACCCAACGCTATTCTCACTATTAACTTAAGAGCATTTATGTAAGAGGAGGTCTGGTCTGTATCAGTTTCATAAGGAGAGTTGAACTACATATGGTCCGTATGAAAAGGAAACACAGATTTTTTTTCTTGGCATGCTCATTGTTCTTACTGCATTTTTGACTCTGGAAAGAAGAGCTTGCTTCTTCTTTAAAACAGAGTGTGTTTCAGGGATGAGAACTATAGTCTGAATTTCCCCTCAGAAACGGAGTTAAACCACAGGATCTGTGTCTTCCTACAAGCAAGAGTTCATTTTTGGTTAACCCAGTGAATTTTGGGCTCAAATGATTTTTCGCAGTTCACGAACCCAACGCGATTCTCACTATTAACTAAATAGCATTTATGTAAGCGGAGCTGTGGTTTGTATCAGTTTCATAAGCAGAGTTGAACTACATGTGGTCTGTGTGAGTAGAAAACACAGTTCTTTTTTTCAGGCCATGCTCATGTTCTTGCTGTTTTTTAGACTCTGGAAAGAAGAGCTTCCACTTCGTTAAAACAGAGTGTGTTTCAGGGATGAGAACTCTGGTCTGAATTTCCCTTCATAAACAGAGTTAAACCCCAGGATCTGTGTCGTCCTACAAGCAAGAGTTCATTTCTACTAAAACAATTGAATTTTCTCCTCAAATGATTTTACACAGTTCTAGAACCCAATGCGACTATCACTATTAACTAAAGAGCATTTATGTAAGAGGAGGTGTGATCTGTATCAGTTTCATAAGCAGAGTTGAACTACATATGGTCCGTATGAATAGGAAACACAGTTCTTTTTTTCTGGCCATGCTCATGGTTCTTGCTATTTTTTAGACTCTGGAAAGAAGAGCTTGTTTCTACTTTAAAACAGAGTGTGTTTCAGGGATGAGAACTCTGGTCTGAATTTCCCGTCAGAATTGGAGTTAAACCCCATGAGCTTTGTCTTTCTACAAGCAAGAATTCATTTCTGGTAAACCCATTGAATTGGGCTCAAATGATTTTTCGCAGTTCATGAACCCTACGCTATTCTCAATATTAACTAAAGAGGATGTATGTAAGAGGAGCTGTGGTTTGTATCAGTTTCATAAGCAGAGTTGAACTACATATGGAAGATATGAGTACGAAACACATATCTTTTTTTCTTGGCATGCTCATGGTTCTTACTGTATTTTATACTCTGGAAAGAAGAGCTTGCTTCTTGCGTTAAAGCAGACTGTTTTTCAGGGATGAGAACTCCGATCTGAATTTCCCTTCAGAAACGGAGTTAAACCCCAGGATCTGTGTCTTTCTCCAAGCAAGAGTTCACTTCTGGAAAAGCAAGAGAATTTTGGGCTCGAATGGTTTTTAGCAGTTGACTAACACAAACCGATTCTCACTATTAACTAAAGAGCATTTATGTAAGAGGAGCAGTGGTTTGTATCAGTTTCATAAGCAGAGTTGAACTACATGTGGTCTGTGTGAGTAGGAAACACAGTTCTTTTTTTCAGGCCATGCTCATGCTTCTTGCTGTATTTTAGACTCTGGAAGAAGAGCTTCCACTTCGTTAAAACAGAGTGTGTTTCAGGGATGAGAACTCTGGTCTGAATTTCCCTTCAGAATCGGAGTTAAACCCCATGAGCTTTGTCTTCCTACAAGCAAGAGTTCATTTTTTGTTAAAGCAGTGAATTTTGGGCTCAAAAGATTTTTCGCAGTTCACGAACCCAACGCGATTCTCCCTATTAACTAAAGAGCATTTATGTAAGAGGAGCTGTGGTTTGTATCAGTTCCATAAGCAGAGTTGAACTACATATGGTCTGTATGAGTAGGAAACACAGTTCTTTTTTTATGGGCATGCTCATGGTTCTTGCTGTATTATTGACACTGGAAAGAAGAGCTTGCTTCTTGCATTAAAACAGAGTGTGTTTCATGGATGAGAACTCTGGTCTGAATTTGCCTTCAGAAATGAAGTTAAACTCCATGATCTGGGTCTTCCTACAAGCAAGAGTTCATTTCTGGTAAACCAAGTGAATTTTTGGCTCAAATGATTTTACACAGTTCTAGAACCCAACGCGATTATCACTATTAACTAAAGACCATTTATATAAGAGCAGCTGTGGTCTGTATCAGTTTCATAAGCGGAGTTGGACTACATATGGTCCGTATGAGTAGGAAACATAGTTCTTTTTTTTTCTTGGCATGCTCATGGTTCTTACTGTATTGGAGACCCTCGAAAGAAGAGGATGATTCATGCCTTAAAACATTGTGTTTTTCAGGGATGAGAATTCTGGTCTCAATTACCCTTCAGAAACAGAGTTATTCCCCAGGATCTGTGTCTTCCTACAAGCAAGTGTTCAGTTCTGGTAAACCCAGTGAATTTTGGGCTCAAACGATTTTTCTCAGTTCCCGAACCCAACGCTATTCTCACTATTAACTAAAGAGCATTTATGTAAGAGGAGCTGTGGTTTGTTTCAGTTTCATAAGCAGAGTTGAACTACATGTGGAAGGTATGATTAGGAAACACAGATCTTTTTTTCTTGGCATGCTCATGGTTCTTACTGTATTTTAGACTCTGGAAAGAAGTGCTTGCTACTTGCGTTAAAGCACACTGTGTTTCATGGATGAAAACTCTGATCTGAAATTCCCTTCAGAAAGGGAGTTAAACCCCAGGATCTGTGTCGTTCTCCAAGCAAGAGTTCATTTCAGGTAAAGCAAGAGAATTTTGGGCCCAAATTATTTTTAGCAGTTGACTAATGCAAACCGATTCTCACTATTAACTAAAGAGCATTTATGTAAGAGGAGCTGTGGTTTGTATCAGTTACATAAGCAGAGTTGAACTACATATGGTCAGTGTGAGTAGGAAACACAGTTCTTTTTTTAAGGCCATGCTCATGCTTCTTGCTGTATTTTAGACTCTGGAAAGAAGAGCTTGCACTTTGTTAAAACAGAGTGTGTTTCAGGGATGAGAATTATGGTCTGAATATCCATTCAGAAACGGAGTTAAACCACAGGATCTGTGTCTTCCTACAAGCAAGAGTTCATTTCTGGTAAACCTAGTGAATTTTCTGCTCAAATGATTTTACACAGTTCTAGAACCAAACGCGACTATCACTATTAACTAAAGAGCATTTATGTAAGAGGAGGTGTGGTCTGTATCAGTTTCATAAGCAGAGTTGAACTACATATGGTCCGTATGAATTGGAAACACAGGTCTTTTTTTCAGGCCATGCTCATGGTTCTTGCTGTTCTTTAGACTCTGGAAAGAAGAGCTTGCTTCTTCTTTAAAACAGAGTGTGTTTCAGGGATGAGAACTCTGGTCTGAATTTCTCTTCAGAAATGGAGTTAAATCCCATCATCTTTGTCTTTCTACAAGCAAGATTTCATTTCAAGTTAACCCAGGGATTTGGGCTCAAATGTTTTTCGCAGTTCATGAACCCTACGGTATTCTCACTATTAACTAAAGAGTATTTATGTAAGAGGAGCTGTGGTTTGTATCAGTTTCATAAGCAGAGTTGAACTACATATGGAAGGTATGAGTAGGAAACACAGATCTTTTTTTCTTGGCATGCTCATGGATCGTACTGTATTTTAGACACTGGAAAGAAGAGCTTGCCTCTTGTGTTAAAGCAGACTGTGTTTTAGGGATGAGAACTCTGATCTGAATTTCCCTTCAGAAACGGAGTTAAACCCCAGGATCTGTGTCTTTCTCCAAGCAAGAGTTCATTTCTGGTAAAGCAAGAGAATTTTGGGCTCAAATGATTTTTAGCAGTTCACTAACGCAAACCGATTCTCACTATTAACTAAAGAGCATTAATGTAACAGGAGCTGTGGTTTGTATCAGTTTCATAAGCAGAGTTGAACTAAATATGGAAGGTTTGAGTAGGAAACACAGATCTTTTTTTCTGGGCATGCTCATGGTTCTTGCTGTATTTTAGACACTGGAAAGAAGAGCTTGCTTCTTGCGTTAAAGCAGACTGTGTTTCAGGGATGAGAACTCTGGTCTGAATTTCCCTCCAGAAACGGAGTTCAACCCCAGCATCTGTGTCTTCCTACAAGCAAGGGTTCATTTCTGGCAAACCTTGTGAATTTTCAGCTCAAATGATTTTTAGCAGTTCACTAACGCAAACCGATTCTCACTACTAACTAAAGAGCATTTATGTAAGAGTTGCTGAGGTTTGTATCAGTTTCATAAGCAGAGTTGAACTACATATTGTCCGTGTGAGTAGGAAACACAGTTCTTTTTTCTGGGCATCCTCATGGTTCTTGCTGTATTGGTAATGCTGGAAAGAAGAGCTTGCTTCTTTCATTAAAACAGAGTCTGTTTCATGGATAAGAACTCCGGGCTGAATTTCCCTCCAGAAACGGAGTTCAACCCCAGCATCTGTGTCTTCCTACAAGCAAGGGTTCATTTCTGGCAAACCTTGTGAATTTTCAGCTCAAATGATTTTTAGCAGTTCACTAACGCAAACCGATTCTCACTACTAACTAAAGAGCATTTATGTAAGAGTTGCTGAGGTTTGTATCAGTTTCATAAGCAGAGTTGAACTACATATTGTCCGTGTGAGTAGGAAACACAGTTCTTTTTTCTGGGCATCCTCATGGTTCTTGCTGTATTGGTAATGCTGGAAAGAAGAGCTTGCTTCTTTCATTAAAACAGAGTCTGTTTCATGGATAAGAACTCCGGGCTGAATTTCCCTTCAGAAACGGAGTTAAATCCCATGATCTGTGTCTTCCTACAAGCAAGAATTCATTTCTGGTAAACCAAGTGAATTTTCGGGCCAAATGATTTTACACAGATGTAGAACAAAACGCGATTATCACTATTAACTAAAGAGCATTTATGTAAGAGGAGCTGTGGTCTGTATCAGATTCTTAAACAGAGGTGGACTACATATGGTCTGATTGAGTAGGAAACATAGTTCTTTTTTCTTGGCATGTTCATGGATCTTACTGTATTGGAGACCCTGGAAAGAAGAGGATGATTCATGCCTTAAAACAGAGTGTTTTTCAGGGATGAGAATGCTGGTCTGAGTTTCCCTTCAGAGACGGAGATAAACCCCAGGAGCTGTGTCTTCCTACAAGCAAGAGTTCATTTCTGGTTAACCCAGTGAATTTTGGGCTCAAATGATTTTTCGCAGTTCACAAACCCAATGCGAATCTCACTACTAACTAAAGAGCATTTATGTAAGAGGAGCTGGGGTTTGTATCAGTTTCATAAGCAGAGTTGAAATACATATGGTCTGTGTGAGTAGGAAACACAGTTCTTTTTTTCAGGCAATGCTTATGCTTCTTGCTGTATTTTAGACTCTGGAAAGAAGAGCTTGCAGTTCGTTAAAACAGAGTGTGTTTCAAGGATGAGAACTCTGGTCTGAATTTCCCTTCAGAAACGGAGTTAAACCCCATGATCTGTGTCTTCCTACAAGCAAGAGTTCATTTCTGGTAAAGCAAGTGTATTTTCTGCTCAAAAATTTTACACATTTCTAGAACCCAACACGACTATCACTATTAATTAAAGAGCATTTATATAAGAGGAGGTGTGGTCTGTATCAGTTTCGTAAGCAGAGTTGAACTACATATCGTCCAGATGAATAGGAAACACAGTTCTTTTTTTCAGGCCATGCTCATGGTTCTTGCTGTATATTAGACTCTGGAAAGAAGAGCTTGCTTCTCCTTTAAAACAGAGTGTGTTTCAGGGATGAGAACTCTGGTCTCAATTCCCCTTCAGAAACGGAGTGAAACCCCAGGATCTGTGTCTTCCTACAAGCAAGAGTTCATTTCTGGTTAACCCAGTGAATTTTGGGCTCAAATGATTTTTCGCAGTTCACGAACCCAACGCGATTCTCACTATTAACTAAAGAGCATTTATGTAAGAGGAGCTGTGGTTTGTATCAGTTTCATAAGCAGAGTTGAAATACATATGGTCCGTATGAGTAAGAAACACAGTTCTTTTTTTCTGGGCATGCTCATGGTTCTAGTTGTATTGGTAAAACTGGAAAGAAGAGCTTGCTTCTTTCATTAAAACAGAGCGTATTGCATGGAAGAGAACTCTTGTCTGAATTTCCCTTCAGAAACGGAGTTAAACCCCATGATCTGTGTCTTCCTACAAGCAAGAGTTCATTTCTGGAAAACCAAGTGAATTTTCTGCTCAAATGATTTTACACAATTCTAGAACCCATTCTCACCGATTCTCACCTTTAACTAAAGAGCATTTATGTTAGAGGAGGTGTGGTCTGTATCAGTTTCATAAGCAGAGTTGAACTACATATGGTCCGTATGAATAGGAAACACAGGTCTTTTTTTCAGGCCATGCTCATGGTTCTTGCTGTTCTTTAGACTCTGGAAAGAAGAGCTTGCTTCTTCTTTAAAACAGAGTGTGTTTCAGGGATGAGAACTCTGGTCTGAATTTCTCTTCAGAAATGGAGTTAAATCCCATCATCTTTGTCTTTCTACAAGCAAGATTTCATTTCAAGTTAATCCAGGGAATTTTGGGCTCAAAGGATTTTTTGCAGTTCTCGAACGATACGCAATTTTCACTATTAAATAAAGAGTATTTATGTAAGAGGAGCTGTGGCTTGTATCAATTTCATAAGCAGAGTTGAATTACATATGGAAGGTATGAGTAGGAAGCTCAGATCTTTTTTTCTTGGCATGCTCATGGTTCTTACTGTATTTTAGACTCTGGAAAGAAGAGCTTGCTTCTTGTGTTAAAGCACACTGTGTTTCAGGGATGAGAACTCTGATCTGAATTTCCCTTTAGAAATGGAGTTAAACCCCAGGATCTGTGTCTTTCTCCAAGCAAGACTTCATATCTGGTAAAACAAGTGAATTTTGGGCTCAAATGATTTTTAGCAGTTCACTAACGCAAAACGATTCTCACTATTAACTAAAGAGCATTTATGTAAGAGGAGCTGTGGTTTGTATCAGTTTCATAAGCAGAGTTGAACTACATATGGTCCATGTGAGGAGGAAACACAGTTCTTTTTTCTGGGCATGCTCATGGTTCTTGCTGTATTGGTGACGCTGGAAAGAAGAGGTTGCTTCTTGCATTAAAACAGAGTGTGTTTCATGGATGAGAACTCTGGTCTGAATTTCCCTTCAGAAACGGAGTTAAACCCCATGACCTGTGTCTTCCCATAAGCAAGAGTTCATTTCTGGTAAAGCAAGTGAATTTTCTGCTCAAATGATGTTACACAATTCTAGAACTCAACGCGACTATCACTATTAACTGAAGAGCATTTATGTAAGAGGAGGTGTGGTCTGTACCAATTTCATAAGAAGAGTTCAACTACATATGGTCCCTATGAATAGGAAACACAGTTCAATTTTTCAGTCCATGCTCATGGTTCTTGCTGTATTTTTGACTCTGGAAAGAAGAGCTTGCTTCTTCTTTAAAACAGAGTGTGTTTCAGGGATGAGAACTATAGTCTGAATTTCCCTTCAGAAACGGAGTTAAACCCCATGATCTGTGTCTTCCTACAAGCAAGAGTTCATTTCTGGTAAATCCAGTGAATTTTGGGCTCAAATGATTTTTCGCAGTTCACGAATCCTATGCTATTCTCACTATTAACAAAAGAGGATTTATGTAAGAGTAGCTGTGGTTTGTATCAGTTTCATAAGCAGAGTTGAACTACATATGGAAGGTATGAGTAGGAAACACAGATCTTTTTTTCTTGGCATGCTCATGGTTCTTACTGTATTTTAGAGTCTGGAAAGAAGAGCTTGCTTCTTGCGTTAAAGCACACTGTGTTTCAGGGATGAGAACTCTGATCTGAATTTCCCTTCAGAAACAGAGTTAAACCCCAGGATCTGTGTCTTTCTCCAAGCAAGAGTTCATTTCTGGAAAAGCAAGTGAATTTTGGGCTCAAATGATTTTTAGTAGTTTACTAACTCAAACCGATTCTCACTATTAACTAAAGAGCATTTATGTAAGAGGAGCTGTGGTTTGTATCAGTTTCATAATCAGAGTTGAACTACATATGGAAGGTATGAGTAGGAAGATCAGAACTTTTTTCTTGGCATGCTCATGGTTCTTACTGCATTTTAGACTCTGTAAAGAAGAGCTTGCTTCTTGCATTACAAGAGAGTGTGTTTCATGGATGAGAACCCTGGTCTGAATTTCCCTTCGGAAACGGAGTTAAACCCCATGATCTGTGTCTTTCTACAAGCAAGAGTTCATTTCTGGTAAACCAAGTGAATTTTTTGCTCAAATGATTTTACACAGTTCTAGAACCCAACGCGACTATCACTATTAACGAAAGAGCATTTATGTAAGAGGAGGTGTGGTCTGTATCAGTTTCATAAGCAGAGTTGAACTACATATTGTCTGTGTGAGTAGGAAACACAGTTCTTTTTTTCAGGTCATGCTCATGCTTCTTGTTGTATTTTATACTCTGGAAAGAATAGCTTGCACTTCGTTAAAACAGAGTGTGTTTCAGGGATGAGAACTCTGGTCTGAATTTCCCATGAGAAACGGAGTTAAACCCCAGGATCTGTGTCTTCCAACAAGCAAGAGTTCATTACTAGTTAACCCAGTGAATTTAGGGCTCAAATGATTTTTCGCAGTACACAAACCCAACTCGATTCTCACTACTAACTAAAGAGCATTTATGTAAGAGGAGTTGTGGTTTGTATCAGTTTCATAAGCAGAGTTGAAATACATATGATCCGTGTGAGTAGGAAACACAGTTCTTTTTCTGGGCATGCTCATGTTTCTTGTTGTATTGTTGACGCTGGAAAGAAGAGCTTGCTTCTTGCATTAAAACAGAGTGTGTTTCATGGATGAGAACTCTGGTCTGAATTTCCCTTCAGAATCGGAGTTAAACCCCATGATCTGTGTCTTCCTACAAGCAAGAGTTCATTTCTGGTAAAGCAAGAGAATTTTCTGTTCAAATAATTTTACACACTTCTAGAACCCAACGCGACTATCACTATTAACTAAAGAGCATTTGTGTAAGAGGAAGTGTGGTCTGTATCAGTTTCATAAGCAGAGTTGAACTACGTATGGTCTGTATGGATAGGAAACACAGTTCTTTTTTTCAGGTCATGCTCATGGATGTTGCTGTATCGTAGACTCTCGAGAGAAGAGCTTGCTTCTTCTTTAAAACAGAGTGTGTTTCAGGGATGAGAACTCTAGTCTGAATTTCCCTTCAGAAACGGAGTTAATCCCATGATCCGTGTCTTCCTACAAGCAAGAGTTCATTTCTAGTAAACCCAGTGAATTTTGGGCTCAAATTATATTTCGCAGTTCAAGAACCCTATGATATTCTCACTATTAACTAAAGAGGATTTATGTAACAGGAGCTGTGATTTGTATCAGTATCATAAGCAGTGTTGAACTATATATGGTCTGTGTGAGTAGGAAACACAGTTCTTTTTTCTGGGCATGCTCATGGTTCTTGCTGTATTGGTGATGCTGGAAAGAAGACCTTGCTTCTTGCATTAAAACAGAGTGTGTTTCATGGATGAGAACTCTGGTCTGAATTTCCCTTCAGAAACGGAGTTAAACCCCATGACCTGTGTCTTCCCACAAGCAAGAGTTCATTTCTGGTAAAGCAAGTGAATTTTCTGCTCAAATGATGTTACACACTTCTAGAACCCAACGCGACTATCACTATTAACTAAAGAGAATTTATGTAAGAGGAGGTGTGGTCTAAATCAGTTTCATAAGCAGAGTTGAACTACATATGGTCCGTATGAATAGGAAACACAGTTCTATTTTTCAGGCCATGCTCATGGTTCTTGCTGTATTTTTGACTCTGGAAAGAAGAGCTTGCTTCTTCTTTAAAACAGAGTGTGTTTCAGGGATGAGAACTATAGTCTGAATTTCCATTCAGAAACGGAGTTAAACCCCATGATCTGTGTCTTCCTACAAGCAAGAGTTCATTTCTGGTAAATCCAGTGAATTTTGGGCTCAAATGATTTTTCGCAGTTCACGAACCCTATGCTATTCTAACTATTAACTAAGGAGGATTTATGTAAGAGGAGCTGTGGTTTGTATCAGTTTTATAAGCAGAGTTGAACTACATATGGTCTGTGAGAGTAGGAAACACAGTTCTTTATTTCAGGTCATGCTTATGCTTCTTGCTGTAGTTTAGACTCTGGAAAGAAGAGCCTGCACTTCGTTAAAACAGAGTGTGTTTCAGGGATGAGAACTCAGTTCTGAATTTCCCTTCAGAAACGGAGTTAAACCCCAGGATATGTGTCTTTCTACAAGCAAGAGTTCATTTCTGGTAAACCAAGTGAATTTTCAGCCAAATGATTTTATACAGAACTAGAACAAAATGCGATTATCACTATTAACTAGAGAGCATTTATGTAAGAGGATCTGTGGTCTGTATCAGTTTCATAATCAGAGTTGGACTACATATGGTCCGTATGACTGGATATATAGTTCTTTTTCTCTTGGCATGTTCATGGATCTTACTGTATTGGAGGCCCTGGAAAGAAGAGGATGGTTCATGCCTTAAAACAGAGTGTTTTTCAGGGATGAGAATTCTGGTCTGATTTACCCTTCAGAAACGGAGTTAATCCCCACGATCTGTGTCTTCCTACAAGCAAGAGTTCAGTTCTGGTAAAGCAAGTGAATTTTGGGATCGAATGATTTTTTGCAGTTCACGAACCAACACTATTCTCACTATTAACTAAAAAGCATTTATGTAAGAGAAGGTGTGGTCTGTATCAGTTTCATAAGCAGAGTTGAACTACATATTGTCTGTGTGAGTAGGAAACACAGTTCTTTTTTTCAGGCCATGCTCATGCTTCTTGTTGTATTTTATACTCTGGAAAGAATAGCTTGCACTTCGTTAAAACAGAGTGTGTTTCAGGGATGAGAACTCTGGTCTGAATTTCCCGTCAGAAATGGAGTTAAACCCCAGGATCTGTGTCTTCCAACAAGCAAGAGTTCATTTCTGGTTAACCCAGTGAATTTAGGGCTCAAATGATTTTTCGCAGTACACAAAGCCAACTTGGTTCTCACTACTAACTAAAGAGCATTTATGTAAGAGGAGTTGTGTTTTGTATCAGTTTCATAAGCAGAGTTGAAATACATATGGTCCGTGTGAGTAGGAAACACAGATCTTTTTTTCTGGGCATGCTCATGGTTCTTACTGTATTTTAGAGTCTGGAAAGAAGAACTTGCTTCTTGCGTTAAAGCACACTGTGTTTCAGGGATGAGAACTCTGATCTGAATTTCCCTTCAGATACAGAGTTAAACCCCAGGATCTGTGTCTTTCTCCAAGCAAGAGTTCATTTCTGGTAAAGCAAGTGAATTTTGGGCTCAAATGATTTTTAGCAGTTCACTAACTCAAATCGTTCTCACTATTAGCTAAAGAGCATTTATGTAAGAGGAGCTGTGGTTTGTATCAGTTTCATAAGCAGAGTTGAACTACGTATGGTCCGTGTGAGTAGGAAACACAGTTCTTTTTTCTGGGCATGCTCATGGTTCCTGCTGTATTGTGACGCTGGAAAGAAGAGCTTGCTTCTTGCATTAAAACAGAGTGTGGTTCATGGATGAGAACTCTGGTCTGAATTTCCCTTCAGAAACGGAGTTAAACCCCATGACCTGTGTCTTCCCACAAGCAAGAGTTCATTTCTGGTAAAGCAAGTGAATTTTCTGCTCAAATGATGTTACACACTTCTAGAACCCAACGCGACTATCACTATTAACTAAAGAGCATTTATGTAAGAGGAGGTGTGGTCTAAATCAGTTTCATAAGCAGAGTTGAACTACATATTGTCTGTGTGAGAAGGAATCACAGTTATTTTTTCTGGGCATGCTCATGGTTCTTGCTGTATTGGTGACGCTGGAAAGAAGAGCTTGCTTCTTGCATTAAAACAGAGTGTGTTTCATGGATGATAACTCTGGTCTGAATTTCCCTTCGGAAACGGAGTTAAACCCCATGATCTGTGTCTTTCTACAAGCAAGAGTTCATTTCTGGTAAACCAAGTGAATTTTTTGCTCAAATGATTTTACACAGTTCTAGAACCCAACGCGACTCTCACTGTTAACTAAAGAGCATTTATGTAAGAGGAGGTGTGGTCTGTATCAGTTTCATAAGCAGAGTTGAACTACATATGGTCCGTATGAATAGGACACACAGGTCTTTTTTTCAGGCCATGCTCATTGTTCTTTCTGTTTTTCAGACTCTGGAAAGAAGAGCTTGCTTCTTCTTTAAAACAGAGTGTGTTTCAGGGATGAGAACTCTGGTCTGAATTTCTCTTCAGAAATGGAGTTAAATCCCATGATCTTTGTCTTTCTACAAGCAAGATTTCATTTCGGTTAAGGCAGGGAATTGGGCTCAAATTATTTTCGCAGTTCATGAACCCTACGCTATTCTCACTATTAACTAAAGAGTATTTATGTAAGAGGAGCTGTGGTTTGTATCAGTTTCATAAGCAGAGTTGAACTACATATGGTAGGTATGAGTAGGAAACACCGATCATTTTTTCTGGGCATGATCATGGTTACTGTATTTTAGACACTGGAAAGAAGAGCTTGCTTCTTGCGTTAAAGCAGACTGTGTTTAAGGGATGAGAACTCTGGTCTGAATTTCCCTCCAGAAACGGAGTTCAATCCCAGGATCTGTGTCTTCCTACAAGCAAGAGTTCATTTCTGGTAAACCAAGTGAATTTTCAGTTCAAATGATATTTAGCAGTTCACTAACGCAAACCGATTCTCACTACTAACTAAAGAGCATTTATGTAAGAGTTGCTGTGGTTTGTATCAGTTTCATAAGCAGAGTTGAACTACATATTGTCCGTGTGAGTAGGATATATAGTTCTTTTTTTTCTTGGCATGTTCATGGATCTTACTGTATTGGAGGCCCTGGAAAGAAGAGGATGATTCATGCCTTAAAACAGAGTGTTTTTCAGGGATGAGAATTCTGGTCTGATTTACCCTTCAGAAACGGAGTTAATCCCCATGATCTGTGTCTTCCTACAAGCAAGAGTTCAGTTCTGGTAAAGCAAGTGAATTTTGGGATCGAATGATTTTTTGCAGTTCACGAACCAACACTATTCTCACTATTAACCTAAAAGCATTTATGTAAGAGAAGGTGTGGTCTGTATCAGTTTCATAAGCAGAGTTGAACTAAATATTGTCTGTGTGAGTAGGAAACACAGTTCTTTTTTTCAGGCCATGCTTATGCTTCTTGCTGTATTTTATACTCTGGAATGAATAGCTTGCACTTCGTTAAAACAGAGGGTGTTTCATGGCTGAGAACTGTGGTCTGAATTTCCCTTCAGAAACGGAGTTAAACCCCAGGATCTGTGTCTTCCAACAAGCAAGAGTTCATTTCTGGTTAACCCAGTGAATTTAGGGCTCAAATAATTTTTCCCAGTACACAAACCCAACTTCGTTCTCACTACTAACTAAAGAGCATTTATGTAAGAGGAGTTGTGGTTTGTATCAGTTTCATAAGCAGAGTTGAAATACGTATGGTCCATATGAGTAAGAAACACATTTCTTTTTTTCTGGGCATGCTCATGGTTCTTGCTGTATTGGTGATGCTGGAAAGAAGAGCTTGCTTCTTCTTTAAAACAGAGTGTGTTTCAGGGATGAGAACTCTGTTCTTAATTTCCCTTCAGAAACGGAGTTAAACCCCATGATCTGTGTCTTCCTACAAGCAAGTGTTCATTTTTGGTAAACCCAGTGAATTTTGGGCTCAAATGATTTTTTGCAGTTCACGAACCCTACGCTATTCTCACTATTAACAAAAGAGTATTTATGTAAGAGGAGCTGTGGTTTGTATCAGTTTCATAAGCAGAGTTGAACTACATATGGAAGGTATGAGTAGTAAACACAGATCTATTTTTCTTGGCATGCTCATGGTTCTTACTGTATTTTAGAGTCTGGAAAGAAGAGCTTGCTTCTTGCGTTAAAGCACACTGTGTTTCAGGGATGAGAACTCTGATTGAATGTCCCTTTAGAAATGAAGATAAACCCCAGAATCTGTGTCTTTCTCCAAGCAAGAGTTCATTTCCGGTAAAACAAGTGAATTTTGGGCTCAAATGGTTTTTAGCAGTTCACTAACGCAAACTGATTCTCAGTATTAACTAAGGAGCATTTATGTAACAGGAGCTGTGGTTTGTATCAGTATCATAAGCAGTGTTGAACTATATATGGTCTGTGTGAGTAGGAAACACAGTTCTTTTTTCTGGGCATGCTCATGGTTCTTGCTGTATTGGTGATGCTGGAAAGAAGACCTTGCTTCTTGCATTAAAACAGAGTGTGTTTCATGGATGAGAACTCTGGTCTGAATTTCCCTTCAGAAACGGAGTTAAACCCCATGACCTGTGTCTTCCCACAAGCAAGAGTTCATTTCTGGTAAAGCAAGTGAATTTTCTGCTCAAATGATGTTACACACTTCTAGAACCCAACGTGACTATCACTATTAACTAAAGAGCATTTATGTAAGAGGAGTTGTGGTTTGTATCAGTTTCATAAGCAGAGTTGAAATACATATGATCCGTGTGAGTAGGAAACACAGTTCTTTTTCTGGGCATGCTCATGGTTCTTTTTGTATTGGTGACGCTGGAAAGAAGAGCTTGCTTCTTGCATTAAAACAGAGTGTGTTTCATGGATGAGAACTCTGGTCTGAATTTCCCTTCAGAATCAGAGTTAAACCCCATGATCTGTGTCTTCCTACAAGCAAGAGTTCATTTCTGGTAAAGCAAGAGAATTTTCTGTTCAAATAATTTTACACACTTCTAGAACCCAACGCGACTATCACTATTAACTAAAGAGCATTTGTGTAAGAGGAAGTGTGGTCTGTATCAGTTTCATAAGCAGAGTTGAACTACGTATGGTCTGTATGGATAGGAAACACAGTTCTTTTTTTCAGGTCATGCTCATGGATGTTGCTGTATCGTAGACTCTCGAGAGAAGAGCTTGCTTCTTCTTTAAAACAGAGTGTGTTTCAGGGATGAAAACTCTAGTCTGAATTTCCCTTCAGAAACGGAGTTAATCCCATGATCTGTGTCTTCCTACAAGCAAGAGTTCATTTCTAGTAAACCCAGTGAATTTTGGGCTCAAATTATTTTTCGCAGTTCAAGAACCCTATGATATTCTCACTATTAACTAAAGAGGATTTATGTAACAGGAGCTGTGATTTGTATCAGTATCATAAGCAGTGTTGAACTATATATGGTCTGTGTGAGTAGGAAACACAGTTCTTTTTTCTGGGCATGCTCATGGTTCTTGCTGTATTGGTGATGCTGGAAAGAAGACCTTGCTTCTTGCATTAAAACAGAGTGTGTTTCATGGATGAGAACTCTGGTCTGAATTTCCCTTCAGAAACGGAGTTAAACCCCATGACCTGTGTCTTCCCACAAGCAAGAGTTCATTTCTGGTAAAGCAAGTGAATTTTCTGCTCAAATGATGTTACACACTTCTAGAACCCAACGCGACTATCACTATTAACTAAAGAGAATTTATGTAAGAGGAGGTGTGGTCTAAATCAGTTTCATAAGCAGAGTTGAACTACATATGGTCCGTATGAATAGGAAACACAGTTCTATTTTTCAGGCCATGCTCATGGTTCTTGCTGTATTTTTGACTCTGGAAAGAAGAGCTTGCTTCTTCTTTAAAACAGAGTGTGTTTCAGGGATGAGAACTATAGTCTGAATTTCCATTCAGAAACGGAGTTAAACCCCATGATCTGTGTCTTCCTACAAGCAAGAGTTCATTTCTGGTAAATCCAGTGAATTTTGGGCTCAAATGATTTTTCGCAGTTCACGAAACCTATGCTATTCTAACTATTAACTAAGGAGGATTTATGTAAGAGGAGCTGTGGTTTGTATCAGTTTTATAAGCAGAGTTGAACTACATATGGTCTGTGAGAGTAGGAAACACAGTTCTTTATTTCAGGTCATGCTTATGATTCTTGCTGTAGTTTAGACTCTGGAAAGAAGAGCCTGCACTTCGTTAAAACAGAGTGTGTTTCAGGGATGAGAACTCAGTTCTGAATTTCCCTTCAGAAACGGAGTTAAACCCCAGGATATGTGTCTTTCTACAAGCAAGAGTTCATTTCTGGTAAACCAAGTGAATTTTCGGCCAAATGATTTTATACAGAACTAGAACAAAATGCGATTATCACTATTAACTAGAGAGCATTTATGTAAGAGGATCTGTGGTCTGTATCAGTTTCATAATCAGAGTTGGACTACATATGGTCCGTATGACTGGATATATAGTTCTTTTTCTCTTGGCATGTTCATGGATCTTACTGTATTGGAGGCCCTGGAAAGAAGAGGATGGTTCATGCCTTAAAACAGAGTGTTTTTCAGGGATGAGAATTCTGGTCTGATTTACCCTTCAGAAACGGAGTTAATCCCCACGATCTGTGTCTTCCTACAAGCAAGAGTTCAGTTCTGGTAAAGCAAGTGAATTTTGGGATCGAATGATTTTTTGCAGTTCACGAACCAACACTATTCTCACTATTAACTAAAAAGCATTTATGTAAGAGAAGGTGTGGTCTGTATCAGTTTCATAAGCAGAGTTGAACTACATATTGTCTGTGTGAGTAGGAAACACAGTTCTTTTTTTCAGGCCATGCTCATGCTTCTTGTTGTATTTTATACTCTGGAAAGAATAGCTTGCACTTCGTTAAAACAGAGTGTGTTTCAGGGATGAGAACTCTGGTCTGAATTTCCCGTCAGAAACGGAGTTAAACCCCAGGATCTGTGTCTTCCAACAAGCAAGAGTTCATTTCTGGTTAACCCAGTGAATTTAGGGCTCAAATGATTTTTCGCAGTACACAAACCCAACTTGGTTCTCACTACTAACTAAAGAGCATTTATGTAAGAGGAGTTGTGGTTTGTATCAGTTTCATAAGCAGAGTTGAAATACATATGGTCCGTGTGAGTAGGAAACACAGATCTTTTTTTCTGGGCATGCTCATGGTTCTTACTGTATTTTAGAGTCTGGAAAGAAGAACTTGCTTCTTGCGTTAAAGCACACTGTGTTTCAGGGATGAGAACTCTGATCTGAATTTCCCTTCAGATACAGAGTTAAACCCCAGGATCTGTGTCTTTCTCCAAGCAAGAGTTCATTTCTGGTAAAGCAAGTGAATTTTGGGCTCAAATGATTTTTAGCAGTTCACTAACTCAAATCGTTCTCACTATTAGCTAAAGAGCATTTATGTAAGAGGAGCTGTGGTTTGTATCAGTTTCATAAGCAGAGTTGAACTACGTATGGTCCGTGTGAGTAGGAAACACAGTTCTTTTTTCTGGGCATGCTCATGGTTCCTGCTGTATTGTGACGCTGGAAAGAAGAGCTTGCTTCTTGCATTAAAACAGAGTGTGGTTCATGGATGAGAACTCTGGTCTGAATTTCCCTTCAGAAACGGAGTTAAACCCCATGACCTGTGTCTTCCCACAAGCAAGAGTTCATTTCTGGTAAAGCAAGTGAATTTTCTGCTCAAATGATGTTACACACTTCTAGAACCCAACGCGACTATCACTATTAACTAAAGAGCATTTATGTAAGAGGAGGTGTGGTCTAAATCAGTTTCATAAGCAGAGTTGAACTACATATTGTCTGTGTGAGAAGGAAACACAGTTATTTTTTCTGGGCATGCTCATGGTTCTTGCTGTATTGGTGACGCTGGAAAGAAGAGCTTGCTTCTTGCATTAAAACAGAGTGTGTTTCATGGATGATAACTCTGGTCTGAATTTCCCTTCGGAAACGGAGTTAAACCCCATGATCTGTGTCTTTCTACAAGCAAGAGTTCATTTCTGGTAAACCAAGTGAATTTTTTGCTCAAATGATTTTACACAGTTCTAGAACCCAACGCGACTCTCACTGTTAACTAAAGAGCATTTATGTAAGAGGAGGTGTGGTCTGTATCAGTTTCATAAGCAGAGTTGAACTACATATGGTCCGTATGAATAGGACACACAGGTCTTTTTTCAGGCCATGCTCATTGTTCTTTCTGTTTTTCAGACTCTGGAAAGAAGAGCTTGCTTCTTCTTTAAAACAGAGTGTGTTTCAGGGATGAGAACTCTGGTCTGAATTTCTCTTCAGAAATGGAGTTAAATCCCATGATCTTTGTCTTTCTACAAGCAAGATTTCATTTCGGTTAAGGCAGGGAATTGGGCTCAAATTATTTTCGCAGTTCATGAACCCTACGCTATTCTCACTATTAACTAAAGAGTATTTATGTAAGAGGAGCTGTGGTTTGTATCAGTTTCATAAGCAGAGTTATACTACATATGGTAGGTATGAGTAGGAAACACCGATCATTTTTTCTGGGCATGATCATGGTTACTGTATTTTAGACACTGGAAAGAAGAGCTTGCTTCTTGCGTTAAAGCAGACTGTGTTTAAGGGATGAGAACTCTGGTCTGAATTTCCCTCCAGAAACGGAGTTCAATCCCAGGATCTGTGTCTTCCTACAAGCAAGAGTTCATTTCTGGTAAACCAAATGAATTTTCAGCTCAAATGATATTTAGCAGTTCACTAACGCAAACCGATTCTCACTACTAACTAAAGAGCATTTATGTAAGAGTTGCTGTGGTTTGTATCAGTTTCATAAGCAGAGTTGAACTACATATTGTCCGTGTGAGTAGGATATATAGTTCTTTTTTTTCTTGGCATGTTCATGGATCATACTGTATTGGAGGCCCTGGAAAGAAGAGGATGATTCATGCCTTAAAACAGAGTGTTTTTCAGGGATGAGAATTCTGGTCTGATTTACCCTTCAGAAACGGACTTAAATCCCATGATCTGTGTCTTCCTACAAGCAAGAGTTCAGTTCTGGTAAAGCAAGTGAATTTTGGGATCGAATGATTTTTTGCAGTTCACGAACCAACACTATTCTCACTATTAACCTAAAAGCATTTATGTAAGAGAAGGTGTGGTCTGTATCAGTTTCATAAGCAGAGTTGAACTAAATATTGTCTGTGTGTGTAGGAAACACAGTTCTTTTTTTCAGGCCATGCTTATGCTTCTTGCTGTATTTTATACTCTGGAATGAATAGCTTGCACTTCGTTAAAACAGAGGGTGTTTCATGGCTGAGAACTGTGGTCTGAATTTCCCTTCAGAAACGGAGTTAAACCCCAGGATCTGTGTCTTCCAACAAGCAAGAGTTCATTTCTGGTTAACCCTGTGAATTTAGGGCTCAAATAATTTTTCCCAGTACACAAACCCAACTTCGTTCTCACTACTAACTAAAGAGCATTTATGTAAGAGGAGTTGTGGTTTGTATCAGTTTCATAAGCAGAGTTGAAATACGTATGGTCCGTATGAGTAAGAAACACGTTTGTTTTTTTCTGGGCATGCTCATGGTTCTTGCTGTATTGGTGATGCTGGAAAGAAGAGCTTGCTTCTTCTTTAAAACAGAGTGTGTTTCAGGGATGAGAACTCTGGTCTTAATTTCCCTTCAGAAACGGAGTTAAACCCCATGATCTGTGTCTTCCTACAAGCAAGTGTTCATTTTTGGTAAACCCAGTGAATTTTGGGCTCAAATGATTTTTTGCAGTTCACGAACCCTACGCTATTCTCACTATTAACAAAAGAGTATTTATGTAAGAGGAGCTGTGGTTTGTATCAGTTTCATAAGCAGAGTTGAACTACATATGGAAGGTATGAGTAGTAAACACAGATCTATTTTTCTTGGCATGCTCATGGTTCTTACTGTATTTTAGAGTCTGGAAAGAAGAGCTTGCTTCTTTCGTTAAAGCACACTGTGTTTCAGGGATGAGAACTCTGATTGAATGTCCCTTTAGAAATGAAGGTAAACCCCAGAATCTGTGTCTTTCTCCAAGCAAGAGTTCATTTCCGGTAAAACAAGTGAATTTTGTGCTCAAATGGTTTTTAGCAGTTCACTAACGCAAACTGATTCTCAGTATTAACTAAGGAGCATTTATGTAACAGGAGCTGTGGTTTGTATCAGTATCATAAGCAGTGTTGAACTATATATGGTCTGTGTGAGTAGGAAACACAGTTCTTTTTTCTGGGCATGCTCATGGTTCTTGCTGTATTGGTGATGCTGGAAAGAAGACCTTGCTTCTTGCATTAAAACAGAGTGTGTTTCATGGATGAGAACTCTGGTCTGAATTTCCCTTCAGAAACGGAGTTAAACCCCATGACCTGTGTCTTCCCACAAGCAAGAGTTCATTTCTGGTAAAGCAAGTGAATTTTCTGCTCAAATGATGTTACACACTTCTAGAACCCAACGTGACTATCACTATTAACTAAAGAGCATTTATGTAAGAGGAGCTGTGGTTTGTATCAGTTTTATAAGCAGAGTTGAACTACCCATGGTCTGTGTGAGTAGGAAACACAGTTCTTTATTTCAGGCCATGCTTATGCTTCTTGATGTATTTTAGACCCTGGAAAGAAGAGCTTGCACTTCGTTAAAACAGAGTGTGTTTCAGGGATGAGAACTCAGTTATGAATTTCCCTTCAGAAACGGATTTAAACCCCAGGATATGTGTCTTTCTACAAGCAAGAGTTCATTTCTGGTAAACCAAGTGAATTTTCGGCCAAATGATTTTACACAGATCTAGAACAAACTGCGATTATCACTATTAACTAGAGAGCATTTATGTAAGAGGAGCTGTTGTCTGTATCAGTTTCATAATCAGAGTTGGACTACATATGGTCCGTATGAGTAGGATATATAGTTCTTTTTTTCTTGGCATGTTCATGGATCTTACTGTATTGGAGGCCCTGGAAAGAAGAGGATGATTCATGCCTTAAAACAGAGTGTTTTTCAGGGATGAGTATTCTGGTCTGATTTACCCTTCAGAAACGGAGTTAATCCCCACGATCTGTGTCTTCCTACAAGCAAGAGTTCAGTTCTGGTAAAGCAAGTGAATTTTGGGATCGAATGATTTTTTGCAGTTCATGAACCAACACTATTCTCACTATTAACTAAAAAGCATTTATGTAGGAGAAGGTGTGTTCTGTATCAGTTTCATAAGCAGAGTTGAACTACATATTGTCTGTGTGAGTAGGAAACACAGTTCTTTTTTTCAGGCCATGCTCATGCTTCTTGCTGTATTTTATACTCTGGAAAGAATAGCTTGCACTTCGTTAAAACAGAGTGTGTTTCAGGGATGAGAACTCTGGTCTGAATTTCCCTTCAGAAACGGAGTTAAACCCCAGGATCTGTGTCTTCCAACAAGCAAGAGTTCATTTCTGGTTAACCCAGTGAATTTGGGCTCAAAAGATTTTTCGCAGTACACAAACCCAACTCGATTCTCACTACTAACTAAAGAGCATTTATGTAAGAGGAGTTGTGGTTTGTATCAGTTTCATAAGCAGAGTTGAAATACATATGGTCCGTATGAGTAAGAAACTCATTTATTTTTTTCTGGGCATGCTCATGGTTCTTGCTATATTGGTGAGGCTGGAAAGAAGAGCTTGCTTCTTCTTTAAAACAGAGTGTGTTTCAGGGATGAGAACTCTGGTCTGAATTTCCCTTCAGAAACAGAGTTAAACCCCATGATCTGTGTCTTCCTACAAGCAAGAGTTCATTTCTGGTTAACCCAGTGAATTTTGGGCTCAAATGATTTTTTGCAGTTCACGAACCCTACGCAATTCTCACTATTAACTAAAGAGTATTTATGTAAGAGGAGCTGTGGTTTCTATCAGTTTCATAAGCAGAGTTGAACTACATATGGAAGGTATGAGTAGGAAGCTCAGATCTTTTTTTCTTGGCATGCTCATGGTTCTTACTGTATTTTAGACTCCCGAAAGAAGAGCTTGCTTCTTGTGTTAAAGCACACTGTGTTTCAGGCATGAGAACTCTGATCTGAATTTCCCTTTAGAAATGGAGTTAAACCCCAGAATCTGTGTCTTTCTCCAAGCAAGAGTTCATTTCTGGTAAAACAAGTGAATTTTGGGCTCAAATGATTTTTAGCAGTTCATTAACGCAAACCGATTCTAACTATTAACTAAAGAGCATTTATGTAAGAGGAGCTCTGGTTTGTATCAGTTTCATAAGCAGAGTTGAACTACATATGGTCCGTGTGAGTAGGAAACCCAGTTCTTTTTTCTGGGCTTGCTCATGGTTCTTGCTGTTTTGGTGACGTTGGAAAGAAGAGCTTGCTTCTTGCATTAAAACAGAGTGTGTTTCATGGATGAGAACTCTGGACTGAATTTCCCTTCAGAAACGGAGTTAAACCCCATGACCTGTGTCTTCCCACAAGCAAGAGTTCATTTCTGGTAAAGCAAGTGAATTTTCTGCTCAAATGATGTTACACACTTCTAGAACCCAACGCGACTATCACTATTAACTAAAGAGCATTTATGTAAGAGGAGCTGTGGTTTGTATCAGTTTTATAAGCAGAGTTGAATTACATATGGTCTGTGTGAATAGGAAACACAGTTCTTTATTTCAGGCCATGCTTATGCTTCTTGATGTATTTTAGACTCTGGAAAGAAGAGCTTGCACTTCGTTAAAACAGTGTATGTTTCAGGGATGAGAACTCTGGTCTGAATTTCCCTTCAGAAACGGAGTTAAACCCCATGATCTGTGTCTTCCTACAAGCAAGAGTTCATTTTTGGTAAACCCAGTGAATTTTGGGCTCAAATGATTTTTTGCAGTTCACGAACCCTACGCTATTCTCACTATTAACTAAAGAGTATTTATGTAAGAGGAGCTGTGTTTTGTATCAGTTTCATAAGCAGAGTTGAACTACATATGGAAGGTATGAGTAGGCAACACAGATCTTTTTTTCTTGGCATGCTCATGGTTCTTACTGTATTTTAGAGTCTGGAAAGAAGAGCTTGCTTCTTGCGTTAAAGCACACTGTGTTTCAGGGATGAGAACACTGATCTGAATTTCCCTTCAGATACCGAGTTAAACCCCAGGATCTGTGTCTTTCTCCAAGCAAGAGTTCATTTCTGGTAAAGCAAGTGAATTTTGGGCTCAAATGATTTTTAGCACTTCATTAACTCAAACCGATTCTCACTATTAACTAAAGAGCATTTATGTAAGAGGAGCTGTGGTTTGTATCAGTTTTATAAGCAGAGTTGAACTATATATGGTCTGTGTGAGTAGGAAACACAGTTCTTTATTTCAGGCCATGCTTATGCTTCTTGCTGTATTTTAGCCTCTGGAAAGAAGAGCTTGCACTTCGTTAAAACAGAGTGTGTTTCAGGGATGAGAACTCAGTTCTGAATTTCCCTTCAGAAACGGAGTTAAACCCCAGGATATGTGTCTTTCTACAAGCCAGAGTTCATTCTGGTAAACCAAGTAAATTTTCGGCCAAATGATTTTACACAGATCTAGAACAAAATGCGATTATCACTATTAACTAGAGAGCATTTATGTAAGAGGAGCTGTTGTCTGTATCTTACTGTATTGGAGGCCCTGTAAAGAAGAGGATGATTCATGCCTTAAAACAGAGTGTTTTTCAGGGATGAGAATTCTGGTCTGATTTAACCTTAAGAAACGGAGTTAATCCCCACGATCTGTGTCTTCCTTCAAGCAAGAGTTCAGTTCTGGTAAAGCAAGTGAATTTTGGGATCGAATGATTTTTTGCAGTTCATGAACCAACACTATTCTCACTATTAACTAAAAAGCATTTATGTAGGAGAAGGTGTGGTCTGTATGAGTTTCATAAGCAGAGTTGAACTACATATTGTCTGTGTGAGTAGTAAACACAGTTCTTTTTTTCAGGCCATGCTCATGCTTCTTGCTGTATTTTATACTCTGGAAAGAATAGCTTGCACTTCGTTAAAACAGAGTGTGTTTCAGGGATGAGATCTCTTGTCTGAATTTCCCTTCAGAAACGGAGTTAAACCCCAGGATCTGTGTCTTCCAACAAGCAAGAGTTCATTTCTGGTTAACCCAGTGAATTTGGGGCTCAAATGATTTTTCGCAGTACACAAACCCAACTCGATTCTCACTACTAACTAAAGAGCATTTATGTAAGAAGAGTTGTGGTTTGTATCAGTTTCATAAGCAGAGTTGAAATACATATGGTCCTTATGAGTAAGAAACACATTTCTTTTTTTCTGGGCATGCTCATGGTTCTTGCTGTATTTGTGACGCTGGAAAGAATAGCTTGCTTCTTCTTTAAAACAGAGTGTGTTTCAGGGATGAGAACTCTTGTCTGAATTTCCCGTCAGAAACGGAGTGAAACCCCATGATCTGTATCTTCCTACAATCAAGAGTTCATTTCTGGTAAGCCCAGTGAATTTTGGGCTCAAAGGATTTTTTGCAGTTCTCGAACCGTACGCGATTCTCACTATTAACTAAAGAGTATTTATGGAAGAGGAGCTGTGGTTTCTATCAGTTTCATAAGCAGAGATGAACTACATATGGAAGGTATGAGTAGGAAGCTCAGATCTTTTTTTCTTTGCATGCTCATGATTCTTACTGTATTTTAGACTCCGGAAAGAAGAGCTTGCTTCTTGTGTTAAAGCACACTGTGTTTCAGGGATGAGAACTCTGATCTGAATTTTTCTTTAGAAATGGAGTTAAACCCCAGAATCTGTGTCTTTCTCCAAGCAAGAGTTCATTTCTGGTAAAACAAGTGAATTTTGGGCTCAAATGATTTTTAGCAGTTCATTAACGCAAACCGATTCTAACTATTAACTAAAGAGCATTTATGTAAGAGGAGCTCTGGTTTGTATCAGTTTCATAAGCAGAGTTGAACTACATATGGTCCGTGTGAGTAGGAAACACAGTTCTTTTTTCTGGGCTTGCTCATGGTTCTTGCTGTATTGGTGACGCTGTAAAGAAGAGCTTGCTTCTTGCATTAAAACAGAGTGTGTTTCATGGATGAGAACTCAGGTCTGAATTTCCCTTCTGAAACGGAGTTAAACCCCATGATCTGTGTCTTCCTACAAGCAAGAGTTCATTTCTGGTAAAGCAAGTGAATTTTCTGCTCAAATTATTTTACACACTTCTAGAACCCAACGCGACTATCACTATTAACTAAAGAGCATTTGTGTAAGAGGTGTGGTCTGTATCAGTTTCATAAGCAGAGTTGAAATACATATAGTCCGTATGAATAGGAAACACAGTTCTTTTTTTCAGGCCATTCTCATGGTTCTTGCTGTATTTTAGACTCTGGAAAGAAGTGCTTGCTTCTTCTTTAAAACAGAGTGTGTTTCAGGGATGAGAACTCTGGTCTGAATTTCCCTTCAGAAATGGAGTTAAACCCCATGATCTGTGTCTTCCTACAAGCAAGAATTCATTTCTGGTAAAGCAAGTGAATTTTGGGCTCAAATGATTTTTAGCAGTTCACTAACTCAAACCGATTCTCACTATTAACTAAAGAGCATTTATGTAAGAGGTCCTGTGGTTTGTATCAGTTTTATAAGCAGAGTTGAACTACATATGGTCTGTGTGAGTAGGAAACACATTTCTTTATTTCAGGCCATGCTTATGCTTCTTGCTGTATTTTAGCCTCTGGAAAGAAGAGCTTGCACTTCGTTAAAACAGAGTATGTTTCAGGGATGAGAACTCAGTTCTGAATTTCCCTTCAGAAATGGAGTTAAACCCCAGGATATGTGTCTTTCAACAAGCAAGAGTTCATTTCTGGTAAACAAAGTGAATTTTCGGCCAAATGATTTTACACAGATCTAGAACAAAATGCGATTATCACTATTAACTAGAGAGCATTTATGTAAGAGGAGCTGTTGTCTGTATCAGTTTCATAATCAGAGTTGGACTACATATGGTCCGTCTGAGTAGGATATATAGTTCTTTTTTTCTTGGCATGTTCATGGATCTTACTGTATTGGAGGCCCTGGAAAGAAGAGGATGATTCATGCCTTAAAACAGAGTGTTTTTCAGGGATGAGAATTCTGGTCTGATTTAACCTTCAGAAACAGAGTTAATCCCCACGATCTGTGTCTTCCTACAAGCAAGAGTTCAGTTCTGGTAAAGCAAGTGAATTTTGGGATCGAATGATGTTTTGCTGTTCATGAACCAACACTATTCTCACTATTAACTAAAAAGCATTTATGTAGGAGAAGGTGTGTTCTGTATCAGTTTCATGAGCAGAGTTGAACTACATATTGTCTGTGTGAGAAGGAAACACAGTTATTTTTTTCAGGCCATGCTCATGCTTCTTGCTGTATTTTATACTCTGGAAAGAATAGCTTGCACTTCGTTAAAACAGAGTGTGTTTCAGGGATGAGAACTCTTGTCTGAATTTCCCTTCAGAAACGGAGTTAAACCCCAGGATCTGTGTCTTCCAACAAGCAAGAGTTCATTTCTGGTTAACCCAGTAAATTTAGGACTCAAATGATTTTTCGCAGTACACAAACCCAACTCGATTCTCACTACTAACTAAAGAGCATTTATGTAAGAGGAGTTGTGGTTTGTATCAGTTTCATAAGCAGAGTTGAAATACATATGGTCCTTATGAGTAAGAAACACATTTCTTTTTTTCTGGGCATGCTCATGGTTCTTGCTGTATTGGTGACGCTGGAAAGAAGAGCTTGCTTCTTCTTTAAAACAGAGTGTGTTTCAGGGATGAGAACTCTGGTCTGAATTTCCCTTCAGAAACGGAGTTAACCCCATGATCTGTATCTTCCTACAAGCAATAGTTCATTGCTGGTAAACCCAGTGAATTTTGGGCTCAAAGGATTTTTTGCAGTTCTCGAACCCTACGCGATTCTCACTATTAAATAAAGAGTATTTATGGAAGAGGAGCTGTGGTTTGTATCAGTTTCATAAGCAGAGTTGAACTACATATGGAAGGTATGAGTAGGAAACAAAGATCTTTTTTTCTAGGCATCCTCATGGTTCTTACTGTATTTTAGACTCCGGAAAGAAGAGCTTGCTTCTTGCGTTAAAGCACACTGTGTTTCAGGGATGAGAACTCTGATCTGAATTTTTCTTTAGAAATGGAGTTAAACCCCAGAATCTGTGTCTTTCTCCAAGCAAGAGTTCATTTCTGGTAAAACAAGTGAATTTTGGGCTCAAATGATTTTTAGCAGTTCATTAACGCAAACCGATTCTAACTATTAACTAAAGAGCATTTATGTAAGAGGAGCTCTGGTTTGTATCAGTTTCATAAGCAGAGTTGAACTACATATGGTCCGTGTGAGTAGGAAACACAGTTCTTTTTTCTGGGCTTGCTCATGGTTCTTGCTGTATTGGTGACGCGGTAAAGAAGAGCTTGCTTCTTGCATTAAAACAGAGTGTGTTTCATGGATGAGAACTCAGGTCTGAATTTCCCTTCTGAAACGGAGTTAAACCCCATGACCTGTGTCTTCCTACAAGCAAGAGTTCATTTCTGGTAAAGCAAGTGAATTTTCTGCTCAAATGATTTTACACACTTCTAGAACCCAACGCGACTATCACTATTAACTAAAGAGCATTTGTGTAAGAGGTGTGGTCTGTATCAGTTTCATAAGCAGATTTGAAATACATATAGTCCGTATGAATAGGAAACACAGTTCTTTTTTTCAGGCCATGCTCATGGTTCTTGCAGTATTTTGGACTCTGGAAAGAAGTGCTTGCTTCTTCTTTAAAACAGAGTGTGTTTCAGGGATGAGAACTCTGGTCTGAATTTCCCTTCAGAAACGGAGTTAAACCCCATGATCTGTGTCTTCCCACAAGCAAGAATTCATTTCTGGTAAAGCAAGTGAATTTTGGGCTCAAATGATTTTTAGCAGTTCACTAACTCAAACCGATTCTCACTATTAACTAAAGAGCATTTATGTAAGAGGAGCTGTGGTTTGTATCAGTTTTATAAGCAGAGTTGAACTACATATGGTCTGTGTGAGTAGGAAACACAGTTCTTTATTTCAGGCCATGCTTATGCTTCTTGATGTATTTTAGACTCTGGAAAGAAGAGCTTGCACTTCGTTAAAACAGAGTGTGTTTCAGGGATGAGAACTCAGTTCTGAATTTCCCTTCAGAAACGGAGTTAAACCCCAGGATATGTGTCTTTCTACAAGCAAGAGTTCATTTCTGGTAAACCAAGTGAATTTTCGGCCAAATGATTTTACACAGATCTAGAACTAAACGCGATTATCACTATTAACTAGAGAGCATTTATGTAAGAGGAGCTGTTGTCTGTATCAGTTTCATAATCAGAGTTGGACTACATATGGTCCGTATGAGTAGGATATATAGTTCTTTTTTTCTTGGCATGTTCATGGATCTTACTGTATTGGAGGCCCTGGAAAGAAGAGGATGATTCATGCCTTAAAACAGAGTGTTTTTCAGGGATGAGATTTCTGGTCTGATTTAACCTTCAGAAACGGAGTTAATCCCCACGATCTGTGTCTTCCTACAAGCAAGAGTTCAGATCTGGTAAAGCAAGTGAATTTTGGGATCGAATGATGTTTTGCAGTTCATGAACCAACACTATTCTCACAATTAACTAAAAAGCATTTATGTAGGAGAAGGTGTGTTCTGTATCAGTTTCATAAGCAGAGTTGAACTACATATTGTCTGTGTGAGAAGGAAACACAGTTATTTTTTTCAGGCCATGCTCATGCTTCTTGCTGTATTTTATACTCTGGAAAGAATAGCTTGCACTTCGTTAAAACAGAGTGTGTTTCAGGGATGAGAACTCTTGTCTGAATTTCCCTTCAGAAACGGAGTTAAACCCCAGGATCTGTGTCTTCCAACAAGCAAGAGTTCATTTCTGGTTAACCCAGTGAATTTAGGGCTCAAATGATTTTTCGCAGTACACAAACCCAACTCGATTCTCACTACTAACTAAAGAGCATTTATGTAAGAGGAGTTGTGGTTTGTATCAGTTTCATAAGCAGAGTTGAAATACATATGGTCCTTATGAGTAAGAAACACATTTCTTTTTTTCTGGGCATGCTCATGGTTCTTGCTGTATTGGTGACGCTGGAAAGAAGAGCTTGCTTCTTCTTTAAAACAGAGTGTGTTTCAGGGATGAGAACTCTGGTCTGAATTTCCCTTCAGAAACGGAGTTAACCCCATGATCTGTATCTTCCTACAAGCAATAGTTCATTTCTGGTAAACCCAGTGAATTTTGGGCTCAAAGGATTTTTTGCAATTCTCGAACCCTACGCGATTCTCACTATTAACTAAAGAGTATTTATGGAAGAGGAGCTGTGGTTTGTATCAGTTTCATAAGCAGAGTTGAACTACATATGGAAGGTATGAGTAGGAAACTAAGATCTTTTTTTCTAGGCATCCTCATGGTTCTTACTGTATTTTAGACTCCGGAAAGAAGAGCTTGCTTCTTGCGTTAAAGCACACTGTGTTTCAGGGATGAGAACTCTGATCTGAATTTTTCTTTAGAAATGGAGTTAAACCCCAGAATCTGTGTCTTTCTCCAAGCAAGAGTTCATTTCTGGTAAAACAAGTGAATTTTGAGCTCAAATGATTTTTAGCAGTTCATTAACGCAAACCGATTCTAACTATTAACTAAAGAGCATTTATGTAAGAGGAGCTCTGGTTTGTATCAGTTTCATAAGCAGAGTTGAACTACATATGGTCCGTGTGAGTAGGAAACACAGTTCTTTTTTCTGGGCTTGCTCATGGTTCTTGCTGTATTGGTGACGCGGTAAAGAAGAGCTTGCTTCTTGCATTAAAACAGAGTGTGTTTCATGGATGAGAACTCAGGTCTGAATTTCCCTTCAGAAACGGAGTTAAAACCCATGATCTGTGTCTTCCTACAAGCAAGAGTTCATTTCTGGTAAAGCAAGTGAATTTTCTGCTCAAATGATTTTACACACTTCTAGAACCCAACGCGACTATCACTATTAACTAAAGAGCATTTGTGTAAGAGGTGTGGTCTGTATCAGTTTCATAAGCAGATTTGAAATACATATAGTCCGTATGAATAGGAAACACAGTTCTTTTTTTCAGGCCATGCTCATGGTTCTTGCAGTATTTTAGACTCTGGAAAGAAGTGCTTGCTTCTTCTTTAAAACAGAGTGTGTTTCAGGGATGAGAACTCTGGTCTGAATTTCCCTTCAGAAACGGAGTTAAACCCCATGATCTGTGTCTTCCCACAAGCAAGAATTCATTTCTGGTAAAGCAAGTGAATTTTGGGCTCAAATGATTTTTAGCAGTTCACTAACTCAAACCGATTCTCACTATTAACTAAAGAGCATTTATGTAAGAGGAGCTGTGGTTTGTATCAGTTTTATAAGCAGAGTTGAACTACATATGGTCTGTGTGAGTAGGAAACACAGTTCTTTATTTCAGGCCATGCTTATGCTTCTTGATGTATTTTAGACTCTGGAAAGAAGAGCTTGCACTTCGTTAAAACAGAGTGTGTTTCAGGGATGAGAACTCAGTTCTGAATTTCCCTTCAGAAACGGAGTTAAACCCCAGGATATGTGTCTTTCTACAAGCAAGAGTTCATTTCTGGTAAACCAAGTGAATTTTCGGCCAAATGATTTTACACAGATCTAGAACAAAATGCGATTATCACTATTAACTAGAGAGCATTTATGTAAGAGGAGCTGTTGTCTGTATCAGTTTCATAATCAGAGTTGTACTACATATGGTCTGTATGAGTAGGATATATAGTTCTTTTTTTCTTGGCATGTTCATGGATCTTACTGTATTGGAGGCCCTGGAAAGAAGAGGATGATTCATGCCTTAAAACAGAGTGTTTTTCAGGGATGAGATTTCTGGTCTGATTTACCCTTCAGAAACGGAGTTAATCCCCACGATCTGTGTCTTCCTACAAGCAAGAGTTCAGATCTGGTAAAGCAAGTGAATTTTGGGATCGAATGATGTTTTGCTGTTCATGAACCAACACTATTCTCACAATTAACTAAAAAGCATTTATGTAGGAGAAGGTGTGTTCTGTATCAGTTTCATAAGCAGAGTTGAACTACATATTGTCTGTGTGAGAAGGAAACACAGTTATTTTTTTCAGGCCATGCTCATGCTTCTTGCTGTATTTTATACTCTGGAAAGAATAGTTTGCACTTCGTTAAAACAGAGTGTGTTTCAGGGATGAGAACTCTTGTCTGAATTTCCCTTCAGAAACGGAGTTAAAGCCCAGGATCTGTGTCTTCCAACAAGCAAGAGTTCATTTCTGGTTAACCCAGTGAATTTAGGGCTCAAATGATTTTTCGCAGTACACAAACCCAACTCGATTCTCACTACTAACTAAAGAGCATTTATGTAAGAGGAGTTGTGGTTTGTATCAGTTTCATAAGCAGAGTTGAAATACATATGGTCCTTATGAGTAAGAAACACATTTCTTTTTTTCTGGGCATGCTCATGGTTCTTACTATATTGGTGACCCTGGAAAGAAGAGCTTGCTTCTTCTTTAAAACAGAGTGTGTTTCAGGGATGAGAACTCTGGTCTGAATTTCCCTTCAGAAACGGAGTTAACCCTATGATCTGTGTCTTTCTACAAGCAAGAGTTCATTTCTGGTAAACCAAGTGAATTTTTTGCTCAAATGATTTTACACAGTTCTAGAACCCAACGCGACTCTCACTGTTAACTAAAGAGCATTTATGTAAGAGGAGGTGTGGTCTGTATCAGTTTCATAAGCAGAGTTGTACTACATATGGTCCGTATGAATAGGACACACCGGTCTTTTTTTCAGGCCATGCTCATTGTTCTTTCTGTTTTTCAGACTCTGGAAAGAAGAGCTTGCTTCTTCTTTAAAACAGAGTGTGTTTCAGGGATGAGAACTCTGGTCTGAATTTCTCTTCAGAAATGGAGTTAAATCCCATGATCTTTGTCTTTCTACAAGCAAGATTTCATTTCGGTTAAGGCAGGGAATTGGGCTCAAATTATTTTCGCAGTTCATGAACCCTACGCTATTCTCACTATTAACTAAAGAGTATTTATGTAAGAGGAGCTGTGGTTTGTATCAGTTTCATAAGCAGAGTTGAACTACATATGGTAGGTATGAGTAGGAAACACCGATCATTTTTTCTGGGCATGATCATGGTTACTGTATTTTAGACACTGGAAAGAAGAGCTTGCTTCTTGCGTTAAAGCAGACTGTGTTTAAGGGATGAGAACTCTGGTCTGAATTTCCCTCCAGAAACGGAGTTCAATCCCAGGATCTGTGTCTTCCTACAAGCAAGAGTTCATTTCTGGTAAACCAAGTGAATTTTCAGCTCAAATGATATTTAGCAGTTCACTAACGCAAACCGATTCTCACTACTAACTAAAGAGCATTTATGTAAGAGTTGCTGTGGTTTGTATCAGTTTCATAAGCAGAGTTGAACTACATATTGTCCGTGTGAGTAGGAAACACAGTTCTTTTTTCTGGGCATGCTCATGGTTCTTGCTGTATTGGTGACGCTGGAAAGAAGGGCTTGCTTCTTGCATTAAAACAGAGTGTGTTTCATGGATGAGAACTCCGGGCTGAATTTCCCTTCAGAAACGGACTTAAATCCCATGATCTGTGTCTTCCTACAAGCAAGAGTTCCTTTCTGGTAAAGCAAGTGAATTTTCTGCTCAAAAATTTTACACACTTCTAGAACCCAATGCGACTCTCACTATTAACTAAAGAGCATTTATGTAAGAGGAGGTGTTGTCTGCATCAGTTTCCTAAGCAGAGTTGAACTACATATGGTCCCTATGAATAGGAAACATAGTTCTTTTTTTCAGGCCATGCTCAAGGTTCTTGCTTTAGATTAGACTCTGGAAAGAAGAGCTTGCTTCTTCTTTAAAACAGACTGTGTTTCAGGGATGAGAACTCTGATCTGAATTTCCCTTCAGAAACGGAGTTAAACCCCAGTATCTGTGTCTTTCTCCAAGCAAGAGTTCATTTCTGGTAAATCCAGTGAATTTTGGGTTCAAATGATTTTTCGCAGTTCACGAACCCTATGCAATTCTCACTATTAACTAAAGAGGATTTATGTAATAGGAGCTGTGGTTTGTATCAGTTTCATAAGCAGAGTTGAACTACATATGGAAGGTATGAGTAGGAAACACAGATCTTTTTTTCTTGGCATGCTCATGGTTCTTACTGTATTTTAGAGTCTGGAAAGAAGAGCTTGCTTCTTGCGTTAAAGCACACTGTGTTTCAGGGATGAGAACTCTGATCTGAATTTCCCTTTAGAAATGGAGTTAAACCCCAGAATCTGTGTCTTTCTCCAAGCAAGAGTTCATTTCTGGTAAAACAAGTGAATTTTGTGCTCAAATGATTTTTAGCAGTTCATTAACGCAAACTGATTCTAACTATTAACCAAAGAGCATTTATGTAAGAGGAGCTCAGGTTGGTATCAGTTTCATAAGCAGAGTTGAACTACATATGGTCCGTGTGAGTAGGAAACACAGTTCTTTTTTCTGGGCTTGCTCATGGTTCTTGCTGTATTGGTGACGCTGGAAAGAAGAGGTTGCTTCTTGCATTAAAACAGAGTGCGTTTCATGGATGAGAACTCAGGTCTGAATTTCCCTTCAGAAACGGAGTTAAACCCCATGATCTGTGTCTTCCTACAAGCAAGAGTTCATTTCTGGTAAAGCAAGTGAATTTTCTGCTCAAATGATTTTACACACTTCTAGAACCCAACGCGACTATCACTATTAACTAAAGAGCATTTGTGTAAGAGGTGTGCTCTGTATCAGTTTCATAAGCAGAGTTGAACTACATATGGTCAGTATGAATAGGAAACACAGTCATTTTTTTCAGGCCATGCTCATGGTTCTTGCTGTATTTTAGACTCTGGAAAGAAGTGCTTGCTTCTTCTTTAAAACAGAGTGTGTTTCAGGGATGAGAACTCTGGTCTGAATTTCCCTTCAGAAACGGAGTTAAACCCCATGATCTGTGTCTTCCTACAAGCAAGAGTTCATTTTTGGTAACCCCAGTGAATTTTGGGCTCAAATGATTTATTGCAGTTCACGAACCCTACGCTATTCTCACTATTAACTAAAGAGTATTTATGTAAGAGGAGCTGTGTTTTGTATCAGTTTCATAAGCAGAGTTGAACTACATATGGAAGGTATGAGTAGGAAACACAGATCTTCTTTTCTTGGCATGCTTATGGTTCTTACTGTATTGTAGACTCTGGAAAGAAGAGCTTGCTTCTTGTGTTAAAGCACACTGTGTTTCAGGGATGAGAACTCTGATCGAATTTCCCTTTAGAAATGGAGATAAACCCCAGAATCTGTGTCTTTCTCCAAGCAAGAGTTCATTTTTGGTAAAACAAGTGAATTTTGGGCTCAAATGGTTTTTAGCAGTTCACTAATGCAAACCGATTCTCAGTATTAACTAAAGAGCATTTATGTAAGAGGAGCTGTGTTTTGTATCAGTATCATAAGCAGTGTTGAACTAATTATGGTCTGTGTGAGTATGAAACACAATTCTTTTTTCTGTGCATGCTCATTGTTCTTGCTGTATTGGTGATGCTGGAAATAAGACCTTGCTTCTTGCATTAAAACAGAGTGTGTTTCATGGATGAGAACTCAGGTCTGAATTTCCCTTCAGAAACGGAGTTAAACCCCATGACCTGTGTCTTCCACAAGCAAGAGTTCATTTCTGGTAAAGCAAGTGAATTTTCCGCTCAAATGATTTTACACACTTCTAGAACCCAATGCGACTATCACTATTAACTAAAGAGCATTTATGTAAGAGGAGGTGTTGTCTGCATCAGTTTCCTAAGCAGAGTTGAACTACATATGGTCCCTATGAATAGGAAACATAGTTCTTTTTTTCAGGCCATGCTCAAGGTTCTTGCTGTAGATTAGACTCTGGAAAGAAGAGCTTGCTTCTTCTTTAAAACAGACTGTGTTTCAGGGATGAGAACTCTGATCTGAATTTCCCTTCAGAAACGGAGTTAAACCCCAGTATCTGTGTCTTTCTCCAAGCAAGAGTTCATTTCTGGTAAAGCAAGTGAATTTTGGCCTCAAATGATTTTTAGCAGTTGACTCACGCAAACCGATTCTCACTAATACCTAAAGTGCATTCATGTAACACGAGCTGTGGTTTGTACCAGTTTCATAAGCAGAGTTGAACTACATATGGTCTGTTTGAGTAGGAAACACAGTTCTTTTTTTAAGGCCATGCTCATGCTTCTTGCTGTATTTTAGACTGTGGAAAAAGAGCTTGCACTTTGTTAAAACAGAGTGTGTTTGAGGGATGAGAACTCTGATCGAATTTCCCTTTAGAAATGGAGATAAACCCCAGGATCTGTGTCTTTCTCCAAGCAAGAGATCATTTTTGGTAAAACAAGTGAATTTTGGGCTCAAATGGTTTTTAGCAGTTCACTAACGCAAACCGATTCTCAGTATTAACTAAAGAGCATTTATGTAAGAGGAGCTCTGGTTTGTATCAGTTTCATAAGCAGAGTTGAACTACATATGGTCCGTAGGAGTAGGAAACACAGTTCTTTTTTCTGGGCTTGCTCATGGTTCTTGCAGTATTGGTGACATTGGAAAGAAGAGCTTGCTTCTGCTTAAAAACAGAGTGTGTTTCAGGGATGAGAACTATAGTCTGAATTTCCCTTCAGAAACGGAGTTAAACCCCATGATCTGTGTCTTCCTACAAGCAAGAGTTCATTTCTGGTAAATCCAGTGAATTTTGGGCTCAAATGATTTTTCGCAGTTCACGAACCCTATGCAATTCTCACTATTAACTAAAGAGGATTTATGTAATTGGAGCTGTGGTTTGTATCAGTTTCATAAGCAGAGTTGAACTACATATCGAAGGTATGAGTAGGAAGCTCAGATCTTTTTTTCTTGGCATGCTCATGGTTCTTACTGTATTTTAGAGTCTGGAAAGAAGAGCTTGCTTCTTGCTTTAAAGCACACTGTGTTTCAGGGATGAGAACTCTGATCTGAATTTCCCTTTAGAAATGGAGTTAAACCCCAGAATCTGTGTCTTTCTCCAAGCAAGAGTTCATTTCTGGTAAAACAATTGAATTTTGGGCTCAAATGATTTTTAGCAGTTCATTAACGCAAACCGATTCTAACTATTAACTAAAGAGCATTTATGTAAGAGGAGCTCTGGTTTGTATCAGTTTCATAAGCAGAGTTGAACTACATATGGTCCGTGTGAGTAGGAAACACAGTTCTTTTTTCTGGGCTTGCTCATGGTTCTTGCTGTATTGGTGACGCTGGAAAGAAGAGCTTGCTTCTTGCATTAAAACAGAGTGCGTTTCATGGATGAGAACTCAGGTCTGAATTTTCCTTCAGAAACGGAGTTAAACCCCATGATCTGTGTCTTCCTACAAGCTAGAGTTCATTTCTGGTAAAGCAAGTGAATTTTCCGCTCAAATGATTTTACACACTTCTAGAACCCAATGCGACTATCACTATTAACTAAAGAGCATTTATGTAAGAGGAGGGGTGGTCTGTATCAGTTTCATAAGCAGAGTTGAACTACATATGGTCCGTATGAATAGGAAACACAGTTCTATTTTTCAGGCCATGCTCATGGTTCTTGCTGTATTTTTGACTCTGGAAAGAAGAGCTTGCTTCTTCTTTAAAACAGAGTGTGTTTCAGGGAGGAGAACTATAGTCTGAATTTCCCTTCAGAAACGGAGTTAAACCCCATGATCTGTGTCTTCCTACAAGCAAGAGTACATTTCTGGTAAATCCAGTGAATTTTGGGCTCAAATGATTTTTCGCAGTTCACGAACCCTATGCTATTCTCACTATAAACTAAAGAGGATTTATGTAAGAGGAGCTGTGGTTTGTATCAGTTTCATAAGCAGAGTTGAACTACATATGGAAGGTATGAGTAGGAAACCAAGATCTTTTTTTCTAGGCATCCTCATGGTTCTTACTGTATTTTAGAGTCTGGAAAGAAGAGCTTGCTTCTGCGTTAAAGCACACTGTGTTTCAGGGATGAGAACTCTGATCTGAATTTCCCTTCAGAAACAAAGTTAAACCCCAGGATCTGTGTCTTTCTCCAAGCAAGAGTTCATTTCTGGTAAAACAAGTGAATTTTGGGCTCAAATGATTTTTAGCAGTTCATTAACGCAAACCGATTCTAACTATTAACTAAAGAGCATTTATGTAAGAGGAGCTCTGGTTTGTATCAGTTTCATAAGCAGAGTTGAACTACATATGGTCCGTGTGAGTAGGAAACACAGTTCTTTTTTCTGGGCTTGCTCATGGTTCTTGCTGTATTGGTGACGCTGGAAAGAAGAGCTTGCTTCTTGCATTAAAACAGAGTGTGTTTCATGGATGAGAACTCAGGTCTGAATTTCCCTTCTGAAACGGAGTTAAACCCCATGATCTGTGTCTTCCTACAAGCAAGAGTTCATTTCTGGTAAAGCAAGTGAATTTTCTGCTCAAATGATTTTACACACTTCTAGAACCCAATGCGACTATCACTATTAACTAAAGAGCATTTGTGTAAGAGGTGTGGTCTGTATCAGTTTCATAAGCAGAGTTGAACTACATATGGTCCGTATGAATAGGAAACACAGTTCTTTTTTTCCGGCCATGCTCATGGTTCTTGCTGTATTTTAGACTCTGGAAAGAAGTGCTTGCTTCTTCTTTAAAAAAGAGTGTGTTTCAGGGATGAGAACTCTGGTCTGAATTTCCCTTCAGAAACGGAGTTAAACCCCATGATCTGTGTCTTCCTACAAGCAAAAGTTTATTTTTGGTAAACCCAGTGAATTTTGGGCTCAAATGATTTTTTGCAGTTCACGAACCCTACTCTATTCTCACTATTAACTAAAGTGTATTTATGTAAGAGGAGCTGTGGTTTGTATCAGTTTCATAAGCAGAGTTGAACTACATATGGAAGGTATGAGTAGGAAGCTCAGATCTTTTTTTCTTGGCATGCTCATGGTTCTTACTGTATTTTAGACTCTGGAAAGAAGAGCTTGCTTCTTGTGTTAAAGCACACTGTGTTTCAGGGATGAGAACTCTGATCTAAATTTCCCTTTAGAAATGGAGTTAAACCCCAGAATCTGTGTCTTTCTCCAAGCAAGAGTTCATTTCTGGTAAAACAAGTGAATTTTGGGCTCAAATGATTTTTAGCAGTTCATTAACGCAAACCGATTCTAACTATTAACTAAAGAGCATTTATGTAAGAGGAGCTCTGGTTTGTATCAGTTTCATAAGCAGAGTTGAACTACATATGGTCCGTATGAGTAGGAAACACAGTTCTTTTTTCTGGGCTTGCTCATGGTTCTTGCAGTATTGGTGACACTGGAAAGAAGAGCTTGCTTCTTGAATTAAAACAGAGTGTGTTTCATGGATGGAACTCAGGTCTGAATTTCCCTTCTGAAACGGAGTTAAACCCCATGATCTGTGTCTTCCTACAAACAAGAGTTCATTTCTGGTAAAGCAAGTGAATTTTCTGCTCAAATGATTTTACACACTTCTAGAACCCAACGCGACTATCACTATTAACTAAAGAGCATTTGTGTATGAGGTGTGGTCTGTATCAGTTTCATAAGCAGAGTTGAACTACATATGGTCCGTATGAATAGGAAACACAGTTCTTTTTTTCAGGCCATGCTCATGGTTCTTGCTGTATTTTAGACTCTGGAAAGAAGTGCTTGTTTCTTCTTTAAAACAGAGTGTGTTTCAGGGATGAGAACTCTGGTCTGAATTTCCCTTCAGAAACGGAGTTAAACCCCATGATCTGTGTCTTCCTACAAGCAAGAGTTCATTTTTGGTAACCCCAGTGAATTTTGGACTCAAATGATTTATTGCAGTTCACGAACCCTACTCTATTCTCACTATTAACTAAAGAGTATTTATGTAAGAGGAGCTGTGGTTTGTATCAGTTTCATAAGCAGAGTTGAACTACATATGGAAGGTATGAGTAGGAAACACAGATCTTTTTTTCTTGGCATGCTCATGGTTCTTACTGTATTGTAGACTCTGGAAAGAAGAGCTTGCTTCTTGTGTTAAAGCACACTGTGTTTCAGGGATGAGAACTCTGATCGAATTTCCCTTTAGAAATGGAGATAAACCCCAGGATCTGTGTCTTTCTCCAAGCAAGAGTTCAATTTTGGTAAAACAAGTGAATTTTGGGCTCAAATGGTTTTTAGCAGTTCACTAACACAAACCGATTCTCAGTATTAACTAAAGAGCATTTATGTAAGAGGAGCTGTGTTTTGTATCAGTATCATAAGCAGTGTTGAACTACATATGGTCTGTGTGAGTATGAAACACAATTCTTTTTTCTGGGCATGATCATTGTTCTTGCTGTATTGGTGATGCTGGAAATAAGACCTTGCTTCTTGCATTAAAACAGAGTGTGTTTCATGGATGAGAACTCAGGTCTGAATTTCCCTTCAGAAACGGAGTTAAACCCCATGACCTGTGTCTTCCACAAGCAAGAGTTCATTTCTGGTAAAGCAAGTGAATTTTCCGCTCAAATGATTTTACACACTTCTAGAACCCAATGCGACTATCACTATTAACTAAAGAGCATTTATGTAAGAGGAGGGGTGGTCTGTATCAGTTTCATAAGCAGAGTTGAACTACATATGGTCCATATGAATAGGAAACACAGTTCTATTTTTCAGGCCATGCTCATGGTTCTTGCTGTATTTTTGACTCTGGAAAGAAGAGCTTGCTTCTTCTTTAAAACAGAGTGTGTTTCAGGGAGGAGAACTATAGTCTGAATTTCCCTTCAGAAACGGAGTTAAACCCCATGATCTGTGTCTTCCTACAAGCAAGAGTACATTTCTGGTAAATCCAGTGAATTTTGGGCTCAAATGATTTTTCGCAGTTCATGAACCCTATGCTATTCTCACTATAAACTAAAGAGGATTTATGTAAGAGGAGCTGTGGTTTGTATCAGTTTCATAAGCAGAGTTGAACTACATATGGAAGGTATGAGTAGGAAACAAAGATCTTTTTTTCTAGGCATCCTCATGGTTCTTACTGTATTTTAGAGTCTGGAAAGAAGAGCTTGCTTCTTGCGTTAAAGCACACTGTGTTTCAGGGATGAGAACTCTGATCTGAATTTCCCTTCAGAAACAAAGTTAAACCCCAGGATCTGTGTCTTTCTCCAAGCAAGAGTTAATTTCTGGTAAAACAAGTGAATTTTGGGCTCAAATGATTTTTAGCAGTTCATTAACGCAAACCGATTCTAACTATTAACTAAAGAGCATTTATGTAAGAGGAGCTCTGGTTTGTATCAGTTTCATAAGCAGAGTTGAACTACATATGGTCCGTGTGAGTAGGAAACACAGTTCTTTTTTCTGGGCTTGCTCATGGTTCTTGCTGTATTGGTGACGCTGGAAAGAAGAGCTTGCTTCTTGCATTAAAACAGAGTGCGTTTCATGGATGAGAACTCAGGTCTGAATTTCCCTTCAGAAACGGAGTTAAACCCCATGATCTGTGTGTTCCTACAAGCAAGAGTTCATTTCTGGTAAAGCAAGTGAATTTTCTGCTCAAATGATTTTACACACTTCTAGAACCCAACGCGACTATCACTATTAACTAAAGAGCATTTGTGTAAGAGGTGTGGTCTGTATCAGTTTCATAAGCAGAGTTGAACTACATATGGTCCGTATGAATAGGAAACACAGTTCTTTTTTTCCAGCCATGCTCATGGTTCTTGCTGTATTTTAGACTCTGGAAAGAAGTGATTGCTTCTTCTTTAAAACAGAGTGTGTTTCAGGGATGAGAACTCTGGTCTGAATTTCCCTTCAGAAACGGAGTTAAACCCCATGATCTGTGTCTTCCTACAAGCAAAAGTTCATTTTTGGTAAACCCAGTGAATTTTGGGCTCAAATGATTTTTTGCAGTTCACGAACCCTACTCTATTCTCACTATTAACTAAAGAGTATTTATGTAAGAGGAGCTGTGGTTTGTATCAGTTTCATAAGCAGAGTTGAACTACATACGGAAGGTATGAGTAGGAAGCTCAGATCTTTTTTTCTTGGCATGCTCATGGTTCTTACTGTATTTTAGACTCCGGAAAGAAGAGCTTGCTTCTTGTGTTAAAGCACACTGTGTTTCAGGGATGAGAACTCTGATCTGAATTTCCCTTTAGAAATGGAGTTAAACCCCAGAATTTGTGTCTTTCTCCAAGCAAGAGTTCATTTCTGGTAAAACAAGTGAATTTTGGGCTCAAATGATTTTTAGCAGTTCATTAACGCAAACCGATTCTAACTATTAACTAAAGAGCATTTATGTAAGAGGAGCTCTGGTTTGTATCAGTTTCATAAGCAGAGTTGAACTACATATGGTCCGTGTGAGTAGGAAACACAGTTCTTTTTTCTGGGCTTGCTCATGGTTCTTGCTGTATTGGTGACGCTGGAAAGAACAGCTTGCTTCTTGAATTAAAACAGAGTGTGTTTCATGGATGGAACTCAGGTCTGAATTTCCCTTCTGAAACGGAGTTAAACCCCATGATCTGTGTCTTCCTACAAACAAGAGTTCATTTCTGGTAAAGCAAGTGAATTTTCTGCTCAAAAGATTTTACACACTAATAGAACCCAACGCGACTATCACTATTAACTGAAGAGCATTTGTGTAAGAGGTGTGGTCTGTATCAGTTTCATAAGGAGAGTTGAACTACATATGGTCCGTATGAATAGGAAACACAGTTCTTTTTTTCAGGCCATGCTCATGGTTCTTGCTGTATTTTAGACTCTGGAAAGAAGTGCTTGCTTCTTCTTTAAAACAAGTGTGTTTCAGGGATGAGAACTCTGGTCTGAATTTCCCTTCAGAAACGGAGTTAAACCCCATGATCTGTGTCTTCTTACAAGCAAGAGTTCATTTCTGGTAAAGCAAGTGAATTTTGGGCTCAAATGGTTTTTAGCAGTTCACTAACGCAAACCGATTCTCAGTATTAACTAAAGAGCATTTATGTAAGAGGAGCTGTGTTTTGTATCAGTATCATAAGCAGTGTTGAACTACATATGGTCTGTGTGAGTATGGAACACAATTCTTTTTTCTGGGCATGCTCATTGTTCTTGCTGTATTGGTGATGCTGGAAATAAGACCTTGCTTCTTGCGTTAAAACAGAGTGTGTTTCATGGATGAGAACTCAGGTCTGAATTTCCCTTCAGAAACGGAGTTAAACCCCATGACCTGTGTCTTCCACAAGCAAGAGTTCATTTCTGGTAAAGCAAGTGAATTTTCCGCTCAAATGATTTTACACACTTCTAGAACCCAATGCGACTATCACTATTAACTAAAGAGCATTTATGTAAGAGGAGGGGTGGTCTGTATCAGTTTCATAAGCAGAGTTGAACTACATATGGTCCGTATGAATAGGAAACACAGTTCTATTTTTCAGGCCATGCTCATGGTTCTTGCTGTATTTTTGACTCTGGAAAGAAGAGCTTGCTTCTTCTTTAAAACAGAGTGTGTTTCAGGGAGGAGAACTATAGTCTGAATTTCCATTCAGAAACGGAGTTAAACCCCATGATCTGTGTCTTCCTACAAGCAAGAGTACATTTCTGGTAAATCCAGTGAATTTTGGGCTCAAATGATTTTTCGCAGTTCACGAACCCTATGCTATTCTCACTATAAACTAAAGAGGATTTATGTAAGAGGAGCTGTGGTTTGTATCAGTTTCATAAGCAGAGTTGAACTACATATGGAAGGTATGAGTAGGAAACCAAGATCTTTTTTTCTAGGCATCCTCATGGTTCTTACTGTATTTTAGAGTCTGGAAAGAAGAGCTTGCTTCTTGCGTTAAAGCACACTGTGTTTCAGGGATGAGAACTCTGATCTGAATTTCCCTTCAGAAACAAAGTTAAACCCCAGGATCTGTGTCTTTCTCCAAGCAAGAGTTCATTTCTGGTAAAACAAGTGAATTTTGGGCTCAAATGATTTTTAGCAGTTCATTAACGCAAACCGATTCTAACTATTAACTAAAGAGCATTTATGTAAGAGGAGCTCTGGTTTGTATCAGTTTCATAAGCAGAGTTGAACTACATATGGTCCGTGTGAGTAGGAAACACAGTTCTTTTTTCTGGGCTTGCTCATGGTTCTTGCTGTATTGGTGACGCTGGAAAGAAGAGCTTGCTTCTTGCATTAAAACAGAGTGTGTTTCATGGATGAGAACTCAGGTCTGAATTTCCCTTCTGAAACGGAGTTAAACCCCATGATCTGTGTCTTCCTACAAGCAAGAGTTCATTTCTGGTAAAGCAAGTGAATTTTCTGCTCAAATGATTTTACACACTTCTAGAACCCAACGCGACTATCACTATTAACTAAAGAGCATTTGTGTAAGAGGTGTGGTCTGTATCAGTTTCATAAGCAGAGTTGAACTACATATGGTCCGTATGAATAGGAAACACAGTTCTTTTTTTCCGGCCATGCTCATGGTTCTTGCTGTATTTTAGACTCTGGAAAGAAGTGCTTGCTTCTTCTTTAAAAAAGAGTGTGTTTCAGGGATGAGAACTCTGGTCTGAATTTCCCTTCAGAAACGGAGTTAAACCCCATGATCTGTGTCTTCCTACAAGCAAAAGTTTATTTTTGGTAAACCCAGTGAATTTTGGGCTCAAATGATTTTTTGCAGTTCACGAACCCTACTCTATTCTCACTATTAACTAAAGTGTATTTATGTAAGAGGAGCTGTGGTTTGTATCAGTTTCATAAGCAGAGTTGAACTACATATGGAAGGTATGAGTAGGAAGCTCAGATCTTTTTTTCTTGGCATGCTCATGGTTCTTACTGTATTTTAGAGTCTGGAAAGAAGAGCTTGCTTCTTGTGTTAAAGCACACTGTGTTTCAGGGATGAGAACTCTGATCTAAATTTCCCTTTAGAAATGGAGTTAAACCCCAGAATCTGTGTCTTTCTACAAGCAAGAGTTCATTTCTGGTAAAACAAGTGAATTTTGGGCTCAAATGATTTTTAGCAGTTCATTAACGCAAACCGATTCTAACTATTAACTAAAGAGCATTTATGTAAGAGGAGCTCTGGTTTGTATCAGTTTCATAAGCAGAGTTGAACTACATATGGTCCGTATGAGTAGGAAACACAGTTCTTTTTTCTGGGCTTGCTCATGGTTCTTGCAGTATTGGTGACACTGGAAAGAAGAGCTTGCTTCTTGAATTAAAACAGAGTGTGTTTCATGGATGGAACTCAGGTCTGAATTTCCCTTCTGAAACGGAGTTAAACCCCATGATCTGTGTCTTCCTACAAACAAGAGTTCATTTCTGGTAAAGCAAGTGAATTTTCTGCTCAAATGATTTTACACACTTCTAGAACCCAACGCGACTATCACTATTAACTAAAGAGCATTTGTGTATGAGGTGTGGTCTGTATCAGTTTCATAAGGAGAGTTGAACTACATATGGTCCGTATGAATAGGAAACACAGTTCTTTTTTTCAGGCCATGCTCATGGTTCTTGCTGTATTTTAGACTCTGGAAAGAAGTGCTTGTTTCTTCTTTAAAACAGAGTGTGTTTCAGGGATGAGAACTCTGGTCTGAATTTCCCTTCAGAAACGGAGTTAAACCCCATGATCTGTGTCTTCCTACAAGCAAGAGTTCATTTTTGGTAACCCCAGTGAATTTTGGACTCAAATGATTTATTGCAGTTCACGAACCCTACTCTATTCTCACTATTAACTAAAGAGTATTTATGTAAGAGGAGCTGTGGTTTGTATCAGTTTCATAAGCAGAGTTGAACTACATATGGAAGGTATGAGTAGGAAACCAAGATCTTTTTTTCTAGGCATCCTCATGGTTCTTACTGTATTTTAGAGTCTGGAAAGAAGAGCTTGCTTCTTGCGTTAAAGCACACTGTGTTTCAGGGATGAGAACTCTGATCTGAATTTCCCTTCAGAAACAAAGTTAAACCCCAGGATCTGTGTCTTTCTCCAAGCAAGAGTTCATTTCTGGTAAAACAAGTGAATTTTGGGCTCAAATGATTTTTAGCAGTTCATTAACGCAAACCGATTCTAACTATTAACTAAAGAGCATTTATGTAAGAGGAGCTCTGGTTTGTATCAGTTTCATAAGCAGAGTTGAACTACATATGGTCCGTGTGAGTAGGAAACACAGTTCTTTTTTCTGGGCTTGCTCATGGTTCTTGCTGTATTGGTGACGCTGGAAAGAAGAGCTTGCTTCTTGCATTAAAACAGAGTGTGTTTCATGGATGAGAACTCAGGTCTGAATTTCCCTTCTGAAACGGAGTTAAACCCCATGATCTGTGTCTTCCTACAAGCAAGAGTTCATTTCTGGTAAAGCAAGTGAATTTTCTGCTCAAATGATTTTACACACTTCTAGAACCCAACGCGACTATCACTATTAACTAAAGAGCATTTGTGTAAGAGGTGTGGTCTGTATCAGTTTCATAAGCAGAGTTGAACTACATATGGTCCGTATGAATAGGAAACACAGTTCTTTTTTTCCGGCCATGCTCATGGTTCTTGCTGTATTTTAGACTCTGGAAAGAAGTGCTTGCTTCTTCTTTAAAAAAGAGTGTGTTTCAGGGATGAGAACTCTGGTCTGAATTTCCCTTCAGAAACGGAGTTAAACCCCATGATCTGTGTCTTCCTACAAGCAAAAGTTTATTTTTGGTAAACCCAGTGAATTTTGGGCTCAAATGATTTTTTGCAGTTCACGAACCCTACTCTATTCTCACTATTAACTAAAGTGTATTTATGTAAGAGGAGCTGTGGTTTGTATCAGTTTCATAAGCAGAGTTGAACTACATATGGAAGGTATGAGTAGGAAGCTCAGATCTTTTTTTCTTGGCATGCTCATGGTTCTTACTGTATTTTAGAGTCTGGAAAGAAGAGCTTGCTTCTTGTGTTAAAGCACACTGTGTTTCAGGGATGAGAACTCTGATCTAAATTTCCCTTTAGAAATGGAGTTAAACCCCAGAATCTGTGTCTTTCTACAAGCAAGAGTTCATTTCTGGTAAAACAAGTGAATTTTGGGCTCAAATGATTTTTAGCAGTTCATTAACGCAAACCGATTCTAACTATTAACTAAAGAGCATTTATGTAAGAGGAGCTCTGGTTTGTATCAGTTTCATAAGCAGAGTTGAACTACATATGGTCCGTATGAGTAGGAAACACAGTTCTTTTTTCTGGGCTTGCTCATGGTTCTTGCAGTATTGGTGACACTGGAAAGAAGAGCTTGCTTCTTGAATTAAAACAGAGTGTGTTTCATGGATGGAACTCAGGTCTGAATTTCCCTTCTGAAACGGAGTTAAACCCCATGATCTGTGTCTTCCTACAAACAAGAGTTCATTTCTGGTAAAGCAAGTGAATTTTCTGCTCAAATGATTTTACACACTTCTAGAACCCAACGCGACTATCACTATTAACTAAAGAGCATTTGTGTATGAGGTGTGGTCTGTATCAGTTTCATAAGGAGAGTTGAACTACATATGGTCCGTATGAATAGGAAACACAGTTCTTTTTTTCAGGCCATGCTCATGGTTCTTGCTGTATTTTAGACTCTGGAAAGAAGTGCTTGTTTCTTCTTTAAAACAGAGTGTGTTTCAGGGATGAGAACTCTGGTCTGAATTTCCCTTCAGAAACGGAGTTAAACCCCATGATCTGTGTCTTCCTACAAGCAAGAGTTCATTTTTGGTAACCCCAGTGAATTTTGGACTCAAATGATTTATTGCAGTTCACGAACCCTACTCTATTCTCACTATTAACTAAAGAGTATTTATGTAAGAGGAGCTGTGGTTTGTATCAGTTTCATAAGCAGAGTTGAACTACATATGGAAGGTATGAGTAGGAAACACAGATCTTTTTTTCTTGGCATGCTCATGGTTCTTACTGTATTGTAGACTCTGGAAAGAAGAGCTTGCTTCTTGTGTTAAAGCACACTGTGTTTCAGGGATGAGAACTCTGATCGAATTTCCCTTTAGAAATGGAGTTAAACCCCAGAATCTGTGTCTTTCTCCAAGCAAGAGTTCATTTCCGGTAAAACAAGTGAATTTTGGGCTCAAATGATTTTTAGCAGTTCATTAACGCAAACCGATTCTAACTATTAACTAAAGAGCATTTATGTAAGAGGAGCTCTGGTTTGTATCAGTTTCATAAGCAGAGTTGAACTACATATGGTCCTTATGAGTAGGAAACACAGTTCTTTTTTCTGGGCTTGCTCATGGTTCTTGCAGTATTGGTGACGCTGGAAAGAACAGCTTGCTTCTTGAATTAAAACAGAGTGTGTTTCATGGATGGAACTCAGGTCTGAATTTCCCTTCTGAAACGGAGTTAAACCCCATGATCTGTGTCTTCCTACAAACAAGAGTTCATTTCTGGTAAAGCAAGTGAATTTTCTGCTCAAATGATTTTACACACTTCTAGAACCCAACGCGACTATCACTATTAACTAAAGAGCATTTGTGTATGAGGTGTGGTCTGTATCAGTTTCATAAGGAGAGTTGAACTACATATGGTCCGTATGAATAGGAAACACAGTTCTTTTTTTCAGGCCATGCTCATGGTTCTTGCTGTATTTTAGACTCTGGAAAGAAGTGCTTGTTTCTTCTTTAAAACAGAGTGTGTTTCAGGGATGAGAACTCTGGTCTGAATTTCCCTTCAGAAACGGAGTTAAACCCCATGATCTGTGTCTTCCTACAAGCAAGAGTTCATTTTTGGTAACCCCAGTGAATTTTGGACTCAAATGATTTATTGCAGTTCACGAACCCTACTCTATTCTCACTATTAACTAAAGAGTATTTATGTAAGAGGAGCTGTGGTTTGTATCAGTTTCATAAGCAGAGTTGAACTACATATGGAAGGTATGAGTAGGAAACACAGATCTTTTTTTCTTGGCATGCTCATGGTTCTTACTGTATTGTAGACTCTGGAAAGAAGAGCTTGCTTCTTGTGTTAAAGCACACTGTGTTTCAGGGATGAGAACTCTGATTGAATTTCCCTTTAGAAATGGAGATAAACCCCAGGATCTGTGTCTTTCTCCAAGCAAGAGTTCAATTTTGGTAAAACAAGTGAATTTTGGGCTCAAATGGTTTTTAGCAGTTCACTAACACAAACCGATTCTCAGTATTAATTAAAGAGCATTTATGTAAGAGGAGCTGTGTTTTGTATCAGTATCATAAGCAGTGTTGAACTACATATGGTCTGTGTGAGTATGAAACACAATTCTTTTTTCTGGGCATGATCATTGTTCTTGCTGTATTGGTGATGCTGGAAATAAGACCTTGCTTCTTGCATTAAAACAGAGTGTGTTTCATGGATGAGAACTCAGGTCTGAATTTCCCTTCAGAAACGGAGTTAAACCCCATGACCTGTGTCTTCCACAAGCAAGAGTTCATTTCTGGTAAAGCAAGTGAATTTTCCGCTCAAATGATTTTACACACTTCTAGAACCCAATGCGACTATCACTATTAACTAAAGAGCATTTATGTAAGAGGAGGGGTGGTCTGTATCAGTTTCATAAGCAGAGTTGAACTACATATGGTCCATATGAATAGGAAACACAGTTCTATTTTTCAGGCCATGCTCATGGTTCTTGCTGTATTTTTGACTCTGGAAAGAAGAGCTTGCATCTTCTTTAAAACAGAGTGTGTTTCAGGGAGGAGAACTATAGTCTGAATTTCCCTTCAGAAACGGAGTTAAACCCCATGATCTGTGTCTTCCTACAAGCAAGAGTACATTTCTGGTAAATCCAGTGAATTTTGGGCTCAAATGATTTTTCGCAGTTCATGAACCCTATGCTATTCTCACTATAAACTAAAGAGGATTTATGTAAGAGGAGCTGTGGTTTGTATCAGTTTCATAAGCAGAGTTGAACTACATATGGAAGGTATGAGTAGGAAACAAAGATCTTTTTTTCTAGGCATCCTCATGGTTCTTACTGTATTTTAGAGTCTGGAAAGAAGAGCTTGCTTCTTGCGTTAAAGCACACTGTGTTTCAGGGATGAGAACTCTGATCTGAATTTCCCTTCAGAAACAAAGTTAAACCCCAGGATCTGTGTCTTTCTCCAAGCAAGAGTTAATTTCTGGTAAAACAAGTGAATTTTGGGCTCAAATGATTTTTAGCAGTTCATTAACGCAAACCGATTCTAACTATTAACTAAAGAGCATTTATGTAAGAGGAGCTCTGGTTTGTATCAGTTTCATAAGCAGAGTTGAACTACATATGGTCCGTGTGAGTAGGAAACACAGTTCTTTTTTCTTGGCTTGCTCATGGTTCTTGCTGTATTGGTGACGCTGGAAAGAAGAGCTTGCTTCTTGCATTAAAACAGAGTGCGTTTCATGGATGAGAACTCAGGTCTGAATTTCCCTTCAGAAACGGAGTTAAACCCCATGATCTGTGTGTTCCTACAAGCAAGAGTTCATTTCTGGTAAAGCAAGTGAATTTTCTGCTCAAATGATTTTACACACTTCTAGAACCCAACGCGACTATCACTATTAACTAAAGAGCATTTGTGTAAGAGGTGTGGTCTGTATCAGTTTCATAAGCAGAGTTGAACTACATATGGTCCGTATGAATAGGAAACACAGTTCTTTTTTTCCAGCCATGCTCATGGTTCTTGCTGTATTTTAGACTCTGGAAAGAAGTGATTGCTTCTTCTTTAAAACAGAGTGTGTTTCAGGGATGAGAACTCTGGTCTGAATTTCCCTTCAGAAACGGAGTTAAACCCCATGATCTGTGTCTTCCTACAAGCAAAAGTTCATTTTTGGTAAACCCAGTGAATTTTGGGCTCAAATGATTTTTTGCAGTTCACGAACCCTACTCTATTCTCACTATTAACTAAAGAGTATTTATGTAAGAGGAGCTGTGGTTTGTATCAGTTTCATAAGCAGAGTTGAACTACATACGGAAGGTATGAGTAGGAAGCTCAGATCTTTTTTTCTTGGCATGCTCATGGTTCTTACTGTATTTTAGACTCCGGAAAGAAGAGCTTGCTTCTTGTGTTAAAGCACACTGTGTTTAAGGGATGAGAACTCTGATCTGAATTTCCCTTTAGAAATGGAGTTAAACCCCAGAATTTGTGTCTTTCTCCAAGCAAGAGTTCATTTCTGGTAAAACAAGTGAATTTTGGGCTCAAATGATTTTTAGCAGTTCATTAACGCAAACCGATTCTAACTATTAACTAAAGAGCATTTATGTAAGAGGAGCTCTGGTTTGTATCAGTTTCATAAGCAGAGTTGAACTACATATGGTCCGTGTGAGTAGGAAACACAGTTCTTTTTTCTGGGCTTGCTCATGGTTCTTGCTGTATTGGTGACGCTGGAAAGAACAGCTTGCTTCTTGAATTAAAACAGAGTGTGTTTCATGGATGGAACTCAGGTCTGAATTTCCCTTCTGAAACGGAGTTAAACCCCATGATCTGTGTCTTCCTACAAACAAGAGTTCATTTCTGGTAAAGCAAGTGAATTTTCTGCTCAAAAGATTTTACACACTAATAGAACCCAACGCGACTATCACTATTAACTGAAGAGCATTTGTGTAAGAGGTGTGGTCTGTATCAGTTTCATAAGGAGAGTTGAACTACATATGGTCCGTATGAATAGGAAACACAGTTCTTTTTTTCAGGCCATGCTCATGGTTCTTGCTGTATTTTAGACTCTGGAAAGAAGTGCTTGCTTCTTCTTTAAAACAAGTGTGTTTCAGGGATGAGAACTCTGGTCTGAATTTCCCTTCAGAAACGGAGTTAAACCCCATGATCTGTGTCTTCTTACAAGCAAGAGTTCATTTCTGGTAAAGCAAGTGAATTTAGGGCTCAAATGGTTTTTAGCAGTTCACTAACGCAAACCGATTCTCAGTATTAACTAAAGAGCATTTATGTAAGAGGAGCTGTGTTTTGTATCAGTATCATAAGCAGTGTTGAACTACATATGGTCTGTGTGAGTATGGAACACAATTCTTTTTTCTGGGCATGCTCATTGTTCTTGCTGTATTGGTGATGCTGGAAATAAGACCTTGCTTCTTGCGTTATAACAGAGTGTGTTTCATGGATGAGAACTCAGGTCTGAATTTCCCTTCAGAAACGGAGTTAAACCCCATGACCTGTGTCTTCCACAAGCAAGAGTTCATTTCTGGTAAAGCAAGTGAATTTTCCGCTCAAATGATTTTACACACTTCTAGAACCCAATGCGACTATCACTATTAACTAAAGAGCATTTATGTAAGAGGAGGGGTGGTCTGTATCAGTTTCATAAGCAGAGTTGAACTACATATGGTCCGTATGAATAGGAAACACAGTTCTATTTTTCAGGCCATGCTCATGGTTCTTGCTGTATTTTTGACTCTGGAAAGAAGAGCTTGCTTCTTCTTTAAAACAGAGTGAATTTCAGGGAGGAGAACTATAGTCTGAATTTCCATTCAGAAACGGAGTTAAACCCCATGATCTGTGTCTTCCTCCAAGCAAGAGTTCATTTTTGGTAACCCCAGTGAATTTTGGGCTCAAATGATTTTTAGCAGTTCATTAACGCAAACCGATTCTAACTATTAACTAAAGAGCATTTATGTAAGAGGAGCTCTGGTTTGTATCAGTTTCATAAGCAGAGTTGAACTACATATGGTCCGTATGAGTAGGAAACACAGTTCTTTTTTCTGGGCTTGCTCATGGTTCTTGCAGTATTGGTGACGCTGGAAAGAACAGCTTGCTTCTTGAATTAAAACAGAGTGTGTTTCATGGATGGAACTCAGGTCTGAATTTCCCTTCTGAAACGGAGTTAAACCCCATGATCTGTGTCTTCCTACAAACAAGAGTTCATTTCTGGTAAAGCAAGTGAATTTTCTGCTCAAATGATTTTACACACTTCTAGAACCCAACGCGACTATCACTATTAACTAAAGAGCATTTGTGTATGAGGTGTGGTCTGTATCAGTTTCATAAGCAGAGTTGAACTACATATGGTCCGTATGAATAGGAAACACAGTTCTTTTTTTCAGGCCATGCTCATGGTTCTTGCTGTATTTTAGACTCTGGAAAGAAGTGCTTGTTTCTTCTTTAAAACAGAGTGTGTTTCAGGGATGAGAACTCTGATCTGAATTTCCCTTCAGAAACGGAGTTAAACCCCATGATCTGTGTCTTCCTACAAGCAAGAGTTCATTTTTGGTAACCCCAGTGAATTTTGGACTCAAATGATTTATTGCAGTTCACGAACCCTACTCTATTCTCACTATTAACTAAAGAGTATTTATGTAAGAGGAGCTGTGGTTTGTATCAGTTTCATAAGCAGAGTTGAACTACATATGGAAGGTATGAGTAGGAAACACAGATCTTTTTTTCTTGGCATGCTCATGGTTCTTACTGTATTGTAGACTCTGGAAAGAAGAGCTTGCTTCTTGTGTTAAAGCACACTGTGTTTCAGGGATGAGAACTCTGATTGAATTTCCCTTTAGAAATGGAGATAAACCCCAGGATCTGTGTCTTTCTCCAAGCAAGAGTTCAATTTTGGTAAAACAAGTGAATTTTGGGCTCAAATGGTTTTTAGCAGTTCACTAACACAAACCGATTCTCAGTATTAATTAAAGAGCATTTATGTAAGAGGAGCTGTGTTTTGTATCAGTATCATAAGCAGTGTTGAACTACATATGGTCTGTGTGAGTATGAAACACAATTCTTTTTTCTGGGCATGATCATTGTTCTTGCTGTATTGGTGATGCTGGAAATAAGACCTTGCTTCTTGCATTAAAACAGAGTGTGTTTCATGGATGAGAACTCAGGTCTGAATTTCCCTTCAGAAACGGAGTTAAACCCCATGACCTGTGTCTTCCACAAGCAAGAGTTCATTTCTGGTAAAGCAAGTGAATTTTCCGCTCAAATGATTTTACACACTTCTAGAACCCAATGCGACTATCACTATTAACTAAAGAGCATTTATGTAAGAGGAGGGGTGGTCTGTATCAGTTTCATAAGCAGAGTTGAACTACATATGGTCCATATGAATAGGAAACACAGTTCTATTTTTCAGGCCATGCTCATGATTCTTGCTGTATTTTTGACTCTGGAAAGAAGAGCTTGCTTCTTCTTTAAAACAGAGTGTGTTTCAGGGAGGAGAACTATAGTCTCAATTTCCCTTCAGAAACGGAGTTAAACCCCATGATCTGTGTCTTCCTACAAGCAAGAGTACATTTCTGGTAAATCCAGTGAATTTTGGGCTCAAATGATTTTTCGCAGTTCATGAACCCTATGCTATTCTCACTATAAACTAAAGAGGATTTATGTAAGAGGAGCTGTGGTTTGTATCAGTTTCATAAGCAGAGTTGAACTACATATGGAAGGTATGAGTAGGAAACAAAGATCTTTTTTTCTAGGCATCCTCATGGTTCTTACTGTATTTTAGAGTCTGGAAAGAAGAGCTTGCTTCTTGCGTTAAAGCACACTGTGTTTCAGGGATGAGAACTCTGATCTGAATTTCCCTTCAGAAACAAAGTTAAACCCCAGGATCTGTGTCTTTCTCCAAGCAAGAGTTAATTTCTGGTAAAACAAGTGAATTTTGGGCTCAAATGATTTTTAGCAGTTCATTAACGCAAACCGATTCTAACTATTAACTAAAGAGCATTTATGTAAGAGGAGCTCTGGTTTGTATCAGTTTCATAAGCAGAGTTGAACTACATATGGTCCGTGTGAGTAGGAAACACAGTTCTTTTTTCTTGGCTTGCTCATGGTTCTTGCTGTATTGGTGACGCTGGAAAGAAGAGCTTGCTTCTTGCATTAAAACAGAGTGCGTTTCATGGATGAGAACTCAGGTCTGAATTTCCCTTCAGAAACGGAGTTAAACCCCATGATCTGTGTGTTCCTACAAGCAAGAGTTCATTTCTGGTAAAGCAAGTGAATTTTCTGCTCAAATGATTTTACACACTTCTAGAACCCAACGCGACTATCACTATTAACTAAAGAGCATTTGTGTAAGAGGTGTGGTCTGTATCAGTTTCATAAGCAGAGTTGAACTACATATGGTCCGTATGAATAGGAAACACAGTTCTTTTTTTCCAGCCATGCTCATGGTTCTTGCTGTATTTTAGACTCTGGAAAGAAGTGATTGCTTCTTCTTTAAAACAGAGTGTGTTTCAGGGATGAGAACTCTGGTCTGAATTTCCCTTCAGAAACGGAGTTAAACCCCATGATCTGTGTCTTCCTACAAGCAAAATTTCATTTTTGGTAAACCCAGTGAATTTTGTGCTCAAATGGTTTTTTGCAGTTCACGAACCCTATGCTATTCTCACTATTAACTAAAGAGTATTTATGTAAGAGGAGCTGTGCTTTGTATCAGTTTCATAAGCAGAGTTGAACTACATATGGAAGGTATGAGTAGGAAGCTCAGATCTTTTTTTCTTGGCATGCTCATGGTTCTTACTGTATTTTAGACTCCGGAAAGAAGAGCTTGCTTCTTGTGTTAAAGCACACTGTGTTTCAGGGATGAGAACTCTGATCTGAGTTTCCCTTTAGAAATGGAGTTAAACCCCAGAATCTGTGTCTTTCTACAAGCAAGAGTTCATTTCTGGTAAAACAAGTGAATTTTGGGCTCAAATGATTTTTAGCAGTTCATTAATGCAAACCGATTCTAACTATTAACTAAAGAGCATTTATGTAAGAGGAGCTCTGGTTTGTACCAGTTTCATGATCAGAGTTGAACTACATATGGTCCTGTGAGTAGGAAACACAGTTCTTTTTTCTGGGCTTGTTCATGGTTCTTGCTTTATTGGTGACACTGGAAAGGAGAGCTTGCTTCTTGCGTTAAAACAGAGAGTGTTTCATGGATGGAACTCAGGTCTGAATTTCCCTTCTGAAACGGAGTTAAACCCCATTATCTGTGTCTTCTTACAAGCAAGAGTTCATTTCTGGTAAAGCAAGTGAATTTTCCGCTCAAATGATTTTACACACTTGTAGAAAACAACGCGACTATCACTATTAACTAAAGAACATTTGTGTATGAGGTGTGGTCTGTATCCGTTTCATAAGCAGAGTTGAACTACATATGGTCCGTATGAATAGGAAACACAGTTCTATTTTTCAGGCCATGCTCATGGTTCTTGCTGTATTTTTGACTCTGGAAAGAAGAGCTTGCTTCTTCTTTAAACAGAGTGTGTTTCAGGGATGAGAACTATAGTCTGAATTTCCCTTCAGAAACGGAGTTAAACCCCATGATCTGTGTCTTCCTACAAGCAAGAGTTCATTTTTGGTAACCCCAGTGAATTTTGGGCTCAAATGATTTATTGCATTTCACGAACCCTACGCTATTCTCACTATTAACTAAAGAGTATTTATGTAAGAGGAGCTGTGGTTTGTATCAGTTTCATAAGCAGAGTTGAACTACATATGGAAGGTATGAGTAGGAAACACAGATCTTTTTTTCTTGGCATGCTCATGGTTCTTACTGTATTGTAGACTCTGGAAAGAAGAGCTTGCTTCTTGTGTTAAAGCACACTGTGTTTCAGGGATGAGAACTCTGATCGAATTTCCCTTTAGAAATGGAGATAAACCCCAGGATCTGTGTCTTTCTCCAAGCAAGAGTTCCTTTTTGGTAAAACAAGTGAATTTTGGGCTCAAATGGTTTTTAGCAGTTCACTAACGCAAACCGATTCTCAGTATTAACTAAAGAGCATTTATGTAAGAGGAGCTGTGTTTTGTATCAGTTCATAAGCAGTGTTGAACTACATATGGTCTGTGTGAGTATGAAACACAATTCTTTTTTCTGGGCATGCTCATTGTTCTTGCTGTATTGGTGATGCTGGAAATAAGACCTTGCTTCTTGCATTAAAACAGAGTGTGTTTCATGGATGAGAACTCAGGTCTGAATTTCCCTTCAGAAACGGAGTTAAACCCCATGACCTGTGTCTTCCACAAGCAAGAGTTCATTTGGTAAAGCAAGTGAATTTTCCGCTCAAATGATTTTACACACTTCTAGAACCCAATGCGAATATCACTATTAACTAAAGAGCATTTATGTAAGAGGAGGGGTGGTCTGTATCAGTTTCATAAGCAGAGTTGAACTACATATGGTCCGTATGAATAGGAAACACAGTTCTATTTTTCAGGCCATGCTCATGGTTCTTGCTGTATTTTTGACTCTGGAAAGATGAGCTTGCTTCTTCTTTAAAACAGAGTGTGTTTCAGGGATGAGAACTATAGTCTGAATTTCCCTTCAGAAACGGAGTTAAACCCCATGATCTGTGTCTTCCTACAAGCAAGAGTTCATTTCTGGTAAATCCAGTGAATTTTGGGCTCAAATGATTTTTCGCAGTTCACGAAACCTATGCTATTCTCCCTATAAACTAAAGAGGATTTATGTAAGAGGAGCTGTGGTTTGTATCAGTTTCATAAGCAGAGTTGAACTACATATGGAAGGTATGAGTAGGAAACAAAGATCGTTTTTTCTAGGCATCCTCATGGTTCTTACTGTATTTTAGAGTCTGGAAAGAAAAGCTTGCTTCTTGCGTTAAAGCACACTGTGTTTCAGGGATGAGAACTCTGATCTGAATTTCCCTTCAGAAACAAAGTTAAACCCCAGGATCTGTGTCTTTCTCCAAGCAAGAGTTCATTTCTGGTAAAACAAGTGAATTTTGGGCTCAAATGGTTTTTTGCAGTTCATTAACGCAAACCGATTCTAACTATTAACTAAAGAGCTTTTATGTAAGAGGAGCTCTGGTTTGTATCAGTTTCATAAGCAGAGTTGAACTACATATGGTCCGTGTGAGTAGGAAACACAGTTCTTTTTTCTGGGCTTGCTCATGGTTCTTGCTGTATTGGTGACGCTGGAAAGAAGAGCTTGCTTCTTGCATTAAAACAGAGTGCGTTTAATGGATGAGAACTCAGGTCTGAATTTCCCTTCAGAAACGGAGTTAAACCCCATGATCTGTGTCTTCCTACAAGCAAGAGTTCATTTCTGGTAAAGCAAGTGAATTTTCTGCTCAAATGATTTTACACACTTCTAGAACCCAACGCGACTATCACTATTAACTAAAGAGCATTTGTGTAAGAGGTGTGGTCTGTATCAGTTTCATAAGCAGAGTTGAACTACATATGGTCCGTATGAATAGGAAACACAGTTCTTTTTTTCCAGCCATGCTCATGGTTCTTGCTGTATTTTAGACTCTGGAAAGAAGTGCTTGCTTTTTCTTTAAAACAGAGTGTGTTTCAGGGATGAGAACTCTGGTCTGAATTTCCCTTCAGAAACGGAGTTAAACCCCATGATCTGTGTCTTCCTACAAGCAAAAGTTCATTTTTGGTAAACCCAGTGAATTTTGGGCTCAAATGATTTTTTGCAGTTCACGAACCCTACTCTATTCTCACTATTAACTAAAGTGTATTTATGTAAGAGGAGCTGTGGTTTGTATCAGTTTCATAAGCAGAGTTGAACTACATATGGAAGGTATGAGTAGGAAGCTCATATCTTTTTTTCTTGGCATGCTCATGGTTCTTACTGTATTTTAGATTCCGGAAAGAAGAGCTTGCTTCTTGTGTTAAAGCACACTGTGTTTCAGGGATGAGAACTCTGATCTGAATTTCCCTTTAGAAATGGAGTTAAACCCCAGAATCTGTGTCTTCCTCCAAGCAAGAGTTCATTTCTGGTAAAACAAGTGAATTTTGGTCTCAAATGATTTTTAGCAGTTCATTAACGCAAACCGATTCTAACTATTAACTAAAGAGCATTTATGTAAGAGGAGCTCTGGTTTGTATCAGTTTCATAAGCAGAGTTGAACTACATATGGTCCGTGTGAGTAGGAAACACAGTTCTTTTTTCTTGGCTTGCTCATGGTTCTTGCTGTATTGGTGACGCTGGAAAGAAGAGCTTGCTTCTTGAATTAAAACAGAGTATGTTTCATGGATGGAACTCAGGTCTGAATTTCCCTTCTGAAAGGGAGTTAAACCCCATGATCTGTGTCTTCCTACAAACAAGAGTTCATTTCTGGTAAAGCAAGTGAATTTTCTGCTCAAATGATTTTACACACTAATAGAACCCAACGCGACTATCACTATTAACTAAAGAGCATTTGTGTAAGAGGTGTGGGCTGTATCAGTTTCATAAGCAGAGTTGAACTACATATGGTCCGTATGAATAGGAAACATAGTTCTTTTTTTCAGGCCATGCACATGTTTCTTGCTGTATATTAGACTCTGGAAAGAAGAGCTTGCATCTTCTTTAAAACAGAGTGTGTTTCAGGGATGAGAACTCTGATCTGAATTTCCCTTCAGAAACGGAGTTAAACCCCAGTGTCTGTGTCTTTCTCCAGGCAAGAGTTCATTTTTGGTAAACCCAGTGAATTTTGGGCTCAAAGGATTTTTTGCAGTTCACGAACCCTACGCTATTCTCACTCTTAACTAAAGAGGATTTATGTAATAGGAGCTGTGGTTTGTATCAGTTTCATAAGCAGAGTTGAACTACATATGGAAGGTATGAGTAGGAAACACAGATCTTTTTTTTCTTGGCATGCTCATGGTTCTTACTGTATTTTAGACTATGGAAAGAAGAGCTTGCTTCTTGTGTTAAAGCACACTGTGTTTCAGGGATGAGAACTCTGATCGCATTTCCCTTTAGAAATGGAGATAAACCCCAGAATCTGTGTCTTTCTCCAAGCAGGAGTTCATTTCTGGTAAAACAATTGAATTTTGGGCTCAAATGGTTTTTAGCAGTTCACTAACGCAAACCAATTCTCAGTATTAACTAAAGAGCATTTATGTAAGAGGAGCTGTGGTTTGTATCAGTTTCATAAGCAGAGTTGAACTACATATGGTCCGTGTGAGTAGGAAACACAGTTCTTTTTTCTGGGCTTGCTCATGGTTCTTGCTGTATTGCTGACGCTGGAAAGAAGAGCTTGCTTCTTGCATTAAAACAGAGTGTGTTTCATGGATGAGAACTCAGGTCTGAATTTCCCTTCTGAAACGGAGTTAAACCCCATGATCTGTGTCTTCCTAGAAGCAAGAGTTCATTTCTGGTAAAGCAAGTGAATTTTCTGCTCAAATGATTTTACACACTTCTAGAACCGAACGCGACTATCACTATTAACTAAAGAGCATTTGTGTAAGAGGTGTGGTCTGTATCAGTTTCATAAGCAGAGTTGAACTACATATGGTCCGCATGAATAGGAAACACAGTTCTTTTTTCCAGGCCATGCTCATGGTTCTTGCTGTATATTAGACTCTGGAAAGAAGTGCTTGGTTCTTCTTTAAAACAGAGTGTGTTTCAGGGATGAGAACTCTCGTCTGAATTTCCCTTCAGAAACGGAGTTAAACCCCATGATCTGTGTCTTCCTACAAGCAAAAGTTCATTTTTAGTAAACCCAGTGAATTTTGGGCTCAAATGATTTTTTGCAATTCACGAACCCTACTCTATTCTCACTATTAACTAAAGAGGATTTATTTAAGAGGAGCTGTGGTTTGTATCAGTTTCATAAGCAGAGTTGAACTACATATGGAAGGTATGAGTAGGAAACACAGATCTTTTTTTCTTGGCATGCTCATGGTTCTTACTGTATTTTAGACTCTGGAAAGAAGAGCTTGCTTCTTGTGTTAAAGCACACTGTGTTTCACGGATGAGAACTCTGATCGAATTTCCATTTAGAAATGGAGATAAACACAAGAATATGTGTCTTTCTCCAAGCAAGAGTTCATTTCTGATAAAACAAGTGAATTTTGGGCTCAAATGGTTTTTAGCATTTCACTAACGCAAACCGATTCTCAGTATTAACTACAGAGCATTTATGTAAGAGGAGCTGTGGTTTGTATCAGTATCATAAGCAGTGTTGAACTACATATGGACTGTGTGAGTAGGAAACACAGTTCTTTTTTCTGGGCATGCTCATGGTTCTTGCTGTATTGGTGATGCTGGAAATAAGAGCTTGCTTCTTCTTTAAAACAGAGTGTGTTTCAGGGATGAGAACTATAGTCTGATTTTCCATTCAGAAACGGAGTTAAACCCCATAATCTGTGTCTTCCTACAAGTAAGAGTTCATTTCTGGTAAATCCAGTGTATTTTGGGCTCAAATGATTTTTCGCAGTTCACGAACCCTATGCTATTCTCACTATTAACTAAAGAGGATTTATGTAAGAGGAGCTGTGGTTTGTATCAGTTTCATAAGCAGAGTTGAACTACATATGGAAGGTATGAGTAGGAAACACAGATCTTTTTTTCTTGGCATGCTCATGGTTCTTACTGTATTTTAGAGTCTGGAATGAAGAGCATGCTTCTTGCGTTAAAGCACACTGTTTTTCAGGGATGAGAACTCTGATCTGAATTTCCCTTCAGAAACAAAGTTAAACCCCAGGATCTGTGTCTTTCTCCAAGCAAGAGTTCATTTCTGGTAAAACAAGTGAATTTTGGGCTCAAATGATTTTTAGCAGTTCATTAACGCAAACCGATTCTAACTATTAACTAAAGAGCATTTATGTAAGAGGAGCTCTGGTTTGTATCAGTTTCATAAGCAGAGTTGAACTACATATGGTCCGTGTGAGTAGGAAACACAGTTCTTTTTTCTTGGCTTGCTCATGGTTCTTGCTGTATTGGTGACGCTGGAAAGAAGAGCTTGCTTCTTGAATTAAAACAGAGTATGTTTCATGGATGGAACTCAGGTCTGAATTTCCCTTCTGAAAGGGAGTTAAACCCCATGATCTGTGTCTTCCTACAAACAAGAGTTCATTTCTGGTAAAGCAAGTGAATTTTCTGCTCAAATGATTTTACACACTAATAGAACCCAACGCGACTATCACTATTAACTAAAGAGCATTTGTGTAAGAGGTGTGGGCTGTATCAGTTTCATAAGCAGAGTTGAACTACATATGGTCCGTATGAATAGGAAACATAGTTCTTTTTTTCAGGCCATGCACATGTTTCTTGCTGTATATTAGACTCTGGAAAGAAGAGCTTGCATCTTCTTTAAAACAGAGTGTGTTTCAGGGATGAGAACTCTGATCTGAATTTCCCTTCAGAAACGGAGTTAAACCCCAGTGTCTGTGTCTTTCTCCAGGCAAGAGTTCATTTTTGGTAAACCCAGTGAATTTTGGGCTCAAAGGATTTTTTGCAGTTCACGAACCCTACGCTATTCTCACTCTTAACTAAAGAGGATTTATGTAATAGGAGCTGTGGTTTGTATCAGTTTCATAAGCAGAGTTGAACTACATATGGAAGGTATGAGTAGGAAACACAGATCGTTTTTTTCTTGGCATGCTCATGGTTCTTACTGTATTTTAGACTATGGAAAGAAGAGCTTGCTTCTTGTGTTAAAGCACACTGTGTTTCAGGGATGAGAACTCTGATCGCATTTCCCTTTAGAAATGGAGATAAACCCCAGAATCTGTGTCTTTCTCCAAGCAGGAGTTCATTTCTGGTAAAACAATTGAATTTTGGGCTCAAATGGTTTTTAGCAGTTCACTAACGCAAACCAATTCTCAGTATTAACTAAAGAGCATTTATGTAAGAGGAGCTGTGGTTTGTATCAGTTTCATAAGCAGAGTTGAACTACATATGGTCCGTGTGAGTAGGAAACACAGTTCTTTTTTCTGGGCTTGCTCATGGTTCTTGCTGTATTGCTGACGCTGGAAAGAAGAGCTTGCTTCTTGCATTAAAACAGAGTGTGTTTCATGGATGAGAACTCAGGTCTGAATTTCCCTTCTGAAACGGAGTTAAACCCCATGATCTGTGTCTTCCTAGAAGCAAGAGTTCATTTCTGGTAAAGCAAGTGAATTTTCTGCTCAAATGATTTTACACACTTCTAGAACCGAACGCGACTATCACTATTAACTAAAGAGCATTTGTGTAAGAGGTGTGGTCTGTATCAGTTTCATAAGCAGAGTTGAACTACATATGGTCCGCATGAATAGGAAACACAGTTCTTTTTTCCAGGCCATGCTCATGGTTCTTGCTGTATATTAGACTCTGGAAAGAAGTGCTTGGTTCTTCTTTAAAACAGAGTGTGTTTCAGGGATGAGAACTCTCGTCTGAATTTCCCTTCAGAAACGGAGTTAAACCCCATGATCTGTGTCTTCCTACAAGCAAAAGTTCATTTTTAGTAAACCCAGTGAATTTTGGGCTCAAATGATTTTTTGCAATTCACGAACCCTACTCTATTCTCACTATTAACTAAAGAGGATTTATTTAAGAGGAGCTGTGGTTTGTATCAGTTTCATAAGCAGAGTTGAACTACATATGGAAGGTATGAGTAGGAAACACAGATCTTTTTTTCTTGGCATGCTCATGGTTCTTACTGTATTTTAGACTCTGGAAAGAAGAGCTTGCTTCTTGTGTTAAAGCACACTGTGTTTCACGGATGAGAACTCTGATCGAATTTCCATTTAGAAATGGAGATAAACACAAGAATATGTGTCTTTCTCCAAGCAAGAGTTCATTTCTGATAAAACAAGTGAATTTTGGGCTCAAATGGTTTTTAGCATTTCACTAACGCAAACCGATTCTCAGTATTAACTACAGAGCATTTATGTAAGAGGAGCTGTGGTTTGTATCAGTATCATAAGCAGTGTTGAACTACATATGGACTGTGTGAGTAGGAAACACAGTTCTTTTTTCTGGGCATGCTCATGGTTCTTGCTGTATTGGTGATGCTGGAAATAAGAGCTTGCTTCTTCTTTAAAACAGAGTGTGTTTCAGGGATGAGAACTATAGTCTGATTTTCCCTTCAGAAACGGAGTTAAACCCCATAATCTGTGTCTTCCTACAAGTAAGAGTTCATTTCTGGTAAATCCAGTGTATTTTGGGCTCAAATGATTTTTCGCAGTTCACGAACCCTATGCTATTCTCACTATTAACTAAAGAGGATTTATGTAAGAGGAGCTGTGGTTTGTATCAGTTTCATAAGCAGAGTTGAACTACATATGGAAGGTATGAGTAGGAAACACAGATCTTTTTTTCTTGGCATGCTCATGGTTCTTACTGTATTTTAGAGTCTGGAATGAAGAGCATGCTTCTTGCGTTAAAGCACACTGTTTTTCAGGGATGAGAACTCTGATCTGAATTTCCCTTCAGAAACAAAGTTAAACCCCAGGATCTGTGTCTTTCTCCAAGCAAGAGTTCATTTCTGGTAAAACAAGTGAATTTTGGGCTCAAATGATTTTTAGCAGTTCATTAACGCAAACCGATTCTAACTATTAACTAAAGAGCATTTATGTAAGAGGAGCTCTGGTTTGTATCAGTTTCATAAGCAGAGTTGAACTACATATGGTCCGTGTGAGGGGAAATTCAGAACAGTATTCTCATCCATGAAACACCCTCTGTTTTAACGCAAGAAGCATCCTCTTCTTTCCAGAGTCTCTAATACAGCAAGAAACATGAGCATGCCCACAAAAAAGAACTGTGTTTCCTACTCATACGGACCATATCTAGTTGAACTCTGCTCATTAAACTGTAACAAACCACATCATCTGTTTCATAGATGCTCTTTAGTTAATAGTGAAAATCGTGTTGGGTTCAAGAACTGTGTATATACATTTGAGCCGAAAAATCAGTGGGTTTGCCGGAAATGAACTCTTCCTTGTAGGAAGACACAGAGCCTTTGGTGTAACTCTGTTTGTGAAGGGAAATTCAGACCAGTGTTCTCATCCATGAAACACCCTCTGTTTTAAGGCAAGAAGCATCCTCTTCTTTCCAGAGTCTGCAATACAGCATGAAAAATGAGCATGTCCAGAAAAAAAGAACTGTGTTTCCTATTCATACGTTCCATGTCTAGTTGAACTCTGCGTATGAGACTATAACAAACCACAGCATCTCTTACATAGATGCTCTTTAGTTAATAGTGAAAATCGTGTTGGGATCGTGAACTGTGTAAATTTATTTGAGCCGAAAAATCACTGGGATTATCGGATGTGAACTCTTGCTTGTAGGAAGACACAGAGCCTTTGGTTTAACTCCGTTTGTGAAGGGAAGTTCAGACCAGTGTTCTCATCCATGAAACACATTCTGTTTTAATGCAAGAAGCATCCTCTTCTTTCCATCATCTCTAATACAGCGTGAAATATGAGCATGTCCAGAAAAAAAGAACTGTGTTTCCTGCTCATACGGACCATATCTAGTTGAACTGTGCATATGAAACTGTAACAAACCACAGCATCTCTTACATAGATGCTCTTTAGTTAATAGTGAAAATCGTGTTGGGTTCAAGAACTGTGTAAATTCATTTGAGCCGAAAAATCACTGGTTTTACCGGAAATGAACTTTAGCTGGTAGGAAGACACAGAGCCTTTGGTTTAACTCTGTTTGTGAAGGGATTCAGACCAGTGTTCTCATCTATGAATCCCCGTCTCTTTTAACGCAAGAAGCATCCTCTTCTGTCCAGAGTCTGCAATACAGCAAGAAATATGAGCATGTCAAGAAAAAATGAACTGTGTTTCCTACTCATACGGTACATATCTAGTTGAACTCTGCTTATGAAACTGTAACAAACCACAGCATCTCTTTCATAGATGCTCTTTAGTTAATAGTGAAAAACGTGTTGGGTTCAAGAACTGTGTAAATTCATTTGAGCCGAAAAATCACTGGGATTACCGCATATGAACTCTTGCTTATAGGAAGACAAAGAGCCTTTGGTTTCACTCCGTTTCTGAAGGAAAATCAGATCAGTGTTCTCATCCATGAAACATACTCTGTTTTAACGCAAGAAGCATGCTCTTCTTTCCAGCGTCTCCATTACAGCAAGAAACATGAGCATGCCCAGAAAAAAAAAACTGTGTTTCCTACCCATACGGACCATATCTAGTTGAACTCTGCTTATGAAACTGTAACAAACCATAGCATCTCTTACATAGATGCTCTTCAGTTAATAGTGAAAATCGTGTTGGGTTCAAGAACTGTGTAAATTCATTTGAGCCGAAAAACCACTGGGTTTACTGGAAATGAACTCTTGCTTGTAGGAAGACACAGAGCCTTTGGTTTAACTCCGTTTGAAGGGATTCAGACCAGTGTTCTCATCTATGAATCCCCGTCTGTTTTAACGCAAGAAGCATCCTCTTCTTTCCAGTGTCCACAATACAGCAAGAAATATGAGCATGTCCAAAAAAAAGAACTGTGTTTCTTACTCTTACGGACCATATCGAGTTAAACTCTGCTTATGAAACACTAACAAACCACAGCATCTCTTACAAAAATGCTCTTTCATTTATAGTATAAAACGTGTTGGGTTCCTGAACTGTGTAAATTCATTTGAGCCGAAAAATCTCTGAGTTTACCGGAAATGAACTCTTGCTTGTAGGAAGACACAGAGCCTGTGGTTTAACTCTGTTTGTGATGGGAAATTCAGACCAGTGTTCTCATCCATGAAACACCCTCTGTTTTATGGCAAGAAGCATCCTCTTCTTTCCAGAAAATTCAATACAGCAAGAAATATGAGCATGTCCAGAAAAAAAGAACTGTGTTTCTTACTCATATGGACCATATCTAGTTAAACTCTGCTTATGAAACTGTAACAAACCACAGCATCTCTTTCATATATGCAATTTTGTTTATAGTGAAAAACGTGTTTGGTTCGTGAACTGTATTAATTCATTTGAGCCGAAAAATCACTGGGTTTACCGGAAATGAACTCTTGCTTGTAGGAAGACACAGAGACTTTGGTTTAACTCCGTTTGTGAAGGGAAATTCAGACCAGTGTTCTCATTAATGAAACATACTCTGTTTTAATGCTAGAAGCATGCTCTTCTTTCCAGGGTCTCCAATAGAGCAAGAAACATTTGCATGCCCAGAAAAAAAGAACTGTGTTTCTTACTCATACGGACCATATCTAGTTGAACTCTGCATATGAAACTGTAACAAACCACAGCATCTCTTTCATAGATGCTCTTTAGTTAATAGTGAAAAACGTGTTGGGTTCAAGAACTGTGTAAATTCATTTGAGCCGAAAAATCTCTAGGATTACCGGATATGAACTCTTGCTTGTAGGAAGACAAAGAGACTTTGGTTTAACTCCGTTTCTGAAGGAAAATCAGATCAGTGTTCTCATCCATGAAACATACTCTGTTTTAACGCAAGAAGCATGCTCTTCTTTCCAGAGTCTCCATTACAGCAAGAAACACGAGCATGCCCAGAAAAAAAGAACTGTGTTTCCTACCCATACGGACCATATCTAGTTGAACACTGCTTATGAAACTGTAAGAAACCACAGCATCTCTTACATAGATGCTCTTCAGTTAATAGTGAAAATCGTGTTGGGTTCAAGAACTGTGTAAATTCATTTGAGCCGAAAAATCACTGGGTTTACTGGAAATGAACTCTTGCTTGTAGGAAGACACAGAGCCTTTGGTTTAACTCCGTTTGTGAAGGGAAATTCAGACCAGTGTTCTCATCCATTAAACCCCATCTGTTTTAACGCAAGAAGCATCCTCTTCTGTCCAGAGTCTGCAATACAGCAAGAAATATGAGCATGTCCAGAAAAAATGAACTGTGTTTCCTACTCATACGGACCATATCTATTTGAACTCTGATTATGAAACTGTAACAAACCACAGCATCTCTTACATAGATGCTCTTTAGTTAATAGTGAAAAACGTGTTGGGTTCATGAACTGTGTAAATTCATTTGAGCCGAAAAATCACTGGGTTTACCGGATATGAACTCTTGCTTGTAGGAAGACACAGAGACTTTGTTTAACTCTGCTTCTGAACGAAAATTCAGACCAGTGTTCTCATCCATGACACAACCTCTGTTTTAACGCAAGAAGCATCCTCTTCCTTCCAGTGTCTCTAATACAGCAAGAAACATGAGCATGCCCACAAAAAAAGAACTGTGTTTCCTACTCATACGGACCATATCTAGTTGAACTCTGCTCATTAAACTGTAACAAACCACAGCATCTCTTTCATAGATGCTCTTTAGTTAATAGTGAAAAACGTGTTGGGTTCAAGAACTGTGTAAATTCATTTGAGCCGAAAAATCACTGGGATTACCGCATATGAACTCTTGCTTGTAGGAAGACAAAGAGCCTTTGGTTTCACTCTGTTTCTGAAGGAAAATCAGATCAGTGTTCTCATCCATGAAACATACTCTGTTTTAACGCAAGAAGCATGCTCTTCTTTCCAGCGTCTCCATTACAGCAAGAAACATGAGCATGCCCAGAAAAAAAAAACTGTGTTTCCTACCCATACGGACCATATCTAGTTGAACTCTGCTTATGAAACTGTAACAAACCATAGCATCTCTTACATAGATGCTCTTCAGTTAATAGTGAAAATCGTGTTGGGTTCAAGAACTGTGTAAATTCATTTGAGCCGAAAAACCACTGGGTTTACTGGAAATGAACTCTTGCTTGTAGGAAGACACAGAGCCTTTGGTTTAACTCCGTTTGTGAAGGGAAATTCAGACCAGTGTTCTCATCCATTAATACCCCTCTGTTTTAACGCAAGAAGCATCCTCTTCTGTCCAGAGTCTGCAATACAGCAAGAAATATGAGCATGTCCAGAAAAAATGAACTGTGTTTCCTACTCATACGGACCATATCTATTTGAACTCTGATTATGAAACTGTAACAAACCACAGCATCTCTTACATAGATGCTCTTTAGTTAATAGTGAAAAACGTGTTGGGTTCATGAACTGTGTAAATTCATTTGAGCCGAAAAATCACTGGGTTTACCAGAAATGAACTCTTGCTTGTAGGAAGACACAGAGACTTTTGTTTAACTCCGCTTCTGAACGAAAATTCAGACCAGTGTTCTCATCCATGACACAACCTCTGTTTTAACGCAAGAAGCATCCTCTTCTTTCCAGTGTCCACAATACAGCAAGAAACATGAGCATGCCCACAAAAAAAGAACTGTGTTTCCTACTCATACGGACCATATCTAGTTAAACTCTGCTCATTAAACTGTAACAAACCACATCACCTCTTACATAGATGCTCTTTAGTTAATAGTGAATATCGTGTTGGGTTCAGGAACTGTGTATATACATTTGAGCCGAAAAATCAGTGGGTTTGCCGGAAATGAACTCTTCCTTGTAGGAAGACACAGAGCCTTTGGTTTCACTCCGTTTTTCAAGGGAAATTCAGACCAGTGTTCTCATCCATGAAACATACTCTGTTTTATGGCAAGAAGCATGCTCTTCTTTCCAGCGTCTCCAATACAGCAAGAAATATGAGCATGCCCAGAAAATGAACTGTGTTTCCTACTCATACGGACCATATCTAGTTGACCACTGCTTATGAAACTGTAACAAACCACAGCATGTGTTACATAGATGCTCTTTAGTTATTAGTGAAAATCGTGTTGGGTTCATGAACTGTGTCAATTCATTTGAGTCGAAAAATCACTGGGTTTACCAGAAATGAACTCTTGCCTGTAGGAACACACAGGCTTTGGTTTCACTCCATTTGTGAAGGGAAATTCAGAGCAGAGTTCTCATCCATGAAACACACTCTGTTTTAACGCAAAAAACATGCTCTTCTTTCCAGCGTCTCTAATACAGCAAGAAAAATGAGCAGGCCCACAAAAAAAGAACTGTGTTTCCTAATCATACGGACCATATCTAGTTGAACACTGCTTATGAAACTGTAACAAACCACAGCATGTGTTACATAGATGCTCTTTAGTTATTAGTGAAAATCGTGTTGGGTTCATGAACTGTGTAAATTCATTTGTGACGAAAAATCACTGGGATTACCGGAAATGAACTATTTCTTGTAGGAAGACACAGAGCCTTTGGTTTAACTCTGTTTCTGAAGGAAAATTCAGACCAGTGTTCTCATCCATGAAACACCCTCTGTTTTAACGCAAGAAGCATCCTCTTCTTTCCAGAGTCCACAATACAGCAAGAAATATGAGCATGTCCAGAAAAAATGAACTGTGTTTCCTACTCATACAGTCCATATCTATTTGAACTCTGATTATGAAACTGTAACATACCACAACATCTCTTACTTAGATGCTCTTTAGTTAGTAGTGAAATCCGTGTTGGGTTCGTGAACTGTGTAAGTTCATTTGAGCCAAAAAATCACTGAGTTTACCGGATATGACCTCTTGCTTGTAGGAAGACACAGAGCCTTTGGTTTAACTCCGTTTGTGAAGGGAAATTGAGAGCAGTGTTCTCATCCATGAAACCCCATCTGTTTTAACGCAAGAAGCATCCTCTTCTTTCCAGAGTCTGCAATACAGCAAGAAATATGATCATGTCCAGAAAAAATGAACTGTGTTTACTACTCATACGGACCATATCTATTTGAACTCTGATTATGAAACTGTAACAAACCACAGCATCTCTTACGAAGATGCTCTTTCATTATAGTGAAAACCGTGTTGGGTTCGTGAACTGTGTAAATGTATTTGAGCCGAAAAATCACTGGGTTTTCCGGATATGAACTCTTGGTTGTAGGAAGACACAGAGCCTTTGGTTTAACTCTGTTTCTGAAGGAAAATTCAGACCAGTGTTCTCATCCATGAAACACCCTCTGTTTTAACACAAGAAGCATCCTCTTCTTTCCAGAGTCCACAATACAGCAAGAAATATGAGCATGTCCAGAAAAAATGAACTGTGTTTCCTACTCATAAGGACCATATCTAGTTGAACTCTGCTTCTGAAACTGTAACAAACCACAGCATCTCTTACATAGATGCTCTTCAGTTAATAGTGAAAATCGTGTTGGGTTCAAGAACTGTGTAAATTCATTTGAGCCGAAAAATCACTGGGATTACCGGATATGAACTCTTGCTTGTAGGAAGACACAGAGCCTTTGGTTTAACTCCGTTTGTGAAGGGAAATTCAGACCAGTGTTCTCATCCATGAAACATACTCTGATTTAATGCAAGAAGCATGCTCTTCTTCCCAGCGTCTCCATATAGGAAGAAACATGAGCATGCCCAGAAAAAAAGAACTGTGTTTCCTTCTCATACGGACCATATCTAGTTGAACACTGCTTATGAAACTGTAGCAAACCACAGCATGTGTTACATAGAAGCTCTTTAGTTAATAGTGAAAAACGTATTGGGTTGATGAACTGTGTAAATTTATTTGACCTGAAAAATCACTGGGTTTACCGGAAATGAACTCTTGCTTGTAGGAAGACACAGTGTCTTTGGTTTAACTCCGCTTGTGAAGGGAAATTCAGACCAGTGTTCTCATCCATGAAACACCCTCTGTTTTACCGACAGAAGCATCCTCTTCTTCCCAGAGTCTGCAATACAGCAAGAAATATGAGCATGTCCAGAAAAAAAGAATTGTGTTTCCTACTCATACGGTCCATATCTAGTTGAACTTGCTTATGAAACTGTAACAAACCACAGCATCTCTTACATAGATGCTCTTTAGTTAATAGTGAAAAACGTGTTGGGTTCGTTAACTGTGTAAATTCATTTGTGACGAAAAATCACTGGGATTACCGGAAATGAACTATTTCTTGTAGGAAGACACAGAGACTTTGGTTTAACTCTGTTTCTGAAGGAAAATTCAGACCAGTGTTCTCATCCATGAAACACCCTCTGTTTTAACGCAAGAAGCATCCTCTTCTTTCCAGAGTCCACAATACAGCAAGAAATATGAGCATGTCCAGAAAAAATGAACTGTGTTTCCTACTCATAAGGACCATATCTAGTTGAACTCTGCATATGAAACTGTAACAAACCACTGCATCTCTTACATAGATGCTCTTTAGTTAATAGTGAAAATCGTGTTGGGTTCAAGAACTGTGTAAATTCATTTGAGCCGAAAAATCACTGGGTTTACCATAAATGAATTCTTGCTTGTAGGAAGACACAGAGCCTTCGCTTTAACTCCGTTTGTGACGGGATTCAGACCAGTGTTCTCATCTATGAAACCCCGTCTGTTTTAACGCAAGAAGCATCCTCTTCTGTCCAGAGTCTGCAATACAGCAAGAAATATGAGCATGTCAAGAAAAAATGAACTGTGTTTCCTACTCATACGGAACATATCTAGTTGAACTCTGCTTATGAAACTGTAACAAACCACAGCATCTCTTTCTTAGATGCTCTTTAGTTAATAGTGAAAAAGGTGTTGGGTTCAAGAACTGTGTAAATTCATTTGAGCCGAAAAATCACTGGGATTACCGGATATGAACTCTTGCTTGAAGAAGACACAGAGACTTTGGTTTAACTCCGTTTCTGAAGGAAAATCAGATCAGTGATCTCATCCATGAGACATACTCTGTTGTAACGCAAGAAGCATGCTCTTCTTTCCAGTGTCTCCATTACAGCCAGAAACATCAGCATGCCCAGAAAAAAAGAACTGTGTTTCCTACCCATATGGACCATATCTAGTTGAACTCTGCTTATGAAACTGTAACAAACCACAGCATCTCTTACATAGATGCTCTTCATTTAATAGTGAAAATCGTGTTGGGTTCAAGAACTGTGTAAATTCATTTGAGCAGAAAAATCACTGGGTTTACCGGAAATGAACTCTTGCTTGTAGGAAGACACAGAGCCTTGTTTTAACTCCGTTTGTGAAGGGAAATTCAGACCAGTGTTCTCATCCATGAAACACCCTCTGTTTTAACGCAAGAAGCATCCTTTTCTGTCCAGAGTCTGCAATACAGCAAGAAATATGAGCATGTCCAGAAAAAATGAACTGTGTTTCCTACTCATACGAACCATATCTAGTTGAACTCTGATTATGAAACTGTAACAAACCAAAGCATCTCTTACATAGATACTCTTTTGTTAATAGTAAAAAACGTGTTGGGTTCGTGAACTGTGTAAATTCATTTGAGCCGAAAAATCACTGGCTTTACTGAAAATGAACTCTTGCTTGTAGGAAGACACAGAGACTTTGGTTTAACTCTGTTTGTGAAGGGAAATTCAGACCAGTGTTCTCATCCATGAAACACACTCTGTTTTATGGCAAGAAGCATCCTCTTCTTTCCAGAGTCTGCAATACAGCATGAAATATGAGCATGTCCAGAAAAAAAGAACTGTGTTTCCTATTCATACGGTCCATATCTAGTTGAACTCTGCATATGAAACTGTAACAAACCACAGCATCTCTTACATAGATGCTCTTTAGTTAATAGTGAAAACCGTGTTGGGTTCGTGAACTGTGTAATATCATTTGAGCCAAAAAATTACTGGGTTTACCGGATATGACCTCTTGCTTGTAGGAAGACACAGAGACTTTGCTTTAACTCCGTTTGTGAAGGGAAATTCAGACCAGTGTTCTCATCCATGAAACACATTCTGTTTTAACGCAAGAAGCATCCTCTTCTTTCCAGCGTCTCCAATACAGCGCGAAACATGAGCATGCCCAGAAAAAATGAACTGTGTTTCCTACTCATACGGACCATATCTACTTGAACTCTGCTTATGAAACTGTAACAAACCACAGCATCTCTTTCATAGATGCTCTTTAGTTAATAGTGAAAAACGTGTTGGGTTCAAGAACTGTGTAAATTCATTTGAGCCGAAAAATCACTGGGATTACCGGATATGAACTCTTGCTTGTAGAAGACACATAGACTTTGGTTTAACTCCGTTTCTGAAGGAAAATCAGATCAGTGTTCTCATCCATGAAACATACTCTTTTTAACGCATGAAGCATGCTCTTCTTTCCAGTGTCTCCATTACAGCAAGAAACATCAGCATGCCCAGAAAAAAAGAACTGTGTTTCCTACCCATACGGACCATATCTAGTTGAACTCTGCTTATGAAACTGTAACAAACCACAGCATCTCTTACATAGATGCTCTTCAGTTAATAGTGAAAATCGTGTTGGGTTCAAGAACTGTGTAAATTCATTTGAACCGAAAAATCACTGGCTTTACCGAAAATGAACTCTTGCCTGTAGGAATTCACAGAGACTTTGGTTTAACTCTGTTTGTGAAGGGAAATTCTGACCAGTGTTCTCATCCACGAAACACACTCTGTTTTATGGCAATAAGCATCCTCTTCTTTCCAGAGTCTGCAATACAGCATGAAATATGAGCATGTCCAGAAAAAAAGAACTGTGTTTCCAACTCATACGGTCCATATCTAGTTGAATCTGCATATGAAACTGTAACAAACCACAGCATCTCTTACATAGATGCTCTTTAGTTAATAGTGAAAACCGTGTTGGGTTCGTGAACTGTGTAAATTCATTTGAGCCGAAAAATCACTGGGTTTACCAGAAATGAACTCTTGCTTGTAGGAAGACACAGAGACTTTTGTTTAACTCCGCTTCTGAACGAAAATTCAGACCAGTGTTCTCATTGATGACACAACCTCTGTTTTAACGCAAGAAGCATCCTCTTCTTTCCAGTGTCCACAATACAGCAAGAAACATGAGCATGCCCACAAAAAAAGAACTGTGTTTCCTACTCATACGGACCATATCTAGTTAACATCTGCTCATTAAACTGTAACAAACCACATCACCTCTTACATAGATGCTCTTTAGTTAATAGTGAATATCGTGTTGGGTTCAGGAACTGTGTATATACATTTGAGCCGAAAAATCAGTGGGTTTGCCGGAAATGAACTCTTCCTTGTAGGAAGACACAGAGCCTTTGGTTTCACTCCGTTTTTCAAGGGAAATTCAGACCAGTGTTCTCATCCATGAAACATACTCTGTTTTATGGCAAGAAGCATGCTCTTCTTTCCAGCGTCTCCAATACAGCAAGAAATATGAGCATGCCCAGAAAAAAAGAACTGTGTTTCCTACTCATACGGACCATATCTAGTTGAACACTGCTTATGAAACTGTAACAAACCACAGCATGTGTTACATAGATGCTCTTTAGTTATTAGTGAAAATCGTGTTGGGTTCATGAACTGTGTCAATTCATTTGAGTCGAAAAATCACTGGGTTTACCAGAAATGAACTCTTGCCTGCAGGAACACACAGGCTTTGGTTTCACTCCATTTGTGAAGGGAAATTCAGAGCAGAGTTCTCATCCATGAAACACACTCTGTTTTAACGCAAAAAAACATGCTCTTCTTTCCAGCGTCTCTAATACAGCAAGAAAAATGAGCAGGCCCACAAAAAAAGAACTGTGTTTCCTAATCATACGGACCATATCTAGTTGAACACTGCTTATGAAACTGTAACAAACCACAGCATGTGTTACATAGATGCTCTTTAGTTATTAGTGAAAATCGTGTTGGGTTCATGAACTGTGTAAATTCATTTGTGACGAAAAATCACTGGGATTACCGGAAATGAACTATTTCTTGTAGGAAGACACAGAGCCTTTGGTTTAACTCTGTTTCTGAAGGAAAATTCAGACCAGTGTTCTCATCCATGAAACACCCTCTGTTTTAACGCAAGAAGCATCCTCTTCTTTCCAGAGTCCACAATACAGCAAGAAATATGAGCATGTCCAGAAAAAATGAACTGTGTTTCCTACTCATACAGTCCATATCTATTTGAACTCTGATTATGAAACTGTAACATACCACAACATCTCTTACTTAGATGCTCTTTAGTTAGTAGTGAAATCCGTGTTGGGTTCGTGAACTGTGTAAGTTCATTTGAGCCAAAAAATCACTGAGTTTACCGGATATGACCTCTTGCTTGTACGAAGACACAGAGCCTTTGGTTTAACTCCGTTTGTGAAGGGAAATTCAGAGCAGTGTTCTCATCCATGAAACCCCATCTGTTTTAACGCAAGAAGCATCCTCTTCTTTCCAGAGTCTGCAATACAGCAAGAAATATGATCATGTCCAGAAAAAATGAACTGTGTTTACTACTCATACGGACCATATCTATTTGAACTCTGATTATGAAACTGTAACAAACCACAGCATCTCTTACAAAGATGCTCTTTCATTATAGTGAAAACCGTGTTGGGTTCGTGAACTGTGTAAATGTATTTGAGCCGAAAAATCACTGGGTTTACCGGATATGAACTCTTGGTTGTAGGAAGACACAGAGCCTTTGGTTTAACTCTGTTTCTGAAGGAAAATTCAGACCAGTGTTCTCATCCATGAAACACCCTCTGTTTTAACACAAGAAGCATCCTCTTCTTTCCAGAGTCCACAATACAGCAAGAAATATGAGCATGTCCAGAAAAAATGAACTGTGTTTCCTACTCATAAGGACCATATCTAGTTGAACTCTGCTTCTGAAACTGTAACAAACCACAACATCTCTTACATAGATGCTCTTCAGTTAATAGTGAAAATCGTGTTGGGTTCAAGAACTGTGTAAATTCATTTGAGCCGAAAAATCACTGGGTTTACCGGAAATGAACTCTTGCTTGTAGGAAGACACAGAGCCTTTGGTTTAACTCCGTTTGTGAAGGGAAATTCAGACCAGTGTTCTCATCCATGAAACATACTCTGATTTAATGCAAGAAGCATGCTCTTCTTCCCAGCGTCTCCATTACAGGAAGAAACATGAGCATGCCCAGAAAAAAAGAACTGTGTTTCCTTCTCATACGGACCATATCTAGTTGAACACTGCTTATGAAACTGAAGCAAACCACAGCATGTGTTACATAGAAGCTCTTTAGTTAATAGTGAAAAACGTATTGGGTTGATGAACTGTGTAAATTTATTTGACCCGAAAAATCACTGGGTTTACCGGAAATGAACTCTTGCTTGTAGGAAGACACAGAGTCTTTGGTTTAACTCCGCTTGTGAAGGGAAATTCAGACCAGTGTTCTCATCCATGAAACACCCTCTGTTTTACCGACAGAAGCATCCTCTTCATCCCAGAGTCTGCAATACAGCAAGAAATATGAGCATGTCCAGAAAAAAAGAATTGTGTTTCCTACTCATACGGTCCATATCTAGTTGAACTTGCTTATGAAACTGTAACAAACCACAGCATCTCTTACATAGATGCTCTTTAGTTAATAGTGAAAAACGTGTTGGGTTCGTTAACTGTGTAAATTCATTTGTGACGAAAAATCACTGGGATTACCGGAAATGAACTATTTCTTGTAGGAAGACACAGAGACTTTGGTTTAACTCTGTTTCTGAAGGAAAATTCAGACCAGTGTTCTCATCCATGAAACACCCTCTGTTTTAACGCAAGAAGCATCCTCTTCTTTCCAGAGTCCACAATACAGCAAGAAATATGAGCATGTCCAGAAAAAATGAACTGTGTTTCCTACTCATAAGGACCATATCTAGTTGAACTCTGCATATGAAACTGTAACAAACCACTGCATCTCTTACATAGATGCTCTTTAGTTAATAGTGAAAATCGTGTTGGGTTCAAGAACTGTGTAAATTCATTTGAGCCGAAAAATCACTGGGTTTACCATAAATGAATTCTTGCTTGTAGGAAGACACAGAGCCTTCGCTTTAACTCCGTTTGTGACGGGATTCAGACCAGTGTTCTCATCTATGAAACCCCGTCTGTTTTAACGCAAGAAGCATCCTCTTCTGTCCAGAGTCTGCAATACAGCAAGAAATATGAGCATGTCAAGAAAAAATGAACTGTGTTTCCTACTCATACGGAACATATCTAGTTGAACTATGCTTATGAAACTGTAACAAACCACAGCATCTCTTTCTTAGATGCTCTTTAGTTAATAGTGAAAAACGTGTTGGGTTCAAGAACTGTGTAAATTCATTTGAGCCGAAAAATCACTGGGATTACCGGATATGAACTCTTGCTTGAAGAAGACACAGAGACTTTGGTTTAACTCCGTTTCTGAAGGAAAATCAGATCAGTGATCTCATCCATGAAACATACTCTGTTTTATCGCAAGAAGCATGCTCTTCTTTCCAGTGTCTCCATTACAGCCAGAAACATCAGCATGCCCAGAAAAAAAGAACTGTGTTTCCTACCCATACGGACCATATCTAGTTGAACTCTGCTTATGAAACTGTAACAAACCACAGCATCTCTTACATAGATGCTCTTCAGTTAATAGTGAAAATCGTGTTGGGTTCAAGAACTGTGTAAATTCATTTGAGCAGAAAAATCACTGGGTTTACTGGAAATGAACTCTTGCTTGTAGGAAGACACAGAGCCTTGGTTTAACTCCGTTTGTGAAGGGAAATTCAGACCAGTGTTCTCATCCATGAAACACCCTCTGTTTTAACGCAAGAAGCATCCTTTTCTGTCCAGAGTCTGCAATACAGCAAGAAATATGAGCATGTCCAGAAAAAATGAACTGTGTTTCCTACTCATATGAACCACATCTAGTTGAACTCTGATTATGAAACTGTAACAAACCAAAGCATCTCTTACGTAGATACTCTTTTGTTAATAGTGAAAAACGTGTTGGGTTCGTGAACTGTGTAAATTCATTTGAGCCGAAAAATCACTGGCTTTACTGAAAATGAACTCTTGCTTGTAGGAAGACACAGAGACTTTGGTTTAACTCTGTTTGTGAAGGGAAATTCAGACCAGTGTTCTCATCCATGAAACACACTCTGTTTTATGGCAAGAAGCATCCTCTTCTTTCCAGAGTCTGCAATACAGCATGAAATATGAGCATGTCCAGAAAAAAAGAACTGTGTTTCCTATTCATACGGTCCATATCTAGTTGAACTCTGCATATGAAACTGTAACAAACCACAGCATCTCTTACATAGATGCTCTTTAGTTAATAGTGAAAACCGTGTTGGGTTCGTGAACTGTGTAATATCATTTGAGCCAAAAAATTACTGGGTTTACCGGATATGACCTCTTGCTTGTAGGAAGACACAGAGACTTTGCTTTAACTCCGTTTGTGAAGGGAAATTCAGACCAGTGTTCTCCTCCATGAAACACATTCTGTTTTAACGCAAGAAGCATCCTCTTCTTTCCAGCGTCTCCAATACAGCGCGAAACATGAGCATGCCCAGAAAAAATTAACTGTGTTTCCTACTCATACGGACCTTATCTACTTGAACTCTGCTTATGAAACTGTAACAAACCACAGCATCTCTTTCATAGATGCTCTTTAGTTAATAGTGAAAAACGTGTTGGGTTCAAGAACTGTGCAAATTCATTTGAGCCGAAAAATCACTGGGATTACCGGATATGAACTCTTGCTTGTAGAAGACACATAGACTTTGGTTTAACTCCGTTTCTGAAGGAAAATCAGATCAGTGTTCTCATCCATGAAACATACTCTTTTTAACGCAAGAAGCATGCTCTTCTTTCCAGTGTCTCCATTACAGCAAGAAACATCAGCATGCCCAGAAAAAAAGAACTGTGTTTCCTACCCATACGGACCATATCTAGTTGAACTCTGCTTATGAAACTGTAACAAACCACAGCATCTCTTACATAGATGCTCTTCAGTTAATAGTGAAAATCGTGTTGGGTTCAAGAACTGTGTAAATTCATTTGTACCGAAAAATCACTGGCTTTACCGAAAATGAACTCTTGCCTGTAGGAATTCACAGAGACTTTGGTTTAACTCTGTTTGTGAAGGGAAATTCTGACCAGTGTTCTCATCCATGAAACACACTCTGTTTTATGGCAATAAGCATCCTCTTCTTTCCAGAGTCTGCAATACAGCATGAAATATGAGCATGTCCAGAAAAAAAGAACTGTGTTTCCTACTCATACGGTCCATATCTAGTTGAACTCTGCATATGAAACTGTAACAAACCACAGCATCTCTTACATAGATGCTCTTTAGTTAATAGTGAAAACCGTGTTGGGTTCGTGAACTGTGTAATATCATTTGAGCCAAAAAATCACTGGGTTTACCGGATATGACCTCTTGCTTGTAGGAAGACAAAGAGACTTTGATTTAACTGTGTTTGTGAAGGGAAATTCACACCAGTGTTCTCATCCATGAAACACAATCTGTTTTAACGCAAGAAGCATCCTCTTCTTTTCAGAGTCTCCAATACAGCGCGAAACATGAGCATGCCCAGAAAAAATGAACTGTGTTTCCTACTCATACGGACCATATCAAGTTGAACTCTGATTATGAAACTGTAACAAACCACAGCATCTCTTACATAGATGCTCTTTAGTTAATAGTGAAAAACGTGTTTGGTTCGTGAACTGTGTAAATTCATTTGAGCCGAAAAATCACTGGGTTTACCGGAAATGAACTCTTGCTTGTAGGAAGACACAGAGACTTTGGTTTAACTTCGTTTCTGAAGGAAAATTCAGACCAGTGTTCTCATCCATGAAACAACCTCTGTTTTAATGCAAGAAGCATCCTCTCCTTTCCAGTGTCCACAATACAGCAAGAAATATGAGCATGTCCAGAAAAAAAGAACTGTGTTTCCTACTAATACGTTCCATATCTACTTGAAATCTGCTTAAGAAACTGTAACAAAAGACAGCATCTCTTACATATATGCTCTTTAGTTAATAGTGAAAAACGTGTTTGGTTCGTGAACTGTGTAAATTCATTTGAGCCGGAAAATCACTGGGTTTACCGGATATGAACTTTTGCTTGTAGAAAGATACAGAGACTTTGGTTTAACTCCGATTTTGAAGGAAAATTCAGACCAGTGTACTCATTAATGAAACATACTCTGTTTTAACGCAAGAAGCATGCTCTTCTTTCAAGCTTCTCCAATACAGCAAGAAACATAGCATGCCCAGAAAAAAGAACTGTGTTTCATACTCATTCAGACCATATCGAGTTAAACTCTGCTTATGAAACTGTAACAAAGCACAGCATATCTTACAAAAATGCTGTTTCATTTATAGTGAAAAACGTGTTGGGTTCCTGAACTGTGTAAATACATTTGATCCGAAAAATCACTGGGTTTACCGGAAATGAACTCTTGCTTCTAGGAAGACACAGAGCTTTGGTTTAACTCTGTTTCTGAAGGAAAATTCAGACCAGTGTTCTCATCCATGAAACACCCTCTGTTTTACCGACAGAAGCATCCTCTTCTTCCCAGAGTCTGCAATGCAGCAAGAAATATGAGCATGTCCAGAAAAAAAGAACTGTGTTTCCTACTAATACAGTCCATATCTAGTTGAACTCAACTTATGAAACTGTAACAAACCACAGCATCTCTTACATAGGTGCTCTTTAGTTAATAGTGAAAACTTTGTTGGGTTCGTGAACTGTGTAAATTCATTTGAGCCGAAAAATCTCTGGTTTACCGGATATGAACTCTTGCTTGTAGGAAGACACAGAGACTTTGGTTTAATTCCGATTCTGAAGGGAAATTCAGACCAGTGTTCTCATCCATGAAACACCCTCTGTTTTAACGCAAGAAGCATCCTCTTCTTTCCAGCGTCTCTAATACAGCAAGAAACATGAGCATGCCCAGAAAAAAAGAACTGTGTTTCCTACTCATACAGACCATATCTAGTTGAACTCTGCTTATGAAACTGTAACAAACCACAGCATCTCTTACATAGATGCTCTTCAGTTAATAGTGAAAATCGTGTTGGGTTCAAGAACTGTGTAAATTCATTTGAACCGAAAAATCACTGGCTTTACCGAAAATGAACTCTTGCCTGTAGGAAGACACAAAGACTTTGGTTTAACTCTGTTTGTGAAGGGAAATTCAGACCAGTGTTCTCAGCCATGAAACACAATCTGTTTTAACGCAAGAAGCATCCTCTTCTTTCCAGCATCTCCAATACAGCGCGAAACATGAGCATGCCCAGAAAATTGAACTGTGTTTCCTACTCATACGGACCATATCTAGTTGAACTCTGATTATGAAACTGTAACAAACCACAGCATCTCTTGCATAGATGCTCTTTAGTTAATAGTGAAAAACGTGTTTGGTTCGTGAACTGTGTAAATTCATTTGAGCCGAAAAATCACTGGGTTTACCAGAAATGAACTCTTGCTTCTAGGAAGACACAGAGCCTTTGGTTTAACTCTGTTTCTGAAGGAAAATTCAGACCAGTGTTCTCATCCATGAAACACCCTCTGTTTTAACGCAAGAATCATCCTCTTCTTTCCAGAGTCCACAATACAGCAAGAAATATGAGCATGTCCAGAAAAAAGAAGTGTGTTTCCTACTCATACGGAACATATCTAGTTGAACTCTGCTTATGAAACTGTAATAAACCACAGCATCTATTACTTAGATGCTCTTTAGTTAATAGTGAACAACGTGTTGGGTTCGTGAACTGTGTAAATTTAATTGAGCTTAAAAATCACTGGGATTACCGGATATGAACTCTTGCTTGTAGGAAGACACAGAGCCTTTGGTTTCACTCCGTTTATGAAGGAAAATTCAGACCAGTGTTCTCATCCATGAAACATACTCTGATTTAATGCAAGAAGCATGCTCTTCTTCCCAGCGTCTCCATTACAGGAAGAAACATGAGCATGCCCAGAAAAAAAGAACTGTGTTTCCTACTCATACGGACCATATCTAGTTGAACACTGCTTATGAAACTGTTACAAACCACAGCATGTGTTACATAGATGCTCTTTAGTTAATAGTGAATATCGTGTTGGGTTCGTGAACTGTGTAAATTTATTTGAGCCGAAAAATCACTGGGACTACCGGAAATGAACTCTTGCTTGTAGGAAGACACAGACTTAGGTTTAACTCCGATTTTGAAGGAAAATTCAGACCAGTGTACTCATTAATGAAACATCCTCTGTTTTAACGCAAGAAGCATGCTCTTCTTTCAAGCGTCTCCAATACAGCAAGAAACATGAGCATGCCCAGGAAAAAAGAACTGTGTTTCTTACTCATACAGACCATATCGAGTTAAACTCTGCTTATGAAACTGTAACAAACCACACCATCTCTTACAAAAATGCTCTTTAATTTATAGTGAAAAACGTGTTGGGTTCCTGAACTGTGTAAATACATTTGATCCGAAAAATCACTGGGTTTACAAGAAATGAACTCTTGCTTCTTGAAAGACACAGAGCCTTTGGTTTAACTCTGTTTCTGAAGGAAAATTCAGACCAGTGTTCTCATCCATGAAACACCCTCTGTTTTAACGCAAGAAGCATCCTCTTCTTTCCAGAGTCCACAATACAGCAAGAAACATGAGCATGCCCAGAAAAAAAGAACTGTGTTTCCTACTCATACGGACCATATCTAGTTGAATTCTGCTTATGAAACTGTAACAAACCACAGCATCTCTAACATAGATGCTCTTTAGTTAATAGTGAAAATCGTGTTGGGTTCAAGAACTGTGTAAATTCATTTGAGCCCAAAAATCAGTGGGTTTGCCGGAAATGAACTCTTGCTTGTAGGAAGACACAGAGCCTTTGGTTTAACTCCATTTGTGAAGGGATTCAGACCAGTGTTCTCATCTATGAAATCCCGTCTGTTTTAACGCAAGAAGCATCCTCTTCTGTCCAGAGTCTGCAATACAGAAAGAAATATGAGCATGTCCAGAAAAAATGAACTGTGTTTCCTACTCATACGGACCATATCTAGTTGAACTCTGCTTATGAAACTGTAACAAACCACAAAATCTCTTTCATAGATGATCTTTAGTTAATAGTGAAAAACGTGTTGGGTTCGTGAACTGTGTAAATTCATTTGAGCCGAAAAATCACTGAGTTTACCGGATATGAAGTCTTGCTTGTAGGAAGACACAGAGACTTTGGTTTAACTCCGTTTCTGAAGGAAAATTCAGACCAGTGTTCTCATCCATGAATCAACCTCTGTTTTAACGCAAGAAGCATCCTCTTCTTTCCAGTGTCCACAATACAGCAAGAAATATGAGCATGTACAGAAAAGAAGAACTGTGTTTATTACTCATACGGACCATATCGAGTTAACCTCTGCTTATGAAACTGTAACAAACCACAGCATCTCTTACAAAAATGCTCTTTCATTTATAGTGAAAAACGTGTTGGGTTCATGAACTGTGTAAATTCATTTGAGTCGAAAAATCACTGGGTTTACCAGAAATGAACTCTTGCTTGTAGGAAGACACAGAGGATTTGTTTTCACTCCGTTTGTGAAGGGAAATTCAGACCAGAGTTCTCATCCATGAAACACACTCTGTTTTAACGCAAGAAGCATGCTCTTCTTTTCAGCATCTCTAATACAGCAAGAAACATGAGCATGTCCAGAAAAAAAGAAGTGGGTTTCCTATTCATATGGACCATATCTAGTTGAACTCTGCTTATGAAACTGTAACAAACCACAGCATCTCTTACATAGATGCTCTTTAGTTAATAGTGAATATCGTGTTGGGTGCGTGAACTGTGTAAATTATTTGAGCCGAAAAATCACTGGGATTACCGGAAATGAACTCCTGCTTGTAGGAAAACACAGAGCATTTGGTTTAACTCCGTTTCTGAAGGGAAATGCAGACCAGTGTTCTCATCCATGAAACACACTCTGTTTTAACGCAAGAAGCATTCTCTTCTTTCCAGCATCTCTAATACAGCGTGAAACATGAGCATGTTCAGAAAAAAACAACTGTGTTTCCTACCCATACGGACCATATCTAGTTGAACTCAGCATATGAAACTGTAACAAACCCCAGAATCTCTTACATAGATGCTCTTTAGTTAATAGTGAAAATCGTGTTGGGTTCAAGAACTGTGTAAATTCATTTGAGCCGAAAATTCACTGGGTTTACCGGAAATGAACTCTTGCTTGTAGGAAGACACAGAGCCTGTGGTTTAACTCCCTTTGTGAAGGGATTCAGACCAGTGTTCTCATCTATGAAACCCCGTCTGTTTTAATGCAAGAAGCATCCTCTTCTGTCCAGAGACAGCAATATAAAAAGAAATATGAGCATGTCCAGAAAAAATGAACTGTGTGTCATACTCATACGGACCATATCTAGTTGAACACTGCTTATGAAACTGTAACAAACCACAGCATCTCTTTCATAGATGCTCTTTAGTTAATAGTGAAAAACGTGTTGGGTTCGTGAACTGTGTAAATTCATTTGAGCCGAAAAATCACTGGGTTTACCGGATATGAACTCTTGCATGTAGGAAGACGCAAAGACTTTGGTTTAACTCCGTTTCTGAAGTAAAATCAGATCAGTGTTCTCATCCATGAAACATACTCTGTTTTAACGCAAGAAGCATGCTCTTCTTTCAAGCGTCTCCAATACAGCAAGAAACATGAGCAAGCCCAGAAATAAAGAACTGTGTTTCTTACTCATACAGACCATATCGAGTTAAACTCTGCTTATGAAAGTGTAACAAAACACAGCTTCTCTTACAAAAATGCTCTTTCATTTATAGTGAAAAAAGTGTTGGGTTCCTGAACTGTGTAAATTCATTTGAGCGGAAAAATCACTGGGTTTACCGGAATTGATCTCTTGCTTGTAGGAAGACACATAGACTTTGGTTTAACTCCGTTTCTGAAGGAAAATTCAGACCAGTGTTCTCATCCATGAAACACCCTCTGTTTTAACGCAAGAAGCATCCTCTTCTTTCCAGCGTCTCCAATACAGCAAGAAACATGAGGATGCCCTGAAAAAAAAAGAACTGTGTTTCCAACTGATACGGACATTATCTACTTTAACTCTGCTTATGAAACTGTAACAAACTACAGCATGTGTTAATTAGATGCACTTTAGTTAGTAGTGAAAAACGTGTTGGGTTCATGAACTGTGTAAATTCATTTGAGCCAAAAAACCCTGGGTTTGCCGGAAATGAACTCTTGCTTGTAGGAAGACACAGAGCCTTTGTTTTCACTCCGTTTGTCAAGGGAAATTCAGACCAGTGTTCTCATCCATGAAACCCCGTCTGTTTTAACGCAAGAAGCATCCTCTTCTGTCCAGAGTCTGCAATACAGAAAAAATATGAGCATGTCTAGAAAATTGAACTGTGTTTCCTACTCATACGGACCACATCTAGTTGAACTCTGATTATGAAACTGTAACAAACAACAGCATCTCTTACATAGATGCTCTTTAGATAATAGTGAAAAACGTGTTGGGTTCGTGAATGTGTAAATTCTTTTGAGCCGAAAAATCACTGGGTTTGCTGGATATGAACTTTTGCTTGTAGGAAGACACAGAGATTTTGGTTTAACTCCGATTCTGAAGGAAAATACAGACCAGTGTTCTCATCCATGAAACATACTCTGTTTTAACGCAAGAAGCATGCTATTCTTTCCAGCGTCTCCAATACAGCAAGAAATATGAGCATGCCCAGAAAAAAAGAACTGTGTTTCTTACTCATATGGACCATAACGAGTTAAAGTCGGCTTATGAAACTGTAACAAACCACAGCATCTCTTACAAAATTGCTCTTTCATTTATAGTGAAAAACGTGTTTGGTTCCTGAACTGTGTAAATTCATTTGAGCCGAAAAATCACTGGTTTTACCGGAATTGATCTCTTGCTTGTAGGAAGACACAGAGACTTTGGTTTAATTCTGATTCTGAAGGGAAATTCAGACCAGTGTTCTCATCCATGAAACACCCTCTGTTTTAACGCTAGAAGCATCCTCTTCTCTCCAGTGTCTGTAATACAGCAAGAAACATGAGCATGCCCAGAAAAAAGAACTATGTTTCCTACTCATACTGACCATATCTAGTTGAAATCTGCTTATGAAACTGTAACAAACCACAGCATGTGTTACATAGATGCACTTTAGTTAATAGTGAAAAACGTGTTGGGTTCATGAACTGTGATTTTCACTATTAACTAAAGAGCATCTATGTAAGAGATGCTGTGGTTGGTTAAAGTTTCATAAGCGGATTCAACTAGATATGGTCCTTATGAGTAGGAAACACAGTTCTTTTTTTCTGGGCATTCTCATGTTTCTTGCTGTATTAGAGACGCTGGAAAGAAGAGGATGCTTCTTGCGTTAAAACAGAGTGTGTATCATGGATGAGAACACTGGTCTGAATTTCAATTCACAAACGGAGTTAAAACAAAGCCTCTGTGTCTTCCGACAAGCAAGAGTTCATTTCCGGTAACCCCTGTAATTTTTTTCGGCTCAAATGAATTTACACAGTTCACGAAACCAACACGATTTTCACTATTAACTAAAGAGCATCTATGTAAGAGATGCTGTGGTGTGTTACAGTTTCATAAGCAGATTCAACTAGATACGGTCCTTATGAGTAGGAAACACAGTTCTTTTTTTCTGGGCAAGCTCATGTTTCTTGCTGTATTAGAGACGCTGGAAAGAAGAGCATGCTCTTTGGTTAAAAACAGAGTGTGTTTCATGGATGAGATCTCTGGTGTGAATTTCCCTTCACAAATGGAGTGAAACCAAAGCCTCTGTGTCTTAATACAAGCAAGAGTTCATTTCCGGGAAACCCAGGTGTTTTTCGGCTCAAATGAATTTACACAGTTCATGAACCCAACACGATTTTCACTATTAACTAAAGAGCATCTATGTAAGAGATGCTGTGGTTTGTTACAGTTTCATAAGCAGATTCAACTAGATATGGTCCTTATGAGTAGGAAACACAGTTCTTTTTTTCTGGGCATGCTCATGTTTCTTGCTGTATTGCAGACTCTGGACAGAAGAGGATGCTTCTTGCGTTAAAACAGAGGGTGTTTCATGGATGAGAACACTGGTCTGAATTTTCCTTCAGAAACGGAGTTAAACCAAAGTCTCAGTGTCTTCTTATAAGCAAGAGTCATTTCCAGTACACCCAGTGATTTTTCGGCTCAAATGAATTTACACAGTTCAGGAACCCAACACGGTTTTCACTATTAACTAAAGAGCATCTATGTAACACATGCTGTGGTTTGTTACAGTTTCATAAGCAGAGTTCAACGAGATATGGTCCGTATGAGTAGGAAACACAGTTCTTTTTTTCTGGGAATGCTCATGTTTCTTGCTCTATTAGAGACGCTGGAAAGAAGAGGATGCTCTTTTCGATAAAACAGAGTGTGTTTCATGGATGAGATCTCTGGTGTGAATTTCCCTGCACAAACAGAGTGAAATCAAAGCCTCTGTGTCTTAATACAACCAAGCATTCATTTCCGGTAAACCCAGGGGTTTTTCGGCTCAAATGAATTTGCACAGTCATGAACCCAACACGTTTTTCACTATTAACTAAAGACCATCTATGTAACACATGCTGTGGTTTGTTACAGTTTCATAAGCAGAGATCAACTAGATATGGTCCCTATGAATAGGGAACACAGTTCTTTGTTTCTGGGCATGCTCATGTTTCTTTTTGTATTAGAGACGCTGGAAAGAAGAGGATGCTTCTTGCATTAAAACAGAGTGTGTTTCACGGATGAGAACACGGGTATGAATTTTCCTTTAGAAACGGAGTTAAACAAAAGTCCCTGTGTCTTCCTACAAGCAAGAGTTCATTTCCGGTAAACCCAGTGATTTTTCGGCTCAAATGCATTTACACAGTATACGAATCCAAAATGTTTTTCACTATTAACTAAAGAGCATGTATGTAAGAGATGCTGTGGTTTGTTACAGTTTCATAATCAGAGTTCAAGTAGATATGGTCCGTATGAGTAGGAAACACAGTTCATTTTTTCTGGACATGCTCATATTTCTTGGTGTATTGCAGACTCTGGACAGAAGAGAATGCTTCTTGCGTGAAAACAGAGGGTGTTTCATGGATGAGAACACTGGTCTGAATATCCCTTCACAAACAGAGTTAAACCAAAGCCTCTGTGTCTTCCTAAAAGCAAGAGTTCATTTCCGGTAAACCCAGGGATTTTTTTGGCTCAAATGAATTTACACAGTTCACAAAACCAACACGATTTTCACTATTAACTAAAGAGCATCTATTTAAGAGATGCAGTGGTTTGTTACAGTTTCATAATCACAGTTCAAGTAGATATGGTCCGTATGAGTAGGAAACACAGTTAATTTTTTCTGGACATGCTCATATGTCTTGCTGTTTTGCAAACTCTGGACAGAAGAGGATGCTTCTTGCGTTAAAACAGAGGGTGTTTCATGGATGAGAACACTGGTCTGAATTTTCGTTCAGAAACGGAGTTAAACCAAAGTCTCTGTATCTTCTTCTAAGCAAGAGTCATTTCCGGTACACCCAGTGATTTTTCGGCTCAAATGAATTTACACACTTCACGAACCCAACACGATTTTCACTATTAACTAAAGAGCATCTAGGTAAGAGGTGCTGTGATTTGTTACAGTTTCATAAGCAGATTCAACTAGATATGGTCCATATGAGTAAGAAACACAGTTCTTTTTTTCTGGGCATGCTCATGTTTCTTGCTGTATTGGAGACGCTAGAAAGAAGAGCATGCTTCTTGCGTTAAAACAGAGTATGTTTCATGGATGAGAACACTGGTCTGAATTTTCCTTCAGAAACGGAGTTAAACCAAAGTCTCTGTGTCTTCCTACAAGCAAGAGTTCATATCCAGTAAACCCAGTGATTTTTCGGCTCAAATGAATTTACACAGATCACGAACCCAACACGTTTTTCACTATTAACTAAAGAGCATCTATGTAAGTGATGCTGAGGTTTGCTACAGTTTCATAATCAGAGTTCAAGAAGATATGGTCCGTATGAGTAGGAAACACAGTTCATTTTTTCTGGACATGCTCATATTTCTTGCTGTATTGCAAACTCTGGACAGAAGAGGATGCTTCTTGCGTTAAAACAGAGGGTGTTTCATGGATGAGAACACTGCTCTGAATTTTCGTTCAGAAACGGAGTTAAACCAAAGTTTCTGTGTCTTCTTATAAGCAAGAGTCATTTCCGGTACACCCAGTGATTTTTCGGCTCAAATGAATTTACACAGTTCACGAACCCAACACGATTTTCACTATTAACTAAAGACCATCTATGTAACACATGCTGTGGTTTGTTACAGTTTCATAAGCAGAGTTCAACGAGATATGGTCCGTATGAGTAGGAAACACAGTTCTTTTTTTCTGGGAATGCTCATGTTTCTTGCTGTATTAGAGACGCTGGAAAGAAGAGGATGCTCTTTGCGTTAAAACAGAGTGTGTTTCATGGATGAGATCTCTGGTGTGAATTTCCCTTCACAAACGGAGTGAAACCAAAGCCTCTGTGTCTTAATACAACCAAGAGTTCATTTCCTGTAAACCCAGTGATTTTTTTGTCTCAAATGAATTTACACAGTTCACGAAACCAACACGATTTTCACTATTAACTAAAGAGCATCTATGTAAGAGATGCTGTGGTTTGTTACAGTTTCATAAGCAGAGTTCAACTAGATATGGTCCGTATGAGTTGGAAACACAGTTCTTTTTCCTAGACATGCTCATATTTCTTGCTGCATTACAGACTGTGGACAGAAGAGGATGCTTCTTGCGTTAAAACAGAGGGTGTTTCATGGATGAGAACACTGGTCTGAATTTTCGTTCAGAAACGGAGTTAAACCAAAGTCTCTGTGTCTTCTTATAAGCAAGAGTCATTTCCGGTACACCCAGTGATTTTTCGGCTCAAATGAATTTACACAGTTCACGAACCCAACACGATTTTCACTATTAACTAAAGAGCATCTAGGTAAGAGGTGCTGTGGTTTGTTACAGTTTCATAAGCAGATTCAACTAGATATGGTCCATATGAGTAAGAAACACAGTTCTTTTTTTCTGGGCATGCTCATGTTTCTTGCTGTATTGGAGACGCTAGAAAGAAGAGCATGCTTCTTGCATTAAAACAGAGTATGTTTCATGGATGAGAACACTGGTCTGAATTTTCCTTCAGAAACGGAGTTAAACCAAAGTCTCTGTGTCTTCCTACAAGCAAGAGTTCATATCCAGTAAACCCAGTGATTTTCGGCTCAAATGAATATACACAGATTACGAACCCAACACGTTTTTCACTATTAACTAAAGAGCATCTATGTAAGTGATGCTGAGGTTTGTTACAGTTTCATAATCAGAGTTCAAGTAGATATGGTCCGTATGAGTAGGAAACACAGTTCATTTTTTCTGGACATGCTCATATTTCTTGCTGTATTGCAGACTCTGGACAGAAGAGGATGCTTCTTGCGTTAAAACAGAGGGTGTTTCATGGATGAGAACACTGGTCTGAATTTTCCTTCAGAAACGGAGTTAAACCAAAGTCCCAGTGTCTTCTTATACGCAAGAGTCATTTCCGGTACACCCAGTGATTTTTTGGCTAAAATGAATTTACACAGTTCACGAACCCAACACGGTTTTCACTATTAACTAAAGAGCATCTATGTAACACATGCTGTGGTTTGTTACAGTTTCATAAGCAGAGTTCAACTAGATATGGTCCATATGAGTAGGAAGCACAGTTCTTTTTTTCTGGGCATGCTCATGTTTCTTGCTGTATTAGATATGCTGGAAAGAAGATCATGCTCTTTGCGTTAAAACAGAGTGTGTTTCATGGATGAGATCTCTGGTGTCAATTTCCCTTCAGAAACCGAGTGAAACCAAAGCCTCTGTGTCTTAATACAAGCAAGAGTTCATTTCCCGTAAACCCAGGGGTTTTTCGGCTCAAATGAATTTACACAGTTCATGAACCCAACACGATTTTCACTATTAACTAAAGAGCATCTATGTAAGAGATGCTGTGTTTTGTTACAGTTTCATAAGCGGATTCAACTAGATATGGTCCTTATGAGTAGGAAACACAGTTCTTTTTTTCTGGGCATGCTCATGTTTCTTGCTCTATTAGAGACGCTGGAAAGAAGAGGATGCTCTTTTCGATAAAACAGAGTGTGTTTCATGGATGAGACCTCCGGTGTGAATTTCCCTTCACAAACAGAGTGAAATCAAAGCCTCTGTGTCTTAATACAACCAAGAGTTCATTTCCGGTAAACCCAGGGGTTTTTCGGCTCAAATGAATTTGCACAGTCATGAACCCAACACGTTTTTCACTATTAACTAAAGACCATCTATGTAACACATGCTGTGGTTTGTTACAGTTTCATAAGCAGAGATCAACTAGATATGGTCCCTATGAATAGGGAACACAGTTCTTTGTTTCTGGGCATGCTCATGTTTCTTTTTGTATTAGAGACGCTGGAAAGAAGAGGATGCTTCTTGCGTTAAAACAGAGTGTGTTTCACGGATGAGAACACGGGTATGAATTTTCCTTTAGAAACGGAGTTAAACAAAAGTCCCTGTGTCTTCCTACAAGCAAGAGTTCATTTCCGGTAAACCCAGTGATTTTTCGGCTCAAATGCATTTACACAGTATACGAATCCAAAATGTTTTTCACTATTAACTAAAGAGCATCTATGTAAGAGATGCTGTGGTTTGTTACAGTTTCATAATCAGAGTTCAAGTAGATATGGTCCGTATGAGTAGGAAACACAGTTCATTTTTTCTGGACATGCTCATATTTCTTGCTGTATTGCAGACTCTGGACAGAAGAGGATGCTTCTTGCGTTAAAATAGAGGGTGTTTCATGGATGAGAACACAGGTCTGAATATCCCTTCACAAACAGAGTTAAACCAAAGCCTCTGTGTCTTCCTAAAAGCAAGAGTTCATTTCCGGTAAACCCAGTGATTTTTTTGGCTCAAATGAATTTACACAGTTCACAAAACCAACACGATTTTCACTATTAACTAAAGAGCATCTATGTAAGAGATGCTGTGGTTTGTTACAGTTTCATAATCACAGTTCAAGAAGATATGGTCCGTATGAGTAGGAAACACAGTTCATTTTTTCTGGACATGCTCATATTTCTTGCTGTATTGCAGACTCTGGACAGAAGAGGATGCTTCTTGCGTTAAAACAGAGGGTGTTTCATGGATGAGAACACTGGTCTGAATTTTCCTTCAGAAACGGAGTTAAACCAAAGTCTCAATGTCTTCTCATAAGCAATAGTCATTTCCGGTACACCCAGTGATTTTTCGGCTCAAATGAATTTACACAGTTCACGAACCCAACACGGTTTTCACTATTAACTAAAGAGCATCTATGTAACACATGCTGTGGTTTGTTACAGTTTCATAAGCAGAGTTCACCAAGATATGGTCCGTATGAGTAGGAAACACAGTTCTTTTTTTCTGGGAATGCTCATGTTTCTTGCTGTATTAGAGACGCTGGAAAGAAGAGGATGCTCTTTGCGTTAAAACAGAGTGTGTTTCATGGATGAGATCTCTGGTGTGAATTTCCCTTCACAAACGGAGTGAAACCAAAGCCTCTGTGTCTTAATACAACCAAGAGTTCATTTCCGGTAAACCCAGTGATTTTTTTGTCTCAAATGAATTTACACAGTTCACGAAACCAACACGATTTTCACTATTAACTAAAGAGCATCTATGTAAGAGATGCTGTGGTTTGTTACAGTTTCATAAGCAGAGTTCAACTAGATATGGTCCGTATGAGTTGGAAACACAGTTCTTTTTCCTAGACATGCTCATATTTCTTGCTGCATTACAGACTGTGGACAGAAGAGGATGCTTCTTGCGTTAAAACAGAGGGTGTTTCATGGATGAGAACACTGGTCTGAATTTTCGTTCAGAAACGGAGTTAAACCAAGTCTCTGTGTCTTCTTATAAGCAAGAGTCATTTCCGGTACACCCAGTGATTTTTCGGCTCAAATGAATTTACACAGTTCACGAACCCAACACGATTTTCACTATTAACTAAAGAGCATCTAGGTAAGAGGTGCTGTGGTTTGTTACAGTTTCATAAGCAGATTCAACTAGATATGGTCCATATGAGTAAGAAACACAGTTCTTTTTTTCTGGGCATGCTCATGTTTCTTGCTGTATTGGAGACGCTAGAAAGAAGAGCATGCTTCTTGAATTAAAACAGAGTATGTTTCATGGATGAGAACACTGGTCTGAATTTTCCTTCAGAAACGGAGTTAAACCAAAGTCTCTGTGTCTTCCTACAAGCAAGAGTTCATATCCAGTAAACCCAGTGATTTTCGGCTCAAATGAATATACACAGATTACGAACCCAACACGTTTTTCACTATTAACTAAAGAGCATGTATGTAAGTGATGCTGAGGTTTGTTACAGTTTCATAATCAGAGTTCAAGTAGATATGGTCCGTATGAGTAGGAAACACAGTTCATTTTTTCTGGACATGCTCATATTTCTTGCTGTATTGCAGACTCTGGACAGAAGAGGATGCTTCTTGCGTTAAAACAGAGTGTGTTTCATGGATGAGAACACTGGTCTGAATTTTCCTTCAGAAACGGAGTTAAACCAAAGTCCCAGTGTCTTCTTATACGCAAGAGTCATTTCCGGTACACCCAGTGATTTTTTGGCTAAAATGAATTTACACAGTTCACGAACCCAACACGGTTTTCACTATTAACTAAAGAGCATCTATGTAACACATGCTGTGGTTTGTTACAGTTTCATAAGCAGAGTTCAACTAGATTTGGTCCATATGAGTAGGAAGCACAGTTCTTTTTTTCTGGGCATGCTCATGTTTCTTGCTGTATTAGATATGCTGGAAAGAAGAGCATGCTCTTTGCGTTAAAACAGAGTGTGTTTCATGGATGAGATCTCTGGTGTCAATTTCCCTTCAGAAACCGAGTGAAACCAAAGCCTCTGTGTCTTAATACAAGCAAGAGTTCATTTCCGGTAAACCCAGGGGTTTTTCGGCTCAAATGAATTTACACAGTTCATGAACCCAACACGATTTTCACTATTAACTAAAGAGCATCTATGTAAGAGATGCTGTGTTTTGTTACAGTTTCATAAGCGGATTCAACTAGATATGGTCCTTATGAGTAGGAAACACAGTTCTTTTTTTCTGGGCATGCTCATGTTTCTTGCTCTATTAGAGACGCTGGAAAGAAGAGGATGCTCTTTTCGATAAAACAGAGTGTGTTTCATGGATGAGATCTCCGGTGTGAATTTCCCTTCACAAACAGAGTGAAATCAAAGCCTCTGTGTCTTAATACAACCAAGAGTTCATTTCCGGTAAACCCAGGGGTTTTTCGGCTCAAATGAATTTGCACAGTCATGAACCCAACACGTTTTTCACTATTAACTAAAGACCATCTATGTAACACATGCTGTGGTTTGTTACAGTTTCATAAGCAGAGATCAACTAGATATGGTCCCTATGAATAGGGAACACAGTTCTTTGTTTCTGGGCATGCTCATGTTTCTTTTTGTATTAGAGACGCTGGAAAGAAGAGGATGCTTCTTGCGTTAAAACAGAGTGTGTTTCACGGATGAGAACACGGGTATGAATTTTCCTTTAGAAACGGAGTTAAACAAAAGTCCCTGTGTCTTCCTACAAGCAAGAGTTCATTTCCGGTAAACCCAGGGGTTTTTCGGCTCAAATGCATTTACACAGTATACGAATCCAAAATGTTTTTCACTATTAACTAAAGAGCATCTATGTAAGAGATGCTGTGGTTTGTTACAGTTTCATAATCAGAGTTCAAGTAGATATGGTCCGTATGAGTAGGAAACACAGTTCATTTTTTCTGGACATGCTCATATTTCTTGCTGTATTGCAGACTCTGGACAGAAGAGGATGCTTCTTGCGTTAAAACAGAGCGTGTTTCATGGATGAGAACACTGGTCTGAATATCCCTTCACAAACAGAGTTAAACCAAAGCCTCTGTGTCTTCCTAAAAGCAAGAGTTCATTTCCGGTAAACCCAGTGATTTTTTTGGCTCAAATGAATTTACACAGTTCACAAAACCAACAAGATTTTCACTATTAACTAAAGAGCATCTATGTAAGAGATGCTGTGGTTTGTTACAGTTTCATAATCAGAGTTCAAGAAGATATGGTCCGTATGAGTAGGAAACACAGTTCATTTTTTCTGGACATGCTCATATTTCTTGCTGTATTGCAGACTCTGGACAGAAGAGGATGCTTCTTGCGTTAAAACAGAGGGTGTTTCATGGATGAGAACACTGGTCTGAATTTTCCTTCAGAAACGGAGTTAAACCAAAGTCTCAATGTCTTCTCATAAGCAAGAGTCATTTCCGGTACACCCAGTGATTTTTCGGCTCAAATGAATTTACACAGTTCACGAAACCAACACGATTTTCACTATTAACTAAAGAGCATCTATGTAAGAGATGCTGTGGTTTGTTACAGTTTCATAAGCAGAGTTCAACTAGATATGGTCCGTATGAGTTGGAAACACAGTTCTTTTTCCTAGACATGCTCATATTTCTTGCTGCATTACAGACTGTGGACAAAAGAGGATGCTTCTTGCGTTAAAACAGAGGGTGTTTCATGGATGAGAACACTGGTCTGAATTTTCGTTCAGAAACGGAGTTAAACCAAAGTCTCTGTGTCTTCTTATAAGCAAGAGTCATTTCCGGTACACCCAGTGATTTTTCGGCTCAAATGAATTTACACAGTTCACGAACCCAACACGATTTTCACTATTAACTAAAGAGCATCTAGGTAAGAGGTGCTGTGGTTTGTTACAGTTTCATAAGCAGATTCAACTAGATATGGTCCATATGAGTAAGAAACACAGTTCTTTTTTTCTGGGCATGCTCATGTTTCTTGCTGTATTGGAGACGCTAGAAAGAAGAGCATGCTTCTTGAATTAAAACAGAGTATGTTTCATGGATGAGAACACTGGTCTGAATTTTCCTTCAGAAACGGAGTTAAACCGAAGTCTCTGTGTCTTCCTACAAGCAAGAGTTCATATCCAGTAAACCCAGTGATTTTCGGCTCAAATGAATATACACAGATTACGAACCCAACACGTTTTTCACTATTAACTAAAGAGCATCTATGTAAGTGATGCTGAGGTTTGTTACAGTTTCATAATCAGAGTTCAAGTAGATATGGTCCGTATGAGTAGGAAACACAGTTCATTTTTTCTGGACATGCTCATATTTCTTGCTGTATTGCAGACTCTGGACAGAAGAGCATGCTTCTTGCGTTAAAACAGAGGGTGTTTCATGGATGAGAACACTGGTCTGAATTTTCCTTCAGAAACGGAGTTAAACCAAAGTCCCAGTGTCTTCTTATACGCAAGAGTCATTTCCGGTACACCCAGTGATTTTTTGGCTAAAATGAATTTACACAGTTCACGAACCCAACACGGTTTTCACTATTAACAAAAGAGCATCTATGTAACACATGCTGTGGTTTGTTACAGTTTCATAAGCAGAGTTCAACTAGATATGGTCCATATGAGTAGGAAGCACAGTTCTTTTTTTCTGGGCATGCTCATGTTTCTTGCTGTATTAGATATGCTGGAAAGAAGAGCATGCTCTTTGCGTTAAAACAGAGTGTGTTTCATGGATGAGATCTCTGGTGTCAATTTCCCTTCAGAAACCGAGTGAAACCAAAGCCTCTGTGTCTTAATACAAGCAAGAGTTCATTTCTGGTAAACCCAGGGGTTTTTCGGCTCAAATGAATTTACACAGTTCATGAACCCGACACGATTTTCACTATTAACTAAAGAGCATCTATGTAAGAGATGCTGTGTTTTGTTACAGTTTCATAAGCGGATTCAACTAGATATGGTCCTTATGAGTAGGAAACACAGTTCTTTTTTTCTGGGCATGCTCATGTTTCTTGCTCTATTAGAGACGCTGGAAAGAAGAGGATGCTCTTTTCGATAAAACAGAGTGTGTTTCATGGATGAGATCTCCGGTGTGAATTTCCCTTCACAAACAGAGTGAAATCAAAGCCTCTGTGTCTTAATACAACCAAGAGTTCATTTCCGGTAAACCCAGGGGTTTTTCGGCTCAAATGAATTTGCACAGTCATGAACCCAACACGTTTTTCACTATTAACTAAAGACCATCTATGTAACACATGCTGTGGTTTGTTACAGTTTCATAAGCAGAGATCAACTAGATATGGTCCCTATGAATAGGGAACACAGTTCTTTGTTTCTGGGCATGCTCATGTTTCTTTTTGTATTAGAGACGCTGGAAAGAAGAGGATGCTTCTTGCGTTAAAACAGAGTGTGTTTCACGGATGAGAACACGGGTATGAATTTTCCTTTAGAAACGGAGTTAAACAAAAGTCCCTGTGTCTTCCTACAAGCAAGAGTTCATTTCCGGTAAACCCAGGGGTTTTTCGGCTCAAATGCATTTACACAGTATAACATCCAAAATGTTTTTCACTATTAACTAAAGAGCATCTATGTAAGAGATGCTGTGGTTTGTTACAGTTTCATAATCAGAGTTCAAGTAGATATGGTCCGTATGAGTAGGAAACACAGTTCATTTTTTCTGGACATGCTCATATTTCTTGCTGTATTGCAGACTCTGGACAGAAGAGGATGCTTCTTGCGTTAAAACAGAGGGTGTTTCATGGATGAGAACACTGGTCTGAATATCCCTTCACAAACAGAGTTAAACCAAAGCCTCTGTGTCTTCCTAAAAGCAAGAGTTCATTTCCGGTAAACCCAGTGATTTTTTTGGCTCAAATGAATTTACACAGTTCACAAAACCAACAAGATTTTCACTATTAACTAAAGAGCATCTATGTAAGAGATGCTGTGGTTTGTTACAGTTTCATAATCAGAGTTCAAGAAGATATGGTCCGTATGAGTAGGAAACACAGTTCATTTTTTCTGGACATGCTCATATTTCTTGCTGTATTGCAGACTCTGGACAGAAGAGGATGCTTCTTGCGTTAAAACAGAGGGTGTTTCATGGATGAGAACACTGGTCTGAATTTTCCTTCAGAAACGGAGTTAAACCAAAGTCTCAATGTCTTCTCATAAGCAAGAGTCATTTCCGGTACACCCAGTGATTTTTCGGCTCAAATGAATTTACACAGTTCACGAACCCAACACGGTTTTCACTATTAACTAAAGAGCATCTATGTAACACATGCTGTGGTTTGTTACAGTTTCATAAGCAGAGTTCAACGAGATATGGTCCGTATGAGTAGGAAACACAGTTCTTTTTTTCTGGGAATGCTCATGTTTCTTGCTGTATTAGAGACGCTGGAAAGAAGAGGATGCTCTTTGCGTTAAAACAGAGTGTGTTTCATGGATGAGATCTCTGGTGTGAATTTCCCTTCACAAACGGAGTGAAACCAAAGCCTCTGTGTCTTAATACAACCAAGAGTTCATTTCCGGTAAACCCAGTGATTTTTTTGTCTCAAATGAATTTACACAGTTCACGAAACCAACATGATTTTCACTATTAACTGAAGAGCATCTATGTAAGAGATGCTGTGGTTTGTTACAGTTTCATAAGCAGAGTTCAACTAGATATGGTCCGTATGAGTTGGAAACACAGTTCTTTTTCCTAGACATGCTCATATTTCTTGCTGCATTACAGACTGTGGACAGAAGAGGATGCTTCTTGCGTTAAAACAGAGGGTGTTTCATGGATGAGAACACTGGTCTGAATTTTTGTTCAGAAACGGAGTTAAACCAAAGTCTCTGTGTCTTCTTATAAGCAAGAGTCATTTCCGGTACACCCAGTGATTTTTGGGCTCAAACAAATTTACACAGTTCACGAACCCAACACGATTTTCACTATTAACTAAAGAGCATCTAGGTAAGAGGTGCTGTGGTTTGTTACAGTTTCATAAGCAGATTCAACTAGATATGGTCCATATGAGTAAGAAACACAGTTCTTTTTTTCTGGGCATGCTCATGTTTCTTGCTGTTTTGGAGACGCTAGAAAGAAGAGCATGCTTCTTGCGTTAAAACAGAGTATGTTTCATGGATGAGAACACTGGTCTGAATTTTCCTTCAGAAACGGAGTTAAACCAAAGTCTCTGTGTCTTCCTACAAGCAAGAGTTCATATCCAGTAAACCCAGTGATTTTTCGGCTCAAATGAATATACACAGATTACGAACCCAACACGTTTTTCACTATTAACTAAAGAGCATCTATGTAAGTGATGCTGAGGTTTGTTACAGTTTCATAATCAGAGTTCAAGTAGATATGGTCCGTATGAGTAGGAAACACAGTTCATTTTTTCTGGACATGCTCATATTTCTTGCTGTATTGCAGACTCTGGACAGAAGAGGATGCTTCTTGCGTTAAAACAGAGGGTGTTTCATGGATGAGAACACTGGTCTGAATTTTCCTTCAGAAACGGAGTTAAACCAAAGTCCCAGTGTCTTCTTATACGCAAGAGTCATTTCCGGTACACCCAGTGATATATTGGCTAAAATGAATTTACACAGTTCACGAACCCAACACGGTTTTCACTATTAACTAAAGAGCATCTATGTAACACATGGTGTGGTTTGTTACAGTTTCATAAGCAGAGTTCAACTAGATATGGTCCATATGAGTAGGAAGCACAGTTCTTTTTTTCTGGGCATGCTCATGTTTCTTGCTGTATTAGATATGCTGGAAAGAAGAGCATGCTCTTTGCGTTAAAACAGAGTGTGTTTCATGGATGAGATCTCTGGTGTCAATTTCCCTTCAGAAACCGAGTGAAACCAAAGCCTCTGTGTCTTAATACAAGCAAGAGTTCATTTCCGGTAAACCCAGGGGTTTTTCGGCTCAAATGAATTTACACAGTTCATGAACCCAACACGATTTTCACTATTAACTAAAGAGCATCTATGTAAGAGATGCTGTGTTTTGTTACAGTTTCATAAGCGGATTCAACTAGATATGGTCCTTATGAGTAGGAAACACAGTTCTGTTTTTCTGGGCATGCTCATGATTCTTGCTGTATTAGAGACGGTGGAAAGAAGAGGATGCTTCTTGCGTTAAAACAGAGTATGTTTCATGGATGAGAACACTGGTCTGAATTTTCCTTCAGAAACGGAGTTAAACCAAAGTCTATGTGTCTTCCTACATGCAAGGGTTCATTTCAGGTAAACCCAGTGATTTTTCGGCTCAAATGAATTTACACAGTTCACGAACCCAACACGGTTTTCACTATTAACTAAAGAGCATCTATGTAACACATGCTGTGGTTTGTTACAGTTTCATAAGCAGAGTTCAACCAGATATGGTCCGTATGAGTAGGAAACACAGTTCTTTTTTCTGGGCATGCTAATGTTTCTTGCTGTATTAGAGACGCTGGAAAGAAGAGGATGCTCTTTGCGTTAAAACAGAGTGTGTTTCATGGATGAGATCTCTGGTGTGAATTTCCATCCACAAACGGAGTGAAACCAAAGCCTCTGTGTCTTAATACAACCAAGAGTTCATTTCCAGTAAACCCAGGGGTTTTTCGGCTCAAATGAATTTACACAGTCATGAACCCAACACGTTTTTCACTATTAACTAAAGACCATCTATGTAACACATTCTGTGGTTTGTTACAGTTTCATAAGCAGAGTTCAACTAGATATGGTCCCTATGAATAGGAAACACATTTCTTTTATTCTGGGTATGCTCTTCTTTCATGCTGTATTGGAGACACTGGAAAGAAGAGCATGCTTCTTGCGTTAAAACAGAGTATGTTTCATGGATGGGAACACTGGTCTGAATTTTCCTTCAGAAACGGAGTTAAACCAAAGTCTCTGTGTCTTCTTATAAGCAAGAGTCATTTCCGGTACACCCAGTGATTTTTCGGCTCAAATGAATTTACACAGTTCATGAACCCAACACGATTTTCACTATTAACTAAAGAGCATCTAGGTAAGAGGTGCTGTGGTTTGTTACAGTTTCATAAGCAGATTCAACTAGATATGGTCCATATGAGTAAGAAACACGGTTCTTTTTTTCTGGGCATGCTCATGTTTCTTGCTGTATTGGAGACGCTAGAAAGAAGAGCATGCTTCTTGCGTTAAAACAGAGTATGTTTCATGGATGAGAACACTGGTCTGAATTTTCCTTCAGAAACGGAGTTCAACAAAAGTCCCTGTGTCTTCCTACAAGCAAGAGTTCATTTCCGGTAAACCCAGTGATTTTTCGGCTCAAATGCATTTACACAGTATACGAATCCAAAATGTTTTTCACTATTAACTAAAGAGCATCTATGTAAGAGATGCTGTGGTTTGTTACAGTTTCATAATCAGAGTTCAAGTAGATATGGTCCGTATGAATAGGAAACACAGTTCATTTTTTCTGGACATGCTCATATTTCTTGCTGTATTGCAGACTCTGGACAGAAGAGAATGCTTCTTGCGTGAAAACAGAGGGTGTTTCATGGATGAGAACACTGTTCTGAATATCCCTTCACAAACAGAGTTAAACCAAAGCCTCTGTGTCTTCCTAAAAGCAAGAGTTCATTTCCGGTAAACCCAGTGATTTTTTTGGCTCAAATGAATTTACACAGTTCACAAAACCAACACGATTTTCACTATTAACTAAAGAGCATCTATGTAAGAGATGCTGTGGTTTGTTACAGTTTCATAATCAGAGTTCAAGAAGATATGGTCCGTATGAGTAGGAAACACAGTTCATTTTTTCTGGACATGCTCATATTTCTTGCTGTATTGCAGACTCTGGACAGAAGAGGATGCTTCCTGCGTTAAAACAGAGGGTGTTTCATGGATGAGAACACTGGTCTGAATTTTCCTTCAGAAACGGAGTTAAACCAAAGTCTCAATGTCTTCTTATAAGCAAGAGTCATTTCCGGTACACCCAGTGATTTTTCGGCTCAAATGAATTTACACAGTTCACGAACCCAACACGGTTTTCACTGTTAACTAAAGAGCATCTATGTAACACATGCTGTGGTTTGTTACAGTTTCATAAGCAGAGTTCAAGTAGATATGGTCCGTATGAGTAGGAAACACAGTTAATTTTTTCTGGACATGCTCATATTTCTTGCTGTATTGCAAACTCTGGACAGAAGAGGATGCTTCTTGCGTTAAAACAGAGGGTGTTTCATGGATGAGAACACTGGTCTGAATTTTCGTTCAGAAACGGAGTTAAACCAAAGTCTCTGTGTCTTCTTATAAGCAAGAGTCATTTCCGGTACACCCAGTGATTTTTCGGCTCAAATGAATTTACACAGTTCACGAACCCAACACGATTTTCACTATTAACTAAAGAGCATCTAGGTAAGAGGTGCTGTGGTTTGTTACAGTTTCATAAGCAGATTCAACTAGATATGGTCCATATGAGTAAGAAACACAGTTCTTTTTTTCTGGGCATGCTCATGTTTCTTGCTGTATTGGAGACGCTAGAAAGAAGAGCATGCTTCTTGCATTAAAACAGAGTATGTTTCATGGATGAGAACACTGGTCTGAATTTTCCTTCAGAAACGGAGTTAAACCAAAGCCTCTGTGTCTTCCTACAAGCAAGAGTTCATATCCAGTAAACCCAGTGATTTTTCGGCTCAAATGAATATACACAGATTACGAACCCAACACGTTTTTCAGTATTAACTAAAGAGCATCTATGTAAGTGATGCTGAGGTTTGTCACAGTTTCATAATCAGAGTTCAAGTAGATATGGTCCGTATGAGTAGGAAACACAGTTCATTTTTTCTGGACATGCTCATATTTCTTGCTGTATTGCAGACTCTGGACAGAAGAGGATGCTTCTTGCGTTAAAACAGAGGGTGTTTCATGGATGAGAACACTGGTCTGAATTTTCCTTCAGAAACGGAGTTAAACCAAAGTCCCAGTGTCTTCTTATACGCAAGAGTCATTTCCGGTACACCCAGTGATATATTGGCTAAAATGAATTTACACAGTTCACGAACCCAACACGGTTTTCACTATTAACTAAAGAGCATCTATGTAACACATGGTGTGGTTTGTTACAGTTTCATAAGCAGAGTTCAACTAGATATGGTCCATATGAGTAGGAAGCACAGTTCTTTTTTTCTGGGCATGCTCATGTTTCTTGCTGTACTAGATATGCTGGAAAGAAGAGCATGCTCCTTGCGTTAAAACAGAGTGTGTTTCATGGATGAGATCTCTGGTGTCAATTTCCCTTCAGAAACCGAGTGAAACCAAAGCCTCTGTGTCTTAATACAAGCAAGAGTTCATTTCCGGTAAACCCAGGGGTTTTTTGGCTCAAATGAATTTACACAGTTCATGAACCCAACACGATTTTCACTATTAACTAAAGAGCATCTATGTAAGAGATGCTGTGTTTTGTTACAGTTTCATAAGCGGATTCAACTAGATATGGTCCTTATGAGTAGGAAACACAGTTCTTTTTTTCTGGGCATGCTCATGATTCTTGCTGTATTAGAGACGGTGGAAAGAAGAGGATGCTTCTTGCGTTAAAACAGAGTATGTTTCATGGATGAGAACACTGGTCTGAATTTTCCTTCAGAAACGGAGTTAAACCAAAGTCTATGTGTCTTCCTACATGCAAGGGTTCATTTCAGGTAAACCCAGTGATTTTTCGGCTCAAATGAATTTACACAGTTCACGAACCCAACACGGTTTTCACTATTAACTAAAGAGCATCTATGTAACACATGCTGTGGTTTGTTACAGTTTCATAAGCAGAGTTCAACGAGATATGGTCCGTATGAGTAGGAAACACAGTTCTTTTTTCTGGGCATGCTCATGTTTCTTGCTGTATTAGAGACGCTGGAAAGAAGAGGATGCTCTTTGCGTTAAAACAGAGTGTGTTTCATGGATGAGATCTCTGGTGTGAATTTCCATCCACAAACGGAGTGAAACCAAAGCCTCTGTGTCTTAATACAACCAAGAGTTCATTTCCAGTAAACCCAGGGGTTTTTTCGGCTCAAATGAATTTACACAGTCATGAACCCAACATGTTTTTCACTATTAACTAAAGACCATCTATGTAACACATTCTGTGGTTTGTTACAGTTTCATAAGCAGAGTTCAACTAGATATGGTCCCTATGAATAGGAAACACATTTCTTTTATTCTGGGCATGCTCTTCTTTCATGCTGTATTGGAGACGCTGGAAAGAAGAGCATGCTTCTTGCGTAAAAACAGAGTATGTTTCATGGATGGGAACACTGGTCTGAATTTTCCTTCAGAAACGGAGTTAAACCAAAGTCTCTGTGTCTTCTTATAAGCAAGAGTCATTTCCGGTACACCCAGTGATTTTTCGGCTCAAATGAATTTACACAGTTCATGAACCCAACACGATTTTCACTATTAACTAAAGAGCATCTAGGTAAGAGGTGCTGTGTTTTGTTACAGTTTCATAAGCAGATTCAACTAGATATGGTCCATATGAGTAAGAAACACGGTTCTTTTTTTCTGGGCATGCTCATGTTTCTTGCTGTATTGGAGACGCTAGAAAGAAGAGCATGCTTCTTGCGTTAAAACAGAGTATGTTTCATGGATGAGAACACTGGTCTGAATTTTCCTTCAGAAACGGAGTTAAACCAAAGTCTCTGTGTCTTCCTACAAGCAAGAGTTCATATCTGGTAATCCCAGTGATTTTTCGGCTCAAATGAATTTACACAGATCACGAACCCAACACGTTTTTCACTATTAACTAAAGAGCATCTATGTAAGTGATGCTGAGGTTTGTTACAGTTTCATAATCAGAGTTCAAGTAGATATGGTCCGTATGAGTAGGAAACACAGTTCATTTTTTCTGGACATGCTCATTTTTCTAGCTGTATTGCAGACTCTGGACAGAAGAGGATGCTTCTTGCGTTAAAACAGAGGGTGTTTCATGGATGAGAACACTGGTCTGAATTTTCCTTCAGAAACGGAGTTAAACAAAAGTCTCAGTGTCTTCTTATAAGCAAGAGTCATTTCCGGTACACCCAGTGATTTTTCGGCTCAAATGAATTTACACAGTTCACGAACCCAACAAGGTTTTCACTGTTAACTAAAGAGCATCTATGTAACACATGCTGTGGTTTGTTACAGTTTCATAAGCAGAGTTCAAGTAGATATGGTCCGTATGAGTAGGAAACACAGTTAATTTTTTCTGGACATGCTCATATTTCTTGCTGTATTGCAAACTCTGGACAGAAGAGGATGCTTCTTGCGTTAAAACAGAGGGTGTTTCATGGATGAGAACACTGGTCTGAATTTTCGTTCAGAAACGGAGTTAAACCAAAGTCTCTGTGTCTTCTTATAAGCAAGACTCATTTCCGGTACACCCAGTGATTTTTCGGCTCAAATGAATTTACACAGTTCACGAACCCAACACGATTTTCACTATTAACTAAAGAGCATCTAGGTAAGAGGTGCTGTGGTTTGTTACAGTTTCATAAGCAGATTCAACTAGATATGGTCCATATGAGTAAGAAACACAGTTCTTTTTTTCTGGGCATGCTCATGTTTCTTGCTGTATTGGAGACGCTAGAAAGAAGAGCATGCTTCTTGCATTAAAACAGAGTATGTTTCATGGATGAGAACACTGGTCTGAATTTTCCTTCAGAAACGGAGTTAAACCAAAGCCTCTGTGTCTTCCTACAAGCAAGAGTTCATATCCAGTAAACCCAGTGATTTTTCGGCTCAAATGAATATACACAGATTACGAACCCAACACGTTTTTCAGTATTAACTAAAGAGCATCTATGTAAGTGATGCTGAGGTTTGTCACAGTTTCATAATCAGAGTTCAAGTAGATTTGGTCCGTATGAGTAGGAAACACAGTTCATTTTTTCTGGACATGCTCATATTTCTTGCTGTATTGCAGACTCTGGACAGAAGAGGATGCTTCTTGCGTTAAAAAGGAGGGTGTTTCATGGATGAGAACACTGGTCTGAATTTTCCTTCAGAAACGGAGTTAAACCAAAGTCCCAGTGTCTTCTTATACGCAAGAGTCATTTCCGGTACACCCAGTGATATATTGGCTAAAATGAATTTACACAGTTCACGAACCCAACACGGTTTTCACTATTAACTAAAGAGCATCTATGTAACACATGCTGTGGTTTGTTACAGTTTCATAAGCAGAGTTCAACTAGATATGGTCCATATGAGTAGGAAGCACAGTTCTTTTTTTCTGGGCATGCTCATGTTTCTTGCTGTACTAGATATGCTGGAAAGAAGAGCATGCTCTTTGCGTTAAAACAGAGTGTGTTTCATGGATGAGATCTCTCGTGTCAATTTCCCTTCAGAAACCGAGTGAAACCAAAGCCTCTGTGTCTTAATACAAGCAAGAGTTCATTTCCGGTAAACCCAGGGGTTTTTCGGCTCAAATGAATTTACACAGTTCATGAACCCAACACGATTTTCACTATTAACTAAAGAGCATCTATGTAAGAGATGCTGTGTTTTGTTACAGTTTCATAAGCGGATTCAACTAGATATGGTCCTTATGAGTAGGAAACACAGTTCTTTTTTTCTGGGCATGCTCATGATTCTTGCTGTATTAGAGACGGTGGAAAGAAGAGGATGCTTCTTGCGTTAAAACAGAGTATGTTTCATGGATGAGAACACTGGTCTGAATTTTCCTTCAGAAACGGAGTTAAACCAAAGTCTCTGTGTCTTCTTATAAGCAAGAGTCATTTCCGGTACACCCAGTGATTTTTCGGCTCAAATGAATTTACACAGTTCATGAACCCAACACGATTTTCACTATTAACTAAAGAGCATATAGGTAAGAGGTGCTGTGGTTTGTTACAGTTTCATAAGCAGATTCAACTAGATATGGTCCATATGAGTAAGAAACACGGTTCTTTTTTTCTGGGCATGCTCATGTTTCTTGCTGTATTGGAGACGCTAGAAAGAAGAGCATGCTTCTTGCGTTAAAACAGAGTATGTTTCATGGATGAGAACACTGGTCTGAATTTTCCTTCAGAAACGGAGTTAAACCAAAGTCTCTGTGTCTTCCTACAAGCAAGAGTTCATATCTGGTAAACCCAGTGATTTTTCGGCTCAAATGAATTTACACAGATCACGAACCCAACACGTTTTTCACTATTAACTAAAGAGCATCTATGTAAGGGATGCTGAGGTTTGTTACAGTTTCATAATCAGAGTTCAAGTAGATATGGTCCGTATGAGTAGGAAACACAGTTCATTTTTTCTGGACACACTCATTTTTCTTGCTGTATTGCAGACTCTGGACAGAAGAGGATGCTTCTTGCGTTAAAACAGAGGGTGTTTCATGGATGAGAACACTGGTCTGAATTTTCCTTCAGAAACGGAGTTAAACAAAAGTCTCAGTGTCTTCTTATAAGCAAGAGTCATTTCCGGTACACCCAGTGATTTTTCGGCTCAAATGAATTTACACAGTTCACTAACCCAACACGGTTTTCACTATTAACTAAAGAGCATCTATGTAACACATGCTGTGGTTTGTTACAGTTTCATAAGCAGAGTTCAAGTAGATATGGTCCGTATGAGTAGGAAACACAGTTAATTTTTTCTGGACATGCTCATATTTCTTGCTGTATTGCAAACTCTGGACAGAAGAGGATGCTTCTTGCGTTAAAACAGAGGGTGTTTCATGGATGAGAACACTGGTCTGAATTTTCGTTCAGAAACGGAGTTAAACCAAAGTCTCTGTGTCTTCTTATAAGCAAGAGTCATTTCCGGTACAGCCAGTGATTTTTCGGCTCAAATGAATTTACACAGTTCACGAACCCAACACGATTTTCACTATTAACTAAAGACCATCTAGGTAAGAGGTGCTGTGGTTTGTTACAGTTTCATAAGCAGATTCAACTAGATATGGTCCATATGAGTAAGAAACACGGTTCTTTTTTTCTGGGCATGCTCATGTTTCTTGCTGTATTGGAGACGCTAGAAAGAAGAGCATGCTTCTTGCGTTAAAACAGAGTATGTTTCATGGATGAGAACACTGGTCTGAATTTTCCTTCAGAAACGGAGTTAAACCAAAGTCTCTGTGTCTTCCTACAAGCAAGAGTTCATATCCAGTAAACCCAGTGATTTTTCGGCTCAAATGAATATACACAGATTACGAACCCAACACGTTTTTCAGTATTAACTAAAGAGCATCTATGTAAGTGATGCTGAGGTTTGTCACAGTTTCATAATCAGAGTTCAAGTAGATATGGTCCGTATGAGTAGGAAACACAGTTCATTTTTTCTGGACATGCTCATATTTCTTGCTGTATTGCAGACTCTGGACAGAAGAGGATGCTTCTTGCGTTAATACAGAGGGTGTTTCATGGATGAGAACACTGGTCTGAATTTTCCTTCAGAAACGGAGTTAAACCAAAGTCCCAGTGTCTTCTTATACGCAAGAGTCATTTCCGGTACACCCAGTGATATATTGGCTAAAATGAATTTACACAGTTCACGAACCCAACACGGTTTTCACTATTAACTAAAGAGCATCTATGTAACACATGGTGTGGTTTGTTACAGTTTCATAAGCAGAGTTCAACTAGATATGGTCCATATGAGTAGGAAGCACAGTTCTTTTTTTCTGGGCATGCTCATGTTTCTTGCTGTACTAGATATGCTGGAAAGAAGAGCATGCTCTTTGCGTTAAAACAGAGTGTGTTTCATGGATGAGATCTCTGGTGTCAATTTCCCTTCAGAAACCGAGTGAAACCAAAGCCTCTGTGTCTTAATACAAGCAAGAGTTCATTTCCGGTAAACCCAGGGGTTTTTCGGCTCAAATGAATTTACACAGTTCATGAACCCAACACGATTTTCACTATTAACTAAAGAGCATCTATGTAAGAGATGCTGTGTTTTGTTACAGTTTCATAAGCGGATTCAACTAGATATGGTCCTTATGAGTAGGAAACACAGTTCTTTTTTTCTGGGCATGCTCATGATTCTTGCTGTATTAGAGACGGTGGAAAGAAGAGGATGCTTCTTGCGTTAAAACAGAGTATGTTTCATGGATGAGAACACTGGTCTGAATTTTCCTTCAGAAACGGAGTTAAACCAAAGTCTATGTGTCTTCCTACATGCAAGGGTTCATTTCAGGTAAACCCAGTGATTTTTCGGCTCAAATGAATTTACACAGTTCACGAACCCAACACGGTTTTCACTATTAACTAAAGAGCATCTATGTAACACATGCTGTGGTGTGTTACAGTTTCATAAGCAGAGTTCAACGAGATATGGTCCGTATGAGTAGGAAACACAGTTCTTTTTTCTGGGCATGCTCATGTTTCTTGCTGTATTAGAGACGCTGGAAAGAAGAGGATGCTCTTTGCGTTAAAACAGAGTGTGTTTCATGGATGAGATCTCTGGTGTGAATTTCCATCCACAAACGGAGTGAAACCAAAGCCTGTGTGTCTTAATACAACCAAGAGTTCATTTCCAGTAAACCCAGGGGTTTTTTCGGCTCAAATGAATTTACAGTCATGAACCCAACACGTTTTTCACTATTAACTAAAGACCATCTATGTAACACATTCTGTGGTTTGTTACCGTTTCATAAGCAGAGTTCAACTAGATATGGTCCCTATGAATAGGAAACACATTTCTTTTATTCTGGACATGCTCATATTTCTTGCTGTATTGCAAACTCTGGACAGAAGAGGATGCTTCTTGCGTTAAAACAGAGGGTGTTTCATGGATGAGAACACTGGTCTGAATTTTCGTTCAGAAACGGAGTTAAACCAAACTCTCTGTGTCTTCTTATAAGCAAGAGTCATTTCCGGTACACCCAGTGATTTTTTGGCTCAAATGAATTTACACAGTTCACGAACCCAACACGATTTTCACTATTAACTAAAGACCATCTATGTAACATATGCTGTGGTTTGTTACAGTTTCATAAGCAGAGTTCAACGAGATATGGTCCGTATGAGTAGGAAACACAGTTCTTTTTTTCTGGGAATGCTCATTTTTCTTGCTGTATTAGAGAGGCTGGAAAGAAGAGGATGCTCTTTGCGTTAAAACAGAGTGTGTTTCATGGATGAGATCTCTGGTGTGAATTTCCCTTCACAAACGGAGTGAAACCAAAGCCTCTGTGTCTTAATACAACCAAGAGTTCATTTCCGGTAAACCCAGTGATTTTTTTGTCTCAAATGAATTTACACAGTTCACGAAACCAACACGATTTTCACTATTAACTAAAGAGCATCTATGTAAGAGATGCTGTGGTTTGTTACAGTTTCATAAGCACAGTTCAACTAGATATGGTCCGTATGAGTTGGAAACACAGTTCTTTTTCCTAGACATGCTCATATTTCTTGCTGCATTACAGACTCTGGACAGAAGAGGATGCTTCTTGCGTTAAAACAGAGGGTGTTTCATGGATGAGAACACTGGTCTGAATTTTCGTTCAGAAACGGAGTTAAACCAAAGTCTCTGTGTCTTCTTATAAGCAAGAGTCATTTCCAGTACACCCAGTGATTTTTCGGCTCAAATGAATTTACACAGTTCACGAACCCAACACGATTTTCACTATTAACTAAAGAGCATCTAGGTAAGAGGTGCTGTGGTTTGTTACAGTTTCATAAGCAGATTCAACTAGATATGGTCCATATGAGTAAGAAACACAGTTCTTTTTTTCTGGGCATGCTCATGTTTCTTGCTGTATTGGAGACGCTAGAAAGAAGAGCATGCTTCTTGCCTTAAAACAGAGTATGTTTCATGGATGAGAACACTGGTCTGAATTTTCCTTCAGAAACGGAGTTAAACCAAAGCCTCTGTGTCTTCCTACAAGCAAGAGTTCATATCCAGTAAACCCAGTGATTTTTCGGCTCAAATGAATATACACAGATTACGAACCCAACACGTTTTTCAGTATTAACTAAAGAGCATCTATGTAAGTGATGCTGAGGTTTGTCACAGTTTCATAATCAGAGTTCAAGTAGATATGGTCCGTATGAGTAGGAAACACAGTTCATTTTTTCTGGACATGCTCATATTTCTTGCTGTATTGCAGACTCTGGACAGAAGAGGATGCTTCTTGCGTTAATACAGAGGGTGTTTCATGGATGAGAACACTGGTCTGAATTTTCCTTCAGAAACGGAGTTAAACCAAAGTCCCAGTGTCTTCTTATACGCAAGAGTCATTTCCGGTACACCCAGTGATATATTGGCTAAAATGAATTTACACAGTTCACGAACCCAACACGGTTTTCACTATTAACTAAAGAGCATCTATGTAACACATGGTGTGGTTTGTTACAGTTTCATAAGCAGAGTTCAACTAGATATGGTCCATATGAGTAGGAAGCACAGTTCTTTTTTTCTGGGCATGCTCATGTTTCTTGCTGTACTAGATATGCTGGAAAGAAGAGCATGCTCTTTGCGTTAAAACAGAGTGTGTTTCATGGATGAGATCTCTGGTGTCAATTTCCCTTCAGAAACCGAGTGAAACCAAAGCCTCTGTGTCTTAATACAAGCAAGAGTTCATTTCCGGTAAACCCAGGGGTTTTTCGGCTCAAATGAATTTACACAGTTCATGAACCCAACACGATTTTCACTATTAACTAAAGAGCATCTATGTAAGAGATGCTGTGTTTTGTTACAGTTTCATAAGCGGATTCAACTAGATATGGTCCTTATGAGTAGGAAACACAGTTCTTTTTTTCTGGGCATGCTCATGATTCTTGCTGTATTAGAGACGGTGGAAAGAAGAGGATGCTTCTTGCGTTAAAACAGAGTATGTTTCATGGATGAAACACTGGTCTGAATTTTCCTTCAGAAACGGAGTTAAACCAAAGTCTATGTGTCTTCCTACATGCAAGGGTTCATTTCAGGTAAACCCAGTGATTTTTCGGCTCAAATGAATTTACACAGTTCACGAACCCAACACGGTTTTCACTATTAACTAAAGAGCATCTATGTAACACATGCTGTGGTTTGTTACAGTTTCATAAGCAGAGTTCAACGAGATATGGTCCGTATGAGTAGGAAACACAGTTCTTTTTTCTGGGCATGCTCATGTTTCTTGCTGTATTAGAGATGCTGGAAAGAAGAGGATGCTCTTTGCGTTAAAACAGAGTGTGTTTCATGGATGAGATCTCTGGTGTGAATTTCCATCCACAAACGGAGTGAAACCAAAGCCTCTGTGTCTTAATACAACCAAGAGTTCATTTCCAGTAAACCCAGGGGTTTTTTCGGCTCAAATGAATTTACACAGTCAGGAACCCAACACGTTTTTCACTATTAACTAAAGACCATCTATGTAACACATTCTGTGGTTTGTTACAGTTTCATAAGCAGAGTTCAACTAGATATGGTCCCTATGAATAGGAAACACATTTCTTTTATTCTGGGCATGCTCTTCTTTCATGCTGTATTGGAGACGCTGGAAAGAAGAGCATGCTTCTTGCGTAAAAACAGAGTATGTTTCATGGATGAGAACACTGGTCTGAATTTTCCTTCAGAAACGGAGTTAAACCAAAGTCTCTGTGTCTTCTTATAAGCAAGAGTCATTTCCGGTAAACCCAGTGATTTTTCGGCTCAAATGAATTTACACAGTTCATGAACCCAACACGATTTTCACTATTAACTAAAGAGCATCTAGGTAAGAGGTGCTGTGGTTTGTTACAGTTTCATAAGCAGATTCAACTAGATATGGTCCATATGAGTAAGAAACACGGTTCTTTTTTTCTGGGCATGCTCATGTTTCTTGCTGTATTGGAGACGCTAGAAAGAAGAGCATGCTTCTTGCGTTAAAACAGAGTATGTTTCATGGATGAGAACACTGGTCTGAATTTTCCTTCAGAAACGGAGTTAAACCAAAGTCTCTGTGTCTTCCTACAAGCAAGAGTTCATATCTGGTAAACCCAGTGATTTTTCGGCTCAAATGAATTTACACAGATCACGAACCCAACACGTTTTTCACTATTAACTAAAGAGCATCTATGTAAGTGATGCTGAGGTTTGTTACAGTTTCATAATCAGAGTTCAAGTAGATATGGTCCGTATGAGTAGGAAACACAGTTCATTTTTTCTGGACACGCTCATTTTTCTTGCTGTATTGCAGACTCTGGACAGAAGAGGATGCTTCTTGCGTTAAAACAGAGGGTGTTTCATGGATGAGAACACTGGTCTGAATTTTCCTTCAGAAACGGAGTTAAACAAAAGTCTCAGTGTCTTCTTATAAGCAAGAGTCATTTCCGGTACACCCAGTGATTTTTCGGCTCAAATGAATTTACACAGTTCACGAACCCAACACGGTTTTCACTATTAACTAAAGAGCATCTATGTAACACATGCTGTGGTTTGTTACAGTTTCATAAGCAGAGTTCAAGTAGATATGGTCCGTATGAGTAGGAAACACAGTTAATTTTTTCTGGACATGCTCATATTTCTTGCTGTATTGCAAACTCTGGACAGAAGAGGATGCTTCTTGCGTTAAAACAGAGGGTGTTTCATGGATGAGAACACTGGTCTGAATTTTCGTTCAGAAACGGAGTTAAACCAAAGTCTCTGTGTCTTCTTATAAGCAAGAGTCATTTCCGGTACACCCAGTGATTTTTCGGCTCAAATGAATTTACACAGTTCACGAACCCAACACGATTTTCACTATTAACTAAAGACCATCTATGTAACATATGCTGTGGTTTGTTACAGTTTCATAAGCAGAGTTCAACGAGATATGGTCCGTATGAGTAGGAAACACAGTTCTTTTTTTCTGGGAATGCTCATTTTTCTTGCTGTATTAGAGAGGCTGGAAAGAAGAGGATGCTCTTTGCGTTAAAACACAGTGTGTTTCATGGATGAGATCTCTGGTGTGAATTTCCCTTCACAAACGGAGTGAAACCAAAGCCTCTGTGTCTTAATACAACCAAGAGTTCATTTCCGGTAAACCCAGTGATTTTTTTGTCTCAAATGAATTTACACAGTTCACGAAACCAACACGATTTTCACTATTAACTAAAGAGCATCTATGTAAGAGATGCTGTGGTTTGTTACAGTTTCATAAGCAGAGTTCAACTAGATATGGTCCGTATGAGTTGGAAACACAGTTCTTTTTCCTAGACATGCTCATATTTCTTGCTGCATTACAGACTCTGGACAGAAGAGGATGCTTCTTGCGTTAAAACAGAGGGTGTTTCATGGATGAGAACACTGGTCTGAATTTTCGTTCAGAAACGGAGTTAAACCAAAGTCTCTGTGTCTTCTTATAAGCAAGAGTCATTTCCAGTACACCCAGTGATTTTTCGGCTCAAATGAATTTACACAGTTCACGAACCCAACACGATTTTCACTATTAACTAAAGAGCATCTAGGTAAGAGGTGCTGTGGTTTGTTACAGTTTCATAAGCAGATTCAACTAGATATGGTCCATATGAGTAAGAAACACAGTTCTTTTTTTCTGGGCATGCTCATGTTTCTTGCTGTATTGGAGACGCTAGAAAGAAGAGCATGCTTCTTGCATTAAAACAGAGTATGTTTCATGGATGAGAACACTGGTCTGAATTTTCCTTCAGAAACGGAGTTAAACCAAAGTCTCTGTGTCTTCCTACAAGCAAGAGTTCATATCCAGTAAACCCAGTGATTTTTCGGCTCAAATGAATATACACAGATTACGAACCCAACACGTTTTTCAGTATTAACTAAAGAGCATCTATGTAAGTGATGCTGAGGTTTGTCACAGTTTCATAATCAGAGTTCAAGTAGATATGGTCCGTATGAGTAGGAAACACAGTTCATTTTTTCTGGACATGCTCATATTTCTTGCTGTATTGCAGACTCTGGACAGAAGAGGATGCTTCTTGCGTTAAAACAGAGGGTGTTTCATGGATGAGAACACTGGTCTGAATTTTCCTTCAGAAACGGAGTTAAACCAAAGTCCCAGTGTCTTCTTATACGCAAGAGTCATTTCCGGTACACCCAGTGATTTTTCGGCTCAAATGAATTTACACAGTTCATGAACCCAACACGATTTTCACTATTAACTAAAGAGCATCTAGGTAAGAGGTGCTGTGGTTTGTTACAGTTTCATAAGCAGATTCAACTAGATATGGTCCATATGAGTAAGAAACACGGTTCTTTTTTTCTGGGCATGCTCATGTTTCTTGCTGTATTGGAGACGCTAGAAAGAAGAGCATGCTTCTTGCGTTAAAACAGAGTATGTTTCATGGATGAGAACACTGGTCTGAATTTTCCTTCAGAAACGGAGTTAAACCAAAGTCTCTGTGTCTTCCTACAAGCAAGAGTTCATATCTGGTAAACCCAGTGATTTTTCGGCTCAAATGAATTTACACAGATCACGAACCCAACACGTTTTTCAGTATTAACTAAAGAGCATCTATGTAAGTGATGCTGAGGTTTGTTACAGTTTCATAATCAGAGTTCAAGTAGATATGGTCCGTATGAGTAGGAAACACAGTTCATTTTTTCTGGACATGCTCATTTTTCTTGCTGTTTGCAGACTCTGGACAGAAGAGGATGCTTCTTGCGTTAAAACAGAGGGTGTTTCATGGATGAGAACACTGGTCTGAATTTTCCTTCAGAAACGGAGTTAAACCAAAGTCTCAGTGTCTTCTTATAAGCAAGAGTCATTTCCGGTACACCCAGTGATTTTTCGGCTCAAATGAATTTACACAGTTCACGAACCCAACACGTTTTTCAGTATTAACTAAAGAGCATCTATGTAAGTGATGCTGAGGTTTGTCACAGTTTCATAATCAGAGTTCAAGTAGATATGGTCCGTATGATTAGGAAACACAGTTCATTTTTTCTGGACATGCTCATATTTCTTGCTGTATTGCAGACTCTGGACAGAAGAGGATGCTTCTTGCGTTAAAACAGAGGGTGTTTCATGGATGAGAACACTGGTCTGAATTTTCCTTCAGAAACGGAGTTAAACCAAAGTCCCAGTGTCTTCTTATACGCAAGAGTCATTTCCGGTACACCCAGTGATATATTGGCTAAAATGAATTTACACAGTTCACGAACCCAACACGGTTTTCACTATTAACTAAAGAGCATCTATGTAACACATGGTGTGGTTTGTTACAGTTTCATAAGCAGAGTTCAACTAGATATGGTCCATATGAGTAGGAAGCACAGTTCTTTTTTTCTGGGCATGCTCATGTTTCTTGCTGTACTAGATATGCTGGAAAGAAGAGCATGCTCTTTGCGTTAAAACAGAGTGTGTTTCATGGATGAGATCTCTGGTGTCAATTTCCCTTCAGAAACCGAGTGAAACCAAAGCCTCTGTGTCTTAATACAAGCAAGAGTTCATTTCCGGTAAACCCAGGGGTTTTTCGGCTCAAATGAATTTACACAGTTCATGAACCCAACACGATTTTCACTATTAACTAAAGAGCATCTATGTAAGAGATGCTGTGTTTTGTTACAGTTTCATAAGCGGATTCAACTAGATATGGTCCTTATGAGTAGGAAACACAGTTCTTTTTTCTGGGCATGCTCATGATTCTTGCTGTATTAGAGACGGTGGAAAGAAGAGGATGCTTCTTGCGTTAAAACAGAGTATGTTTCATGGATGAGAACACTGGTCTGAATTTTCCTTCAGAAACGGAGTTAAACCAAAGTCTATGTGTCTTCCTACATGCAAGGGTTCATTTCAGGTAAACCCAGTGATTTTTCGGCTCAAATGAATTTACACAGTTCACGAACCCAACACGGTTTTCACTATTAACTAAAGAGCATCTATGTAACACATGCTGTGGTTTGTTACAGTTTCATAAGCAGAGTTCAACGAGATATGGTCCGTATGAGTAGGAAACACAGTTCTTTTTTCTGGGCATGCTCATGTTTCTTGCTGTATTAGAGACGCTGGAAAGAAGAGGATGCTCTTTGCGTTAAAACAGAGTGTGTTTCATGGATGAGATCTCTGGTGTGAATTTCCATCCACAAACGGAGTGAAACCAAAGCCTCTGTGTCTTAATACAACCAAGAGTTCATTTCCAGTAAACCCAGGGGTTTTTTCGGCTCAAATGAATTTACACAGTCATGAACCCAACACGTTTTTCACTATTAACTAAAGACCATCTATGTAACACATTCTGTGGTTTGTTACAGTTTCATAAGCAGAGTTCAACTAGATATGGTCCCTATGAATAGGAAACACATTTCTTTTATTCTGGGCATGCTCTTCTTTCATGCTGTATTGGAGACGCTGGAAAGAAGAGCATGCTTCTTGCGTAAAAACAGAGTATGTTTCATGGATGAGAACACTGGTCTGAATTTTCCTTCAGAAACGGAGTTAAACCAAAGTCTCTGTGTCTTCTTATAAGCAAGAGTCATTTCCGGTAAACCCAGTGATTTTTCGGCTCAAATGAATTTACACAGTTCATGAACCCAACACGATTTTCACTATTAACTAAAGAGCATCTAGGTAAGAGGTGCTGTGGTTTGTTACAGTTTCATAAGCAGATTCAACTAGATATGGTCCATATGAGTAAGAAACACGGTTCTTTTTTTCTGGGCATGCTCATGTTTCTTGCTGTATTGGAGACGCTAGAAAGAAGAGCATGCTTCTTGCGTTAAAACAGAGTATGTTTCATGGATGAGAACACTGGTCTGAATTTTCCTTCAGAAACGGAGTTAAACCAAAGTCTCTGTGTCTTCCTACAAGCAAGAGTTCATATCTGGTAAACCCAGTGATTTTTCGGCTCAAATGAATTTACACAGATCACGAACCCAACACGTTTTTCACTATTAACTAAAGAGCATCTATGTAAGTGATGCTGAGGTTTGTTACAGTTTCATAATCAGAGTTCAAGTAGATATGGTCCGTATGAGTAGGAAACACAGTTCATTTTTTCTGGACACGCTCATTTTTCTTGCTGTATTGCAGACTCTGGACAGAAGAGGATGCTTCTTGCGTTAAAACAGAGGGTGTTTCATGGATGAGAACACTGGTCTGAATTTTCCTTCAGAAACGGAGTTAAACAAAAGTCTCAGTGTCTTCTTATAAGCAAGAGTCATTTCCGGTACACCCAGTGATTTTTCGGCTCAAATGAATTTACACAGTTCACGAACCCAACACGGTTTTCACTATTAACTAAAGAGCATCTATGTAACACATGCTGTGGTTTGTTACAGTTTCATAAGCAGAGTTCAAGTAGATATGGTCCGTATGAGTAGGAAACACAGTTAATTTTTTCTGGACATGCTCATATTTCTTGCTGTATTGCAAACTCTGGACAGAAGAGGATGCTTCTTGCGTTAAAACAGAGGGTGTTTCATGGATGAGAACACTGGTCTGAATTTTCGTTCAGAAACGGAGTTAAACCAAAGTCTCTGTGTCTTCTTATAAGCAAGAGTCATTTCCGGTACACCCAGTGATTTTTCGGCTCAAATGAATTTACACAGTTCACGAACCCAACACGATTTTCACTATTAACTAAAGACCATCTATGTAACATATGCTGTGGTTTGTTACAGTTTCATAAGCAGAGTTCAACGAGATATGGTCCGTATGAGTAGGAAACACAGTTCTTTTTTTCTGGGAATGCTCATTTTTCTTGCTGTATTGGAGAGGCTGGAAAGAAGAGGATGCTCTTTGCGTTAAAACACAGTGTGTTTCATGGATGAGATCTCTGGTGTGAATTTCCCTTCACAAACGGAGTGAAACCAAAGCCTCTGTGTCTTAATACAACCAAGAGTTCATTTCCGGTAAACCCAGTGATTTTTTTGTCTCAAATGAATTTACACAGTTCACGAAACCAACACGATTTTCACTATTAACTAAAGAGCATCTATGTAAGAGATGCTGTGGTTTGTTACAGTTTCATAAGCAGAGTTCAACTAGATATGGTCCGTATGAGTTGGAAACACAGTTCTTTTTCCTAGACATGCTCATATTTCTTGCTGCATTACAGACTCTGGACAGAAGAGGATGCTTCTTGCGTTAAAACAGAGGGTGTTTCATGGATGAGAACACTGGTCTGAATTTTCGTTCAGAAACGGAGTTAAACCAAAGTCTCTGTGTCTTCTTATAAGCAAGAGTCATTTCCAGTACACCCAGTGATTTTTCGGCTCAAATGAATTTACACAGTTCACGAACCCAACACGATTTTCACTATTAACTAAAGAGCATCTAGGTAAGAGGTGCTGTGGTTTGTTACAGTTTCATAAGCAGATTCAACTAGATATGGTCCATATGAGTAAGAAACACAGTTCTTTTTTTCTGGGCATGCTCATGTTTCTTGCTGTATTGGAGACGCTAGAAAGAAGAGCATGCTTCTTGCATTAAAACAGAGTATGTTTCATGGATGAGAACACTGGTCTGAATTTTCCTTCAGAAACGGAGTTAAACCAAAGTCTCTGTGTCTTCCTACAAGCAAGAGTTCATATCCAGTAAACCCAGTGATTTTTCGGCTCAAATGAATATACACAGATTACGAACCCAACACGTTTTTCAGTATTAACTAAAGAGCATCTATGTAAGTGATGCTGAGGTTTGTCACAGTTTCATAATCAGAGTTCAAGTAGATATGGTCCGTATGAGTAGGAAACACAGTTCATTTTTTCTGGACATGCTCATATTTCTTGCTGTATTGCAGACTCTGGACAGAAGAGGATGCTTCTTGCGTTAAAACAGAGGGTGTTTCATGGATGAGAACACTGGTCTGAATTTTCCTTCAGAAACGGAGTTAAACCAAAGTCCCAGTGTCTTCTTATACGCAAGAGTCATTTCCGGTACACCCAGTGATTTTTCGGCTCAAATGAATTTACACAGTTCATGAACCCAACACGATTTTCACTATTAACTAAAGAGCATCTAGGTAAGAGGTGCTGTGGTTTGTTACAGTTTCATAAGCAGATTCAACTAGATATGGTCCATATGAGTAAGAAACACGGTTCTTTTTTTCTGGGCATGCTCATGTTTCTTGCTGTATTGGAGACGCTAGAAAGAAGAGCATGCTTCTTGCGTTAAAACAGAGTATGTTTCATGGATGAGAACACTGGTCTGAATTTTCCTTCAGAAACGGAGTTAAACCAAAGTCTCTGTGTCTTCCTACAAGCAAGAGTTCATATCTGGTAAACCCAGTGATTTTTCGGCTCAAATGAATTTACACAGATCACGAACCCAACACGTTTTTCAGTATTAACTAAAGAGCATCTATGTAAGTGATGCTGAGGTTTGTTACAGTTTCATAATCAGAGTTCAAGTAGATATGGTCCGTATGAGTAGGAAACACAGTTCATTTTTTCTGGACATGCTCATTTTTCTTGCTGTTTGCAGACTCTGGACAGAAGAGGATGCTTCTTGCGTTAAAACAGAGGGTGTTTCATGGATGAGAACACTGGTCTGAATTTTCCTTCAGAAACGGAGTTAAACCAAAGTCTCAGTGTCTTCTTATAAGCAAGAGTCATTTCCGGTACACCCAGTGATTTTTCGGCTCAAATGAATTTACACAGTTCACGAACCCAACACGTTTTTCAGTATTAACTAAAGAGCATCTATGTAAGTGATGCTGAGGTTTGTCACAGTTTCATAATCAGAGTTCAAGTAGATATGGTCCGTATGATTAGGAAACACAGTTCATTTTTTCTGGACATGCTCATATTTCTTGCTGTATTGCAGACTCTGGACAGAAGAGGATGCTTCTTGCGTTAAAACAGAGGGTGTTTCATGGATGAGAACACTGGTCTGAATTTTCCTTCAGAAACGGAGTTAAACCAAAGTCCCAGTGTCTTCTTATACGCAAGAGTCATTTCCGGTACACCCAGTGATATATTGGCTAAAATGAATTTACACAGTTCACGAACCCAACACGGTTTTCACTATTAACTAAAGAGCATCTATGTAACACATGGTGTGGTTTGTTACAGTTTCATAAGCAGAGTTCAACTAGATATGGTCCATATGAGTAGGAAGCACAGTTCTTTTTTTCTGGGCATGCTCATGTTTCTTGCTGTACTAGATATGCTGGAAAGAAGAGCATGCTCTTTGCGTTAAAACAGAGTGTGTTTCATGGATGAGATCTCTGGTGTCAATTTCCCTTCAGAAACCGAGTGAAACCAAAGCCTCTGTGTCTTAATACAAGCAAGAGTTCATTTCCGGTAAACCCAGGGGTTTTTCGGCTCAAATGAATTTACACAGTTCATGAACCCAACACGATTTTCACTATTAACTAAAGAGCATCTATGTAAGAGATGCTGTGTTTTGTTACAGTTTCATAAGCGGATTCAACTAGATATGGTCCTTATGAGTAGGAAACACAGTTCTTTTTTCTGGGCATGCTCATGATTCTTGCTGTATTAGAGACGGTGGAAAGAAGAGGATGCTTCTTGCGTTAAAACAGAGTATGTTTCATGGATGAGAACACTGGTCTGAATTTTCCTTCAGAAACGGAGTTAAACCAAAGTCTATGTGTCTTCCTACATGCAAGGGTTCATTTCAGGTAAACCCAGTGATTTTTCGGCTCAAATGAATTTACACAGTTCACGAACCCAACACGGTTTTCACTATTAACTAAAGAGCATCTATGTAACACATGCTGTGGTTTGTTACAGTTTCATAAGCAGAGTTCAACGAGATATGGTCCGTATGAGTAGGAAACACAGTTCTTTTTTCTGGGCATGCTCATGTTTCTTGCTGTATTAGAGACGCTGGAAAGAAGAGGATGCTCTTTGCGTTAAAACAGAGTGTGTTTCATGGATGAGATCTCTGGTGTGAATTTCCATCCACAAACGGAGTGAAACCAAAGCCTCTGTGTCTTAATACAACCAAGAGTTCATTTCCAGTAAACCCAGGGGTTTTTTCGGCTCAAATGAATTTACACAGTCATGAACCCAACACGTTTTTCACTATTAACTAAAGACCATCTATGTAACACATTCTGTGGTTTGTTACAGTTTCATAAGCAGAGTTCAACTAGATATGGTCCCTATGAATAGGAAACACATTTCTTTTATTCTGGGCATGCTCTTCTTTCATGCTGTATTGGAGACGCTGGAAAGAAGAGCATGCTTCTTGCGTAAAAACAGAGTATGTTTCATGGATGAGAACACTGGTCTGAATTTTCCTTCAGAAACGGAGTTAAACCAAAGTCTCTGTGTCTTCTTATAAGCAAGAGTCATTTCCGGTAAACCCAGTGATTTTTCGGCTCAAATGAATTTACACAGTTCATGAACCCAACACGATTTTCACTATTAACTAAAGAGCATCTAGGTAAGAGGTGCTGTGGTTTGTTACAGTTTCATAAGCAGATTCAACTAGATATGGTCCATATGAGTAAGAAACACGGTTCTTTTTTTCTGGGCATGCTCATGTTTCTTGCTGTATTGGAGACGCTAGAAAGAAGAGCATGCTTCTTGCGTTAAAACAGAGTATGTTTCATGGATGAGAACACTGGTCTGAATTTTCCTTCAGAAACGGAGTTAAACCAAAGTCTCTGTGTCTTCCTACAAGCAAGAGTTCATATCTGGTAAACCCAGTGATTTTTCGGCTCAAATGAATTTACACAGATCACGAACCCAACACGTTTTTCACTATTAACTAAAGAGCATCTATGTAAGTGATGCTGAGGTTTGTTACAGTTTCATAATCAGAGTTCAAGTAGATATGGTCCGTATGAGTAGGAAACACAGTTCATTTTTTCTGGACACGCTCATTTTTCTTGCTGTATTGCAGACTCTGGACAGAAGAGGATGCTTCTTGCGTTAAAACAGAGGGTGTTTCATGGATGAGAACACTGGTCTGAATTTTCCTTCAGAAACGGAGTTAAACAAAAGTCTCAGTGTCTTCTTATAAGCAAGAGTCATTTCCGGTACACCCAGTGATTTTTCGGCTCAAATGAATTTACACAGTTCACGAACCCAACACGGTTTTCACTATTAACTAAAGAGCATCTATGTAACACATGCTGTGGTTTGTTACAGTTTCATAAGCAGAGTTCAAGTAGATATGGTCCGTATGAGTAGGAAACACAGTTAATTTTTTCTGGACATGCTCATATTTCTTGCTGTATTGCAGACTCTGGACAGAAGAGGATGCTTCTTGCGTTAAAACAGAGGGTGTTTCATGGATGAGAACACTGGTCTGAATTTTCCTTCAGAAACGGAGTTAAACCAAAGTCCCAGTGTCTTCTTATACGCAAGAGTCATTTCCGGTACACCCAGTGATTTTTCGGCTCAAATGAATTTACACAGTTCATGAACCCAACACGATTTTCACTATTAACTAAAGAGCATCTAGGTAAGAGGTGCTGTGGTTTGTTACAGTTTCATAAGCAGATTCAACTAGATATGGTCCATATGAGTAAGAAACACGGTTCTTTTTTTCTGGGCATGCTCATGTTTCTTGCTGTATTGGAGACGCTAGAAAGAAGAGCATGCTTCTTGCGTTAAAACAGAGTATGTTTCATGGATGAGAACACTGGTCTGAATTTTCCTTCAGAAACGGAGTTAAACCAAAGTCTCTGTGTCTTCCTACAAGCAAGAGTTCATATCTGGTAAACCCAGTGATTTTTCGGCTCAAATGAATTTACACAGATCACGAACCCAACACGTTTTTCAGTATTAACTAAAGAGCATCTATGTAAGTGATGCTGAGGTTTGTTACAGTTTCATAATCAGAGTTCAAGTAGATATGGTCCGTATGAGTAGGAAACACAGTTCATTTTTTCTGGACATGCTCATTTTTCTTGCTGTTTGCAGACTCTGGACAGAAGAGGATGCTTCTTGCGTTAAAACAGAGGGTGTTTCATGGATGAGAACACTGGTCTGAATTTTCCTTCAGAAACGGAGTTAAACCAAAGTCTCAGTGTCTTCTTATAAGCAAGAGTCATTTCCGGTACACCCAGTGATTTTTCGGCTCAAATGAATTTACACAGTTCACGAACCCAACACGTTTTTCAGTATTAACTAAAGAGCATCTATGTAAGTGATGCTGAGGTTTGTCACAGTTTCATAATCAGAGTTCAAGTAGATATGGTCCGTATGATTAGGAAACACAGTTCATTTTTTCTGGACATGCTCATATTTCTTGCTGTATTGCAGACTCTGGACAGAAGAGGATGCTTCTTGCGTTAAAACAGAGGGTGTTTCATGGATGAGAACACTGGTCTGAATTTTCCTTCAGAAACGGAGTTAAACCAAAGTCCCAGTGTCTTCTTATACGCAAGAGTCATTTCCGGTACACCCAGTGATATATTGGCTAAAATGAATTTACACAGTTCACGAACCCAACACGGTTTTCACTATTAACTAAAGAGCATCTATGTAACACATGGTGTGGTTTGTTACAGTTTCATAAGCAGAGTTCAACTAGATATGGTCCATATGAGTAGGAAGCACAGTTCTTTTTTTCTGGGCATGCTCATGTTTCTTGCTGTACTAGATATGCTGGAAAGAAGAGCATGCTCTTTGCGTTAAAACAGAGTGTGTTTCATGGATGAGATCTCTGGTGTCAATTTCCCTTCAGAAACCGAGTGAAACCAAAGCCTCTGTGTCTTAATACAAGCAAGAGTTCATTTCCGGTAAACCCAGGGGTTTTTCGGCTCAAATGAATTTACACAGTTCATGAACCCAACACGATTTTCACTATTAACTAAAGAGCATCTATGTAAGAGATGCTGTGTTTTGTTACAGTTTCATAAGCGGATTCAACTAGATATGGTCCTTATGAGTAGGAAACACAGTTCTTTTTTCTGGGCATGCTCATGATTCTTGCTGTATTAGAGACGGTGGAAAGAAGAGGATGCTTCTTGCGTTAAAACAGAGTATGTTTCATGGATGAGAACACTGGTCTGAATTTTCCTTCAGAAACGGAGTTAAACCAAAGTCTATGTGTCTTCCTACATGCAAGGGTTCATTTCAGGTAAACCCAGTGATTTTTCGGCTCAAATGAATTTACACAGTTCACGAACCCAACACGGTTTTCACTATTAACTAAAGAGCATCTATGTAACACATGCTGTGGTTTGTTACAGTTTCATAAGCAGAGTTCAACGAGATATGGTCCGTATGAGTAGGAAACACAGTTCTTTTTTCTGGGCATGCTCATGTTTCTTGCTGTATTAGAGACGCTGGAAAGAAGAGGATGCTCTTTGCGTTAAAACAGAGTGTGTTTCATGGATGAGATCTCTGGTGTGAATTTCCATCCACAAACGGAGTGAAACCAAAGCCTCTGTGTCTTAATACAACCAAGAGTTCATTTCCAGTAAACCCAGGGGTTTTTTCGGCTCAAATGAATTTACACAGTCATGAACCCAACACGTTTTTCACTATTAACTAAAGACCATCTATGTAACACATTCTGTGGTTTGTTACAGTTTCATAAGCAGAGTTCAACTAGATATGGTCCCTATGAATAGGAAACACATTTCTTTTATTCTGGGCATGCTCTTCTTTCATGCTGTATTGGAGACGCTGGAAAGAAGAGCATGCTTCTTGCGTAAAAACAGAGTATGTTTCATGGATGAGAACACTGGTCTGAATTTTCCTTCAGAAACGGAGTTAAACCAAAGTCTCTGTGTCTTCTTATAAGCAAGAGTCATTTCCGGTAAACCCAGTGATTTTTCGGCTCAAATGAATTTACACAGTTCATGAACCCAACACGATTTTCACTATTAACTAAAGAGCATCTAGGTAAGAGGTGCTGTGGTTTGTTACAGTTTCATAAGCAGATTCAACTAGATATGGTCCATATGAGTAAGAAACACGGTTCTTTTTTTCTGGGCATGCTCATGTTTCTTGCTGTATTGGAGACGCTAGAAAGAAGAGCATGCTTCTTGCGTTAAAACAGAGTATGTTTCATGGATGAGAACACTGGTCTGAATTTTCCTTCAGAAACGGAGTTAAACCAAAGTCTCTGTGTCTTCCTACAAGCAAGAGTTCATATCTGGTAAACCCAGTGATTTTTCGGCTCAAATGAATTTACACAGATCACGAACCCAACACGTTTTTCACTATTAACTAAAGAGCATCTATGTAAGTGATGCTGAGGTTTGTTACAGTTTCATAATCAGAGTTCAAGTAGATATGGTCCGTATGAGTAGGAAACACAGTTCATTTTTTCTGGACACGCTCATTTTTCTTGCTGTATTGCAGACTCTGGACAGAAGAGGATGCTTCTTGCGTTAAAACAGAGGGTGTTTCATGGATGAGAACACTGGTCTGAATTTTCCTTCAGAAACGGAGTTAAACAAAAGTCTCAGTGTCTTCTTATAAGCAAGAGTCATTTCCGGTACACCCAGTGATTTTTCGGCTCAAATGAATTTACACAGTTCACGAACCCAACACGGTTTTCACTATTAACTAAAGAGCATCTATGTAACACATGCTGTGGTTTGTTACAGTTTCATAAGCAGAGTTCAAGTAGATATGGTCCGTATGAGTAGGAAACACAGTTAATTTTTTCTGGACATGCTCATATTTCTTGCTGTATTGCAAACTCTGGACAGAAGAGGATGCTTCTTGCGTTAAAACAGAGGGTGTTTCATGGATGAGAACACTGGTCTGAATTTTCGTTCAGAAACGGAGTTAAACCAAAGTCTCTGTGTCTTCTTATAAGCAAGAGTCATTTCCGGTACACCCAGTGATTTTTCGGCTCAAATGAATTTACACAGTTCACGAACCCAACACGATTTTCACTATTAACTAAAGACCATCTATGTAACATATGCTGTGGTTTGTTACAGTTTCATAAGCAGAGTTCAACGAGATATGGTCCGTATGAGTAGGAAACACAGTTCTTTTTTTCTGGGAATGCTCATTTTTCTTGCTGTATTGGAGAGGCTGGAAAGAAGAGGATGCTCTTTGCGTTAAAACACAGTGTGTTTCATGGATGAGATCTCTGGTGTGAATTTCCCTTCACAAACGGAGTGAAACCAAAGCCTCTGTGTCTTAATACAACCAAGAGTTCATTTCCGGTAAACCCAGTGATTTTTTTGTCTCAAATGAATTTACACAGTTCACGAAACCAACACGATTTTCACTATTAACTAAAGAGCATCTATGTAAGAGATGCTGTGGTTTGTTACAGTTTCATAAGCAGAGTTCAACTAGATATGGTCCGTATGAGTTGGAAACACAGTTCTTTTTCCTAGACATGCTCATATTTCTTGCTGCATTACAGACTCTGGACAGAAGAGGATGCTTCTTGCGTTAAAACAGAGGGTGTTTCATGGATGAGAACACTGGTCTGAATTTTCGTTCAGAAACGGAGTTAAACCAAAGTCTCTGTGTCTTCTTATAAGCAAGAGTCATTTCCAGTACACCCAGTGATTTTTCGGCTCAAATGAATTTACACAGTTCACGAACCCAACACGATTTTCACTATTAACTAAAGAGCATCTAGGTAAGAGGTGCTGTGGTTTGTTACAGTTTCATAAGCAGATTCAACTAGATATGGTCCATATGAGTAAGAAACACAGTTCTTTTTTTCTGGGCATGCTCATGTTTCTTGCTGTATTGGAGACGCTAGAAAGAAGAGCATGCTTCTTGCATTAAAACAGAGTATGTTTCATGGATGAGAACACTGGTCTGAATTTTCCTTCAGAAACGGAGTTAAACCAAAGTCTCTGTGTCTTCCTACAAGCAAGAGTTCATATCCAGTAAACCCAGTGATTTTTCGGCTCAAATGAATATACACAGATTACGAACCCAACACGTTTTTCAGTATTAACTAAAGAGCATCTATGTAAGTGATGCTGAGGTTTGTCACAGTTTCATAATCAGAGTTCAAGTAGATATGGTCCGTATGAGTAGGAAACACAGTTCATTTTTTCTGGACATGCTCATATTTCTTGCTGTATTGCAGACTCTGGACAGAAGAGGATGCTTCTTGCGTTAAAACAGAGGGTGTTTCATGGATGAGAACACTGGTCTGAATTTTCCTTCAGAAACGGAGTTAAACCAAAGTCCCAGTGTCTTCTTATACGCAAGAGTCATTTCCGGTACACCCAGTGATTTTTCGGCTCAAATGAATTTACACAGTTCATGAACCCAACACGATTTTCACTATTAACTAAAGAGCATCTAGGTAAGAGGTGCTGTGGTTTGTTACAGTTTCATAAGCAGATTCAACTAGATATGGTCCATATGAGTAAGAAACACGGTTCTTTTTTTCTGGGCATGCTCATGTTTCTTGCTGTATTGGAGACGCTAGAAAGAAGAGCATGCTTCTTGCGTTAAAACAGAGTATGTTTCATGGATGAGAACACTGGTCTGAATTTTCCTTCAGAAACGGAGTTAAACCAAAGTCTCTGTGTCTTCCTACAAGCAAGAGTTCATATCTGGTAAACCCAGTGATTTTTCGGCTCAAATGAATTTACACAGATCACGAACCCAACACGTTTTTCAGTATTAACTAAAGAGCATCTATGTAAGTGATGCTGAGGTTTGTTACAGTTTCATAATCAGAGTTCAAGTAGATATGGTCCGTATGAGTAGGAAACACAGTTCATTTTTTCTGGACATGCTCATTTTTCTTGCTGTTTGCAGACTCTGGACAGAAGAGGATGCTTCTTGCGTTAAAACAGAGGGTGTTTCATGGATGAGAACACTGGTCTGAATTTTCCTTCAGAAACGGAGTTAAACCAAAGTCTCAGTGTCTTCTTATAAGCAAGAGTCATTTCCGGTACACCCAGTGATTTTTCGGCTCAAATGAATTTACACAGTTCACGAACCCAACACGTTTTTCAGTATTAACTAAAGAGCATCTATGTAAGTGATGCTGAGGTTTGTCACAGTTTTATAATCAGAGTTCAAGTAGATATGGTCCGTATGAGTAGGAAACACAGTTCATTTTTTCTGGACATGCTCATATTTCTTGCTGTATTGCAGACTCTGGACAGAAGAGGATGCTTCTTGCGTTAAAACAGAGGGTGTTTCATGGATGAGAACACTGGTCTGAATTTTCCTTCAGAAACGGAGTTAAACCAAAGTCCCAGTGTCTTCTTATACGCAAGAGTCATTTCCGGTACACCCAGTGATATATTGGCTAAAATGAATTTACACAGTTCACGAACCCAACACGGTTTTCACTATTAACTAAAGAGCATCTATGTAACACATGGTGTGGTTTGTTACAGTTTCATAAGCAGAGTTCAACTAGATATGGTCCATATGAGTAGGAAGCACAGTTCTTTTTTTCTGGGCATGCTCATGTTTCTTGCTGTACTAGATATGCTGGAAAGAAGAGCATGCTCTTTGCGTTAAAACAGAGTGTGTTTCATGGATGAGATCTCTGGTGTCAATTTCCCTTCAGAAACCGAGTGAAACCAAAGCCTCTGTGTCTTAATACAAGCAAGAGTTCATTTCCGGTAAACCCAGGGGTTTTTCGGCTCAAATGAATTTACACAGTTCATGAACCCAACACGATTTTCACTATTAACTAAAGAGCATCTATGTAAGAGATGCTGTGTTTTGTTACAGTTTCATAAGCGGATTCAACTAGATATGGTCCTTATGAGTAGGAAACACAGTTCTTTTTTCTGGGCATGCTCATGATTCTTGCTGTATTAGAGACGGTGGAAAGAAGAGGATGCTTCTTGCGTTAAAACAGAGTATGTTTCATGGATGAGAACACTGGTCTGAATTTTCCTTCAGAAACGGAGTTAAACCAAAGTCTATGTGTCTTCCTACATGCAAGGGTTCATTTCAGGTAAACCCAGTGATTTTTCGGCTCAAATGAATTTACACAGTTCACGAACCCAACACGGTTTTCACTATTAACTAAAGAGCATCTATGTAACACATGCTGTGGTTTGTTACAGTTTCATAAGCAGAGTTCAACGAGATATGGTCCGTATGAGTAGGAAACACAGTTCTTTTTTCTGGGCATGCTCATGTTTCTTGCTGTATTAGAGACGCTGGAAAGAAGAGGATGCTCTTTGCGTTAAAACAGAGTGTGTTTCATGGATGAGATCTCTGGTGTGAATTTCCATCCACAAACGGAGTGAAACCAAAGCCTGTGTGTCTTAATACAACCAAGAGTTCATTTCCAGTAAACCCAGAGGTTTTTCGGCTCAAATGAATTTACACAGTCATGAACCCAACACGTTTTTCACTATTAACTAAAGACCATCTATGTAACACATTGTGTGGTTTGTTACAGTTTCATAAGCAGAGTTCAACTAGATATGGTCCCTATGAATAGGAAACACATTTCTTTTATTCTGGGCATGCTCTTCTTTCATGCTGTATTGGAGACGCTGGAAAGAAGAGCATGCTTCTTGCGTTAAAACAGAGTATGTTTCATGGATGGGAACACTGGTCTGAATTTTCCTTCAGAAACGGAGTTAAACCAAACTCTCTGTGTCTTCTTATAAGCAAGAGTCATTTCCGGTACACCCAGTGATTTTTCGGCTCAAATGAATTTACACAGTTCATGAACCCAACACGATTTTCACTATTAACTAAAGAGCATCTAGGTAAGAGGTGCTGTGGTTTGTTACAGTTTCATAAGCAGATTCAACTAGATATGGTCCATATGAGTAAGAAACACGGTTCTTTTTTTCTGGGCATGCTCATGTTTCTTGCTGTATTGGAGACGCTAGAAAGAAGAGCATGCTTCTTGCGTTAAAACAGAGTATGTTTCATGGATGAGAACACTGGTCTGAATTTTCCTTCAGAAACGGAGTTAAACCAAAGTCTCTGTGTCTTCCTACAAGCAAGAGTTCATATCTGGTAAACCCAGTGATTTTTCGGCTCAAATGAATTTACACAGATCACGAACCCAACACGTTTTTCACTATTAACTAAAGAGCATCTATGTAAGTGATGCTGAGGTTTGTTACAGTTTCATAATCAGAGTTCAAGTAGATATGGTCCGTATGAGTAGGAAACACAGTTCATTTTTTCTGGACATGCTCATTTTTCTTGCTGTATTGCAGACTCTGGACAGAAGAGGATGCTTCTTGCATTAAAACAGAGGGTGTTTCATGGATGAGAACACTGGTCTGAATTTTCGTTCAGAAACGGAGTTAAACCAAAGTCTCTGTGTCTTCTTATAAGCAAGAGTCATTTCCGGTACACCCAGTGATTTTTCGGCTCAAATGAATTTACACAGTTCACGAACCCAACACGATTTTCACTATTAACTAAAGACCATCTATGTAACACATGCTGTGGTTTGTTACAGTTTCATAAGCAGATTCAACTAGATATGGTCCATATGAGTAAGAAACACAGTTCTTTTTTTCTGGGCATGCTCATGTTTCTTGCTGTATTGGAGACGCTAGAAAGAAGAGCTTGCTTCTTGCGTTAAAACAGAGTATGTTTCATGGATGAGAACACTGGTCTGAATTTTCCTTCAGAAACGGAGTTAAACCAAAGTCTCTGTGTCTTCCTACAAGCAAGAGTTCATATCCAGTAAACCCAGTGATTTTTCGGCTCAAATGAATTTACACAGATCACGAACCCAACACGTTTTTCACTATTAACTAAAGAGCATCTATGTAAGTGATGCTGAGGTTTGTTACAGTTTCATAATCAGAGATCAAGAAGATATCGTCCGTATGAGTAGGAAACACAGTTCATTTTTTCTGGACATGCTCATATTTCTTGCTGTATTGCAGACTCTGGACAGAAGAGGATGCTTCTTGCGTTAAAACAGAGGGTGTTTCATGGATGAGAACACTGGTCTGAATTTTCCTTCAGAAACGGAGTTAAACCAAAGTCTCAGTGTCTTCTTATAAGCAAGAGTCATTTCCGGTACACCCAGTGATTTTTCGGCTCAAATGAATTTACACAGTTCACGAACCCAACACCGTTTTCACTATTAACTTAAGAGCATCTATGTAACACATGCTGTGGTTTGTTACAGTTTCATAAGCAGAGTTCAACGAGATATGGTCCGTATGAGTAGGAAACACAGTTCTTTTTTTCTGGAAATGCTCATGTTTCTTGCTGTATTAGAGACGCTGGAAAGAAGAGGATGCTCTTTGCGTTAAAACAGAGTGTGTTTCATGGATGAGATCTCTGGTGTGAATTTCCCTTCACAAACGGAGTGAAACCAAAGCCTCTGTGTCTTAATACAACCAAGAGTTCATTTCCGTTAAACCCAGTGATTTTTTTGTCTCAAATGAATTTACACAGTTCACAAAACCAACACAATTTTCACTATTAACTAAAGAGCATCTATGTAAGAGATGCTGTGGTTTGTTACAGTTTCATAATCAGAGTTCAACTAGATATGGTCCGTATGAGTTGGAAACACAGTTCTTTTTCCTAGACATGCTCATATTTCTTGCTGCATTACAGACTGTGGACAGAAGAGGATGCTTCTTGCGTTAAAACAGAGGGTGTTTCATGGATGACAACACTGGTCTGAATTTTCATTCAGAAACGGAGTTAAACCAAAGTCTCTGTGTCTTCTTATAAGCAAGAGTCATTTCCGGTACACCCAGTGATTTTTCGGCTGAAATGAATTTACACAGTTCACGAACCCAACACGAATTTCACTATTAACTAAAGAGCATCTAGGTAAGAGGTGCTGTGGTTTGTTACAGTTTCATAAGCAGATTCAACTAGATATGGTCCATATGAGTAAGAAACACAGTTCTTTTTTTCTGGGCATGCTCATGTTTCTTGCTGTATTGGAGACGCTAGAAAGAAGAGCATGCTTCTTGCATTAAAACAGAGTATGTTTCATGGATGAGAACACTGGTCTGAATTTTCCTTCAGAAACGGAGTTAAACCAAAGTCTCCGTGTCTTCCTACAAGCAAGAGTTCATATCCAGTAAACCCAGTGATTTTTCGGCTCAAATGTATTTACACAGATCACGAACCCAACACGTTTTTCACTATTAACTAAAGAGCATCTATGTAAGTGATGCTGAGGTTTGTTACAGTTTCATGATCAGAGTTCAAGTAGATATGGTCTGTATGAGTAGGAAACACAGTTCATTTTTTCTGGACATGCTCATATTTCTTGCTGTATTGCAGACTCTGGACAGAAGAGGATGCTTCTTGCGTTAAAACAGAGGGTGTTTCATGGATGAGAACACTGGTCTGAATTTTCCTTCAGAAACGGAGTTAAACCAAAGTCCCAGTGTCTTCTTATACGCAAGAGTCATTTCCGGTACACCCAGTGATTTTTCGGCTCAAATGAATTTACACAGTTCACGAACCCAACACGATTTTCACTATTAACTAAAGAGCATCTAGGTAAGAGGTGCTATGGTTTGTTACAGTTTCATAAGCAGATTCAACTAGATATGGTCCATATGAGTAAGAAACACAGCTCTTTTTTTCTGGGCATGCTCATGTTTCTTGCTGTATTGGAGACGCTAGAAAGAAGAGCATACTTCTTGCGTTAAAACAGAGTATGTTTCTTGGATGAGAACACTGGTCTGTATTTTCCTTCAGAAAGGGAGTTAAACCAAAGTCTCTGTGTCTTTCTACAAGCAAGAGTTCATATCCGGTAAACCCAGTGATTTTTCGGCTCAAATGAATTTACACAGTTCATGAACCCAACACGGTTTTCACTATTAACTAAAGAGCATCTATGTAACACATGCTGTGGTTTGTTACAGTTTCATAAGCAGAGTTCAACTAGATATGGTCCGTATGAGTAGGAAACACAGTTCTTTTTTTCTGGGCATGCTCATGTTTCTTGCTGTATTAGAGACGCAGGAAAGAAGAGGATGCTCTTTGCGTTAAAACAGAGTGTGTTTCATGGATGAGATCTCTGGTGTGAATTTCCATCCACAAACGGAGTGAAACCAAAGCCTCTGTGTCTTAATACAACCAAGAGTTCATTTCCGGTAAACCCAGGGGTTTTTTGGCTCAAATGAATTTACACAGTCATGAACCCAACACGTTTTTCACTATTAACTAAAGACCATCTATGTAACACATGCTGTGGTTTGTTACAGTTTCATAAGCAGAGTTCAACTAGATATGGTCCCTATGAATAGGAAACACAGTTCTTTTATTCTGGGCATGCTCTTGTTTCATTCTGTATTGGAGACGCTGGAAAGAAGAGCATGCTTCTTGCGTTAAAACAGAGTATGTTTCATGGATGGGAACACTGGTCTGAATTTTCCTTCAGAAACGGAGTTAAACCAAAGTCTCAGTATCTTCCTACAAACAAGAGTTCATATCCGGTAAACCCAGAGATTTTTTGGCTCAAATGAATTTACACAGTTCTTGAACCCTACAGGATTTTCACTATTAAGTAAAGAGCATGTATGTAGAGATGCTGTGCTTTGTTACAGTTTCATAAGCAGAGTTCAACTAGATATGGTCCGTATGAGTTGGAAACACAGTTCTTTTTTTTCTAGACATACTCATATTTCTTGCTGCATTGCAGACTGTGGACAGAAGAGGATGCATCTTGCGTTAAAACAGAGGGTGTTTCATGGATGAGAACACTGGTCTGAATTTCCCTTCACAAACGGAGTTAAACCAAAGCCTCTGTGTCTTCCTACAAGCAAGAGTTCATTTCCGGAACCCCAGTGATTTTTTCGGCTCCAATGAATTTACACAGTTCTTGAACCCAACAGGATTTTCACTACTAACTAAAGAGCATCTATGTAAGAGATGCTGTGGTTCGTTACAGTTTCTTAAGCAGATTCAACTAGATATGGTCCTTATGAGTAGGAAACACTGTTCATTTTCCCTGGACATGCTCATATTTCTTGCTGTATTGCATACTCTGGACAGAAGAGGATGCTTCTTGCGTTAAAACAGAGGGTGTTTCATGGATGAGATCTCTGGTGTGAATTTCCCTTCAGAAACGGAGTGAAACCAAAGCCCCTGTGTCTTAATACAAGCAAGAGTTCATTTCCGGTAAACCCAGGGGTTTTTCGGCTCAAAGGAATTTATACAGTTCATGAACCCAACAGGATTTTCACTATTAACTAAAGAGCATCTATGTAAGAGATGCTGTGGTTTGTTACAGTTTCATAAGCGGATTCAACTAGATATGGTCATTATGAGTAGGAAACACAGTTCTTTTTTTCTGGGCATGCTCATGTTTCTTGCTGTATTACAGACGCTGGAAAGAAGAGGATGCATCTTGCGTTAAAACAGAGTGTGTTTCATGGATCAGAACACTGGTCTGAATTTTCCTTCAGAAACGGAGTTAAACAAAAGTCCCTGTGTCTTCCTACATGCAAGGGTTCATTTCAGGTAAACCCAGTGATTTTTCGGCTCAAATGAATTTACACAGTTCACGAACCCAACACGGTTTTCACTATTAACTAAAGAGCATCTATGTAACACATGCTGTGGTTTGTTACAGTTTCATAAGCAGAGTTCAACGAGATATGGTCCGTATGAGTAGGAAACACAGTTCTTTTTTCTGGGCATGCTCATGTTTCTTGCTGTATTAGAGACGCTGGAAAGAAGAGGATGCTCTTTGCGTTAAAACAGAGTGTGTTTCATGGATGAGATCTCTGGTGTGAATTTCCATCCACAAACGGAGTGAAACCAAAGCCTGTGTGTCTTAATACAACCAAGAGTTCATTTCCAGTAAACCCAGGGGTTTTTTCGGCTCAAATGAATTTACACAGTCATGAACCCAACACGTTTTTCACTATTAACTAAAGACCATCTATGTAACACATTCTGTGGTTTGTTACAGTTTCATAAGCAGAGTTCAACTAGATATGGTCCCTATGAATAGGAAACACATTTCTTTTATTCTGGGCATGCTCTTCTTTCATGCTGTATTGGAGACGCTGGAAAGAAGAGCATGCTTCTTGCGTTAAAACAGAGTATGTTTCATGGATGGGAACACTGGTCTGAATTTTCCTTCAGAAACGGAGTTAAACCAAAGTCTCTGTGTCTTCTTATAAGCAAGAGTCATTTCCGGTACACCCAGTGATTTTTCGGCTCAAATGAATTTACACAGTTCATGAACCCAACACGATTTTCACTATTAACTAAAGAGCATCTAGGTAAGAGGTGCTGTGGTTTGTTACAGTTTCATAAGCAGATTCAACTAGATATGGTCCATATGAGTAAGAAACACGGTTCTTTTTTTCTGGGCATGCTCATGTTTCTTGCTGTATTGGAGACGCTAGAAAGAAGAGCATGCTTCTTGCGTTAAAACAGAGTATGTTTCATGGATGAGAACACTGGTCTGAATTTTCCTTCAGAAACGGAGTTAAACCAAAGTCTCTGTGTCTTCTTACAAGCAAGAGTTCATATCTGGTAAACCCAGTGATTTTTCGGCTCAAATGAATTTACACAGATCACGAACCCAACACGTTTTTCACTATTAACTAAAGAGCATCTATGTAAGTGATGCTGAGGTTTGTTACAGTTTCATAATCAGAGTTCAAGTAGATATGGTCCGTATGAGTAGGAAACACAGTTCATTTTTTCTGGACATGCTCATTTTTCTTGCTGTATTGCAGACTCTGGACAGAAGAGGATGCTTCTTGCGTTAAAACAGAGGGTGTTTCATGGATGAGAACACTGGTCTGAATTTTCCTTCAGAAACGGAGTTAAACAAAAGTCTCAGTGTCTTCTTATAAGCAAGAGTCATTTCCGGTACACCCAGTGATTTTTCGGCTCAAATGAATTTACACAGTTCACGAACCCAACACAGTTTTCACTATTAACTAAAGAGCATCTATGTAACACATGCTGTGGTTTGTTACAGTTTCATAAGCAGAGTTCAAGTAGATATGGTCCGTATGAGTAGGAAACACAGTTAATTTTTTCTGGACATGCTCATATTTCTTGCTGTATTGCAAACTCTGGACAGAAGAGGATGCTTCTTGCGTTAAAACAGAGGGTGTTTCATGGATGAGAACACTGGTCTGAATTTTCGTTCAGAAACGGAGTTAAACCAAAGTCTCTGTGTCTTCTTATAAGCAAGAGTCATTTCCGGTACACCCAGTGATTTTTCGGCTCAAATGAATTTACACAGTTCACGAACCCAACACGATTTTCACTATTAACTAAAGACCATCTATGTAACACATGCTGTGGTTTGTTACAGTTTCATAAGCAGATTCAACTAGATATGGTCCATATGAGTAAGAAACACAGTTCTTTTTTTCTGGGCATGCTCATGTTTCTTGCTGTATTGGAGACGCTAGAAAGAAGAGCTTGCTTCTTGCGTTAAAACAGAGTATGTTTCATGGATGAGAACACTGGTCTGAATTTTCCTTCAGAAACGGAGTTAAACCAAAGTCTCTGTGTCTTCCTACAAGCAAGAGTTCATATCCAGTAAACCCAGTGATTTTTCGGCTCAAATGAATTTACACAGATCACGAACCCAACACGTTTTTCACTATTAACTAAAGAGCATCTATGTAAGTGATGCTGAGGTTTGTTACAGTTTCATAATCAGAGATCAAGAAGATATGGTCCGTATGAGTAGGAAACACAGTTCATTTTTTCTGGACATGCTCATATTTCTTGCTGTATTGCAGACTCTGGACAGAAGAGGATGCTTCTTGCGTTAAAACAGAGGGTGTTTCATGGATGAGAACACTGGTCTGAATTTTCCTTCAGAAACGGAGTTAAACCAAAGTCTCAGTGTCTTCTTATAAGCAAGAGTCATTTCCGGTACACCCAGTGATTTTTCGGCTCAAATGAATTTACACAGTTCACGAACCCAACACCGTTTTCACTATTAACTTAAGAGCATCTATGTAACACATGCTGTGGTTTGTTACAGTTTCATAAGCAGAGTTCAACGAGATATGGTCCGTATGAGTAGGAAACACAGTTCTTTTTTTCTGGAAATGCTCATGTTTCTTGCTGTATTAGAGACGCTGGAAAGAAGAGGATGCTCTTTGCGTTAAAACAGAGTGTGTTTCATGGATGAGATCTCTGGTGTGAATTTCCCTTCACAAACGGAGTGAAACCAAAGCCTCTGTGTCTTAATACAACCAAGAGTTCATTTCCGTTAAACCCAGTGATTTTTTTGTCTCAAATGAATTTACACAGTTCACAAAACCAACACAATTTTCACTATTAACTAAAGAGCATCTATGTAAGAGATGCTGTGGTTTGTTACAGTTTCATAATCAGAGTTCATCTAGATATGGTCCGTATGAGTTGGAAACACAGTTCTTTTTCCTAGACATGCTCATATTTCTTGCTGCATTACAGACTGTGGACAGAAGAGGATGCTTCTTTCGTTAAAACAGAGGGTGTTTCATGGATGACAACACTGGTCTGAATTTTCGTTCAGAAACGGAGTTAAACCAAAGTCTCTGTGTCTTCTTATAAGCAAGAGTCATTTCCGGTACACCCAGTGATTTTTCGGCTGAAATGAATTTACACAGTTCACGAACCCAACACGAATTTCACTATTAACTAAAGAGCATCTAGGTAAGAGGTGCTGTGGTTTGTTACAGTTTCATAAGCAGATTCAACTAGATATGGTCCATATGAGTAAGAAACACAGTTCTTTTTTTCTGGGCATGCTCATGTTTCTTGCTGTATTGGAGACGCTAGAAAGAAGAGCATGCTTCTTGCATTAAAACAGAGTATGTTTCATGGATGAGAACACTGGTCTGAATTTTCCTTCAGAAACGGAGTTAAACCAAAGTCTCCGTGTCTTCCTACAAGCAAGAGTTCATATCCAGTAAACCCAGTGATTTTTCGGCTCAAATGTATTTACACAGATCACGAACCCAACACGTTTTTCACTATTAACTAAAGAGCATCTATGTAAGTGATGCTGAGGTTTGTTACAGTTTCATGATCAGAGTTCAAGTAGATATGGTCTGTATGAGTAGGAAACACAGTTCATTTTTTCTGGACATGCTCATATTTCTTGCTGTATTGCAGACTCTGGACAGAAGAGGATGCTTCTTGCGTTAAAACAGAGGGTGTTTCATGGATGAGAACACTGGTCTGAATTTTCCTTCAGAAACGGAGTTAAACCAAAGTCCCAGTGTCTTCTTATACACAAGAGTCATTTCCGGTACACCCAGTGATTTTTCGGCTCAAATGAATTTACACAGTTCACGAACCCAACACGATTTTCACTATTAACTAAAGAGCATCTAGGTAAGAGGTGCTATGGTTTGTTACAGTTTCATAAGCAGATTCAACTAGATATGGTCCGTATGAGTAAGAAACACAGCTCTTTTTTTCTGGGCATGCTCATGTTTCTTGCTGTATTGGAGACGCTAGAAAGAAGAGCATACTTCTTGCGTTAAAACAGAGTATGTTTCTTGGATGAGAACACTGGTCTGTATTTTCCTTCAGAAAGGGAGTTAAACCAAAGTCTCTGTGTCTTCCTACAAGCAAGAGTTCATATCCGGTAAACCCAGTGATTTTTCGGCTCAAATGAATTTACACAGTTCATGAACCCAACACGGTTTTCACTATTAACTAAAGAGCATCTATGTAACACATGCTGTGGTTTGTTACAGTTTCATAAGCAGAGTTCAACTAGATATGGTCCGTATGAGTAGGAAACACAGTTCTTTTTTTCTGGGCATGCTCATGTTTCTTGCTGTATTAGAGACGCAGGAAAGAAGAGGATGCTCTTTGCGTTAAAACAGAGTGTGTTTCATGGATGAGATCTCTGGTGTGAATTTCCATCCACAAACGGAGTGAAACCAAAGCCTCTGTGTCTTAATACAACCAAGAGTTCATTTCCGGTAAACCCAGGGGTTTTTTGGCTCAAATGAATTTACACAGTCATGAACCCAACACGTTTTTCACTATTAACTAAAGACCATCTATGTAACACATGCTGTGGTTTGTTACAGTTTCATAAGCAGAGTTCAACTAGATATGGTCCCTATGAATAGGAAACACAGTTCTTTTATTCTGGGCATGCTCTTGTTTCATGCTGTATTGGAGACGCTGGAAAGAAGAGCATGCTTCTTGCGTTAAAACAGAGTATGTTTCATGGATGGGAACACTGGTCTGAATTTTCCTTCAGAAACGGAGTTAAACCAAAGTCTCAGTATCTTCCTACAAACAAGAGTTCATATCCGGTAAACCCAGAGATTTTTTGGCTCAAATGAATTTACAGAGTTCTTGAACCCTACAGGATTTTCACTATTAAGTAAAGAGCATGTATGTAGAGATGCTGTGCTTTGTTACAGTTTCATAAGCAGAGTTGAACTAGATATGGTCCGTATGAGTTGGAAACACAGTTCTTTTTTTTCTAGACATACTCATATTTCTTGCTGCATTGCAGACTGTGGACAGAAGAGGATGCATCTTGCGTTAAAACAGAGGGTGTTTCATGGATGAGAACACTGGTCTGAATTTCCCTTCACAAACGGAGTTAAACCAAAGCCTCTGTGTCTTCCTACAAGCAAGAGTTCATTTCCGGAACCCCAGTGATTTTTTCGGCTCCAATGAATTTACACAGTTCTTGAACCCAACAGGATTTTCACTACTAACTAAAGAGCATCTATGTAAGAGATGCTGTGGTTCGTTACAGTTTCTTAAGCAGATTCAACTAGATATGGTCCTTATGAGTAGGAAACACTGTTCATTTTCCCTGGACATGCTCATATTTCTTGCTGTATTGCATACTCTGGACAGAAGAGGATGCTTCTTGCGTTAAAACAGAGGGTGTTTCATGGATGAGATCTCTGGTGTGAATTTCCCTTCAGAAACGGAGTGAAACCAAAGCCTCTGTGTCTTAATACAAGCAAGAGTTCATTTCCGGTAAACCCAGGGGTTTTTCGGCTCAAATGAATTTATACAGTTCATGAACCCAACAGGATTTTCACTATTAACTAAAGAGCATCTATGTAAGAGATGCTGTGGTTTGTTACAGTTTCATAAGCGGATTCAACTAGATATGGTCATTATGAGTAGGAAACACAGTTCTTTTTTTCTGGGCATGCTCATGTTTCTTGCTGTATTACAGACGCTGGAAAGAAGAGGATGCATCTTGCGTTAAAACAGAGTGTGTTTCATGGATCAGAACACTGGTCTGAATTTTCCTTCAGAAACGGAGTTAAACAAAAGTCCCTGTGTCTTCCTACAAGCAAGAGTTCATTTCCGGTAAACCCAGTGATTTTTCGGCTCAAATGCATTTACACAGTATACGAATCCAAAATGTTTTTCACTATTAACTAAAGAGCATCTATGTAAGAGATGCTGTGGTTTGTTACAGTTTCATAATCAGAGTTCAAGTAGATATGGTCCGTATGAGTAGGAAACACAGTTCATTTTTTCTGGACATGCTCATATTTCTTGCTGTATTGCAGACTCTGGACAGAAGAGGATGCTTCTTGCGTGAAAACAGAGGGTGTTTCGTGGATGAGAACACTGGTCTGAATTTCCCTTCACAAACGGAGTTAAACCAAAGGCTCTTTGTCTTCCTACAAGCAAGAGTTCATTTACGGTAAACCCAGTGATTTTTCGACTCAAGTGAATTTACACAGTTCTTGAACCCAAAACGATTTTCACTATTAACTAAACAGCATCTATGTAAGAGATGCTTTGCTTTGTTACAGTTTAATGATCAGAGTTCAACTAGATATGGTCTATATGAGTAGGAAACACAGTTCTTTTTTTCTGGGCATGCTCATGTTTCTTGCTGTATTAGAGATGCTGGAAAAATAGCATGCTTCTTGCGTTAAAACAGAGTGTGTTTCATGGATGAGAAGTCTGGTCTGAATTTCCCTTCACAAACAGAGTAAAACCAAAGCCTCTGTGTCTTCCTACAAGCAAGAGTTCGTTTCCGGTAAACACAGGGTATTTTGGCTCAAATGAATTTACACAGTTCATGAACCCAACACGTTTTTCACTATTAACTAAAGAGCATCTACGTAACACATGCTGTGGTTTGTTACAGTTTCATAAGCAGAGTTCAACTAGATAATGCCCGTATCAGTTGGAAACACAGTTCTTTTTTTCTGGGCATGCTCATATTTCTTGCTGTATTGGAGATGCTGGAAAGAAGAGCATGCTTCTCGCGTTAAAACAGAGTATGTTTCATGGATGAGAACACCAGTCTAAATTTTCCATCAGAAACAGAGTTAAACCAAAGGCTCAGTGTCTTCCCACAAGCAAGAGTTCAATACCGGTAAACACAGTGATTTTTCGGCTCTAATGAATTTACGCAGTTTATGAACCCAACACGTTTTTCACTATTAATTAAAGAGCATCTATGTAAGAGATGCTGTAGTTTGTTACAGTTTCATAATCAGAGTTCAAGTAGATATGGTCCGTATGAGTAGGAAATACAGTTCAATTTTTCTGGACATGCTCATATTTCTTGCTGTATTGCAGATTCTGGACAGAAGAGGATGCTTCTTGCGTTAAAACAGAGGGTGGTTCAAGGATGAGAATACTGGTCTGAATTTCCCTTGACAAACGGAGTGAAACCAAAGAATCTCTGTCTTCCTACAAGCAAGAGTTCATTTCCGGCAAACGCACTGATTTTTGGGTTCAAATGAATTTACACAGTTCTTGAAGCCAACACGATTTTCACTATTAACTAAAGAGCATCTATGTAAGAGATGCTGTGGTTTGTTGCAGTTTCATAAGCAGAGTTCAACTGGATATGGTCCGTATGAGTAGGAAACACAGTTCTTTTTTTCTGGGCATGCTCATGTCCCTTGCTGTATTAGAGACTCTGGAAAGAAGAGGATGCTTCTTGCGTTAAAACAGAGGGTGTTTCATGGATGAGAACACTGGTCTGAATTTTCCTTCAGACACGTAGTTAAACCAAAGTCTCTGTGTCTTCCTACAAGCAAGAGTTAAATTCCGGTGAACCCAGTGATTTTCCCGCTCAAATGAATTTACACAGTTCACGACCCCAACACGTTTTTCACTATTAACTAAAGAGCATCTATGTAAGAGATGCTGTGGTTTGTTACAGTTTCATAATCAGAGTTCAACTAGATATGGTACGTATGAATAGGAAACACAGTTCTTTTTTTCTGGACATGCTCCTATTTCTTCCTGTATCGTTGTCTCTGGAAAGCAGAGGATGCTTTTTGCGATAAAACAGAGGGTGTTTCATGGATGAGAACACTGGTCTGAATTTCCCTTCACAAACAGAGTTAAACCAAAGTCTCTTTGTCTTCCTACAAGCAAGAGTTCATTTCCGGTAAACCCAGTGATTTTTCCGCACAAATGAATTTACACAGTTCACGAACCCAACACGTTTTTCACTATTAACTAAAGAGCATCTATGTAAGAGATGCTGTGGTTTGTTACAGTTTCATAATCAGAGTTCAACTAGATATGGTACGTATGAATAGGAAACACAGTTCTTTTTTTCTGGACATGCTCCTATTTCTTGCTGTATTGTGGTCTCTGGAAAGCAGAGGATGCTTTTTGCGATAAAACAGAGGATGTTTCATGGATGAGAACACTGGTCTGAATTTCCCTTCACAAACGGAATTAAACCAAAGTCTCTTTGTCTTCCTACAAGCAAGAGTTCATTTCCGTTAAACCCAGTGATTTTTCGGCACAAATGAATTTACACAGTTCATGAACCCAACACGTTTTTCACTATTAACTAAAGAGCATCTATGTAAGAGATGCTGTGCTTTGTTACAGTTTCATAAGCAGAGTTCAACTAGATATGGTCTGTATGAGTAGGAAACACACTGCTTTTTTTCTGGACATGCTCATATTTCTTGCTGTATTGTAGAGTCTGGAAAGAAGAGGATCCTTCTTGCGTTAAAACAGAGGGTGTTTCATGGATGAGAACACTGGTCTAAATTTCCCTTCACAAACGGAGTTAAACCAAAGGCTCATTGTCTTCCTACAGGCAAGAGTTCATTTCCGGTAAACCCAGTGATTTTTCGACTCAAGTGAATTTACACAGTTCTTGAACCCAACATGATTTTCACTATTAACTAAACAGTATCTATGTAAGAGATGCTTTTCTTTGTTACAGTTTAATTATCAGAGTTCAACTAGATATGGTCTGTATGAATAGGAAACACAGTTCTTTTTTTCTGGGCATGCTCATGTTTCTTGCTGTTTTAGAGATGCTGGAAAGAATAGCATGCTTCTTGCGTTAAAACAGAGTGTGTTTCATGGATGAGAAGTCTGGTCTGAATTTCTCTTGACAAACGGAGTGAAAGGAAAGCCTCTGTGTCTTCCTACAAGCAAGAGTTCCTTTCCGGTAAACCCAGGGTTTTTTGGCTCAAATGAATTTACGCAGTTCATGAACCCAACAGGTTTTTCACTATTAACTAAAGAGCATCTATGTAACACATGCTGTCGTTTGTTACAGTTTATAAGCAGAGTTCAACTAGATAATGTCAGTATCAGTTGGAAACACAGTTCTTTTTTTTTCAGGGCATGCTCATGTTTCTTGCTGTATTGGAGACGCTGCAAAGAAGAGCATGCTTCTCGCGTTAAAACAGAGTATGTTTCATGGATGAGAACCCCGGTCTAAATTTTCCATCAGAAACGGAGTTAAACCAAAGGCTCTGTGTCTTCCTACAAGCAAGAGTTCATTTCTGGTAAACCCAGTGATTTTTCGGCTCTAATGAATTTACACAGTTCACGAACCCAACACCTATTTCACTATTAACTAAAGTGCATCTATGTAAGAGATGCTGTGGTTTGTTACAGTTTCATAATCAGAGTTCAACTAGATGTCGTCTGTATGAGTAGGAAACACAGTTCAATTTTCTGGACATGCTCATATTTTTTCTGTATTTTCACTCCGTTTGTGAAGGGAAATTCACAACAGAGTTCTCATCCATGAACCACACTCTGTTTTAACGCAAAGAGCATGCTCTTCTTTCCAGCGTATATAATACAGCAAGAAACATGAACATGCCCAGAAAAAAAGAACTGTGTTTCTTACTCATACGGACCATATCTAGTTGAATCTGCTTATGAAACTGTAACAAACCACAGCATGTGTTACATAGATGGTCTTTAGTTAATAGTGAAAAACGTGTTGGGTTCATGACTGTGTAAATTCATTTGAGCCAAAAAACCCCTGGGTTTACCAGAAATGAACTCTTGCTTGTATTAAGACACAGAGGCTTTGGTTTCACTCCGTTTGTGAAGGGAAATTCACACCAGAGATCTCATCCATGAAACACACTCTGTTTTAACGCAAAGAGCATGCTCTTCTTTCCAGCGTCTCTAATACAGCAAGAAACATGAGCATGCCCAGAAAAAAAGAACAGTGTTTCCTACTCATAAGGACCATATCTAGTTGAATCCGCTTATGAAACTGTAACAAAACACAGCATCTCTTACATAGATGCTCTTTAGTTAATAGTGAAAATCGTGTTGAGATCATGAACTGTGTAAATTCATTTGAGCCGAAAAACCCCTGGGTTTACCGGAAATGAACTCTTGCTTGTATTAAGACACAGAGGCTTTGGTTTCACTCCGTTTCTGAAGGGAATTTCACACCAGAGATCTCATCCATGAAACACCCTCTGTTTTAACGCAAGAAGCATCCTCTTCTGTCCAGAGTATGCAATACAGCAAGAAATATGAGCATGTCCAGAAAAAATGAACTGTGTTTCCTACTCATAAGGACCATATCTAGTTGAATCTGCTTATGAAACTGTAACAAACCAAAGCATCTCTTACATAGATGCTCTTTAGTTTATAGTGAAAATCGTGTTGGGTTCATGAACTGTGTAAATTCATTTGACCCGAAAAACCCCTGGGTTTACCGGAAATGAACTCTTGCTTGTATTAAGACACAGAGGCTCTGGTTTAACTCCGTTTGTAAGGGAAATTCACACCAGAGATCTCATCCATGAAACACACTCTGTTTTAACGCAAAGAGCATGCTCTTCTTTCCAGCGTCTCTAATACAGCAAGAAACATGAGCATGCCCAGAAAAAAAGAACAGTGTTTCCTACTCATACGGATCGTATCTAGTTGAACTCTGGTTATGAAACTGTAACAAACCACAGCATGTGTTACATAGATGCTCTTTAGTTAATAGTGAAAATCATGTTGGGTTCGTGAACTGTGTAAATTCATTTGAGCCGAAAAATCACTTGGTGTACCGGGAATGGCTCTTGCTTATAAGAAGACACAGAGCCTTTGGTTTAAATCTGTTTCTTAAGGAAAGTTCACACCAGTGTTCTCATCCATGAAGCACCCTCTGTTTTAACGCAAGAAGCATCCACTTCTGTCCAGAGTATGCAATACAGCAAGAAATATGAGCATGTCCAGAAAAAATGAACTGTGTTTCATACTCATAAAGACCATATCTACTTGAACTCTGATTATGAAACTGTAACAAACCACAGCATCTCTTACATGGATGCTCTTTAGTTAATAGTGAAAATCCTGTTGGGTTCGTGAACTGTGTAAAATCATTTGAGCCGAAAAAATCACAGGGGTACCGGAAATGAACTCTTGCTTGTAGGAAGACACAGAGACTTTGGTTTAACTCCGTTTCTGAAGGAAAATTCAGAACAGTGTTCTCATCCATGAAACATACTCTGTTTTAACGCAAGAAGCATCCTCTTCTTTCCAGCGTCTCTAATACAGCCAGAAACATGAGCATGCCCAGAAAAAAAGAACTGTGCTTCCTACTCATAAGGACCATATCTAGTTGAATCTGCTTATGAAACTGTAACAAACCACAGCATCAATTACATAGATGCTCTTTAGTTAATAGTGAAAATCGTGTTGGGTACGTGAATTGTGTAAATTCATTTGAGCCAAAAAAATCACTGGGTTTACCGGAAACGAACTCTTGCTTGTAGGAAGACACAGAGGCTTTGGTTTAACTCTGTTTGTGAAGGGAAATTCAGAACAGTGTTCTCATCCATTAAACACCCTCTGTTTTAACGCAAGAAGAATCCTCTTCTGTCCAGAGTATGCCATACAGCAAGAAATATTAGCATGTCCAGAAAAATGAACTGTGTTTCCTACTCATAAGGACCATATCTACTTGAACTCTGATTATGAAACTGTAACAAACCACAGCAACTCTTACATAGATGCTCTTTAGTTAATAGTGAAAATCATGTTGGATTCGTGATCTGTGTAAATTCATTTGAGCCAAAAAATCACTGGGTTTACCGGATATGACCTCTTGCTTGTAGGAAGACACAGAGCATTTGGTTTAACTCCGTTTCTGAAGGAAAATTCAGACCAGTGTTCTCATCCATGAAACATACTGTGTTTTAACGCAAGAAGCATGCTCTTCTTTCCAGTGTCTCCAATACAGCATGAAACAAGAGCATGCCCAGAAAAAAAGAACTGTGTTTCCTATTCATAGGGACCATATCTAGTTGAAGTCTGCTTATGAAACTGTAACAAACCACAGCATGTGTTACATAGATGCTCTTTAGTTAATAGTGAAAATCGTGTTGGGTTCGTGAACTGTGTAAATCCTTTGAGCCGAAAAATCACTGGGTGTACCGGAAATGACTCTTGCTTATAAGAAGACACAGAGACTTTTGTTTAACTCCGTTTCTGAAGGAAAATTCAGACCAGTGTTCTCATCCAAGAAACATACTCTGTTTTAACGCAAGAAGCATGCTCTTCTTTCTAGCGTCTCCAGTACAGCAAGAAACATGAGCATGCCCAGAAAAAAAGAACTGTGTTTCTTACTCATACGGACCATATCTAGTTGAATCTGCTTATGAAACTGTAACAAACCACAGCATGTGTTACATAGATGGTCTTTAGTTAATAGTGAAAAACGTGTTGGGTTCATGACTGTGTAAATTCATTTGAGCCGAAAAAACCCTGGGTTTACCAGAAATGAACTCTTGCTTGTATTAAGACACAGAGGCTTTGGTTTCACTCCGTTTGTGAACGGAAATTCACACCAGTGTTCTCATCCATGAAACACACTCTGTTTTAACGCAAGAAGCATCCTCTTCTTTCCACCGTGTCTAATACAGCAAGAAACATGAGCATGCCCAGAAAAAAAGAACTGTTTTTCTTACTCATACGGACCATATCTAGTTGAATCTGCTTATGAAACTGTAACAAACCACAGCATGTGTTACATAGATGGTCTTTAGTTAATAGTGAAAATCGTGTTGGGTCCGTGAACTGTGTAAATTCATTTGAGCCGAAAAATCACTTGGTGTACCGGGAATGGCACTTGCTTATAGGAAGACACAGAGCCTTTGGTCTAAATCCGTTTCTTAAGGAAAGTTCAGACCAGTGTTCCCATCCATGAAACACCCTCTGTTTTAACACAAGAAGCATCCACTTCTGTCCAGAGTATGCAATACAGCAAGAAATATGAGCATGTCCAGAAAAAATGAACTGTGTTTCCTACTCATACGGACCATATCTACTTGAACTCTGATTATGAAACTGTAACAAACCACAGCAACTCTTTCATAGATGCTCTTTAGTTAATAGTGAAAAACATGTTGGATTCGTGATCTGTGTAAATGCATTTGAGCGGAAAAATCACTGGGTTTACCTGAAATGAACTCTTGCATGTAGGAAGACACATAGACTTTGGTTTAACTCCGTTTCTGAAGGAAAATTCAGACCAGTGTTCTCATCCATGAAACACACTCTGTTTTAACGCAAGAAGCATCCTCTTCTTTCCACCGTCTCTAATACAGCTAGAAACATGAGCATGCCCAGAAAAAAAGAACTGTGTTTCCTACTCATAAGGACCATATCTAGTTGATACCGCTTATGAAACTGTAACAAAACACAGCATCTCTTACATAGATGCTCTTTAGTTAATAGTGAAAATCGTGTTGAGACCATGAACTGTGTAAATTCATTTGAGCCAAAAAACCCCTGGGTTTACCGGAAATGAACTCTTGCTTGTATTAAGACACAGAGGCTTTGGTTTCACTCCATTTCTGAAGGGAATTTCACACCAGAGATCTCATCCATGAAACACCCTCTGTTTTAACGCAAGAAGCATCCTCTTCTGTCCAGAGTATGCAATACAACAAGAAATATGAGCATGTCCAGAAAAAATGAACTGTGTTTCCTACTCATAAGGACCGTATCTAGTTGAATCTGCTTATGAAACTGTAACAAACCACAGCATCTCTTACATAGATGCTCTTTAGTTTATAGTGAAAATCGTGTTGTGTTCATGAACTGTGTAAATTCATTTGAGCCGAAAAATCACTTGGTGTACCAGGAATGGCTCTTGCTTATAAGAAGACAGAGAGCCTTTGGTTTAAATCCGTTTCTTAAGGAAAGTTCAGACCAGTGTTCTCATCCATGAAACACCCTCTGTTTTAACGCAAGAAGCATCCACTTCTGTCCAGAGTATGCAATACAGCAAGAAATATGAGCATGTCCAGAAAAAATGAACTGTGTTTCCTACTCATACGGACCATATCTACTTGAACTCTGATTATGAAACTGTAACAAACCACAGCAACTCTTACATAGATGCACTTTAGTTAATAGTGAAAAACATGTTGGATTCGTGATCTGTGTAAATGCATTTGAGCCGAAAAATCACTGGGTTTACCGGATATGAACTCTTGCTTGTAGGAAGACACAGAGACTTTGGTTTAACTCCCTTTCTGAAGGAAAATTTAGACCAGTGTTCTCATCCAAGAAACATACTCTGTTTTAACGCAAGAAGCATGCTCTTCTTTCTAGCGTCTCCAGTACAGCAAGAAACATGAGCATGCCCAGAAAAAAAGAACTGTGTTTCTTACTCATACGGACCATATCTATTAGAATATGCTTATGAAACTGTAACAAACCACAGCATGTGTTACATAGATGGTCTTTAGTTAATAGTGAAAAACGTGTTGGGTTCATGACTGTGTAAATTCATTTGAGCCGAAAAACCCCTGGGTTTACCAGAAATGAACTCTTGCTTGTATTAAGACACAGAGGCTTTGGTTTCACTCCGTTTGTGAAGGGAAATTCACACCAGAGATCTCATCCATGAAACACACTCTGTTTTAACGCAAAGAGCATGCTCTTCTTTCCAGCGTCTCTAATACAGCAAGAAACATGAGCATGCCCAGAAAAAAAGAACAGGGTTTCCTACTCATACGGATCGTATCTAGTTGAACTCTGCTTATGAAACTGTAACAAACCACAGCATGTGTTACATAGATGCTCTTTAGTTAATAGTGAAAATCGTGTTGGGTTCGTGAACTGTGTAAATTCATTTGAGCCGAAAAATCACTGGGTTTACCTGAAATGAACTCTTGCATGTAGGAAGACACATAGACTTTGGTTTAACTACGTTTCTGAAGGAAAATTCAGACCAGTGATCTCATCCATGAAACACACTCTGTTTTAACGCAAGAAGCATTCTCTTCTTTCCACCGTCTCTAATACAGCAAGAAACATGAGCATGCCCAGAAAAAAAGAACTGTATTTCCTACTCATAAGGACCATATCTAGTTGAATCCGCTTATGAAACTGTAACAAAACACAGCATCTCTTACATAGATGCTCTTTAATTAATAGTGAAAATCGTGTTGAGATCATGAACTGTGTAAATTCATTTGAGCCGAAAAACCCCTGGGTTTACCGGAAATGAACTCTTGCTTGTATTAAGACACAGAGGCTTTGGTTTCACTCCGTTTCTGAAGGGAATTTCACACCTGAGATCTCATCCATGAAACACACTCTGTTTTAACGCAAGAAGCATCCTCTTCTGTCCTGAGTATGCAATACAGCAAGAAATATGAGCATGTCCAGAAAAAATGAACTGTGTTTCCTACTCATAAGGACCGTATCTAGTTGAATCTGCTTATGAAACTGTAACAAACCTCAGCATCTCTTACATAGAAGCTCTTTAGTTAATATTGAAAAACGTGTTGAGTTCATGATCTGTGTAAATTCATTTGAGCCGAAAAATCACTGGGTTTACTGGTATGAACTCTTGCTTGTAGGAGGACACAGAGACTTTGGTTTAACTCCCTTTCTGAAGGAAAATTCAGACCAGTGTTCTCATCCAAGAAACATACTCTGTTTTAACGCAAGAAGCATGCTCTTCTTTCTAGTGTCTCCAATACAGCAAGAAACATGAGCATGCCCAGAAAAAAAGAACTGTGTTTCTTACTCATACGGACCATATCTAGTTGAATCTGCTTATGAAACTGTAACAAACCACAGCATGTGTTACATAGATGGTCTTTATTTAATAGTGAAAATCGTGTTGGGTTCGTGAACTGTGTAAATTCATTTGAGCCGAAAAATCACTTGGTGTACCGGGAATGGCTCTTGCTTATAGGAAGACACAGAGCCTTTGGTTTAAATCCGTTTCTTAAGGAAAGTTCAGACCAGTGTTCTCATCCATGAAACACCCTCTGTTTTAACGCAAGAAGCATCCACTTCTGTCCAGAGTATGCAATACAGCAAGAAATATGAGCATGTCCAGAAAAAATGAACTGTGTTTCCTACTCATACGGACCATATCTACTTGAACTCTGATTATGAAACTGTAACAAACCACAGCAACACTTACATAGATGCTCTTTAGTTAATAGTGAAAAACATGTTGGATTCGTGATCTGTGTAAATGCATTTGAGCCGAAAAATCACTGGGTTTACCTGAAATGAACTCTTGCATGTAGGAAGACACATAGACTTTGGTTTAACTCCGTTTCTGAAGGAAAATTCAGACCAGTGTTCTCATCCATGAAACACACTCTGTTTTAACGCAAGAAGCATCCTCTTCTTTCCACCGTCTCTAATACAGCAAGAAACATGAGCATGCCCAGAAAAAAAGAACTGTGTTTCCTACTCATAAGGACCATATCTAGTTGAATCCGCTTATGAAACTGTAACAAAACACAGCATCTCTTACATAGATGCTCTTTAGTTAATAGTGAAAAACGTGTTGAGACCATGAACTGTGTAAATTCATTTGAGCCGAAAAACCCCTGGGTTTACCAGAAATGAACTCTTGCTTGTATTAAGACACAGAGGCTTTGGTTTAACTCCGTTTGTGAAGGGAAATTCAGACCAGTGTTCTCATCCATTAAACACCCTCTGTTTTAATGCAAGAAGAATCCTCTTCTGTCCAGAGTATGCCATACAGCAAGAAATATGAGCATGTCCAGAAAAAATGAACTGTGTTTCATACTCATAAGGACCATATCTAGTTGAATCTGCTTATGAAACTGTAACAAAAGACAGCATCTCTTATATAGATGCTCTTTAGTTAATAGTGAAAATCGTGTTGGTTTCGTGAACTGTGTAAATTCATTTGAGCCGAAAAAATCACTGGGGTACCGGAAATGAAATCTTCTTGTAGGAAGACACAGAGGCTTTGTTTTAACTCCGTTTGTGAAGGGAAATTCAGACCAGTGTTCTCATCCATGAAACACCCTCTGTTTTAACGCAAGATGCATCCTCTTCTGTCCACAGTCTGCAATGCATCAAGAAATATGAGCATGTCCAGAAAAAATGAAATGTGTTTCCTACTCATAAGGACCATATCTAGTTGAATCTGCTTATGAAACTGTAACAAACCACAGCATGTCTTACATAGATGCTCTTTAGTTAATAGTGAAAATCGTGTTGGTTTCGTGAACTGTGTAAATTCATTTGAGCCAAAAAAATCACTGGGTTTACCGGATATGAACTCTTGCTTGTAGGAAGACACAGAGGCTTTGGATTAACTCCGTTTGTGAAGGGAAATTCAGACACGTGTTCTCGTCCATGAAACACCCTCTGTTTTAACGCAAGAAGCATCCTCTTCTGACAAGAGTCTACAATACAGCAAGAAATATGAGCATGTCCAGAAAAAATGAACTGTGTTTCCTACTCATATGGACCATATCTACTTGAACTCTGCTCATGAAACTGTAACAAACCACAGCATCTCTTACATAGATGCTATTTAGTTAATAGTCAAAAACGTGTTGGGTTCGTGAACTGTGTAAATTCATTTGAGCTGAAAAATCACTGGGTTTACCTGAAATGAACTCTTGCATGTAGGAAGACACATAGACTTTGGTTTAACTCCGTTTCTGAAGGAAAATACAGACCAGTGTTCTCATCCATGAAACACACACTGTTTTAACGCAAGAAGCATCCTCTTCTTTCCAGCGTCTCTAATACAGCAAGAAACATGAGCATGCCCAGAAAAAAAGAACTGTGTTTCCTACTCATAAGGACCATATCTAGTTGAATCCGCTTATGAAACTGTAACAAACCACAGCATCTCTTACATAGATGCTCTTTAGTTAATAGTGAAAATCGTGTTGGTTTCGTGAATTGTGTAAATTCATTTGAGCTGAAAAAATTACTGGGGTACCGGAAATGAACTCTTGCTTGTAGGAAGACACAGAGACTTTGGTTTAACTCCGTTTCTGAAGGAAAATTCAGAACAGTGTTCTCATCCATGAAACATACTCTGTTTTAACGCAAGAAGCATCCTCTTCTGTCCAGAGTCTGCAATACAGCAAGAAATATGAGCATGTCTAGAAAAAAAGAACTGTGTTTCCAACTCATACGGAGCATATCTAGTTGAACTCTGATTATGAAACTGTAACAAGCCACAGCATCTCTTACATAGATGCTCTTTAGTTAATAGTGAAAATCGTGTTGGGTTCATGAACTGTGTAAATTCATTTGAGCCGAAAAACACCTGGGTTTACCGGGAATGAACTCTTGCTTTTATTAAGACACAGAGGCTTTGGTTTCACTCTGTTTGTGAAGGGAAATTCACACCAGAGATCTCATCCATGAAACACACTCTGTTTTAACGCAAAGAGCATGGTCTTCTTTCCAGCGTCTCTAATACAGCAAGATACATGAGCATGCCCAGAAAAAAAGAACAGTGTTTCCTACTCATACGGATTGTATCTAGTTGAACTTTGCTTATGAAACTGTAACAAACCACAGCATGTGTTAAATAGATGCTCTTTTGTTAATAGTGAAAATCGTGTTGGTTTCGTGAACTGTGTAAATTCGTTTGAGCCGAAAAATCACTGGGTTTACCGGAAATGAACTCTTGCTTGTAGGAAGACACAGAGGCTTTGGTTTAACTCCGTTTGTGAAGGGATATTCAGACCAGTGTTCTCATCCATGAAACACCCTCTGTTTTCACGCAAGAAGAATCCTCCTCCGTCCACAGTCTGCAATACAGCAAGAATTATGAGCATGTCTAGAAAAAAAGAACTGTGTTTCCAACTCATACGGACCATAACTAGTTGAACTCTGCTTATGAAACTGTAAAAAAACCTCAGCATGTTTTACATAGATGCTCTTTAATTAATAGTGAAAAACGAGTTGGGTTCATGAACTGTGTAAATTCATTTTAGCCGAAAAACCCCTGGATTTACCGGGAATGAACTCTTGCTTGTAGGAAGACACAGAGGCTTTGGTTTCACTCCATGTTTGAAGGGAAATTCACACCAGAGATCTCATCCATGAAACATACACTGATTTAACGCAAAGAGGATTCTCTTCTTTCTAGCGTCTCTAATACAGCAATAAACATGAAAAGAAAAAATGAACTGTGTTTCCTACTCATACGGACCATATCTAGTTGAACTCTGCTTATGAAACTGTAACAAACCACAGCATGTGTTACATAGATGGTCTTTAGTTAATAGTGAAAATCGTGTTGGGTTCGTGATCTGTGTAAATTCATTTGAGCCGAAAAATCACTGGGTGTACTGGAAATGACTCTTGCTTATAAGACGACACAGAGCCTTTCTTTAACTCCGTTTCTGAAAGAAAATTCTGACCAGTGTTCTCATCCATGAAACACCCTCTGTTTTAACTCAAGAAGCATCCTCCTCCGTCCAGAGTCTGCAATACAGCAAGAAATATGAGCATGTCTAGAAAAAAAGAACTGTGTTTCCTACTCATACGGACCATATCTAGTTGAACTCTGCTTATGAAACTGTAACAAACCACAGCATCTCTACATACAAGCTCTTTACTTAATAGTGAAAATCCTGTTGGATTCAAGAACTGTGTAAATTCATTTGAGCCAAAAAATCTCTGCGTTTACCGAATATGAACTCTTGCTTATAGGAAGACACAGAGACTTTTGTTTAACTCCGTTTCTGAAGGAATATTCAGCCCAGTGTTCTCCTCCATGAAACACCCTCTGTTTTAACGCAAGAAGCATCCTCTTCTGTCCAGAGTCTGCAATACAGCAAGAAATATGAGCATGTCCAGAAAAAATGAACTGTTTCCTACTCATACGGACCATATCCACTTGAAATCTCATTATGAAACTGTAACAAACCACAGCATCTCTTACATAGATGCTCTTTAGTTAATAGTGAAAAACATGTTAGATTCGTGATCTGTGTAAATTCATTTGAGCCGAAACATCGCTGGGTTTACCGGAAATGAACTCTTGCTTGTAGAAAGACACAGAGACTTTGGTTTAACTCCGTTTCTGAAGGAAAATTCATACCAGTGTTCTCATCCATGAAACATACTCTGTTTTAACGCAAGAAGCATCCTCTTCTTTCCAGCGTCTCTAATACAGCAAGAAATATGAGCATGCCCAGAAAAAAAGAACTGTGTTTCCTACTCATAAGGACCATATCTAGTTGAATCTGCTTATGAAACTGTAACAAACCACAGCATCTCTTACATAGATGATCTTTAGTTAATAGTGAAAATCGTGTTGGGTTCATGAACTGTGTAAATTCATTTGAGCCGAAAAATCATTGGGTGTACCGGAAATGACTCTTGCTTATAAGAAGACACAGAGCCTTTGGTTTAACTCCGTTTCTGAAGCAAAATTCAGACCAGTGTTCTCATCCATGAAACACCCTCTGATTTAACGCAAGAAGCATCTTCTTCTGTCCAGAGTCTGCAATGCAGCAAGAAATATGTGCATGTCCAGAAAAAATGAACTGTGTTTCCTACTCATATGGACCATATCTACTTGAACTCTGATTATGAAACTGTAACAAACCACAGCAACTCTTACATAGATGCTCTTTAGTTAATAATGAAAAACTTGTTGGATTCGTGATCTGTGTAAATTCATTTGAGCCGAAAAATCACTGGCTTTACAGGATATGAACTCTTGCTTGTAGAAAGACACAGAGACTTTGGTTTAACTCCGTTTCTGAAGGAAAATTCAGAACAGTGTTCTCATCCATGAAACATACTCTGTTTTAACGCAAGAAGCATCCTCTTCTTTCCAGCGTCTCTAATACAGCAAGAAAAATTAGCATGACAAGAAAAAAAGAACTGTGCTTCCTACTCATAAGGACCATATCTAGTTGAATCAGCTTATGAAGCTGTAACAAACCACAGCATCAATTGCATAGATGGTCTTTAGTTAAAAGTGAAAATCGTGTTGGGTTCGTGATCTGTGTAAATTCATTTGAGCCGAAACATCGCTGGGTTTACCGGAAATGAACGCTTCTTGTAGGAAGACACAGAGACTTTGGTTTAACTCCGTATGTGTAGGGAAATTCAGACCAGTGTTCTCATCCATGAAACACCCTCTGTTTTAACGCAAGAAGCATCCTCTTCTGTCCAGAGTCTGCAATACAGCAAGAAATATGAGCATGTGCAGAAAAAAAGAACTGTGTTTCCTACTCATACGGACCAAATCTGCTTGAACTCTGATTATGAAACTGTAACAAACCACAGCATCTCTTACATAGATGCTCTTTAGTTAATAGTGAAAATCATGTTAGGTTCATGAACTGTGTAAATTCATTTGAGCGGAAAAATCACTGGGTTTACCGGATATGAACTTTTGCTTGTAGGAAGACACAGAGAATTTGGTTTAACTCCATTTCTGAAGGAAAATTCAGACCAGTGTTCTCATCCATGAAACATACTCTGATACAACGCAAGAAGCATGCTCTTCTTCCAGCGTCTCCAATACAGTTAGAAACATGAGCATGCCCAGAAAAAAAGAACTGTGTTTCTTACTCATACGGACCATATCTAGGTAAACTCTGCTTATGAAACTGTAACAAGCCACAGCATCTCTTACGTAGATGCTCTTAAGTTAATAGTGAAAATCGTTTTGGTTTCATTAACTGTGTATATTTATTTTAGCAGAAAAATCACTGGGTTTTCCGGGAAAGAACTCTTGCTTGTAGGAAGACACAGAGGCTTTGGTTTCACTCCGTTTGTGAAGTGAAATTCACCCCAGAGATCTCATCCATGAAACACCCTCAGTTTTAACACAAAGAGCATGCTCTTCTTTCCAGCGTCTCTAATACAGCAAGAAACATGAGCATGCCCAGAAAAAGAAGAACTGTGTTTCCTACTCATACAGACCATATCTAGTTGAACTCTGCTTATGAAACTGTAACAAACCACAGCATGTGTTACATAGATGCTCTTTAGTTAATAGTGAAAATCGTGTTGGGTTCGTGAACTGTGTAAATTCATTTGAGACGAAAAATCACTGGTGTACCGGAAAAGACTCTTGCTTATAAGAAGACACAGAGCCTTTGGTTTAACTCCGTTTCTGAAGGAAAATTCAGACCAGTGTTCTCATCCATGAAACACCCTCTGTTTTAACGCAAGAAGCATCCTCTTCTGTTCAGAGTCTGCAATAAAGCAAGAAATGTGAGCATGTCCAAAAAAAATGAACTGTGTTTCCTACTCATACAGACCATATCTAGTTGAACTCTGCTTATGAAACTGTAACAAACCACAGCAAGTGTTACATAGTTGCTCTTTAGTTAATAGTGAAAATCGTTTTGGTTTCATGAACTGTGTAAATTCATTTGAGCCGAAAAATCCCTGGGTTTACCGGAAAAGGACTCTTGCTTGTAGGAACACACAGAGGCTTTGGTTTCACTCCGTTTGTGAAGGGAAATACACCCCAGAGATCTCATCCATGAAACACCCTCTGTTTTAACGCAAAGAGCATGCTCTTCTTTCCAGCGTCTCTAATAGAGCAAGAAACATGAGCATGCCCAGATAAAAAGATCTGTGTTTCCTATTCATATGGACCATATCTAGTTGAACTCTGCTTATGAAACTGTAACAAACCTCAGAATGTGTTACATAGATGCTCTTTAGTTAATAGTGAAAAACATGTTGGGTTCATGAACTGTGTAAATTCATTTGAGCCGAAAAACCCCTGGGTTTACCGGAAATGTACTCTTCCTTGTATTAAGACACAGAGGCTTTGGTTTCACTCCGTTTGTGAAGGGAAATTAACACCAGAGATCTCATCCATGAAACACACTCTGTTTTAACGCAAAGAGCATGCTCTTCTTTCCAGCGTCTCTAATACAGCAAGAAACATGAGCATGCCCAGAAAAAAAGAACTGTGTTTCCTACTCATACGGATCATATCTAGTTGAACTCTGCTTATGAAACTGTAACAAACCACAGCATGTGTTACATAGATGCTCTTTAGTTAATAGTGAAAATCGTGTTGTGTTCGTGAACTGTGTAAATTCATTTGTTCCGAAAAATAACTGGGTTTACCGGAAATGAACTCTTTCTAGTAGGAAGACACAGAGCCTTTGGTTTAACTCCGTTTCTGAAAGAAAATTCAGACCAGTGTTCTCATCCTTGAAACACCCTCTGTTTTAACGCAAGAAGCATCCTCTTCTTTCCAGAGTCTGCAATACAGCAAGAAATATGAGCATGTCCAGAAAAATGAACTGTGTTTCCTACTCATACGGACCATATCTAGTTAAACTCTGCTTATGAAACTTTAACAAACCACAGCATCTCTTACATAGTTGCTCTTTAGTTAATAGTGAAAAACGTGTTAGGTTCATGAACTGTGTAAATTCTTTTGAGCGAAAAAATCACGGGGTTTACCGGATATGAACTCTTGCTTGTAGGAAGACACATAGACTTTGGTTTAACTCCATTTCTGAAGGAAAATTCAGACCAGTGTTCTCATCCATGAAACATACTCTGATACAACGCAAGAAGCATGCTCTTCTTCCAGCGTCTCCAATACAGTTAGAAACATGTGCATGCCCAGAAAAAAAGAACTGTGTTTCTTACTCATACGGACCATATCTAGTTAAACTCTGCTTATGAAACTGTAACAAGCCACAGCTTCTCTTACGTAGATGCTCTTAAGTTAATAGTGAAAATCGTTTTGGTTTCATGAACTGTGTATATTTATTTTAGCAGAAAAATCACTGGGTTTTCCGGAAAAGAACTCTTGCTTGTAGGAAGACACAGAGGCTTTGGTTTCACTCCGTTTGTGAAGTGAAATTCACCCCAGAGATCTCATCCATGAAACACCCTCAGTTTTAACACAAAGAGCATGCTCTTCTTTCCAGCGTCTCTAATACAGCAAGAAACATGAGCATGCCCAGAAAAAAAGAACTGTGTTTCCTACTCATACAGACCATATCTAGTTGAACTCTGCTTATGAAACTGTAACAAACCACAGCATGTGTTAAATAGATGCTCTTTAGTTAATAGTGAAAATCGTGTTGGGTTTGTGAACTGTGTAAATTCATTTGAGCCTAAAAATCACTGGGTGCCCTGGAAATGACTCTTGCTTATAAGAAGACACAGAGCCTTTGGTTTAACTCCGTTTCTGAAAGAAAATTCAGACCAGTGTTCTCATCCATGAAACACCCTCTGTTTTAGCGCAAGAAGCCTCCTCTTCTGTCCGGAGTCTGCAATACAGCAAGAAATATGAGCATGTCCAAAAAAAATGAACTGGGTTTCCTAGTCATACGGACCATACCTACTTGAACTCTGATTATGAAACTGTAACAAACCACAGCATCTCTTACACAGATGCTCTTTAGTTAATAGTGAAAATCGTGTTGGGTTCGTGAACTGTGTAAATTCATTTGAGACGAAAAATCACTGGGGTACCGGAAAAGACTCTTGCTTATAAGAAGACATAGAGCCTTTGGTTTAACTCCGTTTCTGAAGGAAAATTCAGACCAGTGTTCTCATCCATGAAACACCCTCTGTTTTAACGCAAGAAGCATCCTCTTCTGTCCAGAGTCTGCAATAAAGCAAGAAATATGAGCATGTCCAGAAAAAATGAACTGTGTTTCCTACTCATACAGACCATATCTAGTTGAACTCTGCTTATGAAACTGTAACAAACCACAGCAAGTGTTACATAGTTGGTCTTTAGTTAATATAGAAATCGTTTTGGTTTCATGAACTGTTTAAATTCATTTGAGCCGAAAAATCCCTGGGTTTACCGGAAAAGAACTCTTGCTTGTAGGAAGACACAGAGGCTTTGGTTTCACTCCGTTTGTGAAGGGAAATACACCCCAGAGATCTCATCCATGAAACACCCTCTGTTTTAACGCAAAGAGCATGCTCTTCTTTCCAGCATCTCTAATAGAGCAAGAAAAATGAGCATGCACAGATAAAAAGAACTGTGTTTCCTATTCATATGGACCATATCTAGTTGAACTCTGCTTATGAAACTGTAACAAACCTCAGAATGTGTTACAAAGATGCTCTTTAGTTAATAGTGAAAAACATGTTGGATTCTTGATCTTTGTAAATTCATTTGAATTGAAACATCACTGGGTTTACCGGAAATGATCTCTTGCTTGTAGGAAGACACAGAGACTTTGGTTTAACTCCGTTTCTGAAGGAAAATTCAGACCAGTGTTCTCATGCATGAAACACCCTCTGTTTTAACGCAAGAAGCATCCTCTTCTGTCCAGAGTCTGCAATACAGCAAGAAATATGAGCATGTCCAGAAAAAATGAACTGTGTTTCCTACTCATATGGACCATATCTAGTTGAACTCTGCTCATGAAACTGTAACAAACCACAACATCTGTTACATAGATGGTCTTTAGTTAATAGTGAAAAACGTGTTGGGTTCGAGAACTGTGTAAATTCATTTGAGCCAAAAAATAACTGGGTTTACCGGAAATGAACTCTTTCTAGTAGGAAGACACAGAGACTTTGGTTTAACTCCGTTTCAGAAGGAAAATTCAGACCAGTGTTCTCATCCATGAAACACCCTCTGTTTTAACACAAGAAGCATGCTCTTCTTCCAGCGTCTCCAATACAGCAAGAAACATGAGCATGCCCAGAAAAAAAGAACTGTGTTTCTTACTCACACGGACCATATCTAGTTAAACTCTGCTTATGAAACTGTAACAAGCCACAGCATCTCTTACATAGATGCTCTTTAGTTAATAGTGAAAATCGTTTTGGTTTCATGAACTGTGTAAATTCATTTGAGCCGAAAAATCCCTGGGTTTACCGGAAAAGAACTCTTGCTTGTAGGAAGACACAGAGGCTTTGGTTTCACTCTGTTTGTGAAGTGAAATTCACCCCAGAGATCTCATCCATGAAACACCCTCAGTTTTAACACAAAGAGCATGCTCTTCTTTCCAGCGTCTCTAATACAGCAAGAAACATGAGCATGCCCAGAAAAAAAAGAACTGTGTTTCCTACTAATACTGACCATATCTAGTTGAACTCTGCTTATGAAACTGTAACAAACCACAGCATGTGTTACATAGATGATCTTTAGTTAATAGCGAAAATCGTGTTGGGTTCGTGAACTGTGTAAATTCATTTGAGCTGAAAAATCACTGGGTGTCCTGGAAATGACTCTTGCTTATAAGATGACACAGAGCCTTTTGTTTAACTCCGTTTCAGAAAGAAAATTCAGACCAGTGTTCTCATCTATGAAACACCCTCTGTTTTAACGCAAGAAGCATCCTCTTCTGTCCGGAGTCTGCAATACAGCAAGAAATATGAGCATGTCCAAAAAAAATGAACTGGGTTTCCTACTCATTCGGACCATACCTACTTGAACTCTGATTATGAAACTGTAACAAACCACAGCATCTCTTACATAGATGCTCTTTAGTTAATAGTGAAAATCGTGTTGGGTTCGTGAACTGTGTAAATTCATTTGAGACGAAAAATCACTGGGGTACCGGAAAAGACTCTTGCTTATAAGAAGACACAGAGCCTTTGGTTTAACTCCGTTTCTGAAGGAAAATTCAGACCAGTGTTCTCATCCATGAAACACCCTCTGTTTTAACGCAAGAAGCATCCTCTTCTGTCCAGAGTCTGCAATAAAGCCAGAAATATGAGCATGTCCAGAAAAAATTAACTGTGTTTCCTACTCATACGGACCATATCTAGTTGAACTCTGCTTATGAAACTGTAACAAACCACAGCATGTGTTACATAGATGGCCTTTAGTTAATAGTGAAAAACGTGTTGGGTTCATAAACTGTGTAAATTCATTTGACCCAAAAAATCACTGGGTTTACCGGAAATGAACTCTTGCTTGTATTAAGACACAGAGGCTTTGGTTTCACTCCGTTTGTGAAGGGAAATTCACAACAGAGATCTCATCCATGAAACACACTCTGTTTTAACGCAAAGAGCATGCTCTTCTTTCCAGCGTCTCTAATACAGCAAGAAACATGAGCATGCCCAGAAAAAAAGAACTGTGTTTCCTACTCTTACAGACCATATCTAGTTGAACTCTGCTTATGAAACTGTAACAAACCTCAGAATGTGTTACATAGATGCTCTTTAGTTAATAGTGAAAAACTAGTTGGGTTCATGAACTGTGTAAATTCATTTGAGCCGAAAAACCCCTGGGTTTACCGGAAATGAACTCTTGCTTGTAGGAAGACACAGAGACTTTGGTTTACTCCATTTCTGAAGGAAAATTCAGACCAGTGTTCTCATCCATGAAACATACTCTGATACAACGCAAGAATCATCCTCTTCTGTCCAGAGTCTGCAATACAGCAAGAAATATGAGCATGTCCAGAAAATATGAACTGTGTTTCCTACTCATACAGACCATATCTACTTGAACTCTCATTATGAAACTGTAACAGACCACAGCATCTCTAACATAGATGCTCTTTAGTTAATAGTGAAAATCATGTTGGGTTTGTGAACTGTGTAAATTCATTTGAGCCGAAAAAATCACTGAGTTTACCGGAAATGAATGCTTCTTGTAGGAAGACACAGACGCTTTGGTTTAACTCTGTATGTGTAGGGAAATTCAGACCAGTGTTCTCATCCATGATACACCCTCTGTTTTAACGCAAGAATCATCCTCTTCTGTCCAGAGTCTGCAATACAGCAAGAAATATGAGCATGTCCAGAAAAAATGAACTGTGTTTCCTACTCATATGGACAATATCTAGTTGAACTCTGCTCATGAAACTGTAACAAACCACAGCATTTGTTACATAGATGGTCTTTAGTTAATAGTGAAAATCGTGTTGGGTTCGTGAACTGTGTAAATTCATTTGAGCCGAAAAATCACTGGGTGTCCTGGAAATGACTCTTGCTTATAAGAAGACACAGAGCCTTTGGTTTAACTCCGTTTGTGAAAGAAAATTCAGACCAGTGTTCTCATCCATGAAACACCCTCTGTTTTAACTCAAGAAGCATACTCTTCTCTCCGGAGTCTGCAATACAGCAAGAAATATGAGCATGTCCAGAAAAAATGAACTGTTTCCTACTCATACGGACCATATCTAGTTGAACTCTGCTTATGAAACTGTAACAAACCACAGCATGTGTTACATAGATGGCCTTTAGTTAATAGTGAAAATCGTGTTGGGTTCGTGAACTGTGTAAAGTCATTTGAGACGAAAAATCACTGGTGTACCGGAAATGACTCTTGCTTATAAGAAGACACAGAGCCTTTGGTTTAACTCCGTTTCTGAAGGAAAATTCAGACCAGTGTTCTCATCCATGAAACACCCTCTGTTTTAATGCAAGAAGCATCCCCTTCTGTCCAGAGTCTGCAATACAGCAAGAAATAGGAGCATGTCCAGAAAAAATGAACTGTGTTTCCTACTCATACAGACCATATCTACTTGAACTCTGCTTATGAAACTGTAACAAACCACAGCATGTGTTACGTAGATGGCCTTTAGTTAATAGTGAAAAACGTGTTGGGTTCATGAACTGTGTAAATTCACTTGACCCGAAAAATCACTGGGTTTACCGGAAATGAACTCTTGCTTGCAGGAAGACACAGACTTGGTTTTAACTCCGTTTCTGAAGGAAAATACAGACCAGTGTTCTCTTCCATGAAATATACTCTGTTTTAACGCAAGAAGCATGCTCTTCTTTCCAGCGTCTCCAATAAAGCAGGAAACATGAGCATGCCCAGCAAAAAAGAACTGTGTTTCCTATTCATATGGACCATATATAGTTGAACTCTGCTTATGAAACTGTAACAAACCTCAGCATGTGTTACATAGATGCTCTTTAGTTAATAGTGAAAAACATGTTGGGTTCATGAACTGTGTAAATTCATTTGAGCCGAAAAACCCCTGGGTTTACCGGAAATGAACTCTTGCTTGTATTAAGACACAGAGGCTTTGGTTTCACTCCGTTTTTGCAGGGAAATTCACACCAGAGATGTCATCCATGAAACATACTCTGTTTTAACGCAAAGAGCATGCCCTTCTTTCCAGCGTCTCTAACACAGCAAGAAACATGAGCATGCCCAGAAAAAAAGAACTGTGTTTCCTACTCATACGGATCATATCTAGTTGAACTCTGCTTATGAAACTGTAACAAACCACAGCATGTGTTACATAGATGCTCTTTAGTTAATAGTGAAAATCGTGTTGTGTTCGTGAACTGTGTAAATTCATTTGAGCCGAAAAATAACTGGGTTTACCGGAAATGAACTCTTTCTAGTAGGAAGACACTGAGCTTTTGGTTTAACGCCGTTTCTGAAAGAAAATTCAGACCAGTGTTCTCATCCTTGAAACACCCTCTGTTTTAACGCAAGAAGCATCCTCTTCTGTCCAGAGTCTGCAATACAGGAAGAAATATGAGCATGTCCAGAAAAAATGAACTGTGTTTCCTACTCATATGGACCATATCTAGTTAAACTCTGTGTATGAAACTGTAACAAACCACAGCATCTCTTACATAGTTGCTCTTTAGTTAATAGTGAAAAACGAGTTGGGTTCATGTACTGTGTAAATTCATTTGAGCCGAAAAACCTCTGGGTTTACCGGAAATGAACTCTTGCTTGTAGGAAGACACAGAGGCTTTGGTTTAACTCCGTTTCTGAAGGAAAGTTCAGACCAGTGTTCTCATCCATGAAACACCCTCTGTTTTAACTCAAGATGCATCCACTTCTGTCCAGAGTATGCAATACAGTAAGAAACATGAGCATGCCCAGAAAAAATAAACTGTGTTTCTTACTCATACGGACCATATCTAGTTAAACTCTGCTTATGAAACTGTAACAAACCACAGCATCTCTTACATAGTTGCTCTTTAGTTAATAGTGAAAAACGTGTTAGGTTCATGAACTGTGTAAATTCATTTGAGCGGAAAAATCACTGGGTTTACCGGATATGAACTCTTGCATGTAGGAAGACACAGAGCCTTTGGTTTAACTCCGTTTGTGAAAGAAAATTCAGACCAGTGTTCTCATCCATGAAACACCCTCTGTTTTAACTCAAGAAGCATACTCTTCTGTCCGGAGTCTGCAATACAGCAAGAAATATGAGCATGTCCAGAAAAAATGAACTGTTTCCTACTCATACGGACCATATCTAGTTGAACTCTGCTTATGAAACTGTAACAAACCACAGCATGTGTTACATAGATGGCCTTTAGTTAATAGTGAAAATCGTGTTGGGTTCGTGAACTGTGTAAATTCATTTGAGACGAAAAATCACTGGTGTACCGGAAATGACTCTTGCTTATAAGAAGACACAGAGCCTTTGGTTTAACTCCGTTTCTGAAGGAAAATTCAGACCAGTGTTCTCATCCATGAAACACCCTCTGTTTTAACGCAAGAAGCATCCCCTTCTGTCCAGAGTCTGCAATACAGCAAGAAATATGAGCATGTCCAGAAAAAATGAACTGTGTTTCCTACTCATACAGACCATATCTACTTGAACTCTGCTTATGAAACTGTAACAAACCACAGCAAGTGTTACATAGTTGCTCTTTAGTTAATAGTGAAAAACATGTTGGGTTCATGAACTGTGTAAATTCATTTGAGCCGAAAAACCCCTGGGTTTACCGGAAAAGGACTCTTGCTTGTAGGAACACACAGAGGCTTTAGTTTCACTCCGTTTGTGAAGGGAAATACACCCCAGAGATCTCATCCATGAAACACCCTCTGTTTTAACGCAAAGAGCATGCTCTTCTTTCCAGCGTCTCTAATAGAGCAAGAAACATGAGCATGCCCAGATAAAAAGATCTGTGTTTCCTATTCATATGGACCATATCTAGTTGAACTCTGCTCTTGAAACTGTAACAAACCTCAGAATGTGTTACATAGATGCTCTTTAGTTAATAGTGAAAAACATGTTGGGTTCATGAACTGTGTAAATTCATTTGAGCCGAAAAACCCCTGGGTTTACCGGAAATGAACTCTTGCTTGTAGGAAGACACAGAGACTTTGGTTTACTCCATTTCTGAAGGAAAATTCAGACCAGTGTTCTCATCCATGAAACATACTCTGATACAACGCAAGAATCATCCTCTTCTGTCCAGAGTCTGCAATACAGCAAGAAATATGAGCATGTCCAGAAAATATGAACTGTGTTTCCTACTCATACAGACCATATCTACTTGAACTCTCATTATGAAACTGTAACAGACCACAGCATCTCTAACATAGATGCTCTTTAGTTAATAGTGAAAATCATGTTGGGTTTGTGAACTGTGTAAATTCATTTGAGCCGAAAAAATCACTGAGTTTACCGGAAATGAACGCTTCTTGTAGGAAGACACAGACGCTTTGGTTTAACTCTGTATGTGTAGGGAAATTCAGACCAGTGTTCTCATCCATGATACACCCTCTGTTTTAACGCAAGAATCATCCTCTTCTGTCCAGAGTCTGCAATACAGCAAGAAATATGAGCATGTCCAGAAAAAATGAACTGTGTTTCCTACTCATATGGACAATATCTAGTTGAACTCTGCTCATGAAACTGTAACAAACCACAGCATTTGTTACATAGATGGTCTTTAGTTAATAGTGAAAATCGTGTTGGGTTCGTGAACTGTGTAAATTCATTTGAGCCGAAAAATCACTGGGTGTCCTGGAAATGACTCTTGCTTATAAGAAGACACAGAGCCTTTGGTTTAACTCCGTTTGTGAAAGAAAATTCAGACCAGTGTTCTCATCCATGAAACACCCTCTGTTTTAACTCAAGAAGCATACTCTTCTGTCCGGAGTCTGCAATACAGCAAGAAATATGAGCATGTCCAGAAAAAATGAACTGTTTCCTACTCATACGGACCATATCTAGTTGAACTCTGCTTATGAAACTGTAACAAACCATAGCATGTGTTACATAGATGGCCTTTAGTTAATAGTGAAAATCGTGTTGGGTTCGTGAACTGTGTAAATTCATTTGAGACGAAAAATCACTGGTGTACCGGAAATGACTCTTGCTTATAAGAAGACACAGAGCCTTTGGTTTAACTCCGTTTCTGAAGGAAAATTCAGACCAGTGTTCTCATCCATGAAACACCCTCTGTTTTAACGCAAGAAGCATCCCCTTCTGTCCAGAGTCTGCAATACAGCAAGAAATATGAGCATGTCCAGAAAAAATGAACTGTGTTTCCTACTCATACAGACCATATCTACTTGAACTCTGCTTATGAAACTGTAACAAACCACAGCAAGTGTTACATAGTTGCTCTTTAGTTAATAGTGAAAAACATGTTGGGTTCATGAACTGTGTAAATTCATTTGAGCCGAAAAACCCCTGGGTTTACCGGAAAAGGACTCTTGCTTGTAGGAACACACAGAGGCTTTAGTTTCACTCCGTTTGTGAAGGGAAATACACCCCAGAGATCTCATCCATGAAACACCCTCTGTTTTAACGCAAAGAGCATGCTCTTCTTTCCAGCGTCTCTAATAGAGCAAGAAACATGAGCATGCCCAGATAAAAAGATCTGTGTTTCCTATTCATATGGACCATATCTAGTTGAACTCTGCTCTTGAAACTGTAACAAACCTCAGAATGTGTTACATAGATGCTCTTTAGTTAATAGTGAAAAACATGTTGGGTTCATGAACTGTGTAAATTCATTTGAGCCGAAAAACCCCTGGGTTTACCGGAAATGAACTCTTGCTTGTAGGAAGACACAGAGACTTTGGTTTACTCCATTTCTGAAGGAAAATTCAGACCAGTGTTCTCATCCATGAAACATACTCTGATACAACGCAAGAATCATCCTCTTCTGTCCAGAGTCTGCAATACAGCAAGAAATATGAGCATGTCCAGAAAATATGAACTGTGTTTCCTACTCATACAGACCATATCTACTTGAACTCTCATTATGAAACTGTAACAGACCACAGCATCTCTAACATAGATGCTCTTTAGTTAATAGTGAAAATCATGTTGGGTTTGTGAACTGTGTAAATTCATTTGAGCCGAAAAAATCACTGAGTTTACCGGAAATGAACGCTTCTTGTAGGAAGACACAGACGCTTTGGTTTAACTCTGTATGTGTAGGGAAATTCAGACCAGTGTTCTCATCCATGATACACCCTCTGTTTTAACGCAAGAATCATCCTCTTCTGTCCAGAGTCTGCAATACAGCAAGAAATATGAGCATGTCCAGAAAAAATGAACTGTGTTTCCTACTCATATGGACAATATCTAGTTGAACTCTGCTCATGAAACTGTAACAAACCACAGCATTTGTTACATAGATGGTCTTTAGTTAATAGTGAAAATCGTGTTGGGTTCGTGAACTGTGTAAATTCATTTGAGCCGAAAAATCACTGGGTGTCCTGGAAATGACTCTTGCTTATAAGAAGACACAGAGCCTTTGGTTTAACTCCGTTTGTGAAAGAAAATTCAGACCAGTGTTCTCATCCATGAAACACCCTCTGTTTTAACTCAAGAAGCATACTCTTCTCTCCGGAGTCTGCAATACAGCAAGAAATATGAGCATGTCCAGAAAAAATGAACTGTTTCCTACTCATACGGACCATATCTAGTTGAACTCTGCTTATGAAACTGTAACAAACCACAGCATGTGTTACATAGATGGCCTTTAGTTAATAGTGAAAATCGTGTTGGGTTCGTGAACTGTGTAAAGTCATTTGAGACGAAAAATCACTGGTGTACCGGAAATGACTCTTGCTTATAAGAAGACACAGAGCCTTTGGTTTAACTCCGTTTCTGAAGGAAAATTCAGACCAGTGTTCTCATCCATGAAACACCCTCTGTTTTAATGCAAGAAGCATCCCCTTCTGTCCAGAGTCTGCAATACAGCAAGAAATAGGAGCATGTCCAGAAAAAATGAACTGTGTTTCCTACTCATACAGACCATATCTACTTGAACTCTGCTTATGAAACTGTAACAAACCACAGCATGTGTTACGTAGATGGCCTTTAGTTAATAGTGAAAAACGTGTTGGGTTCATGAACTGTGTAAATTCACTTGACCCGAAAAATCACTGGGTTTACCGGAAATGAACTCTTGCTTGCAGGAAGACACAGAGACTTGGTTTTAACTCCGTTTCTGAAGGAAAATACAGACCAGTGTTCTCTTCCATGAAATATACTCTGTTTTAACGCAAGAAGCATGCTCTTCTTTCCAGCGTCTCCAATAAAGCAGGAAACATGAGCATGCCCAGCAAAAAAGAACTGTGTTTCCTATTCATATGGACCATATATAGTTGAACTCTGCTTATGAAACTGTAACAAACCTCAGCATGTGTTACATAGATGCTCTTTAGTTAATAGTGAAAAACATGTTGGGTTCATGAACTGTGTAAATTCATTTGAGCCGAAAAACCCCTGGGTTTACCGGAAATGAACTCTTGCATGTATTAAGACACAGAGGCTTTGGTTTCACTCCGTTTTTGCAGGGAAATTCACACCAGAGATGTCATCCATGAAACATACTCTGTTTTAACGCAAAGAGCATGCCCTTCTTTCCAGCGTCTCTAACACAGCAAGAAACATGAGCATGCCCAGAAAAAAAGAACTGTGTTTCCTACTCATACGGATCATATCTAGTTGAACTCTGCTTATGAAACTGTAACAAACCACAGCATGTGTTACATAGATGCTCTTTAGTTAATAGTGAAAATCGTGTTGTGTTCGTGAACTGTGTAAATTCATTTGAGCCGAAAAATAACTGGGTTTACCGGAAATGAACTCTTTCTAGTAGGAAGACACTGAGCTTTTGGTTTAACGCCGTTTCTGAAAGAAAATTCAGACCAGTGTTCTCATCCTTGAAACACCCTCTGTTTTAACGCAAGAAGCATCCTCTTCTGTCCAGAGTCTGCAATACAGGAAGAAATATGAGCATGTCCAGAAAAAATGAACTGTGTTTCCTACTCATATGGACCATATCTAGTTAAACTCTGTGTATGAAACTGTAACAAACCACAGCATCTCTTACATAGTTGCTCTTTAGTTAATAGTGAAAAACGAGTTGGGTTCATGTACTGTGTAAATTCATTTGAGCCGAAAAACCTCTGGGTTTACCGGAAATGAACTCTTGCTTGTAGGAAGACACAGAGGCTTTGGTTTAACTCCGTTTCTGAAGGAAAGTTCAGACCAGTGTTCTCATCCATGAAACACCCTCTGTTTTAACTCAAGATGCATCCACTTCTGTCCAGAGTATGCAATACAGTAAGAAACATGAGCATGCCCAGAAAAAATAAACTGTGTTTCTTACTCATACGGACCATATCTAGTTAAACTCTGCTTATGAAACTGTAACAAACCACAGCATCTCTTACATAGTTGCTCTTTAGTTAATAGTGAAAAACGTGTTAGGTTCATGAACTGTGTAAATTCATTTGAGCGGAAAAATCACTGGGTTTACCGGATATGAACTCTTGCATGTAGGAAGACACAGAGCCTTTGGTTTAACTCCGTTTGTGAAAGAAAATTCAGACCAGTGTTCTCATCCATGAAACACCCTCTGTATTAACTCAAGAAGCATACTCTTCTGTCCGGAGTCTGCAATACAGCAAGAAATATGAGCATGTCCAGAAAAAATGAACTGTTTCCTACTCATACGGACCATATCTAGTTGAACTCTGCTTATGAAACTGTAACAAACCACAGCATGTGTTACATAGATGGCCTTTAGTTAATAGTGAAAATCGTGTTGGGTTCGTGAACTGTGTAAATTCATTTGAGATGAAAAATCACTGGTGTACCGGAAATGACTCTTGCTTATAAGAAGACACAGAGCCTTTGGTTTAACTCCGTTTCTGAAGGAAAATTCAGACCAGTGTTCTCATCCATGAAACACCCTCTGTTTTAACGCAAGAAGCATCCCCTTCTGTCCAGAGTCTGCAATACAGCAAGAAATATGAGCATGTCCAGAAAAAATGAACTGTGTTTCCTACTCATACAGACCATATCTACTTGAACTCTGCTTATGAAACTGTAACAAACCACAGCAAGTGTTACATAGTTGCTCTTTAGTTAATAGTGAAAAACATGTTGGGTTCATGAACTGTGTAAATTCATTTGAGCCGAAAAACCCCTGGGTTTACCGGAAAAGGACTCTTGCTTGTAGGAACACACAGAGGCTTTAGTTTCACTCCGTTTGTGAAGGGAAATACACCCCAGAGATCTCATCCATGAAACACCCTCTGTTTTAACGCAAAGAGCATGCTCTTCTTTCCAGCGTCTCTAATAGAGCAAGAAACATGAGCATGCCCAGATAAAAAGATCTGTGTTTCCTATTCATATGGACCATATCTAGTTGAACTCTGCTCTTGAAACTGTAACAAACCTCAGAATGTGTTACATAGATGCTCTTTAGTTAATAGTGAAAAACATGTTGGGTTCATGAACTGTGTAAATTCATTTGAGCCGAAAAACCCCTGGGTTTACCGGAAATGAACTCTTGCTTGTAGGAAGACACAGAGACTTTGGTTTACTCCATTTCTGAAGGAAAATTCAGACCAGTGTTCTCATCCATGAAACATACTCTGATACAACGCAAGAATCATCCTCTTCTGTCCAGAGTCTGCAATACAGCAAGAAATATGAGCATGTCCAGAAAATATGAACTGTGTTTCCTACTCATACAGACCATATCTACTTGAACTCTCATTATGAAACTGTAACAGACCACAGCATCTCTAACATAGATGCTCTTTAGTTAATAGTGAAAATCATGTTGGGTTTGTGAACTGTGTAAATTCATTTGAGCCGAAAAAATCACTGAGTTTACCGGAAATGAACGCTTCTTGTAGGAAGACACAGACGCTTTGGTTTAACTCTGTATGTGTAGGGAAATTCAGACCAGTGTTCTCATCCATGATACACCCTCTGTTTTAACGCAAGAATCATCCTCTTCTGTCCAGAGTCTGCAATACAGCAAGAAATATGAGCATGTCCAGAAAAAATGAACTGTGTTTCCTACTCATATGGACAATATCTAGTTGAACTCTGCTCATGAAACTGTAACAAACCACAGCATTTGTTACATAGATGGTCTTTAGTTAATAGTGAAAATCGTGTTGGGTTCGTGAACTGTGTAAATTCATTTGAGACGAAAAATCACTGGGTGTCCTGGAAATGACTCTTGCTTATAAGAAGACACAGAGCCTTTGGTTTAACTCCGTTTGTGAAAGAAAATTCAGACCAGTGTTCTCATCCATGAAACACCCTCTGTTTTAACTCAAGAAGCATACTCTTCTCTCCGGAGTCTGCAATACAGCAAGAAATATGAGCATGTCCAGAAAAAATGAACTGTTTCCTACTCATACGGACCATATCTAGTTGAACTCTGCTTATGAAACTGTAACAAACCACAGCATGTGTTACATAGATGGCCTTTAGTTAATAGTGAAAATCGTGTTGGGTTCGTGAACTGTGTAAAGTCATTTGAGACGAAAAATCACTGGTGTACCGGAAATGACTCTTGCTTATAAGAAGACACAGAGCCTTTGGTTTAACTCCGTTTCTGAAGGAAAATTCAGACCAGTGTTCTCATCCATGAAACACCCTCTGTTTTAATGCAAGAAGCATCCCCTTCTGTCCAGAGTCTGCAATACAGCAAGAAATAGGAGCATGTCCAGAAAAAATGAACTGTGTTTCCTACTCATACAGACCATATCTACTTGAACTCTGCTTATGAAACTGTAACAAACCACAGCATGTGTTACGTAGATGGCCTTTAGTTAATAGTGAAAAACGTGTTGGGTTCATGAACTGTGTAAATTCACTTGACCCGAAAAATCACTGGGTTTACCGGAAATGAACTCTTGCTTGCAGGAAGACACAGAGACTTGGTTTTAACTCCGTTTCTGAAGGAAAATACAGACCAGTGTTCTCTTCCATGAAATATACTCTGTTTTAACGCAAGAAGCATGCTCTTCTTTCCAGCGTCTCCAATAAAGCAGGAAACATGAGCATGCCCAGCAAAAAAGAACTGTGTTTCCTATTCATATGGACCATATATAGTTGAACTCTGCTTATGAAACTGTAACAAACCTCAGCATGTGTTACATAGATGCTCTTTAGTTAATAGTGAAAAACATGTTGGGTTCATGAACTGTGTAAATTCATTTGAGCCGAAAAACCCCTGGGTTTACCGGAAATGAACTCTTGCTTGTATTAAGACACAGAGGCTTTGGTTTCACTCCGTTTTTGCAGGGAAATTCACACCAGAGATGTCATCCATGAAACATACTCTGTTTTAACGCAAAGAGCATGCCCTTCTTTCCAGCGTCTCTAACACAGCAAGAAACATGAGCATGCCCAGAAAAAAAGAACTGTGTTTCCTACTCATACGGATCATATCTAGTTGAACTCTGCTTATGAAACTGTAACAAACCACAGCATGTGTTACATAGATGCTCTTTAGTTAATAGTGAAAATCGTGTTGTGTTCGTGAACTGTGTAAATTCATTTGAGCCGAAAAATAACTGGGTTTACCGGAAATGAACTCTTTCTAGTAGGAAGACACTGAGCTTTTGGTTTAACGCCGTTTCTGAAAGAAAATTCAGACCAGTGTTCTCATCCTTGAAACACCCTCTGTTTTAACGCAAGAAGCATCCTCTTCTGTCCAGAGTCTGCAATACAGGAAGAAATATGAGCATGTCCAGAAAAAATGAACTGTGTTTCCTACTCATATGGACCATATCTAGTTAAACTCTGTGTATGAAACTGTAACAAACCACAGCATCTCTTACATAGTTGCTCTTTAGTTAATAGTGAAAAACGAGTTGGGTTCATGTACTGTGTAAATTCATTTGAGCCGAAAAACCTCTGGGTTTACCGGAAATGAACTCTTGCTTGTAGGAAGACACAGAGGCTTTGGTTTAACTCCGTTTCTGAAGTAAAGTTCAGACCAGTGTTCTCATCCATGAAACACCCTCTGTTTTAACTCAAGATGCATCCACTTCTGTCCAGAGTATGCAATACAGTAAGAAACATGAGCATGCCCAGAAAAAATAAACTGTGTTTCTTACTCATACGGACCATATCTAGTTAAACTCTGCTTATGAAACTGTAACAAACCACAGCATCTCTTACATAGTTGCTCTTTAGTTAATAGTGAAAAACGTGTTAGGTTCATGAACTGTGTAAATTCATTTGAGCGGAAAAATCACTGGGTTTACCGGATATGAACTCTTGCATGTAGGAAGACACAGAGCCTTTGGTTTAACTCCGTTTGTGAAAGAAAATTCAGACCAGTGTTCTCATCCATGAAACACCCTCTGTTTTAACTCAAGAAGCATACTCTTCTGTCCGGAGTCTGCAATACAGCAAGAAATATGAGCATGTCCAGAAAAAATGAACTGTTTCCTACTCATACGGACCATATCTAGTTGAACTCTGCTTATGAAACTGTAACAAACCACAGCATGTGTTACATAGATGGCCTTTAGTTAATAGTGAAAATCGTGTTGGGTTCGTGAACTGTGTAAATTCATTTGAGACGAAAAATCACTGGTGTACCGGAAATGACTCTTGCTTATAAGAAGACACAGAGCCTTTGGTTTAACTCCGTTTCTGAAGGAAAATTCAGACCAGTGTTCTCATCCATGAAACACCCTCTGTTTTAACGCAAGAAGCATCCCCTTCTGTCCAGAGTCTGCAATACAGCAAGAAATATGAGCATGTCCAGAAAAAATGAACTGTGTTTCCTACTCATACAGACCGTATCTACTTGAACTCTGCTTATGAAACTGTAACAAACCACAGCAAGTGTTACATAGTTGCTCTTTAGTTAATAGTGAAAAACATGTTGGGTTCATGAACTGTGTAAATTCATTTGAGCCGAAAAACCCCTGGGTTTACCGGAAAAGGACTCTTGCTTGTAGGAACACACAGAGGCTTTAGTTTCACTCCGTTTGTGAAGGGAAATACACCCCAGAGATCTCATCCATGAAACACCCTCTGTTTTAACGCAAAGAGCATGCTCTTCTTTCCAGCGTCTCTAATAGAGCAAGAAACATGAGCATGCCCAGATAAAAAGATCTGTGTTTCCTATTCATATGGACCATATCTAGTTGAACTCTGCTCTTGAAACTGTAACAAACCTCAGAATGTGTTACATAGATGCTCTTTAGTTAATAGTGAAAAACATGTTGGGTTCATGAACTGTGTAAATTCATTTGAGCCGAAAAACCCCTGGGTTTACCGGAAATGAACTCTTCCTTGTATTAAGACCTAGAGGCTTTGGTTTCACTCCGTTTGTGAAGGGAAATTAACACCAGAGATCTCATCCATGAAACACACTCTGTTTTAACGCAAAGATCATGCTCTTCTTTCCAGCGTCTCTAATACAGCAAGAAACATGAGCATGCCCAGAAAAAAAGAACTGTGTTTCCTACTCATACGGATCATATCTAGTTGAACTCTGCTTATGAAACTGTAACAAACCACAGCATGTGTTACATAGATGCTCTTTAGTTAATAGTGAAAATCGTGTTGTGTTCGTGAACTGTGTAAATTCATTTGTTCCGAAAAATAACTGGGTTTACCGGAAATGAACTCTTTCTAGTAGGAAGACACAGAGCCTTTGGTTTAACTCCGTTTCTGAAAGAAAATTCAGACCAGTGTTCTCATCCTTGAAACACCCTCTGTTTTAACGCAAGAAGCATCCTCTTCTTTCCAGAGTCTGCAATACAGCAAGAAATATGAGCATGTCCAGAAAAAATGAACTGTGTTTCCTACTCATACGGACCATATCTAGTTTAACTCTGCTTATGAAACTTTAACAAACCACAGCATCTCTTACATAGTTGCTCTTTAGTTAATAGTGAAAAACGTGTTAGGTTCATGAACTGTGTAAATTCTTTTGAGCGAAAAAATCACGGGGTTTACCGGATATGAACTCTTGCTTGTAGGAAGACACATAGACTTTGGTTTAACTCCATTTCTGAAGGAAAATTCAGACCAGTGTTCTCATCCTTGAAACATACTCTGATACAACGCAAGAAGCATGCTCTTCTTCCAGCGTCTCCAATACAGTTAGAAACATTTGCATGCCCAGAAAAAAAGAACTGTGTTTCTTACTCATACGGACCATATCTAGGTAAACTCTGCTTATGAAACTGTAACAAGCCACAGCATCTCTTACGTAGATGCTCTTAAGTTAATAGTGAAAATCGTTTTGGTTTCATGAACTGTGTATATTTATTTTAGCAGAAAAATCACTGGGTTTTCCGGAAAAGAACTCTTGCTTGTAGGAAGACACAGAGGCTTTGGTTTCACTCCGTTTGTGAAGTGAAATTCACCCCAGAGATCTCATCCATGAAACACCCTCAGTTTTAACACAAAGAGCATGCTCTTCTTTCCAGCGTCTCTAATACAGCAAGAAACATGAGCATGCCCAGAAAAAAATAACTGTGTTTCCTACTCATACAGACCATATCTAGTTGAACTCTGCTTATGAAACTGTAACAAACCACAGCATGTGTTACATAGATGCTCTTTAGTTAATATTGAAAATCGTGTTGGGTTTGTGAACTGTGTAAATTCATTTGAGCCTAAAAATCACTGGGTGCCCTGGAAATGACTCTTGCTTATAAGAAGACACAGAGCCTTTGGTTTAACTCCGTTTCTGAAAGAAAATTCAGACCAGTGTTCTCATCCATGAAACACCCTCTGTTTTAGCGCAAGAAGCCTCCTCTTCTGTCCGGAATCTGCAATACAGCAAGAAATATGAGCATGTCCAAAAAAAATGAACTGGGTTTCCTAGTCATACGGACCATACCTACTTGAACTCTGATTATGAAACTGTAACAAACCACAGCATCTCTTACATAGATGCTCTTTAGTTAATAGTGAAAATCGTGTTGGGTTCGTGAACTGTGTAAATTCATTTGAGACGAAAAATCACTGGTGTACCGGAAAAGACTCTTGCTTATAAGAAGACATAGAGCCTTTGGTTTAACTCCGTTTCTGAAGGAAAATTCAGACCAGTGTTCTCATCCATGAAACACCCTCTGTTTTAACGCAAGAAGCATCCTCTTCTGTCCAGCTTCTGCAATAAAGCAAGAAATATGAGCATGTCCAGAAAAAATGAACTGTGTTTCCTACTCATACAGACCATATCTAGTTGAACTCTGCTTATGAAACTGTAACAAACCACAGCAAGTGTTACATAGTTGGTCTTTAGTTAATAGAGAAATCGTTTTGGTTTCATGAACTGTTTAAATTCATTTGAGCCGAAAAATCCCTGGGTTTACCGGAAAAGAACTCTTGCTTGTAGGAAGACACAGAGGCTTTGGTTTCACTCCGTTTGTGAAGGGAAATACACCCCAGAGATCTCATCCACGAAACACCCTCTGTTTTAACGCAAAGAGCATGCTCTTCTTTCCAGCATCTCTAATAGAGCAAGAAACATGAGCATGCCCAGATAAAAAGGACTGTGTTTCCTATTCATATGGACCATATCTAGTTGAACTCTGCTTATGAAACTGTAACAAACCTCAGAATGTGTTACAAAGATGCTCTTTAGTTAATAGTGAAAAACATGTTGGATTCGTGATCTTTGTAAATTCATTTGAATTGAAACATCACTGGGTTTACCGGAAATGATCTCTTGCTTGTAGGAAGACACAGAGACTTTGGTTTAACTCCGTTTCTGAAGGAAAATTCAGACCAGTGTTCTCATCCATGAAACACCCTCTGTTTTAACGCAAGAAGCATCCCCTTCTGTCCAGAGTCTGCAATACAGCAAGAAATATGAGCATGTCCAGAAAAAATGAACTGTGTTTCCTACTCATATGGACCATATCTAGTTGAACTCTGCTCATGAAACTGTAACAAACCACAGCATCTGTTACATAGATGGTCTTTAGTTAATAGTGAAAAACGTGTTTGGTTCGAGAACTGTGTAAATTCATTTGAGCCAAAAAATAACTGTGTTTACCGGAAATGAACTCTTTCTAGTAGGAAGACACAGAGACTTTGGTTTAACTCCGTTTCAGAAGGAAAATTCAGACCAGTGTTCTCATCCATGAAACACCCTCTGTTTTAACACAAGAAGCATGCTCTTCTTCCAGCGTCTCCAATACAGTTAGAAACATTTGCATGCCCAGAAAAAAAGAACTGTGTTTCTTACTCATACGGACCATATCTAGTTAAACTCTGCTTATGAAACTGTAACAAGCCACAGCATCTCTTACATAGATGCTCTTTAGTTAATAGTGAAAATCGTTTTGGTTTCATGAACTGTGTAAATTCATTTGAGCCGAAAAATCCCTGGGTTTACCGGAAAAGAACTCTTGCTTGTAGGAAGACACAGAGGCTTTGGTTTCACTCTGTTTGTGAAGTGAAATTCACCCCAGAGATCTCATCCATGAAACACCCTCAGTTTTAACACAAAGAGCATGCTCTTCTTTCCAGCGTCTCTAATACAGCAAGAAACATGAGCATGCCCAGAAAAAAAAGAACTGTGTTTCCTACTAATACAGACCATATCTAGTTGAACTCTGCTTATGAAACTGTAACAAACCACAGCATGTGTTACATAGATGATCTTTAGTTAATAGTGAAAATCGTGTTGGGTTCGTGAACTGTGTAAATTCATTTGAGCTGAAAAATCACTGGGTGTCCTGGAAATGACTCTTGCTTATAAGAAGACACACAGCCTTTTGTTTAACTCCGTTTCAGAAAGAAAATTCAGACCAGTGTTCTCATCTATGAAACACCCTCTGTTTTAACGCAAGAAGCATCCTCTTCTGTCCGGATTCTGCAATACAGCAAGAAATATGAGCATGTCCAAAAAAAATGAACTGGGTTTCCTACTCATACGGACCATACCTACTTGAACTCTGATTATGAAACTGTAACAAACCACAGCATCTCTTACATAGATGCTCTTTAGTTAATAGTGAAAATCGTGTTGGGTTCGTGAACTGTGTAAATTCATTTGAGACGAAAAATCACTGGCGTACCGGAAAAGACTCTTGCTTATAAGAAGACACAGAGCCTTTGGTTTAACTCCGTTTCTGAAGGAAAATTCAGACCAGTGTTCTCATCCATGAAACACCCTCTGTTTTAACGCAAGAAGCATCCTCTTCTGTCCAGAGTCTGCAATAAAGCCAGAAATATGAGCATGTCCAGAAAAAATTAACTGTGTTTCCTACTCATACGGACCATATCTAGTTGAACTCTGCTTATGAAACTGTAACAAACCACAGCATGTGTTACATAGATGGCCTTTAGTTAATAGTGAATAACGTGTTGGGTTCATAAACTGTGTAAATTCATTTGACCCAAAAAATCACTGGGTTTACCGGAAATGAACTCTTGCTTGTATTAAGACACAGAGGCTTTGGTTTCACTCCGTTTGTGAAGGGAAATTCACACCAGAGATCTCATCCATGAAACACACTCTGTTTTAACGCAAAGAGCATGCTCTTCTTTCCAGCGTCTCTAATACAGCAAGAAACATGAGCATGCCCAGAAAAAAAGAACTGTGTTTCCTACTCTTACAGACCATATCTAGTTGAACTCTGCTTATGAAACTGTAACAAACCTCAGAATGTGTTACATAGATGCTCTTTAGTTAATAGTGAAAAACGAGTTGGGTTCATGAACTGTGTAAATTCATTTGAGCCGAAAAACCCCTGGGTTTACCGGAAATGAACTCTTGCTTGTAGGAAGACACAGAGACTTTGGTTTACTCCATTTCTGAAGGAAAATTCAGACCAGTGTTCTCATCCATGAAACATACTCTGAAACAACGCAAGAATCATCCTCTTCTGTCCAGAGTCTGCAATACAGCAAGAAATATGAGCATGTCCAGAAAAAATGAACTTTGTTTCCTACTCATACAGAACATATCTACTTGAACTCTCATTATGAAACTGTAACAGACCACAGCATCTCTAACATAGATGCTCTTTAGTTAATAGTGAAAATCATGTTGGGTTTGTGAACTGTGTAAATTCATTTCAGCCGAAAAAATCACTGAGTTTACCCGAAATGAACGCTTCTTGTAGGAAGACACAGACGCTTTGGTTTAACTCCGTATGTGTAGGGAAATTCAGACCAGTGTTCTCATCCATGATACACCCTCTGTTTTAACGCAAGAAGCATCCTCTTCTGTCCAGAGTCTGCAATACAGCAAGAAATATGAGCATGTCCAGAAAAAATGAACTGTGTTTCCTACTCATATGGACAATATCTAGTTGAACTCTGCTCATGAAACTGTAACAAACCACAGCATTTGTTACATAGATGGTCTTTAGTTAATAGTGAAAAACGTGTTGGGTTCGTGAACTGTGTAAATTCATTTGGGCCGAAAAATAACTGGGTTTACCGGAAATGAACTCTTTCTAGTAGGAAGACACAGAGACTTTGGTTTAACTCCGTTTCAGAAGGAAAATTCAGACCAGTGTTCTCATCCATGAAACACCCTCTGTTTTAACGCAAGAAGCATCCTCTTCTATCCAGAGTATGGAATACAGTAAGAAACATGAGCATGCCCAGAAAAAAAGAACTGTGTTTCTTACTCATACGGACCATATCTAGTTAAACTCTGCTTATGAAACTGTAACAAGCCACAGCATCTCTTACATAGATGCTCTTTAGTTAATAGTGAAAATCGTTTTGGTTTCATGAACTGTGTAAATTCATTTGAGCCGAAAAATCCCTGGGTTTACCGGAAAAGAACTCTTGCTTGTAGGAAGACACAGAGGCTTTGGTTTCACTCTGTTTGTGAAGTGAAATTCACCCCAGAGATCTCATCCATGAAACACCCTCAGTTTTAACACAAAGAGCATGCTCTTCTTTCCAGCGTCTCTAATACAGCAAGAAACATGAGCATGCCCAGAAAAAAAAGAACTGTGTTTCCTACTAATACAGACCATATCTAGTTGAACTCTGCTTATGAAACTGTAACAAACCACAGCATGTGTTACATAGATGATCTTTAGTTAATAGTGAAAATCGTGTTGGGTTCGTGAACTGTGTAAATTCATTTGAGCTGAAAAATCACTGGGTGTCCTGGAAATGACTCTTGCTTATAAGAAGACACACAGCCTTTTGTTTAACTCCGTTTCAGAAAGAAAATTCAGACCAGTGTTCTCATCTATGAAACACCCTCTGTTTTAACGCAAGAAGCATCCTCTTCTGTCCGGATTCTGCAATACAGCAAGAAATATGAGCATGTCCAAAAAAAATGAACTGGGTTTCCTACTCATACGGACCATACCTACTTGAACTCTGATTATGAAACTGTAACAAACCACAGCATCTCTTACATAGATGCTCTTTAGTTAATAGTGAAAATCGTGTTGGGTTCGTGAACTGTGTAAATTCATTTGAGACGAAAAATCACTGGGGTACCGGAAAAGACTCTTGCTTATAAGAAGACACAGAGCCTTTGGTTTAACTCCGTTTCTGAAGGAAAATTCAGACCAGTGTTCTCATCCATGAAACACCCTCTGTTTTAACGCAAGAAGCATCCTCTTCTGTCCAGAGTCTGCAATAAAGCCAGAAATATGAGCATGTCCAGAAAAAATTAACTGTGTTTCCTACTCATACGGACCATATCTAGTTGAACTCTGCTTATGAAACTGTAACAAACCACAGCATGTGTTACATAGATGGCCTTTAGTTAATAGTGAAAAACGTGTTGGGTTCATAAACTGTGTAAATTCATTTGACCCAAAAAATCACTGGGTTTACCGGAAATGAACTCTTGCTTGTATTAAGACACAGAGGCTTTGGTTTCACTCCG